>CM076574.1:844909833-845591040 GCA_034641835.2 Pinus albicaulis | reverse complement strand
CCAATAGACAAATCTTTATTTTGGTCGTTATATTTTGATGGATCAAAGTCTAGTGATGGAGCTGGAGCTGGATGTATTTTAATTGATCCATATGGAGAGAAAACCATGCTGTCATGTAGGTTAGAATTTGAGTGTACTAACAACACTGCTTAATATGAAGCCTTGGTTCATGACTTAGCTATAGGTTAGATGTTAAATACTTGAAAGCTTTTGGTGATCCGAAATTGTCATAAAACAAGTTAGAATACTATTCATTGCCTTTCGCACATCTTAAACACTATCAAACCTTGTACAAGACCTCACCACTCATTTTTTAGCATTCAATATTTCCTATTCCTAGGAATCGTAATACATTGACTTGTTAGCTAATGTTGCATCTAAACTCCTACCTCAATAAGACTCACTCTGATAGGTTTTCCAGAGAATTGATTTTCATTCATCTAGTTCCTATGGAGCAATGTTAAATATTTAAGAGCATTCTATCATGATCAAGATATTTCTAAATTTCATGACTTTAAATCCTCATATAAGATGATAAAGTGTTGACGAAGATGATCATGATTTACAAATTGCTTCAAAAGGTAATGAAAACCCCATTCCAAAATCTGTTGTTAAATTAGAAGATTTATATGACATTAAAGACAGATTCAAGAAAGTCACTAATACTAAACTTCAAAGCTCTACCTTGAAGTTTGAATTAGTAAATCTTGGTTCTGATTCTAAACCTCAAAACATTAACTTAGGACTCAATTTAACACCAGAGGAAAAGAATGTGTTCATTAAACTTCTCAACAAGTATAAAAACGTTTTTTCTTGGAATTATGATGATTTAAAAACGTATGATACTTCGATTATTCAACATACAATTCCAATGTTTCCCGATATTAAACCTGTTCGACAGAAGTTGAGAAAGATCCATCCAAATCTCGAAAGTCAAATCAAATCAGAACTTAATAAACTTTTAAAAGCCAAAATCATTTTTCCAGTCAGGCACTCCAATTGGGTTTCCAATATGGCAATTGTATGAAGAAGAATGTATATAAGAATCAGATGGATTTCAGAAATTTAAACAAGGCATACAAAGACACTCTCATTGCCAACCATGGAACAGACATTTGAAAGGTAATTGTCTTCAACTTATGTCCTTTCTTGATGGATTTTCAGGCTATAGTCAAGTTTTAGTTCATCCAGATGACAGATTGAAAACAACTTTCAGAACAAAATGGGGAACTTATGCTTATCAGAAAATGCCTTTTGGTCTAATAAATGTAGGAGAAACTTTTCAAAGAGTCATGGACATAGCATTTAAACGTCTGATCAATAAATCAGTTGTTGTTTATCTTGATGACATAACAATATTTTCAAAAAAGAGAACCAATCATCTGCATGATTTAAAGAAAATATTTGAAAGATGTAGAAGGTTTGGTATTTCCTTAAATCCAAAGAAATATTTCTTTGCTTTGGATGAAGGAAAACTCTTAGGATTTTTTGTGTCAAAAGATGGTATATATATTGATTCAGATAGAGTGAAAGAAATTTTTGATATTTCTTTACCTCATAACAAAAAATCCATGCAATCATTTCTTGGACAGATCAATTTTGTTAAAAGATTCATTCCTTATTTTTCTTTTATTGTTTTACCTATGCAAAATATGATCAAGAAGAATCCAATATTCAAATGGGCGCTAAAGAAAAAGAATCTTTTTGATTCAATCAAACAAGAAATCACACGCACCAAAGATTGAATACCCTGCATTTTTCTAAAGATTTTACGTTGTATACTCCACATCGAAATATCCTATGCAAAATTACTGCTTTCTTTAACACAACTCCATGATCAAGAAATCACACCAATTTCTTTTCTTTAGCTCCAACCATGGAGCCGAAATAATTATTCCCATGTTGAAAATTGTTTCCTCATACGTATTTAAATCAATCAAACATTTTAGACCTTTTCTCCTAAAAACACATACAAAGATAATTGTCCCATTCTCTATAGTAAGACAATTGTTAATACAAAAGGAAGTAGGAGAAAAGAGAGCTAATTGAGTAACATCTCTACAGGAGTATGATATTGATATTAAACCGGCTAAGATTGTTAGAGGACAAGGTTTTTGCAGATTATTGGCAGGAGCTCATAACATACCAGAAAATCAAGATCCAAATCAAGATATTCAAGTAAATCAGATAAGTGTTACAAATTCCGGATCTCATTATGTTGATCTTATCTATTACTTGAAAAATGGGTATGCTCCTTCTAATCTTAGCTATAAGAGTAAACGCACTTTAAGGTTAAAAGCTATTAAATACCAGATCATTGATAATGTGTTATTTAGAAAAAATTATGATTCAATTTTATTAAGATGTTTGGAAAAGACTGAAGCTGAAAAGGTTTTGCAGGAATTGCATGATGGACCAGCAGGAGGTCATTTTGGAGGTGATACCACGGCTCAAAAAATAATTCACGCTGGTTATTACTGGCCTACCCTTTTTAAAGATACACATGATTACGTAAGGAAGTGCCAAATTTGTCAAACTGCAAGTGGAAGACAAAGGAAACCAGTTCTTTCTTTCGCAAATCAAAAGAATCATCGAGCAAACTATCTAACAATGGGGCTGACATTATTGGTGAGATAGTACCTCATTCTTTCCCAAACAAATATTAAGTACATCCTACCAGAATCGACATTTACAAAATGGGTAGAGGCAATTCCGTTAAAGGTAGCCAATTCTGATGCAATTATTGATTTCATAGATCAATTCATCATAACCAGGTTTGGTGTACCTCAAGCTCTTGTTTTTTATAATGCATCTTACTTTTCTGGAAATAGTTTAATTGAATTTGTAGTTAAAAGAGGTTTTAAATTAAAATATTCAGCAAATTATTATCCACGAGGTAATGGCTTGGCTGAATCCACTAATAAAAACCTTATCAAAATCATTAAAAGGACCGTTGATCAAAATCAAAAGAATTGGCATAAATCTTTAATCTTTGCGTTATGGGCTAATCGTATCACTGAAAAAGCTTCAATAAGGACTTCGCCTTTCAATCTGGTTTATGGAAAAGAAGCTGTGATACCTTCAAATTTAACTCTTCCATCATTAGCCCTAGTACAGTTTATTGAAGAAAATCCTTCATCATCCATTCAATTGAGATATGATCAAATCCTTAAATTAAAATAAGATAGGATAAAGCAAAATTATCAATAAAAACATCAATTGTATTGTAAAATATTCTTTTGATGCAAGTTCTACCGGCTCAAAAATTTTGTCAATTGGTGATCTCGTTTTGAAATGGGATAAAGCACACGAAGAAAAAGGTAAACATACCAAATTTCAGAAAATGTGGCTTGGACCATTTCAGATCGCTGAGAAGATAAGCTCAAATACATTCATACTCCAAGATCTAACAGGTAAGAGAGAGTCTCTTCCTGTAAATGGGCTTATCTTGAAGAAATTCTTTTCATAAGGAGGTAACCCCTTCTTAAACTGTACATATTTCTTTCTGCAAAGTTTTTGATTTTTTTTGTTTTTACAAATAAAGGTTGTTTATGAGTCTCTGATTGATTTTTTACTATTTAAGAAAATGTCTTCGGAAAAATATTATAATTATTTATTTTGTGTAAATAAGAATTTTTAAAGTAATGATCACAGTTTTTGAATAGTTTAAAATAAGATGTTAAACTTTGAAAGATTATTTCAATCATTTACATGATATTTTGAAAACTTGAGAAGAATGTAAATCATTATAAGTTTATTAAGCAGAGAAAGGTTATCTATCAAAGTAAATATTTTTTTCAAAGTTTTGGAACTCAAAAAACTCTAAAAATTGTCATCCATTGATTCTTAAGGATAAAACTATTTCACCCCATCCATTTAAGTTGTGATTTTTTAGAATGTAATTCTAAGAAATTATACGAAAATTTTAAGAGATAAGAGGTCTCATTATGAGCTGACTTACTATGTTCATAAGGAGTAATAAAACTGACATTACCAATACTGCATACCAAAACAGGGTAATGGCTTATAAATATAAGACAAGGGGTCTCATCACGAGCCAGCTTGTTCAGTTTAATTATAACTAGTGAATGGCATTGTTATTAATTGGCTGCCAAACCAGAACAATGGCTCTTAAAATAAAAATAAATAAAAGACAAAAACATGAGATAATAGGTCTTATGAATTTATCTTTTAAAAAGTCATAATTTTAGTTGGATGGGAAAATGAATGGTTAATGGTTTAAAGGTAACCCTGTCGAGACTATGAACGTTTGCTGGCAGCAGAGGCAATACCTATGGCAATAGAGTATATTATAAAACCAAAACTTGTAGAGATCCACTTACTTCATTATTAACACCAATCAAAGCTTGATATAACCCAAAATGTTTTTATTTCTTAAGGAATTAGAAAGAAATTATGAAATGATTTTTATTTCTTTTTTTTCATAGTTACATTTTATTTGAATTATCATAAGATAGTTTTTATTATCTTTAAAAACCTTTATTTACTAAAGATAGAATGTTCATTTTATTTTTTCAGAGATAACTGTTTCTTTCAGTGAATCGCCAATTGTTGTGACCAGCAACAACCCCCCTTTTATTTATTATTAGTAATAATACTAAATAAATGAGGACCCTTAGTTAAAAATCCAAAAAAATCAATTAGGATTTGTTTGCCTTTTCAAATAAAACTTTCTATCATAAACCTAATCCCTTAGAAAGAATATTAAGAAACACTTAAGTTTATGATAGATTATAATAAAATTTCTCTTTAAACAAAATAGTGCATCCATAACAAAATGGTATATATTTTTTATAAAATGCATTGGTCGCAGATCGCATAGCGCAGAAAATAGAAATGATTAATGAATATCTTTTGCGCTCTTTTCAATTATGTGCTTTTGCAATTTTGCGATATGCTCTTTTGCGATTTTGCGATATGCGCTTTTGCGATTTTGCGATATGCGCTTTTGCGATTTTGCGACATGCGCTTTTGCGCTATTGCGCAATTTCCGCTTTGTGCTATTTTCATAACCGCGATGACTTCATTTTGCGATATTGCGACATTGCGATATTGTGATATTGTGCAGCAAATCGCAGATCGCAATGTCGCAGATTCATGTAGACGCGCTATCCCAAGGCAATCTTCCCATATGTCAAATCCGTTATGCGCTTTAATGATTAAATTAAATGATTGGATTGATTATTAATGGTAAATGAGATTGTGTTTAGATTGAAAGTCGTTTCACAATTAAAATATTATATTTCATCCACTTTCACATTCAAAACAGTCTCATCACCTTTCTTATATCATTACTCTCATTTACTCGTAAAACGCAGGCACGAAGGAGAAAACGTCTATACAAATCTTCAACTAAACACTATGGGTAAGAAGGAGAAGAGCTCAAATTCTGAAAACAAAGAAATGGCTTCGCTATATGCAGACACTGCCTGTAACAAGGATGCCGGTATATCCACTTGGGAAGGAATGTATAATCTGTTAGAAGAAGAAAACCCTGTGGTGATAAAAGTTGCAGCTACAGCAGGTTCAAAGAATATGTCTAAAGCAACCCTTAGAAACTTGGCTTGCTCATTTCAGCATAGAATAGCAGCAAGGCCAAGGATTCTCCCATATACAGACATGGTGAGATGGGTGCTGGATAGCACATATATTTCAGACAGACAATTTAGAACTCCATCTGAAGAGCTAATCAGGTCATTCACCATAGAAGATCTGAGATTAATGTATAAGTTTCCAGAACCTTAGGCAACTTTCAACAAACAATTCATGGAAGATTTTGCCAAAGAACATGCAAATTTGGCAAAATGCACAAAGGAGTGGACCAAAAGAAGTGAACCATTGAAGAAAAACAAACAAGGTATGTACAGCACGGGTTCACTTACCTCTCCTTATTGTTTTACTGCTGCCATGTTATGCAGGCTTTTTGGAAAGCCTGACATAAATATGATATTACCTGAATGGCTTCCTTTGTTGAATGCGGCTGTTAATTCTACAATTGTAGATTGGGCCAAAATCCTATCTGATAATCTCACCACTGCTATTTTTCAATACCGGTCAAAACGAAATGTTTCTCAGCGGGTTTATCCGCCTTTTTATTTATCTGCTTATGTCATGGACGCCATCTGCTATGTCTCTAAATTCCCTGTGATGGGTTGGCAATGGACTATCCACGATCCTCTGCCTATTCATGTGTACCATAAAGAACTATGGAAGTCTAATTTTGTCCCCCATTTTTACCAAATTTGTCATGGAATAATGCTGCCATTATATAGAACATTATATAATAAGGATGCCCCAAGGTTATCCTCAGAAACAGAGGTTGATATTCTCCCCGTCGCGAGATGGTTTGGAGAAGAATTGTTCACTTATATTAGGGTTTTTGGAAGTTATGCTTCTCCCCATGTTTTACCCCTATATGTTCCAGATAGACTTGTAGCTCGGGAAATTGCTTATCAGACCTGTGGCCAGGGAGGTATAACAAAATATTTAAAAGAGAAGAAAAAGGGAATTTGGCCACAATTTCCCGTAAAATGTGGAACATTTTCACTGCTTGATATTGGTCATTCATTTCAAGAGATAGGCAACATTACATGCCTACAGCTGTTCAAATTCTCGAGAAGGTTATTCGACCCAAATGATATTGTTAAGAATTTTACCAATGCAATCAAAGTAAGGGAATTTTCTGGGGAACAGGATCTTTTTGATGATATGTTCCAAGCAAGAAATTCATTCAAAGAAGTTTTGAATTCAGCTCAAGCGCAGCTATCTCCAGAGGAATTTCAGGAATTCAAACTTTACAGAGAAAGAAGACTAATTCCTATTCCTTTGGATAATCTACGCCTAGAGCCCGCAAGGGAGCAAACTCCTAGTGTTAGTCTTAACGGCAGTTCAAGTACAGGTAAATCTAAATCTAAATCTGACAGAGATTCTGAACACTCCAATAAGTCTAAAGAAAAGGAAGATAAAATGGAAGAATCCATTAAAGATTCTGCACAATCTAAAGAACTTACTCAACAACAAATTTTGACTTCTCAACAGACAAATCCTCCTCCAACCAATGTACAACAACAGCCAGTCACCATTGAGTTAGATAAAGAATGGGAAACCTTTAATCAATTGATTAATGTAGAAGGACAGAATGTACAGACCCCTGTCCAGACAACCAAAGTTTTGAGCACAGGAACAAGCAGCACAACCACAGTAACAGAGCACATACCAATCACACCCTCCTCCGAAATTGTACTTAATGTAGAGGACATTCCTCCTCTGGATGTATTTTATAGCCCAAAATACAAAGCAGTAGTAAAGAGACAAAGGAAAAAGAGAAAAATAGAAAGTGCAATTGCTACTGAAGCAGAACAAGTAGATGTTTTGTGGAAAGATCCTGCCACAGAGCCTACTCATAATCTCACTAAGTTATCTCAAATAATAGGAGCTTATGCTTCTGCAACAATTGATAAAGCAGTTGAGATACAACTTTTGTTGGATGAAAAAGAAGAACAGGTAAAAGCTCTGCAACAGCAATTGCAACAGGTACAGGCCAATAAGGAAGCACAATTGAAGCTTGAAGAATTACAACAACAACTTCAAGAAATGCAAATAGGACATCAAAAAAGCTTGGCTGATAAAGACAAACAAATACAGATTATCCAAGATCGGCATAAAGATGATCCTAAGCTTCCAGAATTCATTTCAGAAACTATCTCTTTGAACAATCAACTACTGCAACAAGAGGAAGTTTTCTGCCAAAAAATCTTGCAATGGAATTCTTTGTGCCAAGAGAGCGATAAAATCACAAATCATGTCATAGATTAACAAAATAATTATGATTTGATTAATGAAAAGATCAATGATTATCTGGCATGGCAAAAGACAGAAGAAGGCAGAAAAGCTGGTGCACCCATCGTTAATGAAAACCATAAAGAAATATTGTTCAATAACTGGGATGCACAAATCAGAAGGCCAGAAAAGGCAGCAGAGGAGGAAGCTACAGCGGAAAACACTCTCACTGATTGTATAAATGAAAATTTACATAAAGCTAATTCGATCCCAGAAACTGTTCCAGGATATCTCCCACAGGCAAATCAATTGCAAACAGAATGGAGGCAAAAGGCAGAAGAAAGAGAAAAATCCATCCAAGGGCTGACAAGATTTAATTGGGACTCATACTGGATGTACTTGGTGAAGCCACACAGTCAGCACAGTGCGCTTAATTCTATCATCAATGCTACAAAGAAGATTTCTCCTATGCTTGCCGACTCTATCTTTTCAGGACAGTTGAATTCTGAAGTCGGTCAACCGCATCTTCTCAAAACTATGCTAGATGCCTGCAAGTTTAAAGATCAAATTCATAGATAGATAGATTTAATTTTAATTTCACTGTATTTTAGCCTAGGAAAAGGACGGTCATTGAACCGAATCCTTAATTTTTGTAATAAACTATTTTTAGATTTAGCTAAGTAGTATTTAAACCCCTCTCATGCATTTAGAGAGGGGTCCTAGATCTTAATATTTTTGGACTTGGAGATTGCATTTCTGTACTCCATTATCTTATATATTTTTTAAAAAGGATCACATTTGGTGATTTTCATGCGGAATTATCTTTGAAGTGTTGCATTTCTGTACCTTTGGAATTTGATTTTGCATCATAGTTACTGGATAGAGTATCAGATTGCATTTGAAAGTCCTCAAGATGAACAAGGTATTTCTATCTGTTCACTGTTGATTTCTTTTGTCTTATGATATTCCTTTTAAAATTGCTATCATTTATATGTATATTTGTTTTCACAACGCTTCCTTTTATATATCATTTCTGAGTATAATTGAAACGTTATTTTTCATAATTACATGTAGATGGTATACAATGATGAATGCAATATGCTAATACAACTCTATTTAATTTCTTAAACAGAGTTATCTTTATTTGTTTCTACACATTTCAATTGTAAACTGCGCAGATCCAGGGAGAGTTAAGTTTTGGAGGGAGTTTGATGTTATAAAAGGAGAGGCTCTCACCTCATTTGATCATTCATGATTTGATATTCTTATTGATAGCTGGACTCTTGTCTGCTTCAGCACGCCGGTTGTTTAGTCGGTCTGCAGCACTGTTTAGTGCACGAGTGTCTCCGATCGGAGATCTCACCCTTAGCCTCGGGGGACTTCGAGTGCCTGCCCTGGTAAGGTTTTTCTGGTTTCACCCTTAGCTTCGGGGGACTTCGAGTGCCCGCCCTAGCAAGGTTTTTCAGTAGCAAAGCAGCAGCAGTTCTGAAGCATATCTGAGGAGGAGAAAGCCCTCTTGTGGCTGCGCAGAGCAAGAGAAGGGAGAGGACGCTGTTCCTTGCAGGAGAGGTAGGACGCTGTCCAAGGAGGACGCAGTTCCAGACTGGCAGAGAAAACGCTGTTTGAGGGGCAGAAGGACGCTGATCAAGCCTAGAGTGAGGACGCTGTCCATTCTTGGAGGTGAGGGTTGCAGATCTGAAGTTTTCTTGTCAGATCCAGCTTTGTGAAGGATAGATCTTTCAGATCTAGTCCTATATCTTGCGAATCTGACGCGTATTTGCGGATGCGGGGGTCAAACCCTAGATCCGACTTGAGGGTGGCAGCGGATGCGGGGAGATGATGACGGATCTAGTCCAGGATGCGAAGGGAAACACGGATCTGGCCCTAGAGCAGCAGATGCAGAAGAGATAACCCGAGATCAGTGTAGATACGAAGGTTTGGTGGCGAATCTGATAGGAGGACGCGGATCGAAGAAGAGGCCTTGAATCTGGTTTGAGCTCGAATCTGTCGGATACGAGTGTTGGAAACGAATCCCTTGGTAGAGCAATGATACGAAGAGAAACGAGACTTATAGGAGAGGCAGGCTCAACAGCGTTTTCTAGCCTTCAGTGGCTGATCTATTGTCTGGAGGGTCTCCAGCGCTGTCACTAGCAGAGACGGCGTTTTCTATTGTGGAGGGTTTGCAGTCTACAGCCCCAGCTCCAGCGCAGTTCATCTTCAGCTTGCAGAGCAGCTAGGACGCTGTCCTTGTTGCAGCCATTTGTCTGTTGAGAGGGTCTCCACTTGCCTAGGGCAAGGATAGGTGCACTTGCTCTGATTTATTGTACTCCTCTCTATGTACTTCCTGATTAATAAAATGGCTCAGTTTCTGGTGTTCCATGTGCTATGATTCAGTGATCTGGTTCATTATTATATTTTCTATATCTGCATTGGTGTATTTCTGTTTATTACTGGTTATTCCCCTTTGGGGATATTACATCATCCTAGCCCTTACAGATGGTTTACAGGAATTTTCGATCCACTTGGAGACCGATGAGGATGTCCTTGTACCCCTCACACCCACTTGGGGGCACCACGGGGATTTGCTTGGGAAACAAGGGTCAACCCCTTATCCACCATGTTTGAGGTCCATTCTCACATCATGGCACACTTTGGACTTCATTAAGCCCCGTCAAAGGCCCAACGTCTCACTTTATTAATCATTCTACCCTCTTGAGAGGCTTACTATAATGTTATTGAGTAATATTTGTGGGCTTGTCACCAAAGGATGTTATTATTGCACATTATTTTATTATTTGGGGCTCAATTATGCCAAATCAGACAAATCGAACTCATTAGTGATTGTATAAATACAAGTTAGGTGATTCATTTTCATCATCATCGCTTGGATTCGAATTTAGTAGCTCTTGTGAACTTCACATTCCTTTTCGGAGGACAAGTTTGGATGTTATGGATGAATTTTGATGTTTAGATGTACTTCTCTTGTCCTGGAGCTTCATTATTGGCATAATATGACGATTGGATATACTCTTTTGTACATGTAAGTAATACTTTTCATGCCCATTCTTGTCATTTACTTTGTCACATGAATGTTGCTAGGATTTTTGCTATACAAGTCCGAAATTTACTACTTTATTATACGAAATTGTGGAAATTTTGATCTTTTATAGTGTTGCATCATTGCATGGACCATGTATGAATGGGTGAATATTCCTAGGTTATTCAGTCGAAATATACCTTGATAAGTCATCATTTATTGCATATCGAAGTGTAAAGATCTCAAGTAGATGCTCTGTTGCCCTAGTGCCATGCGAAGTTGCTTGAAGACCTCCTTGATTGGGTGAAACTCTTCCAAACCATAAATTCTCCTAACTCTGTCTCTCCCAAAAGATAAGGTATTGGTCCTTCCATAGATGATCACTTTCGACACATATATCTCTCACCTCTCTCTCTCTTTCTAGGCCTAGCCTCCATAGATCATTTGGGGCATCAATTATCTCACGTTTTAGCCATCAAAATACTTCGATATCTTGTCCTCTATTGTGTTGGGGTTTTCTATAGAGGCTCTCCAAATTTCACGAAATTTTGACGGTGGGATCTTGAGATATTACAAGCCCTAGCCCAAGGATCATCTCTTGCCCTAGGTTTCCCTTGGCTAGTGACATCATTTGGCGATCCAGACTTATGCAGGAATGCAATAAAATACAAAAATACACATAAACGCAAAGATGTAGCAAAAATAAGACTTCATTTCATTAATATCACATAACTGAAATATGCTTACAGATAGAATGGAAATAAACTAGCTAGGGCGTTGGTAGCTTATCTTTGAGAAGATATGTGGCGGCTACAGGCCTCTGAACTGTGTTACAATGAGGCTCGAAGGCCTGTTTATTATTGAGAAACAATGGAAAACCCTAAACATCCAAAAACCTAACCCTGGGAGATGAAGCGCCAAAACTATGGGCCTCGTTTGGGTAAACTGGTACATCAACTTCCCAGGGACGTAACTTTGGCATGCGATCTTTGTTTGACGTGAACAATACCTCGTTAAGAAATATTTATTCAAGGACTACAACTTTTGAGTGAGCTGAAGACCCATGTTGCTCTTGGTTTTCAAAAAAAACGTCGTTTAGGGCCTCAAAACGGCTTCAGAAGTTCAGGGCCCCAAAAACTGCTAAAAATAGTAAATTGTGCTACAATTAAGGAAACTGAAAAACTGAAAGAAACAATGGTGGAGGTCCAAGTGGAATAAGCAAGTGGCCACCAATATGCACCTGGATCATTTGGATCATTTGGATCATTGCATTCTATTCCAAGAAGATTTGTCCATTGATCCTATTCTCTTCCACAATTAGGTCAAGCCCCTCCTTGAGTGACCAATTCCACTTCCTCGACCTAATTCTAAGTCCACTTGGTCCCATGTGGTCCCGCAACTTTATAACACCAATTTTGCAAAGCTCACATAAATACCGAAACTCCATAAGGACTTCTAGGTTCAGGAATCATCTTTTCAAAATACATTCCCAAACCCTAGCCTCAAGAATCCTTTGGCCCTTCCTAGAGAGCCTACCACATTGCTTTCTGAGCAAGAAAGCCACACAATTGAGTCTCCTGTGAATAGACCTTGGGAATCACCCTTCATCCTTTCATTGACATATTCATCACTGTGATTCCTCCTATACCGAGTCTCCATAAGGACTTCTAGGTTCAGGAATCATCTTTTCAAAATACATTCCCAAACCCTAGCCTCAAGAATCCTTTGGCCCTTCCTAGAGAGCCTACCACATTGCTTTCCGAGCAAGAAAGCCACACAATTGAGTCTCCTGTGAATAGACCTTGGGAATCACCCTTCATCCTTTCATTGACATATTCATCACTGTGATTCCTCCTATACCGAGTCTCCTCCCATCGGTGAAAGTCCTTAAAGAGAAGGGAGCCTTAGTTGAGGTGGCAATGGGATATCGCTCCATTGATGCCCTTGACCTAGTAGTTTTCCTATAAGATCCCCTCTTAGGACCCCTACTAGTTTGAGTGGTAACAAGGCCAAAAATCCAAGAGGTGTGATGATGAGAGATCACAATAACATGTTTCTGACTTTATGTGAGGTATGTGAATGCTTATTTAGCCTACAAGCCCCTCTAAACGTAAAAAAAATGAGCTAGGTCACAAGTCGACCTAGTTGCCTTTGACAAATTAAATAAAAATCCACATGAGCAAGCCAAAATGTTGACATCATTCTATCATAGGCTTTCTTAGGGAAAGTGTTGAGGGTAATACGTGCCTTAGCAAGTGTAGAGGCCCTCTAAAATCATGGTCTAGGGGTTGGCCTCTAGATTTCAGCCATAAACATCCTGTGGACCTCAGTTTTCGGTTTGGGGCATGAAATGGGTCTCACTATGCTCAAGATGCCTTACTCTACTCCAATTTTGGGGCTCTCAAAATGGTGCTACCCCTCCCTGTCTCATGGTATGAGACCATCCTTATCTAGGGACTAGGTCAACTTCTTGCCTCTGTGATCACTGTTAAGCTGGTTAGGGGCATGGTTCTCAATGCTTCACCTATGGATGTCAATATGTTCCTTTGAAGGAAATAGACTCTAGTTAAGTTGACTAGACCTATAGAGGGAACCACCTACAATTACACACAATATCAAGTGTTGCAACTTTCACCATTAGGTATATTCAATCATTATTGCATCTTAGTGAACCAAGCTTGAAGTAAATGGAAAAATTAACACTTCATACTAGGATTATCTTCCAAAATTGTGGCCTTAGTCACGTAATGGTGTTACCTCCCTAAGTAGGAGTGGTTAATAGATAACCTTTTTAGGTTTTCTCAACTCCCAAAGTGACATGTACTTTGTCCACCCTTCAATTGACAAGTGTCATGTGAATAAAGATAGAATGGAGGGTGAAAGACTTCTTGGCCAAATGCCAGGGTCAAAGGGACTGGCTATGATGGAGTACCTCATCCTAGGTGTATAGACGTGAGGAGGGAGCAATCGTGGATGCATGAGTTACCAAATCGACCTTTGTTTTTCCACTCTCATGCTTTTTACTTTTTCTTGATTTTTCTTTATATTACTGCTCGTAGCTAAAGGAATGAGAGCTTGCTTTCTACGATGTATAGTAGTTATTACCACCTTTAGGGTGTGGGAGTTCATTGCCCACCAGGGGTTGAGATTTGCAATGGTTCCTTTTCATTAATATGATAGGGCAACATTTGTTGAGGAATCGAGTGATGGCCATAACGAGTGAGGTAAAGTTGCTACTTGACTTTTTCCCACATGCTAAGTTGAATGGTCTCAACCATCTTTTGCATTTTGACTTTTCTTTTGTTTTTCATGTGGCCATCATATGGTCTTTTTTCTTATTTTATCAGCATCAACCTCCTAGGGTACATTTTTAGGCCTTCCCCAGGTAGTGAGGACATGTGGCTACCATGTCCTAATGAACGAGTGGTCCATTGAACCGGAAGAATGGAGGTGGAAAACTAGTTTGTATTTGTAATGTAAGATGGAAAGTGGTAAGTGTGGAATAGGGAGAGATGGAGGTACGCTATCTCAATCATGGTTTCCCAAGTGGTTCCCCTTCTATACTTGTTGGACCATAAGGGGAGGTCCAACTGGACTAGGATTGAAATTAACCCGCCATTTAAGGTGAGGTAACAAAATCACCTGAGGGTTTTCGTCCTGCGGCTACCAATGGAGTAGAGAATCGAGTTCTCAATCTCACATGCAAGAAGCAATACTAAATCCAAGATGATCTCTAATGGTCCTTCCTCCTCTTTTTATAGATCTGATGGACTCCTATAGAAGTTCTTATTTTATTATTATTTTAATCATTGAGCAGATTTCCCTTAATTAAAATATTCTTTTTAATGTGGGAAAATGGTCAATTGGCCATGATGCCTCTTTAGGTCACTGAAAATCACTCCTAGCCATCTCATCTTGTAGATATTCTCATTCTGGTTCCAACGAGCTATTACACTAAGGTGTTATGCCAAGAATTCCTCCTGAAATGCCACCTTAGGCATAATTAATTGAGTTAGGGCCCATTAATAACTCAATTTTCTGAAAGTTGTCAGAATGCAATGGAACGAACGAAAAACTGTGCAGATGGTGGAATACATCAAGCGAATGCCATCGAACCTCATAATAACTTCTCAAAACACCTCCAAAAGCCCCCGGGCCCCGCTGATGACGCCAACTTGCACTTGTGACTTGTCTGCCCCCAACTCTAAAAGTCCATCCTAACCATGTCATAAGGAATACCAAAAAAAGGAACATTACAAATCCTCTGCCCCAAGATTGCTTGCCCTCAAGAAATCCAAATATGTGGACCAGTCTGTTGGCCCGATGCAACTAAGACCCAATGCTCAGATCCCATACAAACTGTTGGGTGATGCTATGCTTCTGTGTCAACTTGCTAGGAACAAAGCCCTCAATGCCCAGATCCTAGAACAATCTTTGATTGAGCATGTCATCAACAAATCCTCCTAGATCCCAGTGCCATCAAGAACAAGCATCAGTGCTCCACGGTTCCTGTTGCACTATAACTCTAACTGAGAATGCTGGCCCACTGACTGTGTACCAACTCATCACCTTTCTCCAGTCCAACCCCTAACTCAATCCAATAATAATCCTACTCTCCTGACGCCAGGACGGGATGCTGAAGAGCTTCCAACTTGTATCCCACTACCAAATGAAACCTGTAGTACCTGTCATGTCTAAGGGTCCCCGCTCCACTATTCTCCAAACTAAGAAGATCGTACCATCAGTAGGATACCAACTTATGATCTCCCACCAATCTAATGTATGGACATCTGTGCAATTGATAAGTCTACTAAGTTGATATTGGTCCATGCTCAACTCCTAACACTCTTCCTTGTCAACTAGCGGAATCGTTCCAAGAAATCCTACCTCTCTCCCTATAATGGACCCAAGTGGGCAAGTTGTGCTGCAAGCCCTATCTATGTACTTGTGGAGAGGGTTGCTGCTTGAAAATGTTGCAGCTCTGCTAGCCGCCACTACATCTGCTTGCACCTCATCAATGGGTAGGCACAAAGGTGGATGCACTTCTGTCTCCCTCGCCGGATAGGAAACTCCATGCTCCTCCAGCACATCAATCTCCAGTAAAACTGTCCTACTAGACTCTCGCACCTCCTGAGGACAAGTGTCTGTAAACACTGCCATCTTACTAGTTGTCTGTGCACCTATTTGCTCCTCATCAATGGCTAGCCCCAAGGGTGTCTGCTCATCCTCCTCCATCACGGGCTCAACGTGATCCTCCAACTGGCTCTTCCCAGAAGGATCATCATGCATACTGTGCATATCATCCTCCTCTACTAATTCATTCTCGACATATGCTACTCATGCTCAATCATCACAGGTGAATCATCATCCTAAATGTCTCCCCTAGAGTCCCCTGACTCCTCACCATACACACTAGAATATAAATCTGGCCGCCAGTCCGCAACTCCATAGACTGTTCATGCTCCCCAGAGGCATCCTCGTATGACCCCATGGACTCATCCAAAGAAGAGTCCTCATCCCAACATACAGAAGGAATGTCCTCCTGCTCTACCTCTACCACCTCATCTGCATCTCTCAAGAATGAGTGGTCGGGTTCCCAAGGTTCTTTGAAGATGAAGCAAAGACCCTTTTTCCTCAGCTCATTCTTGCTGCCTGATCCACCAAACTGGGTCAGCTCCTCCCTGGTCAACTGTTTCCTGAATAGCCCAATGTTCTGCTCAACCAGCCTTTCGACTAGCTCATAAGAAGCAGGTGATACCAATTGTGTAATGACCCATCTACTATTACAAACAGAATGTGAATTATTAGCATGCATACGAGGCATGCAAATGATAGCTACATATGAATGCATCGCCTGCACTACACTAGTATATATATCAAATTATGAATATTTCCAAGCATAGGATAAAAGATGTAATTAGTGAAATACTAAATAAATACCTAATTCGCAAAAATATATTGAAATATGTATATTAGTGTGTCGCCATCATGATAAGTAACCATCAAATATTACTCAAAATAAAAGATTAATGCTCTATGCTATATAAATTAAAATGGAATATGATTTATACGAATAAAATAAAAGGGACAATTATAAATGAAAAGAATGAACATTTAATAAAGATATTATGCATGTTATATAAAATTAAATGAAAGAACATTAGGTAAAGGAAACAAAGGGGAATATAATATGTTATATTTGACCTAACCCAACCAAATCATAAAGGCAAATTACAAACGAAAGGTGGCTGATATTATACACTTAGGTTCCAAAAGTAAAGGTAAACCTGTCAGCTTAAGAGAGACAAAGTAAAAGGGGGAGGAAAATTTTTAAGAGAAGGTTGGAGAAATTTTTAACAAAAAGTTACAGACAATGAAGACAGAGCCTTGGTAATTCTTGAAGTTTTTGGGCACGGGGGGCAGAGTACATCAATTGTGACGTATTCTGGAACTGAGTACCTAGGTTGTACCCAGTTTGGCAAGGAGGTTTTGGTCTTTTGGTAATAGGAGTGAATTTGGAGCATCAAGATCGACTTCATACACGGAAACAGGTAGGTGTTTGTGTATTAAAATTGATAAAATTCTTGCTTAAAATGTAGTTGGTAAATGTTAGATGAACTTCGGAATTTAATTGGAAATTATATTTTGTTTTGGGCATTACATGAACGTGGGAATTTAATTTGCAAACTCAATCTGGAATTTTTTTTGGTTTAAAGCACTACAAACTGCTCTCTCCTCCAAACGCTCAACAATCTAGTCTGCAACTCCCGACAAATGGCATCACGACCCCTCATACATGAAGATAAAATGGACTGCATGTGTGCTATGACTGTGTCAGGATGATGTTTCCTAATGTTGAAGAAGCATTGGAACATTTGTAGGATCAAGTCATCACACTCTAGCTCAAACATGAGGTCATAAATTTGAACCAAGGCCATGAATTCTAGAATCTCTGGCCTCTTCCCAAAGGTAGGGCCCTCACTGTTATCCAAATCCTACAGTGTCTCCACTATCAACTTGAAGACTCTCCTCATAATGTTGTTACTGTAAGGAGGTATAGCCGAGGTCAACATCAAGATACTATTAAGACTAGAGGCAATTGGAAGTTTGACCCCTACATAAGGATGCTCCAAAAATTTGTGTTGTATGAAAGCAAGCATGGGTGGTTTTAGAGCCCAAACCAAGCTCTTCCCATCTGACTGATGCACCATGGAGATAAGTGAAGCAAGTTCTTCTAATTTGAGAATGGCTTTTGTTATCACCCCCATGCATCTCAAGTATGTTCCAAGTGCATACATTTTGTATTCCAACTCTTGTTGTTTTTGTGGCTGCCCTTGTTGTAGCAAAGTGAGTAGCTCCTTGGAGAAGGTCCTATTGATTGTTGTTGCTAGTTTATTGAGGGTTTTTGTAAAAGTTTGATCCATGCTTTAGTTTAATGATGACAAGGACATTAAGCTATCTCAATACATAGACCTCTCAAACTGCTAAACCCTACCAACATGAGATACAAGACATGGACACACCCTTTTTACTCATTAAGGTTGTACATAAATTAAAGCTACACCCACTCTAGCAGCAATATGCACAACCAGACATAGCAAGACTCTAGCCAACAATACCAATGTAATAGAGAAGCCTTGTACATATATAACTACATCATGATAAATGCAGGTCCACACACCACTAATGCAACTGAAAAATCCAAAGTTTTCTCCAATGGGTTATGGCAGACATAGATGAATGGCTTTCTCACAAGTTTCAAGCATGCAAACCTTCACTGCTAATGACAAATAATAGAATCCTCACAACTAGAACATAGGTGCAGTGGACCAAGTTTTTGATGAACCACTAAAAATGTGCTTGCCTGAAAAATGATGGAGTTGAAGCCGATGATGGCTTGATAAGGTACGAACAGCACACAAGAATCTTCTTTAACCAATTGATGTCTATAGATGACCACAGTTTCCCTCGGAGCTCAAAATTTGACTCAGCTAGTTCACATATATGCTTTGAGGAAATTGAAACTTGGCTTCTGTCTTGTATTGTTTCAAGTTTGTAAAATAGGTTCAAATCTCTATCACTGCACAATATACTGCTACAAGAACTTGCTCTGACCAACAACACCACTCAGCATACTTCATTTGATGTATAGGACCAACGTCCTTGCTTCAGTGTGACCTCACTGTATATGTGGGCAACAAACTCTTTTCTGCAACAATTTAGTCTGTTCTTAGCCCTCGTTGCAACACAACAGTGACCCCTTCCATAAAAAATTACTTTGATTGGTCCAAAATGATGAATTTCTCACCTAACGACCTCCCATACTCCGACCATCAAACCATTGTTTATTGGCGTTGCATACAGTCATTCCTCCTTGCTCATGCTCGATCCCTAGAGTAACCAGGTCCACCAGGCATGTACACACTCTTGTTCTGTCTATGCTACGCTCTTCCGCGATAATTTCATGGTGCTGCATACCTTGACGCGACAGGAATTTTGTCGCGACCCCTCCTTAAACACAGTCGGACGACTCCTTTCGAATGAACCTTTGCTTACAATGGTCAATACATTGCATGATGTCTCGATTGGTTGCTCTCACCACTTGTGCTACAGTCTACGTACCCATGCACTAACTGATTGTAATATCCCTTTTTGAGGGATATCTCTAAAACATAGCAAACTCTAACCAAAGATGGACTGGGAGGGCGTTTACTAGATATTTCACCTTTAAGAAGAGGATGAGATCTGAAGGCTACCTGGCCCTTTCCAGACTCTGTGTAAGAGTATGAGGAAAAACACACCAAGTGGTATAGAACTAGAATGCCCGAAGATATAAAAATAACAGTAATGCAGACATACAAAAGCATAGATAACATGTATAACAAATGCTCCAGAAATAGAGAGAGAATGCTAAGCCATTTTATTATACTGAGAAATATAATGAAGTACAATAGGTGATCAGGGTGATGGCACCTAGACTTGCTCAAGGCAAGTGAAGAAATACTCTCAGAATAACCAGGAAATGGCTGCTCTTTGAACTGTGTCCCAGCTCCTGGAAAACTGATGTGTAGTTGCTACTGTTGAAATGAACTGATGACTAGGGGCTATTTCCCTTGCCGAATTGCGCTGAAAATCTGGAATCCCCCTATACTCATCAACCACAGCGAAACCCAGAAACCATATCAGAAATGGCTGACCCCCGAAAATCACCCCCTTAGGGAATTACGCTGCCCTCCAAGGCTCTGCGTAGAGGCTGAATAGGAACAACTGAAATACGGCCTCAAACTCCACCAAAATCCTCCCAAAGGAAAAGGCTGATCCTCTGCTCAATCTCCAGGCTCAAAACCCCTGCAAGAAACCCAATCCGGAGCTCCTCCTGAATAGACTGCGTCCTCCCTCTCAATGACTGCACAATCTCTAAATGCACAGCTCCGCAACAAAACCCAAACACCAATACTCTCACAAAATGCTGAAGAAACTATCTTGCCCAAGCAGGCACTCGAAGTCCCCTGGGGCTAAGGGCGAGATCTTCGATCGGAGACACTCAACGCACTAAACAGTGCTGCAGACAAGCTAAACAGCCAGCGTGCACAAGAAGTCAAAACGACCAGCTCAATATCATCAACAACGAATGAACAAAATGAGGAGGCTCTCCCCTCTATATAGCACGAGCCCCTCTCAACCCTAATGCTCACCTCCTCCAACATTGCCACGTGCTCCCTCTTGGCCTGCGCAGTCCCTCCATGTGTCTACGTGGGCCCCCTCTCTGCATGGTCTCTTGGCACCCTCGGCTCACTTAAGTTACAACGTTGTGCTACTAGGGAGTGAACTTTTATTTCTAAAGTGAGTTATGTCTCCTCTACTCACCTTTTTATTTATGAATAAACTATAGACGGCAAAATTGAGCAAAATTCGAATATTCCAATTAGCCATAGCTAATTAGGAATATTACACTGATTCCTCACACAACAGGACCAACGTTTAATGGATTCCACTCAGCCAATAGGGTTGTCTCCGCAACACTCTGTTTCCGCTCATGGCTGCATTCAAACATCCATGTTGACCCACCGCTTATCATGTACACAGGAGCACACGGTTTAGATTTACCAATCCGCTTAGCTTTGAGGGACGTGTGTGCAAAGTCGGCCAGCCAATTCCTTGCGTGGATCCTCCAATCCGGCTCCACCGTTGCCACAAAGACGGGATCCGCCTATACTCTCTGTGCCATCGACGCGTTGAAACTTGATTATTCCTGAAATCCTACGTCCAGACGTACTTCCTCTGACTAAGCGACGTTTGTTTTGGTTTTGCATTTAATCAACCCGTGCACCACTTTGCAAGTGCATACTATTGGCAAGAAAAGAGGTCTCTGGGCCGAGACCCAGGTTTAAGATGGAGGCCAGCAAGGTTTTCCGCAGTAGTCTAGCACAACGCCGACATTTTCACCCTGCTCCGAGGAGCAGAGAGTCTCACCCGAGGCGCGCCGCAACCTTACTAAGGTTGGGATCAGATCATGTATCGATCAAGCATGACAGATGTATAACCCAGACAGAACTAAGTACTTCGAGTAAATGTAAATACTCCACAGATAACAATACTTATGAACATATTCAAAACGATACCCAAAAATTTAAAATAACCCGCACATCTAACTAAACCAGAACACAATACAGAACTCAGAACAGTAGCCTCTGATCAAGATATATTTCATTAATAACAAAAGACAGTTACAATGCTCCTCAAAGCGTTCCTAGTAGGACTGATTACAATGGTGTCACATAAGACAGAGCAGAATGAATCAGAGAGAGAGAGAACAGAACAAACAACGGGAACAGAGCTCTCCTATGGCTCCTGTTCCCTGATCTCTACTGTGCCAACCTTCTTTCTCTGCTGGCAAGCTGCTTATTTGTTCCATTGCCAGCGCGACTGACAGTTCTTCCTTCCTTTTTGCTCAGTTGTTTGTTGCTTCTCTCTGATTATTGGAAGTTCCACTGATTGTCTTCTACCACTTCCTTCTGCCATCTGTGCTTGCTTCTACAACAGCTGCACCACGTGCTCTTCAGTTCTTTGCAACCGTGACAACTCTTTGTCTACCGTGGTTGGATTCTACCACCTGTTATTTGCAACTCAAAACTATTTAATTTCAAAACAAGGGCCCCAATAGGCCCCGACCACATCCTATTGACTCGTCTCGAGTCAATTGTTTCCTCTTGCCTCTGTCTCCATCGGTCCGCTTGTCTCCGTGGCCCATTCTGTTTGCTCCCTTTCCTCTGTGTTTCCAAACAAGGGCCCAAACTCTGGGACCTTTATCAGTGTTGATGCTTTGAGCTCTCGGAAGCTAGCAATGGCCTGTTGCCATCCCTGCATGAGCAGGTCTGTTTCTGTTGTGACCTGGGCGACCTCTTTCTCTCCTGAGACGACCGGTAGGCTACCAAAGACGTTATTGATCTGAATGTTGGCCTCAACGGCTATTTGCTGCATTGCTTGGGTAGTAGTCTTCACAGGTTGCCTGAGCTCTTGGAGGGCTTGTTTGGCTGTGGTTGAATGCTCCTCAATTTGTTGTATCTGGATTTCTAGCTCCTCCGCTTGAGTATACAATTGATCGAGTCTATCGAGGTCTGTGGCTTCCAGAATCTCTTTTGATATGTGTTGTAGTTGTGCCGAAACTGGCTATGATTTCAATGTGAGCGAGGTTGAACATTCATGTAGACCCTTCAGTAGGTCATACGCTTCCTTTGCCGCAGTACTCAGAACTTCTTGCATCCTGGCTACTTGGTTATGTCTTTCTGCTATCTTCTCCGTGTAGATGACTGTTGGGTCTGGTAGCGCGGGCCTGGTTTCCAATGCTGCTTTCAGTTCCTTGTTTTCTCTGCTGAGGTTCGAACAGGCCACTAGGACGTGAATGGATCGTCCGACTATGTCATTCTCTGCTATGTCATCTGGTATCTGAGTGTTGTGGGCTGTCACCGTGGACCAAAGATCCCGGAAAACCTTGGTCACCATATCCAATTGGCCCTGTAGGTTGTCCTTCTCTATCTTCAACTATTTGTGCTCTTCAGTAAGCGCGATGATTTGTACCTGTTGCTTCTCGAAACTCTGTTGTATTTCTGTGTGAAGCCCTTCGGCTTGCTGTGTTGCCCGCTGAATGAAATTGTACAACTGCGTTGTTCCCCAGGTCTGCACGCTGTCAGCTCCAGAGATATCTTGATTCGGCTGTTGCTCTTGGAGTGGCTGACCGCTTGCAATGGATTTTTCCGAGTGCTCTTGTGTTGGTTGCGGAAGCGGATTACTAGGGTTACCCATGTTAAGATTGGGTTGCACCTGCTGAAGTATCAGGTTGGCTTGCTGAAATGGGTTCAGCTCTTCAGTCGAGGGGGTTGTATCTGTAGTAAAAGGTGCCCCTCGACTTAAAAGTTCTTGGAAAGAAACCCGTTCAACTAGGGTTTGGTTAACCTCAAGTACCACTGTACTAGAGTTAACCTTCGCCTCGGTGTCCCCGTTTGTTTTACTTCTTACTCTGACTGGGTCAGATATGGTGGCTGATGTGGAGGGTGTGTGAGTTGGATGGTCTTTAGAGGTGAATGAGGTGTTGGCCAATGTGTGGTGAGTGCGAGGAGGTGATACACGAACATTTAGAAAAGAATAGGGGTTTACTGGAGGTAGCTCCTGAGTCACCTGGGGCTCTATCACTGGCTCTTCTCTGATTGGGGCCCCCGTATCCATAAGTTGCGTTTGATCTTCCCTTGTGAGATCAACGACTTGGCTGGACATTGTGATTTTTGCCTTCTTGGCCTTTGGTATAGCTACGGGTGGCTTTGAGGCTTTACTCTTTTTGACAAGAGCTGTGGTTGTGACTGGTGGTGAATTAAACAAATTAAGTGGTATGGTTGTGACTAGGGGGACTGCGATGGAGTAGGATGCAGAATTTGAGGCTTGAAATTCCGTAAATGTGGGAAACAAAGAGGAATCACTTGTTAAAGTTTGGACTACCCGGTTAAAGCTATGTACCTTTGTATTCAGCTGCTCGATGATTTGGGTTAGCTGTAATCGCGACATCCTAGCCATCACTTCCTCTGATGTTTCTCCTGGCAATGGATCCGACAGCATGCCGTCAAATGAATAGACGTAGACTCCGCTTCTGACCTCCATTGCTACTCCTGGCCATGAGCATACTTCTGTGTGGAAAGCCCGCTCATCGATTTGAAATTTCAACGGCCTCATCTTAAAGGTCGATTCCGGCACACATGCTGGCCAGATGTAGGTTTGCTTATGGTTAACCCCAAACCATACTTGCGCAACATAATTGTCCAACAAGTTCCGTGGAATTCTCTGTTGGCTCATCACGACATCCACCATCTCGCTGTACCAGAATTTGAACGCTTCGTCGTTCACCTCCTTAGTGCTGTGGTCCCCTAATGCTTTCCAGGGTGTGAAGTTCATTGCTAATGGTTGGCCTACTGCAACTTCCAGAGCTTGCCTGATTCCCGGAAATGTCTAGTTCCACATTGCCAACGCCATGATAAGATACCCGTAGATGAAGTCAGTGGCCCTCTTATAGTTGTCCTCACAAGCTTCGATCAATTCATTAAGCATAAACGAACACCAATTCAGTTGTGCCCCTGGATACAGTGCTCCGCAATGGAGATGGTATCCAGCATGGACTCCCCTTTTGTGTAATGTCTCATCATTTTGCTTGCAATCAGATAACAGGCAAACTTGACCTCTGGCTTGTTGATCAAGTCTATCTTGGCCCCTTTTCCACCTCTCTAGGTGTCGTACTCCCTGTATTAGTCACCATCTCCTGCCTTCTTCGCTCTCTCGGACACAGTTTGGAAAGCCATGGAGATGTCTCTCCCTTCTTGCCAACCCGATCAATCTGTGAATGTCTTCCACATGAATTGGTATTTCTCTTCCCATCCACAGCGACCCGTCTGGGATTCTGCTCAGCAGAAACTTGGTGCACTGCATCGCATCCCTTGTAGTGCCGAACAATGGAAAATTCTTAGGTTCAATATGGTGGATTGCTGAACACCTCTGAACTTCGGAAGTACTCTTGCAGCTTCCTGTCCCGCTTCTGTGGCATAATTCTCCATGTAAACCTGTTTCTTCATTGCTGGAAATTGGAAGGAGTCTGTTAGGTCGGTATTAATCAACGACGCGCTATCATATTTGCCTACCAGGAATTCCATCTTCTGAATCCTTTCATCGAGGTCGTGCTCAACAACTGTTGGCACTACTCTAGTAATTTTAGCTCTTCTCGGTACACTTGCAGAGCTACTCCTCTTTCCTTATGAATTCCTGCTTCTGGACACCTCCCCTGCTCTTCTTCTGGTGATGTTTCTCTTGCCACCTTTGTTGTTTCTAGTTCTAACTCAGACTTCTCCGGCATTCTCGCGCTTTCTTTCATGTAGGTTATGTAAGTAACTGACACGCATGAGGTTGATAAGACCCCATAACTAATTAATTTTCCCTGCCTTCCCCCGCAGCTATAATCGTGTGATTAGTTACCAGGTTGAGGTGGGTTCTGACAAAGCTGACTATGGCTTCGGGGTTTGGGCAGACGTGATGGGTGATGATTATGGCTTGTTATGGAAAATTTATTGCAGTATGGACGATGCTAATTATGGCAATTATTTCTCAAATCTCAGTAATCCTATGGACTGACATGGGTACTATGAGTAATGATGATGGAATGATGTTCGACACGCTTTTCCTTCTGACGTGGATGACACGCTGGACACTACCTCACCAACCACAATAGGTTGTGTTACGATCTCCGCATCGCAACATTGAATTTTTCTTGTGCTATAAAATTTCTTTATTGGGAATCCTATCTAAGCTCTTCTCAGGTGCGAGAGAGTTATTGACTCTATCTAATCTAATCTAATCTACCCGACTGACTCCTCTTGGTTGCGAGAGTTATTGAAAATGAAATGCAAAACTTACTCGTGGTAGGGTTTCAGGCGTGCGCCGTTCACCCATCCTAGCAGTATCTGGCTGTCCAGTTGTGCTAACCGAACTGCTCCTGAATCTTTGATTTCGATTACGTGGTACGGTCCTAGCCAATGCATTTGTAGTTTCCTTGGGAACTTTTGGTACTTACTGTCATAGAGTAAAACTTTTCCGCCGACCTTGAAAGTTTTGCGCTTGATATGGCAATCGTGCCACGCTTTTTGTCTCTCTTTCTGGACAGTTTGGTGGAATTCTGCTAAAAATCCGTCTTCTTCGAGTTCTTGTAGTTCCTGTAACCGCTCCTTCAACGAGTCTTCTTCTGATAGTTGGAGTGATGTTGCGAATAGAAGGCTGGGTATAACAAACTCAGCCGATACCACGGCTTCTCTCCCGTACACCAGCTGGAACGACGTCTGGTTATTGAGTCTTTTAATAGTTGTTCTGTATGCCCATAGAGTTGCTGGTATACGTTCGTCCCAGTCCTCTCATTGAGCATTACAGATCTTCATTAATCCCTTTTCCAGGATCTTATTAAATGCTTCCACCGTACCATTAGCTTGTGGATGGTAAGGACTGCTTTTGTGATGTTGTACCATGAAGTTTTCTAGCAGGGACTTTGTAATATTCCTAATTAGCAACAGCTAATTGGAATATTCGATTTTTGTATAGTTTTGCCGAGTATAGTTTATTAATAAATAAAAATGAGAAGAGGGGTCTAACTCACTTAAGTAAAATAAAGTATCTCCCTAGTAGCACAATGTTATAACTTATGGGGAGCCATGGGGGTCCAACACCACGTAGAGGAGGGGGCCCACGTAGCCTCTAGGAGCTTCTACACAGATTGAGGAGGAGCACGTGGAGGAGAGGGAGACCACGTTAGGGTTTTGGAGAGAGGCCAGCGTTATAAAAGGTGGGAGAGCCTTCTCATTTGGCATTCTTGTTGTTGATGATATTTGAGCTAGACATTTGTCTTCTTGAGCACGCTGGCTGTTTAGCCTGTCTGCAGCATTGTTTAGTGCGTTGAGTGTCTCCGGTCGGAGATCTCACCCTTAGCCCCGGGGGACTTCTAGTGCCTGCTCGGGTAAGGTTATTTATTCAGTCTTTAGCGGGAGGTTTGGTTGGTTGTTTGGCTGAGGAGCTGGGCTTTTCTTGTGACTGCGCAGTCCCTGGGAGAGAGGACACAGTTCTTCTTGGAGGTGTCCCGGTTTGAGGATTTCTGTAGGAGTTTCAGTGGATATCCGGAGTAGGGGATTAGTCTTTGCCAGTCGGAGGGTTCCTGAGGAGTTGTGGCACTGTTTCAGCTATTTTCATTTGGCATCTGCGCTGAGCCTTGCAGGGGCAGCGTAATTCCTTGAGGGTTCCTTCGGTGGATTTTGGAGGCTGACCAATTTTGATATGGTTTCTGGGTTTTGTCCTGGTTGGCGAGTACAGGTGATTTGCAGATTTTCAGCTCATTACGGCAAGGGGAGCAGCCCCTAGTTTCCAGTCCATTCCAGCAGTGGCAGTTTTCCGACAGTTTCCTAGCAGCTGGGACGCAGTTCCTTAGAGCAGCCATTTCCAGTCTTTTCTGAGAGATTTCTTCACTTGCCTTGAGCAAGAATAGGCGCTATCATTCTGATCATCTATTGTATTACATTTTATTTCTCAGATTAATAAAATGGCTTAGCATTCCCGGCATTTTTATGAGTATTTGCTTTATGTTCTATCTCTGGCATTTTCTATATTGTCGTATGCTTGTATTGCTGTCTATTTCCCTTCCGGGATATTACAGTGGTATCAGAGCATAGATCTGGCTCAGCCTATGGAGCTAGCAGTCTATGACACCGAGGGATAAACCTTACATCTGTTACAGAGGTAGGAAATATAGAGACATTGAGCGTAGGTTGGAGAACACCTATGGAGAGGGAGACTGTGTTCGAGTGGTGGACACAGATTAGGAGCAGCTTGTGATAGATACAGAGCAGGAGCAACCTGTGGTGGACGCAGAGCAGCAGGGTCCTATGGGAGGGAACGATGATGATGCGAAGAGATTTGGGGAAATGCTCCTCAAATCAATACAGGATCTGTCGAGACAGATTGAGACGATGGGGCAGAGATTCACTGCTGTGGAGGCTAGGCAGCGTGAAACCCTAAGGGGTTTTCAGATTGGTGAGGGATCAGGAACATCCCACCATATGCAGGAGCGCGAGGCTACCCCCCTTATGGCATCGCATGCACCCATGCGATCCACTATGCCCACCTTCCTAGGTGCGGACACAGGGGCAGGAGCACAGCAGGAGCCAGAGCCGGGCCACATGGGTGACTATTTTGCAGAGTACCAGGCATACGGGCAAGAGTTCAGGGAGGCTCTCTCGTTCAGAGACTTTGTTCAGCTCCAGTGGGACAGTAGACCCCGCGATCATCACAGAGGGCACCGGCATCATCATGATGGAGACAACCACCGCACAGCTAGCAGATTTCATTTGCCCACGTTTGATGGTTCATCAAACAGTTCGGCAAAGTATTGGGTGGAGAAGCTGGACATCTATTTCCAGCTTAACCAGATGTCGGAGACAGAGGCCATTAAGGTGGCAACATTACATTTGGATGGTGAGGCCTAGGACTGGTGGTTTCATGGGATGACGACACTCGGGCATTCTACAGTGACGACATATGTCGAGTTTACCAGGAGAGTGATAGAGCGTTTTGACCGGAGGGATCCGGAACAGCACTTTGTTGAGCTGACGAGGCTCAAGCAGACTGGGAGCCCAGAGGCTTACATTGCGGATTTCTTGAGGGTTTCAGTGATGGTGCCAGATCTATCCGCAGCTCGGATGATCTACATGTTTGTGGAGGGATTAGCAGAGCCACTTCGTGGCCTAGTCAGGTCGACTAGACCAGCTACACTTCAGGATGCCATCAGCAGGACCTGAGATTTACAGGATGTCTTACCCAGGACTCGGACACCTTATCCCCAGAGACAGGTTTTCCAGCCTAAGGGGAAGGACGTGAGGATTCTGCTTCCAAGGGGAATCCCGGACGGGTGTAGGTTGATGATGAGGCCAGGAGGGAGATGAAGAAGAAGCGGTTGTGCTTCACCTGCCAGGAGCCATGGGCACCAGGACATAGATGTGCTGCTGGGAAAGCACATTTCATTGAGGTTTTCTCCGAGAGCAGCGGGGAAGAGGATGAGGAGGATGATGTGGAGGCAGGAGATTGTCATGCAGTGCAGGATACTTTGCCACCTCCACCAGCAGCAGCAGGTGGTACGTCGTTTGCACCTACTGGAGGAGCTCTTGCAGCATTGCGGGGAGTTCCCAAGTATTTGACGTTGCGCGTACGGGGGACAGTGCGTGGCCAGCGAGTATCAGTCTTGGTCGATAGTGGGGCAACCCACAACTTCATCGATGCGCAGATGGTTGAGCGGAGAGGTATACAGACTGAGAGCTTTGATGGATTTTCAGTTTTGGTCCCAGGAGATCAGACCATGGTGTGTGCTCGATATGTTCCCGAGTTATCAGTGACGATGGTCACCTATACATTGACAGATCACTTTTTTGTGGTCGATATTCTGGACACCAACATGATACTGGGTGTTCAGTGGCTTATCACTCTAGGGAAGGTCACGACGGATTGGAAGGCCCTAGAGATGGAGTGGGATGATGCCAAGACAGGGAGGCATGAGAAGATACGGGGACAGCACACATATCCGCCTCAGACTGTTTCGGCTCATCGGATGGAGGCAACCTTCCGTAAGGGAGACATAGAGTGGGCAGTAGAGCTGCGGGCATCAGAGGCAACGACTACGGGACAGGCAGTGCACCCAGAGGTACAGACCATCCTTGACAGGTATGCCACAGTATTCGGGGATATTCCGCCAGGGCAGCCACCGGATCGGGGGTTTGAGCATACCATTGAGCTGGAGCAAGGTATACAGGCAGTGATCACCACACCCTATAGGCATCCCAAGGCCTATCGGGATGAGATTGAGCGAGCTATTCAGGAGTTGCTGGCCCTTGGGCACATTCGGCCGAGCACGAGTCCTTTTGCTTCTTCTGTGGTGTTGGTGAAGAAGAAGGACGGCACATTGCAGATGTGCATTGATTACAGGGCTCTGAACAAGAAGACCCTGAAGAACAGGTACCCCATTCCCAGGATCGATGAGTTGATGGACGAGTTGAGAGGAGCACGGTTCTTCTCAAAGATTGATTTGAGATCTGGGTACCATCAGATTTGCGTGAGGGAACAGGACATTCCCAAGACCGCTTTCAGGTGTCATTATGGGCACTTTGAGTTTCTGGTTATGCCTTTTGGGCTGACCAACGCACCCGCCACCTTTCAGTCGTGCATGAACCATATCTTCCGCAGTCATCTGAGGAAGTTCGTATTGGTCTTCTTCGATGACATACTCATATATAGCAGGACTTGGGAGGAGCATCTACAACATATTGAGACAGTATTGTGCATCTTGGAGGAGCAACAGTTCTATGCCAAGCTCTCCAAATGTGAGTTTGGGTTGACAGAGATGTTGTACTTAGGACATATCATAGGAGTGGACGGAGTGAGAGTCCACGAGGAGAAGATCTGGGCCATCAAAGATTGGCCAGAGACGAGGAACGTGACCGAGCTTCGGGGATTCATTGGCATTTGCACCTACTACAGGAAGTTCGTCAAGAGTTTCTCACAGCTCGCTGCACCCCTCACAGATTTGACAAAGAAGGGGGCATTCAGTTGGTCAAATACAGCACAGCGAGCCTTTGATAGGCTCAAGGAGGTGATGAGTAGCTGCCCCGTGCTTGCATTGCCGGATTTCACGCAGCCATTTGTCTTGGAGTGTGATGCGTCGAGAGAGGGGATTGGCGCATTATTGATGCAGGGTGGTCACCCTATAGCCTTTGAGAGCCGGAAGCTCCTTCCGCATGAGAGGTTGTATTCTATATACGACAAGGAGATGTTGGCCATTATGCATGCATTGGCCAAGTACCGACAGTATTTGGTGGGCAGTAGATTCAGGGTGAGGTCCGATCACAACAGCCTCAAGTTCTTTCTGGAGGAGAAGCAGTTGCAGGAGAGGCAGCAGAAGTGGATCAGTAAGATCCAAGCATATGACTTTGACATTGAGTATGTCAAAGGCAAGAATAACGTGGTAGCAGATGCCCTTTCACGGAGACCGGCCACGTTATCTCTTATGAGCTTGGATACAGATTGGAGGGCTCGACTGTTAGTGGAGTACTCTAAGGACAGGTTTGCATGTGAGGTGCTGGATGGACAGGTAGCAGATGACAGGTACAGGGTGGTTGATGAGATCATCTATTATAGGGACAGGATCTTCTTGACTGAGGAATCTCAGCGTAAGAAGAAGATACTCCATGCGTCACATGACTCTCCATTGACTGGCCATCAGGGGTTTACCAAAACCTACAGGGCCATTAGAGAGAGGTTCTCATGGAAGGGCCTCAAGGAGGACGTACTCTAGCATGTCAGGAAGTGCGATGTTTGTCAGAGGAACAAGGGAGAGATGAGCCATCCCGCAGGGTTGTTGCAGCCTCTTCCCATTCCAGAGGGGAAATGGGAGAGCATATCGATGGACTTCATCACAGGGTTGCCCATGGTGCAGGGCAAGGATTGTATCTTTGTCGTCGTTGATCGACTGACGAAGTATGTGCACTTTTTCGCCATATCCGCGCACTACACAGCAGCACAGGTGGCCGAGCTGTTCTTCAGAGAGATTTTCAGGCTGCATGGTCTTCCTGAGACCATTATCAGTGACAGGGACAGCCGCTTCATGGGCGGATTCTGGCAGGAGCTTTTCCGGCTAGTGGGGACAGAGTTGACACTGAGCACTAGTTATCACCCACAGACGGATGGACAAACGGAGATAGTTAACAAGTGGCTGGAGGTCTACTTGCGTAACTATGTCAGTGGGCAGCAGCGAGCGTGGCTGAAGTGGCTGCATCTGGGAGAGTATTGCTACAACACGACGCATCACATGTCCATCGGTATGTCACCGTTCTATGCTTTGTATGGGTATCATCCTTTATCTTTTGCGGACGTGATGTTTGGTGCTAGCAGGGCTCCGAGAGCCAAGATTTGGATCCAAGAGAGTCAGGACATCCTCCGAGCTCTCAAGGATAACATGGCCACAGCGCAGAACCAGCAAAAGCTGTATGCTGATAGGAGTCGGGTGGAGAGACAGTTTGAGGTAGGAGACTTGGTCTACCTACGATTACAACCATACCGACAGTCATCACTTAAGCAGAAGGGGGTTGAGAAGCTCAAGCCCCGCTTTTATGGGCCATACAGGGTGATACGCAGGATTGGACGGGTTGCATATGAGTTAGAGCTGCCCCAAGGCAGCAAGATTCATAATGTTTTTCACGTATCATGCCTGAAGAAGGCATTGGGACAACAGGTGACAGTTACGGATGAGCTACCACCCACGGATGATGAGGGGCATTTGGTGTTGCAGCCAGAGGCTATCATTGATACCAGGGAGAGGCAGCTACGGAGCAGGACGGTCCGGGAATTCTTGGTGAGGTGGAAGAATTTACCGGATGAGGATGCCACTTGGGAGAATGAGAAGATTTTGCAGCATCCGTCACTCTAGTTGCTTGAGGACAAGCAACATTTTGCCGGGGGAGACTGTAATATTCCTAATTAGCAACAGCTAATTGGAATATTCGATTTTTGTATAGTTTTGCCGACTATAGTTTATTAATAAATAAAAGTGAGAAGAGGGGTCTAACTCACTTAAGTAAAATAAAGTATCTCCCTAGTAGCACAACGTTATAACTTATGGGGAGCCATGGGCGTCCAACACCACGTAGAGGAGGGGCCCCACGTAGCCTCTACGAGCTTCTGCGCAGATTGAGGAGGAGCACGTGGAGGAGAGGGAGACCACGTTAGGGGTTTGGAGAGAGGCCAGCGTTATAAAAGGTGGGAGAGCCTTCTCATTTGGCATTCTTGTTGTTGATGATATTTGAGCTAGACATTTGTCTTCTTGAGCACGCTGGCTGTTTAGCCTGTCTGCAGCGCTGTTTAGTGCGTTGAGTGTCTCCGGTCGGAGATCTCGCCCTTAGCCCCGGGGGACTTCAAGTGCCTGCTCGGGTAAGGTTATTTCTTCAGTCTTTAGCGGGAGGTTTGGTTGGTTGTTTTCCTGAGGAGCTGGGCTTTTCTTGTGACTGCGCAGTCCCTGGGAGAGAGGACGCAGTTCTTCTTGGAGGTGTTCCGGTTTGGGGATTTCTGCAGGAGTTTCAGTTGATATCCGGAGTAGGGGATCAGTCTTTGCCAGTCAAAGGGTTCCTGAGGAGTTGTGGCACTGTTTCAGCTATTTTCATTTGGCATCTGCGCTGAGCCTTGCAGGGGCAGCGTAATTCCTTGAGGAGGGTTTCTTCGGTGGATTTTGGAGGCTGACCATTTTTTATATGGTTTCTGGGTTTTGTCCGGGTTGGCGAGTACAGGTGATTTGCAGATTTTCAGCTCATTCCGGCAAGGGGAGCAGCCCCTAGTTTCCAGTCCATTCCAGCAGTAGCAGTTTTCTGGCAGTTTCCTAGCAGCTGGGACGCAGTTCCTTAGAGTAGCCATTTCCGGTCTTTTCTGAGAGAGTTCTTCACTTGCCTTGAGCAAGAATAGGTGCTATCATTCCGATCATCTATTGTATTACATTTTATTTCTCAGATTAATAAAATGGCTTAGCATTCCCGGCATTTTTATGAGTATTTGCTTTATGTTCTATTTCTGGCATTTTCTATATTGTCGTATGCTTGTATTGTTGTCTATTTCCCTTCCGGGATATTACAGACTTAATGGTAGCATTGATGAAATGCGTACCTTGATCACTTGTTAGACTTTTTGGGCAACCAAACCTGTTGATTATATTTTCAAATATGAACCGAGCCGCTGTTTCGGCTGTGTAATCCTTCACTAGAATTGCCTCTGCCAACCTTGTCAAATTGTCTGTTGCTGTGATGATATACCGGGTCTGGGAGTGCCTTGTAGCAGGTGCAATCGGACCTATAAAATCAACTGCCCATTTCTCGAATGGTTGCAGTGCTTTTATTGGGTGCAGTGGGAGCTCGTCTCTGTGCGATGGGCGTCCCTTTCTCTGGCAAACATCGCATTTCTTTACGAACACCTTACTATCAATATGTACCGTAGGCCACCATAAACCCGCTTGCAGTACTTTCCTCGCTGTCGATTTTGCTCCTACATGTCCTCCCGCAACTCCACAGTGGCACTCCCACAGTACGGCTTCCCTCTCGTGGTCCAGGACACATCTTCGTAAAATTTGGTCTAGCCCCATCTTATACAGGTGTCCTGCGATGAGCTGGTATTATGTTGCTCGGACTACTAGGTGTCTTCTCTGGACTGCTGTGTATTCTTTTGGGCACTGTCCTGTTGTTAGGTAAGTTGCTATCTGGTCCAAGTATTTTGGGACGGCTTCTACTCTGAAAAAATCAGCATCCGGCAGTTGATCATCCAGAGACCCTCCATTTTCTCCATTTTCTAGCCTTGATAGGTGATCAGGCCCCACACTCAATGTTCTGAGTTTTACTATCACCTCAAAGTTGAATTCCTGAAAGAGTAGGAGCCATCTGTAGATTCTTCCTTCTAAGACTGGTTTGTTTACTAGGTACTTTAGAACTGAATGGTCTGTGAAAAACTTAAACATACCTCCTAGCAGGTAGTGGCGAAACTTTTGAAGGGAATACACCATTGCTAACGCCTCCCGCTCTGTGTAGTGTAGTTTTGTTTCGCTGTGGATAATTTTCGACTTGCAAAGTATACAGGGTGATCAACTGAAGTGTCTCCTGGTTGAGCCAGAATTGCTCCGAGTGTGATGCTAGAAGCATCGATGTGGACATGGAATTGTTTGTCCCAATCCATGTGAACTAATATTGGTGCACTTGCCAATTTTTCCTTCAAAGTATCCAGGATTGTCGTGCAACCCTCTGTCTAGTTGAACTGTTCCGATTTCCGCAACAACTTCTCCAATGGGGCTGTTATCTTTGCATAGTTTTGGATGAATCGCCTATAGTAACCTGTATGGCCTAGCAGTGACCTCAATTGTTTCACAGTTTCTGGGGCCTCCATGTTAATTATCACTGCTACCTTTGTTGGATCCACGCAAACTCCTTGTTTGCATACAATGTGTCCTAGCAGTGTTCCAAAAGGCACCGCAAAGATGCACTTCTTTAGGTTCAATGAAATCTGGAGTTGCCTACACCTATCAAACATTATTCTCAATAATGTTGCATGGTCTTTTAATAGGCTGTAGACCGTCCAGTCATCCATATAATCTTCCAGGAATTTGTGGATGTACTCACGGAATGCTGCTATCACGATGCGTGAAAATACCGCTGGCGCATTTTTCAACCCGAATGGCATTACGTGATATGCGAAGGAGCCCCATTCATTAGGTGATATGCGAAGGAGCCCCATTCGGTGGTGAAAGTTGTCTTTTTCTTATCTTCTTCAGCTATCCTTACCTGATGGTACCCTGAGAATCCATCTGTAAAAGAATATGCCTCATTCCTCGCAACATTGTCGAGGACTTCATCATTGAACGAGGTGGGGAATGGGTCATGTATACAGGCGTTATTCAAGCTCCTATAGTCAACACAGACTCGGATTTCTGACTTATCCTTTTTGCTTTGTATTACCCATTCTGCCTCTTCCACTGGGAATATTAAACATGCCTTTAGCATTTTGTCAATCTCTGCCTTAACCTTTTATTTCACCCTTGGATTCAACCGATAGGGTCTGTGCTTGATTAGTCTTGCATTAGGCTTCAGGATTATACGCATTTCCCCCATGTCCCCTTTGATTACTTTCAATTCCGCTACGGACGACGAGAAAAGTCCTTATATTCTTGTAGTAGACTGAATATTTCCTTGGTCGTCTCAGCATCCCAATAATCACCGATTGATGCCAGTTTGGGCTTTTCTTCGGTCCCAATGTTCATTTTCTTAGTTTTTAGTGGTAGCAGATGAATGCCTTCGGTTGTCTGGTCTTCCTGAATATCCCGCTTTCCCTCTGTTTCTTTAAAGTACAGATGTCTAAATCCCTCTAGATCATCATCGTCCATTTCATTGTTTATCTTTTTACATGCTACCGACTGTCTGATGCTTTGGTTCGGGAGTGGTTGCTCATCCTCCTCCTGATTTTCCGGGAAGAATAGTACCTTTTTAATACCCTGCAATGCTTGTGTGACTGGTTCTGTTTTTCCTTCAAACAAAAAGCATTGCGTAAATTTCTTCGCAACAGCTTTCCAAGTACTGATTCCCCTTTTTCTCTCTTCAGTTAGGTACCAAGCTTGTGGGATCACATCCAGTGAACGTATAAACTTGTGGACCCACAGCTCCTCCGGGTATCTTGCAATGTTCCATTGATCTTCACACTCTTTCAAATTTTTTCTGGGGTCTGAGTCCCCTTGGAATTTTTGAGTGAAATGTGGTTCTTCTTCTCCCTTGAACTTGGCTTTTAGTGCTGCTGCAACTTTGTCCCATCGCGACAGTGAGTTGCGGTGGTTACTCCACCATCTTGCAGATGTGGATTGTAAAGCCATGTCCATGAGTGGGACCCTTTGGTCCTCTGGTACTTTATCTTCTATTTTGGTAATGAAAGTATTCACAACGTTCATATCGGACAAAGATGGGTAATCTCTTACCTCAGTCCCAATCCAATTGATTCTTCTGATGTTGACGCATCTTCTTGTATTGGTCTCATATCCCCCTTGCTGCCAATCATCCCAAGCTATCTCTGAGCCCAAGTCTAAGCTTTGAATACTTCTCCAACTCACTGATCCCCCCGTTGTCAGGTTGATATAATCTTCCCTTTTTCCTGCAGTCATCTGACACAAATGATCGAGAAGCTGAGCATCTTCTCTGTTGTCAATGGACTTTGTGTATCGACTCTCGAGGACCTTGACACGGGTTTATTGGCTAAGTGACTTTGACCTCTCCATCCTCAAAGATCATCAGTTCCTTCTTTAAATCTATTACTGCGTAATTTTCAAAAGCCCAGTCAATCCCCAACAATGTTGGGTAGGAATCTTTGTCCCCCATAATGTCGATGACCTCAAAGTCCGTGTATGTCTTTACTCCCGCAACATCGACTTCGACATCCTCTAATCTGCCTATGGGCATAATGCAGTACTGGTTCGCCATATGGAATTGAATTGGTGTGTATGTTACCCTCGACTTTCCCAATGCTTCCCATGTCTTTCTTGGCAAGATATTTACATCGGACCCCAGGTCAAGCATTGTGTCCTTAATTTGGAATCCCGCAACTTGAGTATTCACCCGGAACTCTTTCCCTGTCTTTCTCTTATTTCTCTTCACTCTTCGTATATATTTCTGTGTTGCGTCGGTTGACTCCCCTGGTCCTGTGGCCTTCTGCACTACTTTTTCCAGGTTCTGCTTTAGCTATTCTAACATTGGCGCGTTGTTAACAATTTTTAGAAATAGATGGAACCATTCTTCAGTAGTAGTACTTGAACTAGCTTGGTTCTCATTATTTTCCTTGGTTTGTGGCAGTTCAATGCCTTTGCTTCCCCCAAGCTGGGCAAATGTTTCCACTGCTTCTTGAAAGAATTGCTTCTGTCTTTCTAGCCTGAACATTGGCTTTGGAGATGTTGGCCTTATCAATTTTATCGAGTCCATCATCTGTGCATCCTCCCCGGTTCTTTTTCCTCCTCATGTCACTATGGCCACGTTCTGCATAGCTTGAGCCTCTATTATTCTCGGCTCTACATTTACCAGATTTGTTCCTCTTTATCTGGCTCTTTCTTCCCATCTTTTAATGAGCTCTGGGCACTCCTCTGTTGCGTACGTGTTAACCCTGCACTGAGAGCACCAGGGTCTTCTAGGAAGTGGACATTCCCTAGCCACGTGACCTTCTTGGTCGCAGTTGTAACACCGTACTGGCCCTCTTCCTCCCGCTCGGCCTCCTCTCATGCCTCCTCCTTGTCCTCTGGGAGCCTCGTTTACCCTATATGAAGGCCTGTCCAATCGTTCCACCAAAGCATCCAGAGCCTTACACTGCTTTATGCTGTGTGTGGTAGATGCACAGAACTCACAATATATGTTGTTCGGAACGTTGGAGTATTTTTGCAATATGGGGCACAGAGGAGGTGAATGACCCATGCTTTTACATATATCACAAAATTCAGTCGCCACTGAATTCTGTTGCATGGGGAACCCCGTGTATGGGTGTTGCGGCGGATATTATCCCTGGGTGTTCATCTGCGCAACCCCTCCTGCTGGCAGAGCTCCCGGTGCCCTTGTTGCTGATGTTCCCACATTCTAGCTGTTAGTGTCCCGTGATTTGGCTAATTGGCAAGCCAAGTGACACGGTAACATCAAACCAATCTTTGGAGCCCAAGGACCTAGCCTTCCTGGACTCAGAGAGGGCTCTCTCTATTTGAGTAAGGGATATCTATGTGTTTCACTTCTTATGTTTCTGATGTTAAGCTAGTTGTGAAGTAGGTTTTTGGTTTTTCTTTTAGGTTTTTGAGGGAGGAACTGATTAAAGACTAAGATAGATAAAAAATATTGTCAGATCAACTGGGCTATGGAGTCGAAAAGTTCTAGAAAGCCTCAGATGGTGATACAAGGTATGTTGAAGGGCCAATTTAATCAAGGTAAAATGGATCTTAAGGTAAAATGAAGTGAGATGGACACTAAATTTGTGAAGGACAAAGGCTTTCCAACATAAATAGTTCAATAGCTGACACTTATATAGTAGGGCTAACCATTAATCATGATAAATGTAAATACAAACTGATAAATGCATAGAAATAAACATTCAAGCAATACATAGAGATATATGACTCTCTAACTTCAGGAAATTGCTATCAGACTTTGGGGAAAGACAATTAAGACAAACAAATAACTCAAATCACTATGAGGAAATGCCTAGACATAGTATTTTAAGCTATCGGACACTTCGAAGTAAGATTGCAGAGTTTTAGGCAAAGGGCAAGATCGATACAAGACCTCTTTGGTTCAACTAGGGCAATCAAACATTCAAAGAAAGGTTTCAGAGGTGGAGCTATGACTAGCCATGAGAAAGCAGGGCATACCGTGAATCATACTTAGCATGCATAAAACCATAAATGAAACAAGCAAACAATTTCTTTAGTGATCAAAGAGCAATCAAGAATTCTTTGATATGACTAAGAAGGAAGAAAACATAGAAGCTATAATGAAATAGAAAATCTGAGGTGCCTCCAAGGGCATGTCTCAAATCTATATTCTCTATTGTCTTATAGCAAGCAAGAGCATGAAATATGTATGAAAACTAAGAAGCATAACAGAGAGGGACACTATACCATTTTACCAAGTCAAGGAATCCAACAACAGTTCTCTTTCATCATCCAAAACATTCAAGAAACTATCCAATGCATGAGACAAGTGTTTCTTCCAAACTTGTATAACCATATATTGCTCTATGTTATCAAGTTCAGCATTATTTACAATGAAGTCTCTTGGAATATAGAGGCCAAGATGAGGGAAAACCTCCTAGTGCAACTAGCAAGCTCATTGGCCCATCAAAAATATCTGATTTTGTCCTTGAGGCTTTGCAAAGCCCAAGGCATAAAATATCTATAAAAATATCCTAAAAATGCTAAAAAAGGAAATTATATTGACTTTTCCTAACTAACCATGGCCAAAAAAGGCTAAACGCACATTAGGAAAAGTCACTTTAGAAAAGTGCGTTTTTCTCAAAAATACTTAAGAAATATATCAGCAGAAAATCCTCTGTCTTGTGAGCAACTTTTGGAGGCCTTCCCAATGTCGAAACGAGGCCCGTGATGGCTCGTTGGAAATCTCTAGATGTCTATTCTCTGAAAATGCTTTGTTTTTCCCAAACTGATCACTGGAAGCCTGTGAAAATCACACCTGTGTGAAAAAACCCAGAAAATAGCCTTTGCTGATATGCGGGGCAGAGTGTTGAAAAAGTGACTGTTTTTCGCCACTTTGGGGGACCAAATCATCTTCAATTGGTTTGAAAATCGCTGAGTAGATGCCCTTGAAATTATGGCATCCAATGATACCATTTTCATCCTTTGAGGATGCTTCAAACAAAAATGGCGATACCCATGATTTTTAGCAAAAAGCCCGAAAATGTCAAAAAATCAAAACTTGTCGAATTTTGCCCAATTTTGGTGAGCATGACCCTCATGGGTTTTCAGAAGCATGTTGAGAAGCAGAGGCCAAAATTTGAAGCCTAGATATGTCTTTCTTCATTTTTGGTGTCGGGCGCCTCTTTTGAGCCTCTTTGAGCATTTCTTGTGTTGCCTTCAATTTCTGTCGGGCGAATTGATTAAGCTTCTTATAGTGCTCGGTCATTTTTCTTTGAAGATCCAAATCTCTATTGACCTTTTCCAACTTCTTCTCCAAGTGTTCATTCACTCTTTCAAGCCATGTTTCTCTATTGTTTTCTATCTCTTGGGTGAATAAAGTAGTAAGAGGAAAAGATTGGAAAAGGGCAGCCTCTTCCTCTTTTTGTTTCTCCAAAGCTCTTCCGAGTCCCATGGTCCTTGGCCTCTTTTTCCTTAGCTGATCTTCTTCTTCACTATCATTGAACTCGCCCATGAGTTTTTCCAACTTAATTTGCGTTTTGGAGGCCTCTTTTTGATACTTGATAGCCCGTGTCTCATACACCGCCATGTGGACACTCATCTGCTTGTTTTGTGTTTGCAGAAAATGAATGAGGTTTTTAGACCTCTCTAGATCCGCTCTTAGATCATGAATTTGTTCTTTTCTATTTATCAAGAGAGACTCTAAGATTCTGGCCTCATTGTCACTGTCATCACTGTTTATCTGAATTATGTCAAAGTCTCTCTCTTTCTCATGGCTACTTTCTTCCTTCTCCTTTCCCTTGCTCTGGATGGCCTTCTTGGTCTTCCTCCTCTTTGGTAATTCAACAATGGATTGCTTGGACAACTTCCCTTTGCTTCGGAGAGCTCTAGTAACATTTGGAGTTACAGTTTGACGCACTCTCTTTCTTGATGTTCGGGGCTTTGTCACCTTTGGAGAATAAAGCATGGCCCCTTTCCTAAGAGAGGCAGCTAGCACATGCTCTATTTGGTCTTTGCCCTTGCTACTTCCCTCATCATTCTTGCCACTGTTTTGACCTTCTTCATGAATGCTTTGACTTTCAACTTGCATGTCTCCTTGAGGGCTGCCTTTTTCACCTTTGTCTTTGCTTTTTTCAGGACTTTTAGGCTCTGTAACTTCAATGTCTTGTGCTTCATCCTCATCATGTTTGCTGTTGTGAGGGCTACCAATATCCTCCTCTTTGTGGCTGCTGTGTTCCTCATCAAACTATTCCATTTCTACATCATTTCCCTCTTCACTGTTTTGCTCTTCTTGATGGTGTTCTTCTTCATCACTATGCTGCCTTTCATCACTGTGTTTTTCTTCACATTGCTCCCTTTGACTTGGATCCTCTTCACTGTTTTGTTCTTTATCACTATGCTGCCTTTCCTCATTGCGCTGCTCTTCCTCACTATGTTGTTCTTCCTCACTATGCTCTTTTTCCTCACTATGCTCTTCTTCTTGATCAATCATGGGATATTTTGGCTTCTTAGGAGTGGGTTTACTAGAAGAAGGAGAAAGAGGATGAGTGGAAGGTGAAGGAGATGCATGGGATGAAGAAGCAGTGGCGAAATCGAGATGTGAAATGAAAGTGTTCGAAGAAATTCCCTTCTTCTCAAGTTCATGAAGAATGACAATCTTGATAAGGGAATGATGGAAAAGACAAGCTGGCTGCTGAGAGGAAGGTCTCTTTTGAATAGTGGAAGCCATCTTTTCAATACTTCTATGGAGGAAAAAGGGGAGGTTTAGCAATTGGGTTCTTGTGAAGTGCATGAGTAGCCTGATATGGTAAGCATAAACCCAAGAAAACCTTCCCTCGCATGTGAAATATTTAATGATTATCTTCATGAGGGGAGCATAGCTAGTCAACAAATATGAAAAATGAAAGATGGATGGGCATGCATCCCAATGCTCTGGTTTCAAAAAAGGTTTGTATTGATCTGAGTCTAGGTAGCTCTACTTAAACCATTTTTCTCCAACATATGGAATTTTGGTAGCTCTGGAAATGGATCTAGGAGAAAGCTTGAAGTCTAAGCCTACTAGATGAACATGTTTCCCTTGCAATCTTAAAGCACATAGATGTGTCAAAGGAAGATAACTTTTCACCTCCTGAACCCTTTGACAAAACTCTAAACATCCAACTTCATGAAAGTTAAAAAGAACTGAAAGATGAGCATTTACTTCCTCAGTTGAAAAAGGTTAATACCTTTTGTGAGGGCCACTTCTGCTATCTTGCCTGGAAAGCATTTTGCTTTGGATACTCTTTGCTGGCTGACCAAGACAAGCTGATTCAAATGGTCTCTGAAATAATTTCCCAACACCACACCTTGTCCTCCTTGTAAGTCACTGTGCTTCTTTGATGCTAACAAACAAGCACTTGTCAAATGATAACCAAAATCACTTTATCACTATGTTTGGGGCAAAGATCTTGAAAAAGATGTGTTTGTGGTTCTTTGTTAAAAAAGGATTTCTTTTGTTTTGGCACAAAAAATCCTCCCCTCAAGCACTGCCCCTTTGCTATTCACTACCCTTTAAAAGGTAAACAAGATATCTTTCAACTGACTTGAAGGCCTTCAAAATAGACTCTGCTTTCTTGGATTCTGGGGGCTTGAAGATAGTTTCGTGGACTTTGTTGATCGTTGCAGCAGCTTTTAAAAGTGTTTTTGGAAACCTTTTGGGTGAGCGGGCCATTTGCAACAGAGAGCGCCGCACAGAGGAAGCTGTCGGGTCTTTTTCGGGCGCCTAGTGACCGAAGACACAAGCGCGTCGTGCGTCGTGCCTCCGTTCAACTGCTTTGTTTGGGCGCTCACAGGCGCGCCGCGCAGGGTTTGAGCACCGAAAACTTGAAATTTGCCTTGAAAATGTTTTCTCTCTTCAGTGTGCAGCTAAACGATGATTGCTTCATGGTTTGAAATTTGCATAATGGGCCTCTTGAACGGTCTCTTCCGCCTTTTAAAATTCAAATGAGCTCAAATACCTTTGTGGTTACTTTGTAAGGGTTTGGATGTTTTTTGAAAAGGTTTATGTCATGTAAAAACATTAATCACTGCCCTTAGTATATGTTACTTTTTAAAATACCATAAAGCCCTCTATTCGAAACAAGTCTCATAAAAACAATGTTGTGGCCAACTTATTTTTGAATACCCTCATATATATGACTTTTTCAAAGTAAAGAGGCCTCCTAAAAAAACAAGACCTTTTTCACTGCCTCTTCATTAAGGAAATAACCCTGTCACTGTTTGTCCATTCTGTCCTTCAAAAGGAACACTGCTCAAGAACCACATCCAAGACTGTTGATGCATCCTTTGTCTATCTCTTGGAAGGAGATGATTGACAAATTCTAGAAATTACTTTGACAATTCAACTCTCTTGGTGTTTGATGATTGATTATGCCCATTGCTGAAGTTTGTCAAACACTGTTAGGTACCTTATATTGACATTTCCTTTGACTGTGGATAAACCCTTATTTGCACTCACCAAGCTTTGACCTACACCTGTTCATCAAGGAGATGGTCTTTAAAACACCCTTAATGCAATCATATAAACAACAAAGTTTGTTCTGATGTACATTAAAAGGTCTTGTCTGTGACTGTGGTATGTTTTATTTCTTTGAATGTTGTCTTGAACTTGAATCATTGTGTCATACCCTTTCTGTCATTTTGATGAGCTTGTTCCAAGTTTTGGACATTCTAGCCTCTGGTTAGTCTTCGAAGGAGGCCTTTATAGATAGAAGAGAAGAGACTTCCTTTGACACCATTCTATCACTGCTTTGATGATGTCACAAATGGCTTCAAACCGTGAACTTTCAATTGCTTCCCACTGAATTTCAATTTTGTCCTTTAAACAGTGAACTCATTTAAACACTACTGCTATATCAGTTGTTTCATCCTTTTGGAGGAAGTGGTGTAAACAAGTTTTTAAGTCATTTGAAACACTGTTAGTCTCGTGCTCTTTGAATGAGGCTATACCTCTGTTCCTGACCCTCTGCTTTTAAATGAAGGAGGCCCTTATCATGTTCCTAACCATCTGCTTTTAAATGAAGCAGGTTAACATAATATTCCCAAACCATCTGTTGTTGCTTGGAGGAGGTTTGCAACAAGTGACCCAACCATCTGCTCATGTTTGGAGGAGGTTAACATAGTCATGACATTTCATCCCTTTCGCAAACTGTGTCATCTTTCCTTGTAATACATATCCCTGCTTGGTATATCACAATAAGTAATAAAGTGAAAATTTGACAATATGCTATAAGAGGCATGTTCTGAGATATGTATCCCGTGGTCAGAAAATCCTTGTGAATCTTTTAAATCAGGAGCCACATGACTTGTATTTGTAGAGTATTTGTTGGCTAGTCATTACTTACTAACCTTTCTTGACTGTTTTTGCAAAGGCTTATTTAATTTGCTCTCTAACTAGTATTCTTATCCCAGGCTCAAGACAAGATGAGAAGCAGCTGTCTTCTTATGTTTAGCTTGACAATGTCTTCTGGAATACTTGTACATCTCTGCTTTTGAAAGAGACATTGAAACACTGTAGATCAACATTATATCAGTTTGGCTTTTGAAACATGTACTACTGAGACATCAAGACCTTTTAGTGGCGCGACCTATGGGTGTATCAAGCTTTGTTTTTTGCAGATTAAGCGCTAATTCAGGGTTGGATGGTATTGAGCAAAAGATTTTGGCTCAGGATGTTTTTGCCAATGAAGGGATTCCCTAAAGCGCCACTACCTAACTTAGGGGAGATCTTTGACACATTTTGAGTATTTTCTTTGGGTAGGATTAGATCCCAAAAATGGCATATGACCAGAGGTAGGGTGGCTGACATTTTATCAACACGTGGATAATGAATGACCTGGGGATGAGGGTAAATGACAGCGGATAACTTTTAGCTTATGAAAGCTCATGGACAGAATTATATGACTGAAATTAGATAGGACTTGACAACCAAGTTTTTTCTCATCATAAGCTGACTGGAAAAGGTAGGAGGACAAAAATTGTTTAGGGGTGTTTTCTAAATGACAGGTTTGACAAATTGGAGATCAGCTTCTAGAAAACTTGGCTTTAGAAACTAGTCATCATCAACAGGTGAAAAATACTGATGACTAACAGTGGCTCCATTTGGGGAGGGCAGCTCCTTTTCAGGAGGTGTCCGGAATTTTAGATCTCTGGCCTTTGAAGACCAGTGCCTTTATCCATTGGCGCAAATTTCTTTCTTCCTTGATGCTATTTCTGAAAATTGACAGTATGATTAGCATCAAATTCATTTCTACCTACCCCGCTACATTTCCTAACATTTTTTCTTCTTTTGGGTGCATTTGAACTAGCAACCCTTTGACATAATATTTTTAAAAAACGACACTATCTAATTCTACACTTATATCCACCAGGAGTCTAGATGAAACTGATGAACTCCTTTGTTTCTCTACCTATGCTAGATCGACCGTCAAGATTAAGTTGTTTGACAAGATTTTATTCTCTAATCTAAAACATGAAATTGAAAAATGACCAAATCAAGATTAGACAGTCTTATTTGTCATGTACTTGTGGCATGAAAGACAAGCTGCACACAAATATTATTTTTCATAAAAATGAAATCTAGAAAAATCAGGGCTAGGATACACAGTTTGTTTTTCATCCCTGTTTTCCTCTTTGGTTCTGTTTTGAGCATGTGGAACCAGTATCTTTTCCTAATCTATTTTCTTTGACAAGTCAAGCTTACACAATATTGACTATCTCTTCTCTCACTAACTTATCAGCAAATAAATTTAAAACATGTTCAGTTATAATTAGGCTAGATAACCGAACAAGACATTTTGAGCACTAGTAGTGGCATTTAGACTTGCCCTCTTTCAGAATGACTATTTTTTGAAAATGGGGCTTTCTTTCTGCTTTTCAAACTGCCCTCTTTTTCTATTTTTCTATTGTTTTGAGTTTTTTGTTTTTGTTTTATTTCTTCAAACAATGATATATATAATGATTGAAAAATCTGAAACTAGAAATCCTGAAAGTGGTGAAACTTGAGCATCTTATCTTCATAAGGATCTCCCACCACTCTTGGTCTGCTCAGCGCTTGAAAAGAAAAGTTTAGAAAATTTTCTCTTTCAAGCATAACATAAGGATTCATGCATGAATCTCTAGACAACCCCATATCTTCCCGCTGTACTTCTTTATACCTTTGATCTCCACTTCTCCTTTTGCTGTACATATTTTTCAAATAATGCAGATATTATTTGTCATTTTTTAAGTATATGATGACATCATCAAGGTACATAAGAATGCAGAAATTCAGAACTGGAAACATGGCTTTTAGGAGCATTTTTTTGGTGTCTGTTGGTTTTGCAATTCTAGGTTTGAAGATGGAACTACTTCTAGCATACTTGAAAAATTCTTTGAGTTGTTCGCTTTGCAAAGGAATTATTTAGTGATACCCTGAAACATCATTTTGTAAAGACGCATGATTAGAAGCACCTATAATTTGTATAGCATGGTCTTGAGCAGGAAGGATATAATTTCTATCCCAAGTGTGTGTATTTGTGTTTCTAAAATCAACACAGATCCTATGTCCAGCTGTCTTGTCTTTGATTATTATTGTTTGGTCAAGATTTTTTTATTTTCTTTTGTCGAAGCTGTTTCTTGGAGTGATGGCAGTGTCATAGTGCTTCTCACTATTTTCCCTGCATGAAGTAGTATCTTGAACAATCTTGCAAATTCTAGCACTTCTAAGTCTTTGGTGGAGTGGTAGAATGGTAGCTAGTTCAAACAACTTAGGTATATTTGCACTGCAGTCATCATATCCTTTCATAAGAAGTTTATCAGACATTTTTTTCTGGATTTTTAGCTGTTGTGGCTACAATCGAGGTTTCATTTGAAGAGGTAGAGTTATGAGATGGTAGATCTTTTAGGTATGGTAAGAACATTAAGCTCCCCTGCCCCTGATTTCCAAAGAGGTTTGTAATATGCAAATCTTCTAATGCCTCTGTTCTGAAAAAGTCTCTTGATGTTACTGCTAATGTTTGTCTATGGTTTGAGCAATTTGCTTGATGGTATAAAATGTTTTGTGCTTCCTGCTCTATTTCTGTTTCAGGAGAAACGAACTCTCTTTCCTTAAGACATAACTGCTCATGGTCATGATAATTTTGAGTGTCCAGCTCATCATAAAGAACCTGGGGTAGCTGATGTGGTGTGTCTAAGTTTGTTTCAAATTCTCCTAACTGTTCCTCAATGTCTTCGTCAGTGTGTAAAATGAAGGAATTTAGATCAGAATGCAAGGAGTACATTGGGATGTTATCTGGCCTTTCTTGGCTACTGACCATATATTTCATGTGTGATTCCCGATAAATTATTCTAGTTTGGTTAAACACAAGAATAGTGGCGTAGGACATATCAAGTTGAATATTTCCTTGAAGCTTGGCTCCCCAAGTTCTAGATAAAAGCATTACGTACTTGAGAGGGATGTCTACTACCACTATGTCCATGATCAGGTGTTTTGCAGGTATTTGGGCCAAACTGAAACAAAGATCTTTGATTAAACCTAGACACTTGACTCTACTTGAATCAAATGAATATAAGTCTTTATAAGGTTTTTGTATTTCTAGGCCTAATCTTTCCATCACAACCTTTGGCATGAGATTATGCGAGGCCCCGGAATAGAGCATGGCATTGTGTAGGATTTGGTCATGTATATTCAGACTGATGTAAAAGGGAAGAGTGGTTCCTTCTTGGAATTTCCCTTCTATTTTTGGACCAAACAACACTTCAGGGGTGTCATCAGCTAGATTTAGGGTGTTTGCATCATTTCCTATATTCAAGACCTTTAGCACTTGGGATTTATAAGAGCTTTGGGCGATAAGTTCAATGAGAGGCATGGTGATCTTTATTTTGGCGATTTCTCCTTCAAAACTGAAGGGTGCTTGTAGTTTAGATAGGTTTGCTTCAGTTTTTTCAGCCATGACTTTCTCTATGTTCTTAATTTGCTGACTTTGGTTCGGGATTTTATTCAACACAGAAATCTTGGGAATCTTGGTAGAGGTACTAGGACAATCTGGGCCAAGGCTTGTCTGAATAGCTTTATCTTTGTTTTGGTCAGTTTTCTTGACCACAATTTTGTTGTTATCCACTGCTCTTTTAAGGATGGTATCAAGGGTTTTAGTAACAGCAGTGTCTGAGCCACCTTTCTTTGAGTTGTCTTGGTTTCTTCTACTTCTAAGATCATACTGCCTATGGGCTTCTATTATGGCGTTCTGAAATCCTATAGCAGGATCTTTGGTGTCCTCATAGTTGGTTTCATTTTGATTCGAGGAGAAGAAAGCTTGTTCTTCTTCTGTGAGGTAGACCTCACCGTCGTTATCAAAACCTATTAGGTTTAAATGACTTTCATCAATGGGCTCTGTATCCCTTTCTTCTTCATCAACATAGTTTTCATTGAAGGGTGGCCTGATTTGTTGGTCATTTTCCCTTGGTTTATTTTGAGACTGGTCTCTCCTAAAGTTTTGGTTCCGGTTCCTGTTTTGAGGGTTTGGCTGGTTGTCCCTAAAAGGTGTCTTTCCACTTATTTTTTCCCACATTTTCGCCATGGATCTAACCAGGTCCTCTATTCTAGGATCTGAGGAAGATACTGAAGGGGAAACTTCTTCATGGTATGTGACTTTCTTCTCTGATCTCATTCTAGCTCTCTTTTCAGCTAAGTTGGCTTCTGCACTCATGGCCACTTTTTGCATTTCCTCTAAGGTTGCAGGGTCATTGTCTCTTAGTTGATAAGTCATGTCTGGGTCGAAACCTTCGGGAAATTTTGCTAAGGCTGAGCCAAGTAAAGGTTTGAAGTGAAGTGGGAGGGCGTTATAAACACTGTTGAACCTAGTGCAGTAGTCTCGGACACTTTCCCCATTATCCTTTTTTAGATTTTTATACTCAAAAAGGATTTGAATGGGGTTTCTTCTGATTTCCCACCTATTTATGAAAGTTTGGTAGAGTTCGGGGAGATCTTGTATACTGTTTGGAGTTAAGATCTTAAACCATTTTTTGGGTTCTCTGCCCAATCTTTGGGCGAACATCCTCATTCTTATGGTCTCGTCTTCTATTTCCATGTATTCAAAGGCATCGCTAATTCTATCTACATGTTGTTAGGCAGTAGTAGCCTCAACTCCAGTGAAGTGAGGGATTTTGGATTGGTAGTCATGTTGTAAAGGTGCCAAAGGCTGTGGCAACACCAAGGGTGCATACCAAGCTGCCATGGAGGGAGCTAATGGTTGATTTACAATATGAGTGCTTGTAGGATGAGCTGAGGTGATTTGAATAGTGGTGGTTTGAATGGGTGTGGCAGATGTACTTGGACTAGTGAACTGACTTTGAGGAGATTTGGGGTGGTAGGAGCCAAAGTGGTGGAGAAGCTGAAATTCGGGAGGTGTAGTAGGTGAGGCTTCTCTACTAGGACTCTGTTGCAAATCTAAGGGCTCAAGAATGTCAAAGTTGATTTTACTTTGTGACTTGCTTCTAAAAAGGGTTTTTGCTGATTTTAAGTTAAATGGGGAATCCTGCAAGGATGTGAGATGCTCAGGTATAGATCTTGCTTTACGGATGGACCTATCGGTAGCTAAGTTGCCAGTTTCGGAAGTTTGCCACAGAATCTTCTCTGGGTTATCAACTATGATAGGGGGATTTGGGTCTGGATGAGATCTAGTATTGATTCTTCGTGAAGCCAGATTTCGAATTCAGAGTTTAGAGAGGGTGGTATTTGTGATTGTTTTGGATGGATGGCCTCTCTAGGGGTTTCGCTAATGTGAAGAATGGTCAAAACAAAAATGAAGGCTAGTGGAGTCACCAGGTGGATTTCTTTGAGATCTATAGTCCACCACCAATACTATCAAAGATGCTTTCGGGAAAAAGTTTTCTTAGCAAACTTTGAGGTGGAAACTTGCAAGAAAGACTTATCACTTAGTTTCAACAGTTTGCTAGACTGTTGGGACAAGCTAATGGTTCTATTTGCAAGTTTATTTTGTTTATCTCCTATGTTTAGGTGAAACTTTCTGAATCGCTAAGTTATACTTAGTTTGTCACTGATTACAGAGTTCGCACCATGAATTTTAAGTTTTGGAAAGGATGAGTCAACAGAAAAAGATGGCTTATGAAATTTTTGGTTTTTATGGAGTTTTTAGGCCTACTGGAGGTTAGTGGAGTCACTAGGTGGATTTTGGTTGTTTTTATAGAGATGTACTTATGGTCTACCACCAATAACTAGGAAAAGCCAATCTGAGGATGTTTTTGGGGTTTTTTGAATTTTTATGTGCAGCCTATGGTTTATTAGAGTGTTATAAACCTGATTCATCACTTTGCTAGGGTGGTGAAACAAAAAGAGTTTAATCTAAATGATTCTATGGACTGCTTGCCTGTTTAAATTTTTGAAAGACTAATGAATCTACAAGAGTTTGCTAGACTGTTTGTACTCAGTTAGTCCCACTGTGATCGCCATTATGTTAGGGTGGAGATGAGGTGGCTAATTCACTAGATATTCTTGAAGATAAGGGATTTCTAGAGTCCTAAGGTGTACTTAGATTGTCACAACTCAGAGTCCCACCGTGATCACCATTATGTTAGTGTCCCGTGATTTGGCTGATTGGCAAGCCAAGTGACAGGGTAACATCAAACCAATCTTTGGAGCCGAAGGACCTGGCCTTCTTGGACTCAAAGAGGGCTCTCTCTATTTGTGTAAGGGATATCTATGTGTTTTGCTTCTTATGTTTCTGATTTTAGGCTAGTTGTGAAGTAGTTTTTTGGTTTTGCTTTTAGGTTTTTGAGGGAGGAACTGATCAAAGACTAAGATAAATAAAAAAAGATTGTCAAATCAACTGGGCTATGGGGTTGAAAAGGTCTAGAAAGCCTCAGATGGTGATACAAGATATGTTGAAGGGCCGATTTGATCAAGGTAAAATGGATCTTAAGGTAAAATGAAGTGAGATGGACACTAAATTTGTGAAGGACAAGGGCTTTCCAACATAAATAGTTCAATAGTTGACATTTATATGGTAGGGTTAACCATTAATCATGATAAATGTAACTACAAACTGATAAATGCATAGAAATAAACATTCAAGCAATACATAGAGATATATGACTCTCTAACTTTAGGAAATTGCTATCAGACTTTGGGGAAAGACAATTAAGACAAACAAATAACTCAAATCACTATGAGGAAACGCCTAGACATAGTATTTCAAGCTATTGGGCACTTCGAAGTAAGATTGCAGAGTTTTAGGCAAAGGGCAAGATCAATACAAGACCTTTTTAATTCAACTAGAACAATCAAACATTCAAAGAAAGGTTTCAAAGGTGGAGCTATGACTAGCCATGAGTAAGCAGGGCATACCGTGAATCATACTTAGCATGCATAAAACCATAAATGAAACAAGCAAACAATTTCTTTAGTGATCAAAGAGAAATCAAGGATTCTTTGATATGACTAAGAAGGAAGAAAACATAGAAGCTATAATAAAATAGGAAATCTGAGGTGCCTCCAAGGGCATGTCACAAATCTATTCTCTACTGTCTTATAGCAAGCAAGAGCATGAAATATGTATGAAAACTAAGAAGAATAACAGAGAGGGACACTATACCATTTTACCAAGTCAAGGAATCCAACAACAGTCCTCTTTCATCATCCAAAACATTCAAGAAACTATCCAATGCATGAGACAAGTGTTTCTTCCATGCTTGTATAACCATATATTGCTCTATATCATCAACTTCAGCCTTATTTACAATGACGTCTCTTAGAATATATAGGCCAAGATGAGGGAAAACCTCCTAGTGAAACTAGCAAGCTCATTGGCCTATCAAAAATATCTGATTTTGTCCTTGAGGCTTTGCAAAGCCCAAGGCACAAAATATCTATAAAAATATCCTAAAAATGCTAAAAAAGGAAATTATATTGACTTTTCCTAACTAACCATGGCCAAAAAAGGCTAAACGCACATTAGGAAAAGTCGCTTCAGAAAAGTGCATTTTTCTCAAAAATACTTAAGAAATATATCAGCAGAAAATCCTCTGTCTTGTGGGCAACTTTTGGAGGCCTTCCCAATGTCGAAACGAGGCCCGTGACAGCTCGTTGGAAAGCTTTGGATGTCTATTTTCTGAAAATTCTTTGTTTTCCCCAAACTGATCACTGGAAGCTGGTGAAAATCTGACCTATGTAAAAAAACCCAGAAAATAGCCTTCACTGATATGTGGGGCAGAGTGTTGAAAAAGTGACTATTTTTCGCCACTTTGGGGGACCAAATCATCTTCAATTGGTCTGAATATCGCTGAGTAGATGCCCTTGAAATTATGGCATCCAATGATATCATTTTCATCCTATGAGAATGCTTCAAACAAAAATGGCGATGCCGGGCGCCTCTTTTGAGCCTCCTTGAGCTTTTCTTGTGTGGCCATCAATTTCCGTCGGACGAATTGATTAAGCTTCTTATAGTGCCCGATCATTTTTCTTTGAACGTCCAAATCTCTATTGGCCTTTTCCAACTTATTCTCCAAGTGTTCATTCACCCTTTCAAGCCATGCTTCTCTGTTGTTTTCTATCTCTTGGGTGAATAAAGTAGTAAGAGGAAAATATTAGAAATGGGCAAACTCTTCCTCTTTTTGTTTCTCCAAAGCTCTTCTGAGTCCCATGGTCCTTGACCTCTTTCTCCTTGGCTGATCTTCTTCTTCACTATCATTGAACTCGCCCATGAGTTCTTCCATCTTAATTTGCGCTTTGGAGGCCTCTTTTTGATACTTGATAGCCCGTGTCTCATACACCGCCATGTGGACACTCATCTGCTTGTTTTGTGTTTGCAGAAAATGAATGAAGTTTTTAGACCTCTCTAGATCCGCTCTTAGATCATGAATTTGTTCTTCTCTATTTATCAAGAGAGACTCTAGGATTCTGGCCTCATTGTCGCTGTCATCACTATTTATCTGAATTATGTCAAAGTCTCTCTCTTTCTCATGGCTACTTTCTTCCTTCTCCTTTCCCTTGCTCTGGATGGCCTTCTTGGTCTTCCTCCTCTTTGGTAATTCAACAATGGATTGCTTGGGCAACTTCCCTTTGCTTCGGAGGGCTCTAGTAACTTTTGGAGTTACAATTTGAGGCACTCTCTTTCTTGATGCTCAGGGCTTTGTCACCTTTGGAGAAGAAAGCATGGCCCCTTGCCTAGGAGAGGCAGCTAGCACATGCTCTATTTGGTCTTTGCCCTTGCTACTTCCCTCATCATTCTTGCCACTGTTTTGACCTCCTTCATGAATGCTTTGATTGTCAACTTGCATGTCTCCTTGAGGGCTGCCGTTTTCACCTTTGTCCCTGCTTTCTCCAGGACTTTTAGGCTCTGTATCTTCAATGTCTTGTGCTTCATCCTCATCATGTTTGCTGTTGTGAGGGCTACCAATATCCTCCTCTTTGTGGCTGCTGTGTTCCTCATCAAACTGTTCCATTTCTACATCATTTCCCTCTTCACTATTTTGCTCTTCTTGATGGTGTTCTTCTTCATCACTGTGTTTTTCTTCACTTTTCTCCCTTTGACTTGGATCCTCTTCACTATTTTGTTCTTTATCACTATGCTGCCTTTCCTCATTGTGCTGCTCTTCCTCACTATGCTGTTTTTCCTCGCTATGCTCTTCTTCTTGATCAATCATGGGAGATTTTGGCTTCTTAGGAGTGGGTTTATTAGAAGAAGGAGAAAGAGGATGAGTGGAAGGTGAAGGAGATGCATGGGATGAAGAAGCAGTGGCGAAATCGGGATGTGAAATGAAAGTATCCCAAGAAATTCCCTTCTTCTCAAGTTGATGAAGAATGACAATCTTGATAAAGGAATGATGGAAAAGACAAGCTGGCTGCTGAGAGGAAGGTCTCTTTTGAACGGTGGAAGCCATCTTTTCAATACTTCTATGGAGGAAAAAGGGGAGGTTTAGCAATTGGGTTCTTGTGAAGTGCATGAGTAGCCTGATATGGTAAGCATAAACCCGGGAAAACATTCCCTTGCATGTGAAATATTTCATAATTATCTTCATGAGGAGAGCATAGCTAGTCAACAAATATGAAAAAGGAAAGATGGATGGGCATGCATCCCGATGCTCTGGTTTCAAAAAGGGTTTGTATTGATCTGAGTCTAGGTAGCTCTGGTTAAACCATTTTTCTCCGATATATGGAATTTTGGTAGCTCTGGAAATGGATCTAGGAGAAAGCTTGAAGTCTAAGCCTGCTAGATGAACATGTTTCCCTTGCAGTCTTAAAGCACATAGATGTGTCAAGGGAAGATAAATTTTCACCTCCTGAACCCTTTGACAAAACTCTAAACATCCAACTTCATAAAGTTAAAAAAACTGAAGGATGGGCATTTACTTCCTCAATTGAAAAAGGTTCATACCTTTTGTGAGGGCCACTTCTGCTATCTTGCCTGGGAGGCATTTTGCTTTGGATACTCTTTGCTGGCTGACCAAGACAAGTTGATTCAAATGGTCTCTGAAATAATTTCCCAACACCACACCTTGTCCTCCTTGTAAGTCACTGTGCTTCTTTGATGCTAACAAACAAGTACTTGTCAAATGATAACCAAAATCACTTTATCACTGTGTTTGGGGCAAAGATCTTGAAAAAAATGTGTTTGTGGTTCTTTGTTAAAAAATGATTTCTTTTGTTTTGGCACAAAAAATCCTCCCCTCAAGCACTGCCCCTTTGCTATTCACTGCCCTTTAAAAAGTAAACAAGATATCTTTCAACTGACTTGAAGACCTTCAAAATAGACTCTACTTTTTTGGATTCTGGGGGCTTGAAGATAGTTTCGTGGACTTTGTTGATCGTTGCAGCAGCTTTTAAAAGTGTTTTGGAAACCTTTTGGGTGAGCAGGCCGTTTGCAACAGAGAGCGTCGCGCAGAGGAAGCTGTCGAGTCTTTTTCGAGCGCCCGATGACCGAAGACACAGGCACGAAGCGCGTCGCACCTCTGTTCAACTGCTTTGTTTGGGCGCTCACAGGCGCGCCGCGCACATCTATAGGCGTGCCACGCAGGGTTTGAGCACCGAAAACTTGAAATTTGCCTTGAAAATGTTTTCTCTCTTCAGTGTGCAGCTAAACGATGATTGCTTCGTGGTTTGAAATTTGCATAATGGGCCTCTTGAACGGTCTCTTCCGCCTTTTAAAATTCAAATGAGCTCAAATACCTTTGTGGTCACTTTGTAAGGGTTTGAATGTTTTTTGAAAAGGTTTATGTCATGTAAAAACATAAATCACTGCCCTTAGTATATGTTACTTTTTAAAATACCATAAAGCCCTCTATTCGAAACAAGTCTCATAAAAACAATGCTGTGGCCAGCTTCTTTTTGAAGACCCTCATATCTATGACTTTTTCGAAGTAAAGAGGCCTCCTAAAAAAAAAGACCTTTTTCACTGCCTCTTCATTAAGGAAATAACCCTGTCACTGTTTGTCCATTTTGTCCTTCAAAAGGAACACTGCTCAAGAACCATATCCAAGACTGTTGATGCATCCTTTGCCTATCTCTTGGAAGGAGATGATTGACAAATTCTAGAAATTACTTTGACAATTCAAATCTCTTGGTGCTTGATGATTGATTATGCCCATTGTTGAAGTTTGTCAAACACTGTTAGGTACCTTATATTGACATTTCCTTTGATTGTGGATAAACCCTTATTTGCACTCACCAAGCTTTGACCTACATCTGTTCATCAAGGAGATGGTCTTTAAAACACCCTTTATGCAATCATATAAACAACAGAGTTTGTTCTGATGTACATTAGAAGGTCTTGTCTGTGACTATGGTATGTTTTATTTATTTGAATGTTGTCTTGAACTTGAATCATTGTGTCATACCCTTTCTGTCATTTTGATGAGCTTGTTCCAAGTTTTGGACATTCTAGCCTTTGGCTAATCTTCGAAGGAGGCCTTTATAGATAGAAGAGAAGAGACTTCCTTTGACACCATTCTATCATTGCTTTGATGATGTCACAAATGGCTTCAAACTGTGAACCTTCAATTGCTTCCCACTGAATTTCAATTTTGTCCTTTAAACAGTGAACTCATTTAAACATTATTTGAAACACTACTGCTATATCAGTTGTTTCATCCTTTTGGAGGAAGTGGTGTAAACAAGTTTTTAAGTCATTTGAAACATTGTTAGTCTCGTGCTCTTTGAATGAGGCTATACCTCTGTTCTTGACCCTCTGCTTTTAAATGAAGGAGGCCGTTACCATGTTCCTAACCATCTGCTTTTAAATGAAGGAGATTAACATAATATTCCCAAACCATCTGCTCTTGCTTGGAGGAGGTTTGCAACAAGTGACCCAACCATCTGCTCATGTTTGGAGGAGGTTAACACAGTCATGACATTTCATCCCTTTCTCAAACTGTTTCATCTTTCCTTGTAATACATATCTCTTCTTGGTATATCACAATAAGTAATAAAGTGAAAATTTGACAATATGCTATAAGAGGCATGTTCTGAGATATGTATCCTGTGGTCAGAAAATCTTTGTGAATCTTTTAAACCAGGAGCCACATGACTTGTATTTGTAGAGTATTTGCTGGCTAGTCATTACTCACTAACCTTTCTTGACTGTGTTTGCAGAGGCTTATTTAATTTGCTCTCTAACTAGTATTCTTATCCCAGGCTCAAGACAACATGAGTAGCAGTTGTCTTCTTATGTTTAGCTTGACAATGTCTTCTGGAATACTTGTACATCTCTGCTTTTGAAAGAGACACTGAAACACTGTAGATCAACATTATATTAGTTTGGCTTTTGAAACATGTACTACTGAGACATCAAGACCTTTTAGTGGCGCGACCTATGGGTGTATCAAGCTTTGTTTTTTGCAGATTAAGCGCTAATTCAGGGTTGGCTGATATTGAGCAAAATATTTTGGCTCAGGATGTTTTTGCCAAGGAAGGGATTCCCTAAAGCGCCACTACCTAACTTAGGGGAGATCTTTGACAGATTTTGAGTATTTTCTTTGGGTAGGATTAGATCCCAAAAATGGCAGATGACCAGAGGTAGGATGGCTGACATTTTATCAACACTTGGATAATGAATGACCCGGGGATGAAGGTAAATGACAGCGGATAACTTTTAGCTTATGACAACTCATGGACAGGATTATATGACTGAAATTAGATAGGACTTGACAACTAGGTTTTTTCTCATCATAAGCTGACTGGAAAATGTAGGAGGACAAAAATTGTTCAGGGGTGTTTTCTAGATGACAGATTTGACAAATTGGAGATCAGATTCTAGAAAACTTGGCTTTAAAAGCTAGTCATCATTAACAGGTGAAAAATACTGATGACTAACACTGGCCCCTTGCCGAGGACATTCGGTTACCATGTGTCCTTCCATTAGACAGTGCGTACACCATACGTTTAGTCTCGTTGGACGCATTGGTTGAATTTCTTTCAATTTCTCTGTCAGGCTAGCTATTTGATGTTGTAATCCCAGTATGGAAGGGTCCTGAGTTGATGCTCCTCCTTTAAATTCTTGCGGATATCCCGCCATGGCCTCTATATTCATAGCCTGCTCCAATGCGTCTTGAAACACCTTGATCTTTTGTTGCGTCAGTGGAGTTCTTGTTAGTGGGAGAAGGGCCTTGATAAACCAATCTCTCTGATGGTTCGGATCGATTGGATAGCTGAGTTTTCCAATCGCATCCTTGAATCTCCTCATTAGATCCCATGAAGTTTCCCATTCTTGCTGCTTGATCTCCCACATCTCTGACAAACCCTGCTGATCTGTTTGGGGTAATTTGAATTCTTTCACAAAATCCCTCTTTACTTCGTCTATCGCTGGGTTCTGGTGAGCCTCAGACCACTTTATAAACCAGCGCAGAGCTCTCTCCCTGAGAGTAGTTTGAAATTCTACCAACTTACCTGTTTCTGGTGTCTGTCGAGCCCTCCATATGGCTTCACAGAGGTACCAGTGTTGTTCCACATCATCATTACCCCTCGCAGAAAACTTTGGGTACCGAGTAAATGATCCTACCATGCTTCCTTGTGTGGGGGTTACTAAAACAAAACCCCTGACTCCGGGTTGTGAAATAGTGTTACTAGTACCGCTGCTAGTGTGCATTACTGCTGTAGACTGAACACTATTCAACTTACTCAATTCCCGTAACTTAACAAAAATTTCACCTAGTGGTTGATAGAGTTCCAAGGGAAGGTTGGGACTAAAGCTACTTGAACTTTGGGGAATAAAGTTACTTGGGATTATGGGTGCCGGCCCTTCTCGGAATAGTTGATCCATCGCAACATGCAACTCCACATCCTACGTCTCCTCGGGGCGCTTGCCATCTCCGTCGTACTCCTTTCCCTTCTCTGCTTGGGCTGGGCTCCTATACACCTGCTGCACTTCCTTAGTGGTCCCCCCTATATCATGGGAACCCGTTTGACCTTCCATCTCCTTCGTCGTTTGAGGCACCTATTGCTTGTCTTTTCTATTCGTTTCCTGTCTTTCCAACTCTTTCATCACCCTTTCTCGCCACTTCTCAGCAAGTTGCGCCCTCCGATGTTCTCGTCGTTCCGTTAACCTACTGGAGGTCTCGGCATCCATATCCCTATTCCCCTTTTCAACGTACTTGTAACATCTTTCCCTCAGCTCCTTCCCCCAGTACTGGAGGTTTAGGTCTCCATCTCAGATTTTTGGAACTCCATCAATCCTTCGTCTACCATCAAAGCCTTGATCCACAGGGGGATCTCCGTCAATAGCTTTCTACGTAGCCCTGATCTAAATATGTCCTCCACTTTCGAGAAAGACTGGTAGCATTCAGCTACGAACTCCACTATGTATCCTTCCAAGGTAGATTGCACCCAGAAATCCACAGCTCGGGTCAAATCGATATCTAACCAATGGAATGCTACCAGATCTACGTTCACCCACTTGCGATAGACCTTCCGTGAGCTTCTTTGGACTGTTTTGGCCTGTAGTCTCCGTAACCAGTTGTAGAGTTACTCTAGAAATTTTCCCCAAAATATCTCGTAAATATCGCTGGCGGATTCAAAGAATAGAACTCGATTCTTAATAGCTTTCTCCCTTTGCAGTCTCAACTCTGCTTGCTGAGCGATGAACTAATCTAGGTGATTATCCCACCAGTTTCGTATTTCTTTTTCGAAGATCCGCGATACCATGATCTAATTCCAGAATGAAATTTCAGGTCCCAGCAATAGAACCATTTGTTGGCAAGAAAAGAGGTCTCTAGGCCGAGACCCAGGTTCACGATGTAAGCCAACAAGGTTTTTCGCAGTAATCTAGCACAACGCCGGCATTTTCACCGTACTCCGAGGAGCAGAGAGTCTCACTCGAGGCGTGTCGCGACCTTACTAAGGTTGGGATTAGATCAGGTATCGATCAAGCATGACAGAAACATAACCCATACAAAACTAAGTACTTCGAGTAAATGTAAATACTCGACAGATAACAATACTTATGAACATATTCAGAACGATAACCAAAAATTTAAAATAACATGCACATCTAACTAAACCAAAACACAATACAGAACTTAGAACAGCAGCCTCAGATCAGGATGTATTGCATTAATAACAAAAGACAGTTACAATGCTCCTCAAAGCGTTCCTGGTAGGATTGATTATAATGGTGTCACATAAGACAAAGCAGAATGAATCAGAGAGAGAGAGAGAACAGAACAACCAATGCGAACAGAGCTCTCTTATGGCTCCTGTTCCCTGATCTCTACTGTGCCAACCTTCTTTCTCCGCTGGCCGGTTGCCTATTTGTTCCATTGCCAGCGCGACTGACAGTTCTTCCTTCCTTTTCGCTTGGTTGTTTGCTTCTTCTCCCTGATTATTAGGAGTTCCACTGATTGTCTTCTGTCGCTTCCTTCTGCCATCTGTGCTTGCTTTCGCAATAGCCGCGCCACCTGCTCTTCAGTTCTTCACAACTGTGACAACTCTCTGTCTACCGTGGTTGCGTTTTGCCACCTGTTATCCACAACTCAAAATTGTTTAATTTCAAAACAAGGGCCCCAACACATACAATGTAGTCTTCGTCGAATAGTAGCGAGTTGAAGAATAGATCGACACTATATGGGTAGTCAATCCTATTTTTCCTTGCCCAATCAGTACACAGTACGCACCAAACTAAAATTCCAGTTTTCCTCCTTATGGGATCGTTGAGATTTTGATAGTAAGGAACTTGGCCCAGGGTGTTTCTCCCTGCACAATTCAATCACTAGGTACCTTGGTAATGAATAGTTTCAGCTTACAGAGATTCGCCTCTCTTTGGTATTTATTTAGGAGCAATTTTAGCAATATATCTCAATAACTTCTTGCAAGATGCTCACAAATTGATCTTCGCAGACAATTGATTTTGAACCACAGATTATACTTAGCTTGTTGGAAGAAGATAAACCCTCGATCATGGCTTCAAAATAACTGATGAATCGATCTGCAATAAACACTCAGGATGGAAAGAAAACCAACTTTGATACCACTGTAATATCCCGAACAGAATATTTCACCTATTTTCGCGGGAATTTATCTCAACCCATAATTTCACTATAACATTACTATTTCATTAACAAAAGATTGCCATGTAGAATAAGATAAATAAAGCACATGCAATTTCAATAACACATTGAGTAGAAATAATCTCAGACTTTATTATAATAAATAGCAGAAAGAATGTACATGATATAATTGAAATATCTGAGATAGACAATTTGGTCTCAAAAACTGATCTGCTCTGATGCTGAAGCCGACCCTCCAAAACTGAATTGAAATGTCACTGTTGAGCTCTCTTGTGAATTCTCAATGAATTCACCAAAGGGAGATGGGTACTCGCCCAATCTCTCGCAATCACCCGAGGGTTTCCGTCCTCGGGCTACCAATGGAGTAGAGAACCGAGTTCTCAATCTCACATGCAAGAAGCAATACTAAATCCAAGATAATCTCTAATGGTCCTTCCTCCTATTTTTTATAGATCTGATGGACTCCTCTATAAGCTCTTATTTTATTATTATTTTAATCATTGAGCACATTTCCCTTAATTAAAATATTCTTTTTAATGTGGAAAACTGGTCAACTGGCCACCTGCCTCCTCAGGTCACTGAAAATCGCTCCTAGCGATCCCATCCTATAGATCTTCTTGTTCTGATTCCAACGAGCTATTGCACTAAGCTATTCTACCAAGAATTTATCCCGAAATTCCACCTTAAACGTAATTAATTCAATTAGGCCCATTAATAACTCAATTTTCTGAAAGTTGTCGGAATGCAACAGAACGAAAGGAAAACTGTGCGAATGGTGAAATATATCAAGCGAATGTCATCGGGAACCTCATCAGAACTCCTCAAAACACCTCCAAAAGCCCTTGGGGCCCACTGATGACTCCAACATGCACCTGTGACCTATCTTCCCCCAACTTCGAAAGTCCATCCTAACCATGTCATAAGGAATACCAGAAAAAGGAAAATTACAGAAACTTATTGATGAGCACTTCAATAGATGGAATGCTCCTAGGCTTGCAGTTATTATATATCAATGATTCATTACCTCGAAGGGATATTATGAATATGTGTATGAGAGTATCTTGATGAACCACCTTGCCTTCTGAGGTATATATAGCAAATCTTGCCATGTGATCAATTGTAAAAGATGGATTACCCAAATATCGTAACAAGGTCCACATAATTCAGATATCTAGGGATGCCTGTGATGTCCAAGGCAGGGATTTTTTCATGAAGTATTTGGATACACATTCTATTAGGTTACACATATCAATCATGCAAGAGTCTCTAGGGTGAATTTCAAAATGCCTAGAATGATGCTTGCTTCACCCTACAAGCATTAAACTTTGAGGCTTAATGAAAAACCAAGGCTTCATTCCTAATGAAGTCACCAACTAGGATCTATATTGTCATTAGGGAAGAATGTATATATTTCATCAAGCTAGACTCGCTTTTTCCCTGGCAACGACACCAAGAATGTTGCCACAAAATCTAGTAGGACTTGGAGAGGGAAAGCCTACAAGGCATAAACTAGACCAAGAGACAACAATGGGGTAGTGGCCCACTGTCACCATGGCCAAAACCCCTTGCTCTTTACAGGCTTTCACTGATTGGAGGAGTCTTGGTAGAAAAACGATCACTTATGACAGATATTCTAGGGTTATTATGTAAGATGACCTCTCTAAGAGCTCTTCAAGAAAAGAATAATTTAGGTTCAAGGTTCCACAAGGAGGCAATCTTATTTCTATGATGAGACCTAGGAAAGAAGGCAGAATACCTAGGGTTTCATAAATTTGACGATTGTTGGAATTTCAAAAGGTCAAGGCTAAGAGAAAAGGTTTCCAACAATGTGTACTATCAATGTTAAGGCTCATGAAACCTTCAAGAAAGCACTTGAGTTGAAGCAAGGCAACATAGGGTTTCCCTCTAAGGCAAACAACTAGGGCAAGAAAGTTTATAGATATAATTGAAGTGGATTTCCACCAAAGGGATAGAGTTTGTGACAAATACTATACCCTTGATGTTTAGGCTCTCCAAACACCAAATCTCTACTTGCCAAGGGATTTGCACCAAGCCCTAGTTTCCTAGATTGGCCTTGAAAAGGCTAAATTAGGAGAGAGAAAATATGGATGAAAAAAGAGTATGATCACCAATCAACTAGAACAGTCCCTTGTCCCTTGGGAATATGGATTCTAGGATTTGATAAATTATCCAAAATTGTTTCTACGAAGGCCGAAATTTTATGCCCTAGCAACAAAATTTTGAGCATTTACCTATGCAATGGAAAAGTGAATTTTCATTGGAGAGCTACTAGGAGTTCACCACTAGGACAATTCATCACATGTTATGTATGAGTAATGCATGCAACATTCATCTAGATAGCATTCAATTAATATTCAACAAATTAGGGCAAAATTTAGAATGAACTAGATTCAATCATTCCACACAATAGACATAGATAAACAAATATCCAACAATTAAGTGCACTTACAAGATAATATGCAAGATTTCCATCCATTAGACCAAAGAATATCCAAGATCAGCTCCAAATATCAAAATGCATCCAAGATGTCCAATCTTTCCACTAGAAAACGAGTCCAAAGTCCTCTAATGAGGCTGAAAATCCAAGAGGTGTGATGATGAGAGATGACAATGACATGTTTCTAAATTTATGAGGCATACAAATGCATGTTTAGCCTACAAGCCCCTCTAAACATAAAAACAATGAGCTAGGTCACAAGTCGACGTAGTAGCCTTTGACAAATTAAATAAAACTCCATGTGCAAGCCGAAATGTTGACGCCATGCTAGCATAGGCCTGGTTAGGTTAAACGTTGAAGGAAATAGGTGCCTTAGCAAGTGTAGAGGCCCTCTAAAATCATGGTCTAGGGGTTGGCCCCTAGATCTCTGTCATAAACATCCTGTGGACCTCAGTTTTGGGTTTGGGGCACAAAATGGGTCTCATGGATCTCCCTGTGGTTTAGATTCCTGACTCTGCTCCACTGTAAGATACCCTCCTAGAAGTACCTTTGGTTTCAAACCCGATTTCTGAGTTTTACTTGAGATGGTATTTGTGAAGTTTCGTCAAACAGTTTGTAAATGCATGTTTGTAGGTGCACTTTTCATAATGTATTTCAAAGAGAACAATACAGTACCAAAAATATTCCATGGAAATGATTCAACCCAACTATATATATTTTATGTCACTCTAAAATACAAATATCACATAATTTGTTCACCATAGCAATGGGTTCAACAACACTCACACTTTATTAACATAATAACAGAGATAACAGTACACAATGTAAAGAGGAACCCAAGTTTAATTTCTGCAGTGTAGACTTCAGGATATCAGTCCTGAGAAGCTTCAACAATATTGTTCTCAAGAGTACCAGCTCCCAAAATGAGTAGGAATACAACCCTTTTCCGACAAAATCCTCAACCCGCAAACTGGCTGTTTGGGACAGCCACTAGTCAACAAACCATACTCTTATTAATGTGCATAAATGGACCTTCAAATGTGATACGCTAACAGACCTAGTATGGCAGCTAATTTGTCCACAGAAGAAGAGGCTTTTAGCCCCCTTTTTACACATACAAATCGAACCAGCAAGTATTAAACTCAACAATTTATAACTAGCTAAGATTCGGCCAGTAGTATGGAGATGGGCTCGGCCTTCCCTTTTCAACTAATAAATTTGGCCAGCCACTACAGGAGGTGACGCAGCCTCAACAGGAAGATAAACACGTCCCCCAAAAGTGTAATATTCAGCTTGCAAGTACTATGGCAGATTTGCCCTGATTTATTGCAAAACTTGGCATTTTGATAGTGATAAACTCGAACCCTTTCAACCAAACTTGTTCCCCTTAATTTATCACAGAATTACACCAGTATGAAGATGATAAAAAACCTAAGGTCAGTGAATAAAATCAACTGATAAAACTGTAAAAACTTACTCCATCTCTGTCTTTTCTTCTCCTTAGTCCACAATAAAGTTCAATGGTGAAATTTGTGTGATCTCGCTCCCAACCTAGCTAGGGTGTATAGCAAAACTAGCAACCAACAAAGAGGGCTTCCAAAAAACCTAGACTCTTCCTCAACAGTGCTCCATATTTCTTTTCCTCAAGTGAGCTAATTCAAGAATAAGGAGATACCCTCCGTCCCTCTTTTTCCACCCTTTTTACCTTTTCCCTCCAATTAAATAATATAAGAACTTTTCCTTCCTTTATTTAATAAAGTCACTTTTATTAACTAATTAAAACCACTTTTAACCCCATAAAATGCTTAATTCGCTTCCATGGTCACACCACCCACCCAAAGCTGTTTTTCATCATCCTGCCTTGTAGGTATTTTTGTCCCAATTCCAATGAGCTATTACCCTAAGGTGTTTCTCCAAGTAATCAGCCCGAAACAACACCTTAAGCTTAATTAATTAAAATATGCCCGTTAATAACTCTATTTTACGGAAATCGTCGGAATGCAACGAAACCAAGATAGAACTATGGGGAACTGATCCTGATAATGAAAAATGGCAATTGATCTCAGTAACCCTCCTAAAACTCCTCAAATCTGGTTGAGCCCACCAATAATATAATCCTTCTCCTATGACCTCAGTGACATAAGCTTTGAAAATCCTTCCTAATCTCACCACAAGGTAATCCAAAAAGTCGAGACATCACAGTCTACCCTCTCAAAAATTGCTTGTCCTCAAGCAATGTCATTGCATGATGCCACTCCACAAGCTAATCCAAACTAATACTAGGGTCCCAAACCATCTCGATCATTGTGAAGCATTCCTCGCTCCACTCACTCCCCAGCAAGACATAGACACAAAAATCCCTCTACATATTGATAATAAGTAGGACATCTCAAAAATTAAAAATCCCTGCCATCTCCTCGAGAAAATGCTCTATCGGAACCAATCTCATGTACCTCAAGAATGAACTCTTGAAGTCCAACTCCTCCTAAAAAGCGTCCCCATCCACGTGAACTAACCACGACCTCCTCCTGCTGATCACCCTTCCATACTAGTCAGGCGCTCCAAAATATTAACGAATCGTTGAGCAGTGAAATGCTCTCTGCAAAACTGAGGTCTAATGGAAGATCTGAGTGATATCCCCTTATAAAAACTATCTCATCCATAATAATGGCTGAACTGCCCAACCCTGTAATGTCTAGGTCCCATGCTAATCTCGAAAAGGGACTGCCATGTTTTCGCAATGCCACTTTGGTCATAAATAACTGCCCATTGCGCTCATACTGAATCCCCCTCACATGGAACCATATGTCGAAATATCAGTAAGGTCTGAGCCCACAATCATGAAGCAAATCCTGCCATTGCATCCCAGTGAGGTCAGAGTCTATCGGTCTACAACAAGACCTAATCCTAAGCAACAACAGGGAGAAACTGTATCACCACATGATGAAGCCCTCTGCAATCATCCATGTTTCAACCCCAAAATCAACTAGATCACTCGTTGTCATATCTCTACTCATCGAGAAGTGGAGTGATATAGCAACCAATTGGATCCTTAGATCCCCTATCCAAATCAAGAGTTCCCATCTCCCAACCCCTATTAGTGGTTTTTGTGTAATATGGAAAGTTGTTGGAACCGCTCTGTGCCGCATCTCTAATCCATGCATACAACAAACAGACGAATTCCATGTACAAATAATTAACTGGGTGCATGCTAAACCTCCCTGCTCCTACCAATCTCGTCTCCTGATGATACACCCTAATATTGTCCGGAGTCTAAACACCTTGTTATAAGAGAGTCTAGCACCCGTTGTTAGCTTTTGTAGCATCAAGTGTTCTAGTCTCGATTTGTGTCAAAGAGGCTAAGAACACAGGATCTCTGAAACCCGAAAATGTTTCAAGAGAGAAGCTTGCGAAACACCTTAATTAAATTAATTAGCCACCATTTAAATTTTTTTCTAAGTCTAACTTAGAAAAATTGGTTAATTAATAGAAATTAATTAAGGAAAGGAGAGAATGCTCTATAAGCTCGCACGAATTTAGTTTGAGATGATCATAGCCATTGATGAAGATCTAATCATGGTCGTTGGTCAGCCAAAGAGAGATTACAAGAGCATGTCAATGGGAATGGAGAAGATGCATCGAAGAAAAGGGAGATCAAATTTCCTAGAGAGCAGAGATTCAACCAAGGGAAGAATTCTAGCCAGAGATGGAGTAGTAGAAGTTGAGGAGCAGCAATAGAGAGATTTCAGAGGATCTTTCCAGTTTCGTAGAGGCAGCAATAGAGAGGCCGAGTTATTCCACAGGAGGTTACGCAGAAGCCTCAAGGAGGCAGTTCAATTCAGCTGAGGAGAGGGTCAATTCAAGTGCTAGATGTTGAGATTTTGTGTATTTGAGGTAGCATAAGTGGTGCTCTAGCTCCTAAATTTTGTGGAGGGACTAGAGTACACTTGACCTACAAGACCCAGAAAGGGATTTGGGAAATTTCATCTAGTTTGGGAGATATTTAATTAATTAATTATTTTAATGTATTTCCTAAGTCTAAACTTAGGAAAATGAAATAATTAAAGTTAATTAAATTAAACATGTGATGAAATTGTCTTAAGTCACACAGATCAAGCTTTCTTTTAATATTAGCCATTGATTCAAGATCTGATCATGGCCATTGGTTTCCCAATGAGAAAAGTATAAAGGAAAGGCTTGGGGTCATTTGTAAAGGCACACAGAGACAAAGCACTAAAGCTAAGCTGATATTCTAGGGCAGGTTTGCTAAGAATTCTCAGAAGTGTTTCAGTTGCAGAGAGGCGAGTTAAAACAAAGGGGATGATCTGATCCCAGTGTCTAGAATTAGCAAGAGGCAGAGATCAGCTCAGAGAGGCAGCGCAGAGAAGCAGGAGAAGCAGCGTTAGAGAGGGCAGCAGCTGCATAGCGTAGGGGTAGCTTCTACGCAAGTGTTAAGCAGTCCCTCCCAGGGTAGCGTGATTCAGATGGAAACCCTCAGGGGTTACGCAGAGACCCTAAGTGTAATATTCCTAATTAGCACCGCTAATTGGAATATTTCATTTTTGTATAGTTTTGCCGCCTATAGTTAATTAATAAATAAAAGTGAGAAAGAGGGGTCAACTCACTTTAATAAAATAAAGTGCTTCCTAGTAGGAGCAACGTTGTGACTTAAAGGAGAGCCTTGGGGGTCCACACTTCACATGAGAGAGGCCTCACGTAGGCTCTAGAAGCAAGTACGCAGGCATAGGAGGAGCTTATGGAGAGAGGGGACGCAGTTAGGGTTTTGAGGGGGAGCTAGCACTATAAAAGGTGGGAGTTTCACCTCATTTGGCATTATTGATATGTTGATGATATTTGAGCTAGACTTCTGTCTACTTGAGCACGCCGGTTGTTTAGTCGGTCTGCAGCACTGTTTAGTGCGACTGAGTGTCTCCGGTCGGAGATCTCACCCTTGGCCCCGGGGGACTTCGAGTCCCTGCTCGGGCAAGGTATTCCTTCAGTCTTTAGCAGTTGATTTGCAGGTGATTTGGTTGGACGTTTTGCAGAGGGGCTGAGCTTCCTTGAGTGACTGCGCAGTCTTGGAGGGAGGACGCAGTTGGAGTTAGAGCAGCTCAGTTGTGGGGATTTTCATGGGAGATTCAGTGTGCTTCAGCTTGGAGGGTTGTCTCTTTCAGTTGGAGAGTTTGCAGAGGGATTTGTGGCCCTTTTCTCAACATTCTTCCTTTGGCATCTGCGCTGGCTTGGAGGGACAGCGTTTTTCTTGAGGAGGGCTTCTGGGGTGTTTTTCGGAGGTGGTCCATTGGCTTCATGGTTTCTGGGTTTTGTCCGGAGCAGGGAGTATAGGTGATCTACCGATTTTCAGCTTATTTCGGTGAGGGGATCAGCCCCTAGTTCCAGTTCATTGCAGCAGCAGCATTCTACGGCAGATTCTTCCAGCAGCTGGGACGCAGTCTCCATAGCAGCCATTTTCTGTTCTGAGAGGGTTCTTCACTTGCCTTGTGCAAGGATAGGTGCACTTATTCTGATTATCTATTGTACCCATATATATTCTCAGATTAATAAAATGGCTTAGCGTTCTGGTATTTTTATGTGTACTTGCTCTATATTCTATTTCCGGCATTTTTCCATATAGTTGTATGCTTGTATTGCTGTGTATTACTGTCTATTTCCTATTGGGGATATTACAGTGGTATCAGAGCATAGTTCTGGCTCAGCCTGTGGAGCTAGCAGTCTATGACGCCCGGGGATAAACCCTACATCGGTTATAGGAGAAGGAGATACAGAGACATTGAGAGTAGGTGGGAGAACCCCTACGGAGAGGGGGAGCCTGTGACGGATTCCGATCAGGAGCCGCCTGAGACAGATTCAGAGCAGGAGCAGCCTGTGGGGTACGCAGAACAAAGGGGTCCTATGGCAGACGAGGAGGACTCGAGGAGATTTAGAGAGGCACTCCTCCAACACATGCAGGAGGTGACACAGAGACTCACGGCGTTAGAGGTCAAGCAGCGGGAACCCCCCAAGGGTTTTCAGATTGGTGAGGGGTCGGGTACGTCCCATCATGTGCCGGTGCGTGATGCTATCCCCATCATGGCATCGCATGCACCCATGCGATCCACTATGCCCACATTCTTAGCAAAGGACACAGGGGCAGGAGCACAGAGAGGAGCACAAAGGGATATTCCAGCACCCACGCGATCCACCATGCCTACCTTCCTAGCAGAGGACGCAGGGGTAGCAGCACAGCGAGAGCCGGAGCCGGGCCACATGGGTGACTATTTTGCAGAGTACCAGGCATACGGGCAGGAGTTCATGGAGGCTCTCTCGTTCAGAGACTTTGTCCAGCTCCAGCGGGACAGTAGACCCCGCGATCATCACCGGGGGCACCGGCATCATCATGATGGAGACTACCACCGCACAACTAGCAGATTTCATTTGCCCACGTTTGATGGTTCATCAAACAGTTCGGCAAAGTCTTGGGTGGAGAAGTTGGACATCTATTTCCAGCTTAACCAGATGTCGCAGTCAGAGGCCATTAAGGTGGCAACATTACATCTGGATGGTGAGGCCCAGGACTGGTGGTTTCATGGGATGACGACACTCGGGCATTCTACAGTGACGAGATATGCCGAGTTTACCAGGAGGGTGATAGAGCGTTTTGACCGGAGGGATCCGGAGCAGCACTTCGTTGAGCTGACAAAGCTCAAGCAGACTGGGAGCCCAGAGACGTACATTTCAGACTTCTTGAGGATTTCCGTGATGGTGCCTGATCTATCCGCGGCTCGGATGGTCTACATGTTTGTGGAGGGGTTGACAGAGCCACTACGTGGCCTAGTCCGGTCGACTAGACCAGCTACACTTTAGGATGCCATCAGCAGGACTCGGGATTTACAGGATGTCTTACCCAGGACTCGGACACCTTACCCCCAGAGACAGGCCTTCCAGCCTAAGGGGAAGGACACGAGGGTTCCGCCTCCCAAGGCAAATCCCGGGCGAGGGCAGTATGATGATGAGGCCAGGAGAGAGCTGAGGAGGAAGCGGTTGTGCTTCACTTGCCAGGAGCCATGGGCACCGGGACATAGATGTGCTGCGGGGAAAGCACATTTCATTGAGGTCTTCTCTGAGAGCAGCGGGGAAGAGGATGAGGGGGATGACGTGGAGGCAGGAGATTGTTATGCAGCGCAGGATACCTTACCACCTCCACCACCCGCAGCAGGTGGTGCATCATTTGCACCCACTGGAGGAGCTCTAGCCGCATTGCGGGGAGTTCCCAAGTATTTGACGCTGCGCGTACGGGGGACAGTACGTGGACAGCGGGTCTCGGTCTTGGTTGATAGTGGGGCCACCCACAACTTTATTGATGCGCAGATGGTTGAGCGGAGAGGCATACAGACTGAGAGTTTTGATGGATTTTCCGTTTTGGTCCCAGGAGATCAGACTATGGTGTGTGCTCGGTATGTCCCAAAGTTATCAGTGACGATGGGCACTTATACATTGACAGATCATTTTTTCGTGGTGGATATCCCGGACACCAACATGATATTGGGTGTTCAGTGGCTCATTACTCTGGGGAAGGTCACGACAGATTGGAAGGCCCTAGAGATGGAGTGGTGATCCCAAGAAAGGGAGGCATGAGAAGATACGGGGACAGCACACATACCCGCCTCAGACAGTGTCGGCACATAGGATGGAGGCGACCTTCCGCAAGGGAGACATAGAGTAGGCCGTAGAGTTGCGAGCTTCGGAGGCAGTAGATACAGGTCAGACAGTGCACCCTGAGCTACAGTCTATTCTCGACAGGTATGCCGCAGTATTCGGGGATATTCCACCAGGGCAGCCACCGGATCGGGGGTTTGAGCATACTATTGAGCTTGAGCAGGGTATACAGGCGGTGATCACCACACCGTATAGGCATCCCAAGGCCTATCGGGATGAGATAGAGTGTGCTATTCAGGAGCTGCTGGCCCTTGGTCACATTCGGCCGAGCACGAGTCCTTTTGCTTCTTTCGTGGTGTTGGTGAAGAAGAAGGACGGCACATTGCGGATGTGCATTGACTACAGGGCTCTGAATAAGAAGACCCTGAAGAACAGGTACCCCATCCCCAGGATCGATGAGCTGATGGACGAGTTGAGAGGAGCACGGTTCTTCTCAAAGATTGACTTGAGATCCGGGTACCATTAGATACGCGTGAGGGAACAGGACATTCCCAAGACCGCCTTCAGGTGTCATTATGGGCACTTCGAGTTCCTGGTCATGCCTTTTGGGCTGACCAATGCACTCGCTACCTTTCAGTCGTGCATGAACCACATTTTCAGGGGTCATCTGAGGAAGTTTGTGCTGGTCTTCTTCGATGACATACTTATATATAGCAGGACTTGGGAGGAGCATCTCCAACACATTGAGACAGTCTTGCGCATCTTGGAGGAGCAGCAGTTCTATGCCAAGCTCTCCAAGTGTGAGTTCGGCTTGACGGAGATGCTGTACTTGGGGCACATTATAGGAGTGGACGGGGTGAGAGTCCACAAGGAGAAGATCAGGGCCATCAGAGATTGGCCAGAGCCGAGGAATGTGACTGAGCTTCAGGGATTTATTGGCATTTGCACATACTACAGGAAGTTCGTCAAGGGCTTCTCACAGCTTGCTGCACCCCTCACAGACTTGACGAGGAAGGGGGCATTCAGTTGGTCGGACACAGCACAGCGAGCTTTTGATAAGCTCAAGGAGGTGATGTGCAGCTGCCCCGTGCTGGCATTGCCAGATTTCACACAGCCATTTGTCCTCGAGTGTGATGCATCAGGAGAGGGGATTGGTGCGGTTTTGATGCAGGGCGGTCACCCTATAGCTTTTGAGAGCCGGAAGCTCCTTCCGCATGAGAGGTTGTATTCCATATACGACAAGGAGATGTTGGCCATCATGCATGCATTGGCCAAATACCGGCAGTATTTAGTGGGCAGCAGATTCAGGGTGAGATCAAATCACAACAGCCTCAGGTACTTTCTGGAGCAGAAGCAGTTGCAGGAGAGGCAGCAGAAGTGGATCAGTAAGATCCAAGCCTATAACTTTGACATAGAGTACGTCAAAGGCAAGAATAACGTGGTAGCTGATGCCCTTTCCCGTAGACCAGCCACGTTATCTCTTATGAGCTTGGACGCTGATTGGAGGGCTCAACTGTTGGTAGAGTACTCCAAGGACAGGTTTGTGTGTGAGGTGTTGGATGGGCAGGTAGCAGATGACAGGTACAGGGTGGTCGACGAGATCATCTATTACAGGGACAGGATCTTCTTGACTGAGGGATCTCAGCTCAAGAAGAAGATACTCCAGGCTTCACATGATTCTCCATTGGCGGGCCATCAGGGGTTCACCAAGACTTACAGGGCTATCCGGGAGAGGTTCTCATGGAAGGGCCTCAAGGAGGACGTACTCCAGCATGTCAGGGAGTGCGATGTTTGCTAGAGAAACAAGGGAGAGATGAGCCATCCTGCAGGGTTGTTGCAGCCTCTTCCCATTCCAGAGGGGAAATGGGAGAGCATATCGATGGACTTCATCACGGGGTTGCCCATGGTACAGGGCAAGGACTGCATCTTTGTCGTCGTTGACCGACTGACGAAGTATGCACATTTTTTCGCCATATCAGCACACCACACAGCAGTGCAGGTCGCTGAGCTATTCTTCAGGGAGATTTTCAGGTTACATGGTCTACCTAAGACCATTGTCAGCGACAGGGACAGCCGCTTCATGGGCGGATTCTGGCAGGAGCTCTTCCGGCTAGTGGGGACGGAGTTGACACCGAGCACTAGTTATCACCCCCAGACGGACGGACAAACAGAGATAGTTAACAAGTGGCTGGAGGGCTACTTGCGTAACTATGTCAGTGGGCAGCAGAGGGCATGGCTGAAGTGGCTGCATCTGGGAGAGTGTTGCTACAACACGACGCATCACATGTCCATTGGTATGTCACCTTTCTATGCTTTATATGGATATCATCCCTTATCTTTTGTGGACATGATGTTTGGTGCTAGTAGGGCTCCGAGAGCCAAGATATGGATCCAAGAGAGCCAAGATATCCTCCGAGCTCTCAAGGATAACATAGCCGCAGCACAGAATCAGCAGAAGTTGTATGCTGATAAGGGTCGGGTGGAGAGACATTTTGAGGTAGGAGACTTGGTCTACCTGCGACTACAGCCATACCGACAGTCTTCGCTTAAGCAGAAGGGGGCTGAGAAGCTTAAGCCCCGCTTTTATGGGCCATACAGGGTGATACGCAGGATTGGGCAGGTTGCATATGAGTTGGAGCTGCCCCAAGGCAGCAAGATTCATAACATTTTTCATGTATCATGCCTGAAAAAGGCATTGGGCCAGCAGGTGACAGTCACAGAGGAGCTACCACCCACAGATGATGAGGGGCATCTGGTGTTGCAGCCGGAGGCTATTATTGATACTAGGGAGAGGCAGCTGCAGAGCAGGACGATCCGGGAGTTCTTGGTGAGGTGGAAGAATTTGCCGGATGAGGATGCCACTTGGGAGGATGAGAAGATTTTGCAGCACCCATCACTTCAGTTGCTTGAGGACAAGCAACGTTCTGCCGGGGGAGACTGTAATATTCCTAATTAGCACCGCTAATTGGAATGTTTCATTTTTGTATAGTTTTGCCGCCTATAGTTAATTAATAAATAAAAGTGAGAAAGAGGGGTCAACTCACTTTAATAAAATAAAGTGCTTCCTAGTAGGAGCAACGTTGTGACTTAAAGGACAGCCTTGGGGGTCCACATTTCGTATGAGAGAGGCCTCACGTAGGCTCTAGAAGCAATTGCGCAGGCATAGGAGGAGCACTTGGAGAGAGGGGACGCAGTTAGGGTTTTGAGGGGAGCTAGCACTATAAAAGGTGGGAGAGTCACTCCATTTGGCATTATTGATATGTTGATGATATTTTGAGCTAGACTTCTGTCTACTTGAGCACGTCGGTTGTTTAGTCGGTCTGCAGCACTGTTTAGTGCGACTGAGTGTCTCCGGTCGGAGATCTCACCCTTGGCCCCAGGGGACTTCGAGTGCCTGCTCGGGCAAGGTATTCCTTCAGTCTTTAGTAGTTGATTTGCAGGTGATTTGGTTGGACGTTTTGCAGAGGGGCTGAGCTTCCTTGAGTGACTGCGCAGTCTTGGAGGGAGGACGCAGTTGGAGTTAGAGCAGCTCAGTTGTGGGGATTTTCGTGGGAGATTCAGTGTGCTTCAGCTTGGAGGGTTGTCTCTTTCAGTTGGAGAGTTTGCAGAGGGATTTGTGGCCCTTTTCTCACCATTCTTCCTTTGGCATCTGCGCTGGCTTGGAGGGATAGCGTTTTTCTTGAGGAGGGCTTCTGGGGTGTTTTTCGAAGGTGGTCCATTGGCTTCATGGTTTCTGGGTTTTGTCCGGAGCAGGGAGTATAGGTGATCTACCGATTTTCAGCTTATTCCGGTGAGGGGATCAGCCCCTAGTTCCAGTTCATTGCAGCAGCAGCATTCTACGGCAGATTCTTCCAGCCGCTGGGACGCAGTCTCTATAGCAGCCATTTTCTATTCTGAGAGGGTTCTTCACTTGCCTTGTGCAAGGATAGGTGCACTTATTCTGATTATCTATTGTACCCATGTATATTCTCAGATTAATAAAATGGCTTAGTGTTCTGGTATTTTTATGTGTACTTGCTCTATATTCTATTTCCGACATTTTTCCATATAGTTGTATGCTTGTATTGCTGTGTATTGCTGTCTATTTCCCATTCGGGATATTACACTAAGGGCGAGATCTCGACTATGTCACCCGAAATTGGAGTAACATAGCCCTTTCCAAGGATAGCGGGGACGCGGGCGCTTCAAAAGCTAACGAGGGCTTCGAACGGCCCCGGGTTTCTAGGGCCTAATTTTGGCCGAGTTATGTAAGTCCCATTTAAGGGTGTGGATCAGTCATTATTTTGGCTTCAGAACAGCCAGTGAGATGTAGATCTATTTCATATTTTTCGGGTTTTCCATATATGGAACCCAAATTTTTTGTATTCAAAAAACTCTTAATAATAAAACCCTCCAGCAGCAGACCGGTTTTCCCACATTGGGTTTTTCCGGGGACTATTTGTCGAGAAAATCATTGTCACTTTGTCTATGTGTGCATGTAATTTTTCTAGATCTGAATTGGTGAAAGTCTATCATGTGTTTTGCTTCGATATTAATCTGAATTCTCAGCTTAATAACTTAATTAAGTAGGAGGAGCATAACCAGATCTAACAGTAGATTTCTGCATAAGTGTAACATTAAGAAATTTTCACATGGTATCAGAGAAATTGAAGATCTAGGAGGGTCACCAACAGAAGGCTGAAGGTTCTTGCTACAGAAAGTAGCAGGAAAAGGCAACAGAAGGGCAGATCTGGACGTACAACCCATTTTTTAGAGCAGCAGAAGTTACGTAGAGGGCAGGGTGACGCAGAGGGCAGGGTGACATAGTCCAACACTGTCTCACAGCAAGCCCACGCAATTAATGCGCAAAGGTAGCGCAGAGACAACGCTGGGATTGTCAGAAGCCAGCCAATGTGACACAGATCTGAATCTGTCAGATCCAAAAGAGCCTGAAGCATAGCTGCAGAAATTCAGAAGGTGTTGGTGGGGTTAAATTTCTGAATTTTTCAGATTTTTAGCCTAAGCACAAGTGACAAAGAGAGGGAGGAGATCAGCCTCTCAGAGAGTTTCTAACCAAGGAAACTTGCAAATTGATCAGAGTATCAAAGAGAGCTGAATCATTGTTGATTTAGCTGATTCCCAAGAAGGGAAATCAGTTGTTAGAGGGAGTAGAAGGTGCCTGTTTCGCCAAGGGCCTTAGATCCAATTCTCTAGCAAAGAGAAAAGGAAGTTCCGACACATTTCTGAGCAGATACCTCCTCATGGACTGCATGATTAGGACATATTGGATGGCCTCTCCAACTTCTCAGTTTGGAAGGCTAGGATCCTAATAATCCTTGAGGCATATAATCTAAGAGACCATGTAGAGCAAACTCTGGCCACTCCAACCGATGCAGATCTCCTAAAGATGCATAATGAAGCTACTGGGCATGCCAAGCAGTTGATCATGGATGGAATTAAGGACCATATTGTCCCACACATAGCTGAAAAGAAGACAGCCAATGAGATGTGGAAGGCCTTAACTTCCCTATATGAGGGAAAGTCTATCAAAGGAAGATGTTGTTGGAGACTCAAATGAGGTCATTCATGATGACCAAGGGAGAAGACATGGAACATTTTCTCTTCCAATTACAGTCGATCAGAGACCAGTTGACTGCCACGAGTGCCAAAGTGGAGGATGATGTGATGGTCAAGAATGCTCTCAATGCGGTCACGGATGAACGGGAAACCATTGTCCAAAGTATCTTGGGCAGAGCGAACCTTCCAGATTGGGACAACTTGTGGGCAATCATGCATCAAGAAGAACTCCGCAGATTCACCAAGAAGCAGTACAACACGGGATCGAGTAAAATGAAGAAGGAAGATGAAGAAGATGCAGCCTTGGCATCAAAGAGGAAGGATCTATCTAAGATCAAGTGCTTCCAGTGTGGTGAAATGGGACATTTTGCCAACAATTATCCTCAAAAGAAAAGGGACAAGGAAGCTTCTTCTTCCAAGGTTGTTGTGGTGGATGATGGGTCGGAAGATGATGCAGCCATGAGCGCTCATGAACCACGAAAGTGGGGTGACATGGATACGTAGGCGCTACGAGAATGTGGGGTGGATCACGAAGCGACTCATCTCTTGGATCACATCGAAACTATGGTAACCTTCGACCGGTAGTGGGACAAGTGGAGCGATTGGGTGCATAGATCACGGATAGACGAGGGAGATACGAAGGCACCGGAAGGAGCGACGCGATGCGGATGCGAGCGGCAACGTAGAGGTAGCAACGGCGACATAGGAGCGTGTGCCTTCAACGACGTGAGCGACTAATTATGCGGACGAGCTACTGTGACGTGGAGGCTTCAGGGGGACAGTGCAACACAACAGTAGCGTGAGAGATTTCAGCACAAGGGGTTGACGTGACTTCAGCATTGCAAAGGAAGTTAGCTTATGCAATGCAGATTTGTTGGTGTGCATCATCCTTTAGATGCCAGCACAGATCAGCAGCCTATGGAGCTTCAGTGATGAGGATGCAACCCATATGACTTGTCTGTCAAAGATTGGGCAGGAGATTCAATTGTTTCTCTCAACAACTGAAGTTGCAGTGCAGCAGATCAACGGTGGCCATGCTATGAGCAGCACATATGCAACAAATTGAGAGGGAGCTGCAGTACAGTTGTTGCAATGGAAGTGGCAAAGTCATGGGCAGCAGTACAGAATGGCAGCAACAGTGCAGAGTTGAGTGGAAACAGGCCAAGCATCAGCAGCACAAAACCAGTACCCAAAGTCTTGTAATACATGGTGCGATGTATTGCTAGAGCACACTCTAGATGCTAAGAGGGAGTGTTGAGATTTTGTGTATTTGGGGTAGCATTAGTTGTGCTCTAGCTCCCAAATTTTGTGGAGGGACTAGAGTACACTTGATCTACGACACCTAGAAAGGGATTTTCGAAATTTCATCTGGCTTGGGAGATATATAATTAATTAATTATTTTAATGTATTTCCTAAGTCTAAACTTAGGAAAATGAAATAATTAAAGTTAATTAAATTAAACATGTGATGAAATTGTCTTAAGTAACACGGATCAAGCTTTCTTTTAATCTTAACCATTGATTCAAGATCTAATCATGGCCGTTGGTTTCCCAACGAGAAAAGTATAAAGGAAAGGCTTAGGGTCATTTGTAAAGACACAGAGGCAGAGCATTGAAGCTAAGCTAAGATTCTATGGCAGGTTTGCTAAGAATTCTCAGAAGTGTTTTAGCTGCAGAGAGGGGAGTTTAGACAAAGGGGATGATCTGATCCCAGTGTCTAGAATTAGCAAGAGGCAAATATCAGCTCAGAGAGGCAACGCAAAGACGCAGGAGAAGCAGCATTAGAGAGGGTAGCAGCTACGCAGCGTAGGGGCAGCTTCAACTATGCAGTCCCTCCCAGGGCAACGTGATTCAGCTGGAAACCCTCAGGGGTTACGCAAAGACCCTAAGGGGCAGCGTAAGGACTGCGTCACCCAGTTTGGGGTAACGCAACCCTTTCCAGGCCAACGCTGAGGGACGCACTAGCTTCAGGGGCAGCGCTAGAGTTTCTAGGGCCTAATTTTGACTGAGTCCTGTAAATCCCGTTTGAGGGTGTGGATCAGTGATTATTTTGGCTTCAGAACAACCAGTGAGCTGTAGATCTATTTTATCGCTATCGGGTTTTCCAGATCTGGAACCCAGAATTGTTGTATTCATAAAAGTATTAATAATAAAACCCTCTAGTAGCCGGCAGACTGGTTTTCCCGCATTGGGTTTTTCCAGGGAGTATTTGTCCAGAAAATCACTGTGTCACTTTGTCTATGTGTGCATGTACTTTTTCTAGATCTGAATTAGTGAAAGTCTGTTATGTGTTTTGCTTCGATATTAATCTGAATTTTCAGCTTAATAACTTAATTTTGTAGGAGGAGCATAACCAAATCTAACAGTAGATTTCTTCATAAGTGTAACATTCAGAAATTTTCACACTAGAGGCCAGGATAATTTTCCAGGAGGCCAAGTGAGTTGTAGGATTCAGCGAGTTTCGAAGGCCATACAAATCTTCTTGACCTATAACTTTGATTCTTGAAGGGCCATCAATGAGCCCTAGTATTGCAACAAGAATGTTGCAACTCCCAAGGCTACCAAATTTAATTATCAATCTGGGGTTCATACAAACTTATGAGGTGTCGGAACTATGTGTGTTGTTAGGTTTTGTAGCATTAGATATGTTATAGCCACAAAATTTGGTGGAGAGGCTAGAATACATGGGATCTCCAAAACCCAGAAATCGTTTCTAGAAATTCCACCTAGAAGTGTCTCAATGAGATTATTAATCGTTTTTTTATATTTCCTAAGTCTAAACTTAGGGAATATGGTTAATTAATTGGTGTTAATTGAGATAAGGTGAGAATCATCTAGAAACTCACACGGATTGACAGGGAATTAAGTTGAGTCATCGATTATGTTTTAATCTTAGTCGTTGGTGCTGCAACAGAGGATTATAAGAAGAAGTCGATGGGTAGATTGAGAACAAACCAGTGCAGATACTCCGTTGTCCAGGCAGTTCGATTTTCTAAATGGCAGTGATTCAGCAGAGAAGTTAGAGCCAGAGGGTGAGTAACATGTGGTAGAGGATGGTAGCAGCATTCCAGGAGGAATTTTTCCAATTTCGAGAAGAGGCAAAGAAAGCAAGGCTGAAATCCCCACAGGTTCTACGCAATCATTGCGCAGAGGGTGATGCAAGAGGCTCAACATGTGGCTAGGGAGGTAATTTAGGGGGGAAATTAGTTGTGGGGTGAGAGATAATTCTCACAATAATTTTGGCAATATTTTCCTCATATTAGATTTCCAGTTGAGCATCTAAATTGTTGTACTCATAATTGTTGCTGAAGAATAATAATAAAACTCTCATCTGTTGCACCGGTTTTCCCAAGTTGGTTTTTTCCGGGGACAATTGTCCAAAAATAATCGTGTCAAAATTCTCGTGTGTGCTATAATTTCTCAGTTTCCTGTATTTTATTTTCTGCGGTATTTTTATGGTGAAAATTGCAGTTGTGATTTTATTCATTGTTTGTTGTAGCAAAAAAACTGCATAGTTAAATTTACAGTTAGAAGAATAATTTCCAGTTGTTGCAATAGATGAACTTGTCACATGGTATTGGAGCGTGATTGATCAACTAGGGAGCTAAAAAGTGAAAGAAGAAATTTCGTTGTTCAGTAAGAGCAGTAGGCTGAAATTATTAGAGGCAGCGCAGTCCATTTCCAGGCAAGCCGAGTTGCTTGGGAAGTTCAATTTTTCGGTGCAGTGAGGCAAAAAAATTTGACTTTCCAGTTTGAGTGATTCCAACAGTCAGAGGGAGCAGCGCAGATTTTCGCTAGGCAGATTTCTGGTTGGACACAGAGGGTTTTTGCAGTAGTTCACTAGAGCAAAACCAACGTCAAGTGGAAAGAGGAATAACACATTGTAAATTCTTCAGAATGACCATGGACTAAATTGACATTCAGGAGGCTTTAGATTTGTTGGAAATACTGAGGGGGGTGAATCAGTATTCCTTTCAATTAGTATTATTATTAATCTTTCAAAGCATTAGTTAATCTTCAATTATTATCAATGTTTGTACAATGATGGCAGTAAACAAAAGGAACAGAAATGCACACAGTTTTTAAGGTGGAAACCCTCTTCGGGACAAAAACCACTTGAATGCTTTTCTAATAATTCTTTAATATTCAACTCCAACTGAAAATAAAGCTCCAACTTCCTAGAACCTAGGAAAGCATTCTTCTCCAGCTCCCATTGGGTGGACTGTAATATCCCGTTTCGAGGATATCTCTAAAACACGGCAAACTCCAACCAGAGATGGACTGGGAGGGCATTTATCGGATATTCTGCCTCTGAAAAGAGGACGAGATCCAGAGGCTACCTGGCCCGTTCCAGACTCTATCTAAGAGTGAAAGATAAACACACCAAGTGGTATAGAACTAGAATGCTCAAGAATATATAGAAATAACAGTGCAGCAGTCATATAATAGCAGAGAAAGAAAATACGACAACTCATCCAGAAATATAGAGAGGAAATGCTAAGCCATTTTATTAATCTGAGAAATATAATGAAGTACAATAGGTGATCACAGTGATGGCACCTAATCTTGCTCAAGGCAAGTGAAGAAATACTCTCAGAATATACAAGAAATGGCTTCTCTCTGAAATGCGTCCCAGCTGCTGGAAAACTGCCGTGTAGCTGCTACTACCAGAATGAACTGAAGACTAGGGGTTGATCCCCTTGCCGGAATGAGCTGAAAATCTGCAATCCTCCTCTACTCACCAATTCCAACAAAACCCAAAAACCATATCAAAAATCGCTGACCCCCGAAAACCTCCAGAAAACACCCCCTTGGGGAATTACGCTGGCCTCCAAGGCTCTGCGCAGAGGCTAAATGAGAATGACTGAAACATCGCCTCAAACTCCACCAAAATCCTCCCACAAGCAAAGGCTAATCCTCTGCTCAAAATCTCGGCTCAATCTCCTGCAGAAATCCCCATCCGAAGCACCTCCAAAATGGACTGTGTCCTCTCTCCCAGTGACTGCGCAGTCTCTATGAAAGCCCAACTCCGCAGCAAACCCAAACAACAAAACCACTCACAAAATACTGAATAAATAACCTTGCCCGAGCAAGCACTCGAAGTCCCCCGGGGCTAAGGGCGAGATCTCTGACCGGAGACACTCAATGCACTAAACAGTGCTGCAGACAGGCTAAACAGCCAGCGTGCTCAAGAAGACAAAACATCTAGCTCAATATCATCAACAACAGAATGAATCAAATGAGAAGGCTCCTGCCTCTTTTATAACGTTGCCCATCTCCTCAATGAGCCTCCCTCTCTTGCCACGTGCTCTTCCTCTCCTGCGCAATAGCTTCTAGAGCATACGTGGGCCCCCTCTCTACGTGGTGCTTGGCCCCCCTTGGCTCCCCTTAAGTCACAACGTTGTGCTACTAGGAAGGTGTTTTATTCCACTTAAGCGAGTTAGACCCTCTCCACTCACTTGTTATTTATTTATATACTATAGACGGAAAAACTGAACAAAATTGAATATTCCAATTAGCTGCCGCTAATTAGGAATATTACATGGACGCTCAAACGCCTGAGATTCTTTAGTAGTCAACTGAACGGATGCCCCAACACCCAATGAACTACAACTCACCCTAGAACCACCCTACCACCCTAAAGTTTTCACAGGATTGAACCTATTGGTGACTTCATGCACCAACCTAGCACCATCCTACCACCCTATAGAAGAATAAAAGAAGAATGGACTCCCGTACCAGGGAAAATGGTCTACTTTACAATGATATAGAATGATGTATAAGAAGAAGACACACTAGACCAAAACCCCAACTATGACACAACCACCTAATGATGATCCTAGACCTCTTGACACTGCCTCTCCAACTCTTGGCAGATGGACACTTGTACAATTTTTACAATGATGCATTTACAATGACTTAGTACAATGATACCTTTATAATGATTGTATGCAGTGCTGCCCAATTGAAGACTTCATGTGGTGAACTTCTTGCTGCTGTTCTGAAACTTGATTGTTGCTCTTGTCATGCTACCCTCTGCTGCACCTTGCTTTGCTTTGTTGCCCTAGAAAGTCTGGTCCTTTGCAGCCCTTGACAACACATGATCTAGCTTTTTCTTACCTTCTAGGATCTCGATATTGAATCTGGTGTATCTCTGTTATTTCAGATCCCCAATATGTGATTTTCGGTTCTATAGTATTCCTATGAGTCTTCTTTCCAATGCCACAACTCTAACCCAATTTTGATTCTTCAAGAGAGAGTTATTCCCAATCCCTCACAATGAACTAATTATGGACTGGTTGAGTAGAGCGAACTTGTATGGCATGCCACGTGTCACTGTTTCTTCATTCGGCTCTAAAATTGATACTGCAAAAACTACAGTCCGTGCACTATCTGCCACTTTTTACAGAATTCTAATCCAATACTCAAAGAGAAAGTAATGACGATTTTCCCAAAGTCATTTCTTTGAGATGAAGTTCAGGAGCCTGCAAAAATGCTGACTTCCATAGATCATATCTCCGAAAATGTTGCGCACCTTGATATGAAATTTTTACAGGAGCTTCCTCAGGATTTCGGCTTCACCTCATAAAAATTTCAGCTTCTAAACCATCGTAGAAAAAAAGTTATAGCGCAAATGCCACGATGACCTATCTCAGGTAGTGAAATCCCTACATGAGGAGGATATGAGGATCACAATTTATATAAATGCTTAGGTTGAGAGGGTCTTCAACAAGTGAACATGGGAGGGATTTAAGAGCTTAAAAATGATTAATTATTGACTTTTAAATGACCCATGCCACAACCCCATGGGGTTTTAGCCCACTAGCTGGGGTTACAAACTTCAAACATGAATATCTCTCAAACCGTGAAGAATTATATGGCGTGCCATATATCAACGAAAACATCTCGACAAGTAGAAACCATTAAAAATATTCTTGACCCAGAATAGAGTAATTTGGTAGGTCAAAATTCCCATGCAAGATCGGGGTAGCCCCTGGTGCTGCTTGGGTTGACATCAATGACAACCACTGATCAACAAGATTTGTGTTCTAGGTTGGAGGATGAATTTGCTTGCTTGTTAGGATCAGCTTCACAGGGTCTCTAGTATATAGACAATGGAGCATCAGCTCATATGACAAGGGTTAGAGAATATTTCTCTAGCTACAAGGAGTAGCAGATGGACTTCTAGATTACTATGGGAAACATAACAAAATGTACTCCAATAGAGATAAGTACCATACATTTTCAGAGGGAGTCAAGAGCAAGCACCAACGCTACAGATGATAATTCCAGGAAAACCTAGATCTACTTCTTGAAGACCAAAAATGAGGTTTTTGATTGTTTCGGGGAGTTTAAGGCTCTCGTGGAGAATGCAAAATGGAAGAAGATCAAGGTGGTTACTCAGATAATGGTGGAGAATATATTGATAAATTCTTCACATATTTTTTCTCAAAAGGAAGGCATTAGAAGAGAATGGATAGCTACATATAATACATAGTAGAATGGGGTAGCGGACCGGAAAAACATAACCATAGTTGGGGTTGCAAATATCACCGGGATTTACCCAATTTTTATGGGCAGAGGCATGTAACATGATAGTATATATTCAGAACAGGATTCCTCTTAGAGCATTGGGGAAGAAAACATCAGAAGGAGTCTTCATGGGGAAGAAGCCAGAAGTTAGTCACTTCAGGATTTTTTTCAGCATTGCTTATTTCCACATGCCAAATGAAAAGCATACCAAATTGGATCAGACTGCAAAGAAGGGCTTCTTCATTGGGTATAGTGAAACCTCAAAGGCATACATGATCTCTATTCCTAGCAATAGGAAGATTGTGGTGAGACGAGATGTGAAGTTCATGGAGGACCGAGATTTCAAAAGATCTCGTGAGATGTTTACAAGTGATCAAGATCATTCAACAAAAGCTCCTTTGGTACAGCAACAAGGGCAGTCGCAGGGCCAGCTAGTGGGACAGGAAGGAGGACACTCACACGGATCGAGTACAGTGACCAATACCAGTATTTCGTCAAGTACAGGAAATCTGAGGAGTTCTCAATAGATAGAGCAGTAGAGGCAGGATGAGGAGTTGGTTGAACCTCCCACCACTAGTGGTTGAGCAATCAGAGAGGTTCATCAGACATTGAGAGATGTAGAGGAGTTTATTGGAACTCCTAGGACAAACAAAAGACAACGCATACAGCCTAATAGGTACCAAGCATTGATGGCTCAGGCTGCAGAACATTCCAGCTTTCAGGAGGCCGCACAAAAAAAAGGGTGGGTAGACGCCATGGTAGAAGAGTATAGCTCTATCATGATGAATGATGTTTGGGAGGTAATGCCAAGGCCAAAAGACAGGTCAGTTGTAGGTTCTAGATGGATCTACAAAATCAAGTATGCTGCAGATGGAAGTGTGGAAAAGTATAAGGCTATGTTCATGGCAAAGGAGTATGCACAAAAAGAAGGGATAGATTATGAGGAGACCTTCGCCCCAGTTTCTAGATATACCTCTATCCAGTCAATTATATCCTTAGCAGCTCAGATGGGATGGCAGATTCATTCTTCAACAAGGTGATAGAGGAAGAGGTGTACATAGAACAACCAACGGGCTTCGAGACTCATGAGAGGCGCACTCATGTGTGCAGACTGAAGAAATATCTATACGGGCTCAAACAGGTTCCCAAGGCATGGTATGGTCAGATTGATAGCTACTTGCAGCATATGGGATTCGTCAAGAGTGACGTAGATCCAAACCTTTACTATTTAATGGTAGAGGGTGAGCCACTCATCCTAGTATTGTATGTGGATGATCTCTTCTTGACAGGATCATCAAGGTTCATATAATATTGCAAGAGGAACCTGGCAACAGAATTTGATATGAAGGTTTTGGGATTGATGCACTACTTCCTAGGATTAGAAGTGTGGCAGAAGGATGGGGAAATCTTCCTTGGGCATGAAAGATATGCTATAGATATTTTGAAGAGGTTCAGAATGCATGATTGTAGACACATGTCTACACCTATGATCACCAATTGGAAGAAGATAGATGCATAAGATGACGAGGATGTCGACCCCACCTTGTATAGACAGCTTATCGAATCTCTCATTTATCTGGTCAACACTATGTAATATCCCAAAATAAAATTTTCAGCAGATCATGCCATAAAAACGCATTCTTCAGGTATGATGGCTTCAGCTATCATATAATATCTCTGAAAATGTTCAGCAACCCAAATAAATAGCAGCAACAACCTTTACTCAGCTTCTAAGGGCAAAAAGGTGGGGAAAAGTGAGGATTTTGGCCCTAAAATGAGTGAATAAGGAAATATGCGTAAAATGACGGGTCAAGGTTCTGGAATATGTTAGAATAGGTCAAGAGGGACTTCCATGTCGAATTTCAGCTCAAAAAAAGGCGTTTTGCTATGTTAAACAGTTCCTCCTTCCCGACTAGTCAATAGAAACCCTGATTTCCCAAGACTTTGAGTATGCAGAATTTTACTGAAGCAAGGGCTGCGTCTTTTCTGAAGGAATAAGATGTATAACAGTATGTATGATCAGAGAATGGGTTTGGGAACATGGCATAGGCATTCAGCAAGGTTAAACAACAGTTTATATAGAAAAACCCCTCAAAATAGAGGTGCCACAAGACAAAGATTGATCCAGAAATACTTCAGCGTTTTCTCTAGGAAGCTGAAGCTTATATCTATTATATTACAGATCTGAAACTGATAAATACATGAAAACAGAGATCTATAATGAGACAAAATGCCCAAAGGGCTCTTTATTACTTCCCCCTTGGGAATTTCAGCAATACATGAAAATGCCGGAGCAGATCTGAGTTTTACTACAGCGGATCTAAAGAATGATTCAGAATTTCTGAAGCAAACTTCAGTATCAGATCAGAAATATACTTGGATTGGTTGGCCAATCCTAGGATCACCCTCAATCAAAGATCTAACTCCGAAATGATGCCAAAACCCCACACGGCCAGCCACCGCTCATCGGATACGCGTCCTTCTGAATGGATGCCGTCCTCAAGGCTAGATACTGCTACTATCTCTCAGTCTACACGTCCTCCCCGACTGGATCTCTTGGATGCGTCCTCTCTATCGGTCCCCGCGAGTCCCATACACAGGTCTGCCTGGATGCAAGTCCTCCCTATCCTGAGATCTGCGTCCTCACCGCCTTGATGTTGAATCTGCAGTCCTCCTATTCAGATCTGCGTCCTCTCTCTCTAGACCGCGTCTCCCTAGCTGAATCCTGGCGGATACACGTCCTCCCTATCAGTCCCGGAATCCCATACACTTTGGATGTTTGCTAGATCTCGTCTGCCCTAACTGCGATCTCGAAAGGGGGTATCTCCTCTGCCAAATCTCCACCAGAAACTACTGCAAATCACCACTGAAACTGAAGGATGATGCTAAGAAAATAACCTTACCAGGGCAGGCACTCGAAGTCCCCCGAGGCTAAGGATGATACTAAGAAAATAACCTTACCAGGGCCGGCACTCGAAGTCCCCCGAGGCTAAGGGTGAGATCTCCGCACGGAGACACTCGGTTGCACTAAACAGTGCTGCAGACCGACTAAACAACCGGCGTGCTGGAGTAGACAGAAGTCTAGCTCTCAATATCAATATCAAATCAACCATGCCAAATGAGGTGAGAACCCCACCTTTTATAGTGCTAAACTCCCTCCAAAACCTTGGCTGCGTCCTTCACTCTCCTTGGCCTGCGCAGTTAACCTTGGGTCAGCGTGAGGCCTCCCCTCATACTCATGTGGACCCCCAAGGCCCCCTCTTTAAGTTACAACGTCAATCAACTAGGAAAGCACTTTATTTTATAAAGTGAGATGACCCCTCTTATTTCTCACTTTATTTATTATTTTTAGCTAAAGCGGCAAAAATTAAACAAAAATGAAATATTCCAATTAACAATGCTAATTAGGAATATTACACACTAGGCCATATATTTGCTTCGCGGTAAATGCCCTCAGTTAGTTTGTGGTAGAACTGAAGAAGGTGCATTGGGTAGCAGCGAGGCATATTTTGAGGTATGCATGTGGCACAGTCGAGTATGCGTTGAGATATACCCGAGGAGATGCTGTCAGACTACATGGATTCATAGATGCAGATTGGGCAGGAAGTTCAGTGGACAGGAAAACTACCTCTGGGTACTACTTCAGTGTTGGATCAGGGATGGTTTCTTGATGTAGCAAGAAGCAGAATTCAGTAGCATTGAGCTCTGCAGAAGCACAGTATATGGCAGCAAGCATAGCTACGTGCAAAGCTATTTGACATCAGAAGCTGCTAGTAAGCTTGTTCAGGCAAAGGATGGAGGTGATCAGTGTCTATTGTGATAATCAAAGTTGCATAAAGCTATCTTATGTTTCATGATAGGGCGAAACACATAGATATTCGATGTCATTTCATCAGATATTGTGTACAACGAGAAATAGTCTAGCTACAGTATGTTCCCACAATAGTGTGCAGATATACTCACGAAAGCTCTAGGGAGAGCTAAGTTTGTCTATTTCAAACAACAGATGGGTATGGTGGAGAACCCATTTCAGTAGCAGAGTCAGATTGCCTTGGTTGATTCTCATTTGCAGCAACAGCAAATGAGAGGGGGTTGCAGTGTAGATGCAGTGATGGCAACAATACGACAGGGTTAGCAACAACATAGATGTAGCGTATATCAAAGTTGTGCAATAGTTGGTGGGCAGCAGCAGCTAGACATCAACAGCGTGACAGGAAATGATGCAGAGGCATGGTGTTGTGATAGTGTGTGCAACACTAGAAGAACACATTCCTCGCTAAAAGGGAGTGTTAGTTTTTGTAGCACTGGATATGTTCTAACCACGAAATTTGGTGGAGAGGCTAGAATACATATCTCAAAAACCCAAACATCATTTATGGAAATTCCACCTAGTAGTGTCTCAATTTGATTATTTACTGTTTTTTTTATATTTCCCAAGTCTAAACTTAGGGAATATGGTTAATTAATCAATATTAATTGAGATAAGGTGAGAATCATCTAGAAACTCACATGGATTGATAGGGAATTAACTTGGGCCATCGATTTTGTTTTAATCTTGGTCTTTGTTGTTCCAAAAGAGGATTACAAGAAGAAGTCGATGGGTAGATGGAGAACAAACCAGTGCAGATACTCAGTTTCCCAGTCAGTTAGATTTTCTAAGTGACAGTGATTTAGTAGAGAAGATAGAGCCAGAGGGTGAGTATTAGGTGGTAGAGGAGGGTAGCAACATTCCAAGAGGAAGTTTTCTAGTTCCGGGAAGAGGCAAAGAAAAGAAGGCCAAAATCCCCACAGGTTCTGCACAAGCACTATGAAAAGGGTGACGCAAGAGGCTCAGCGTGTGGCTAGGGAGGTAATTTCGGGGGCAAAAATTAGCTGTGGGCTGAGAGAAAATTCTCACAATAATTTTGCCAATATTTTCCTCCGATTAGATTGCTATATGAGCATCTAAATTATTATACTCAGAATTGTTATTGAAGAATAATAATAAAACCCTCATCTGCTGCACTGGTTTTCAAAAATCGGGTTTTTCCGAGGACAATTGTCCAAAAATAATTGTCAAATTTATTCTTGTGTGTGTGCTAGAATTTCTCAATTTCCAATATTTTATTTTATGTAGTATTTTTATGGTGAAAATTGCAATTGTGACTTTATTCATTGTTTGTCATAGCAAATAAAGTGCATAATTAAATTTACAGTTAGAAGAATAATTTATAGTTGCTGCAATAGATGAAATTTTCACATGTGCAGCATGCAATGTGTCCTTCTTTGATTGATCCGATGCAATGAAGTGAATTGAGATCTGCAGAGACCATTTTGCAGAATTCTAAGGAAACTACTGAACTTAACTTTAAAATAAAGAAGGAATTGAAACTTCACTTGTCCTACTGCGTCAAGGAAACTTCAATCTATTAGTAGAAACCATCAAGTGCTCAAAAGGAATCAATGCAAACTATTATATGTTATTTAACTCATGATCAAAACAATAAATCATAATTGCAGATTTAAAGCTACAATGATGAAAAGATGATGTTCAAAAGGTATTTGGTCTCTTCTAGTTGGATTCCAAGGTTTGGGGGGGCGTTTCTAAGTGATGAAAAGTGAAAAATAGGCTTAAGATGCATTCTGGCCGAGTTCTGATCAATTCTGCGAAGTGCTACAAGATGCTACAGGATGTTACAAGATTGCATCCGAAAGCATTCTAAGGACTTTAGAAGCGATCTGAAGGTGGGGAAAGATGGTGGAAGGTTGTAGAAGAGTTTATAGGACCTTGCCAAGCTTATATCTACTCAGTAGACCATCTTGCACAAGAGGAAAAGTCAAACTAATGGTCTAGGTAACCAGATTTGTGGAATAGTGAACTCGTAAGCAGATCTAAGCACCCAAATACCTAAGTTTATCAAGTGAAAATTCTATGGGGTAGTTTTTTTTATTAAGTTAGGTGTTTTTAGGCTTTAATCCAACTGGAATCAACTTGAAATAAGCTCATTAACATGTGCTAAAATTTAGCATAAATTTTTACTAAAACTAGAAATTTAGAAAAATGAACTAGTAAGCCAATCTAAGTAACCAACTGCCTAAGCTAATCAAGTGCAGATGCTATGGCATAAATTTCGTTATTAAATATAATGTTTTTAAAACTCAATCCAAGTAGAAACAACTCAAAATAGCTTCATTAACATGTGCTAAAATTTAGCAGAAAATTACTACTAATAAAACTAGGAACTAAGCAAAGAAATGTTGACAATGAAGAGAAATAAAAGAATTGGTACATAACAGGGCTCTGAGGCTCTTGGGATGGCCAAACCCATGGAGACTCAGAGTCTCATGAAGAAAATCAAGCTTTAGAAGCTGAAAATCAAACTATCTTTCATGACTAAGAACAAATGAAGTACATCACTACTGGAGGTGGAAGTAAAATCGTTGAATATCAAGTGTTCTTCAAAAAAATGATGAAAACATTTAACCCCTAAAAGCTAATTCAGTTGGTAATTATACACAATTATGGGGAATCAACCCCCTTAAAAGGGAGACTAATTTCCTCCAAAAAATCCCTCAAATAGTGGATCTGGTCCCCAACAGCAAGAGTTTTCATTAAATGACAAGGAGCACATTCCTATATTTTCTTAATCAATAGATCTCCAAAATTTGTTCATTAATCTCATAATATCATGTTCATTTATTATCCAATCTTTGTCCATTTTGTAGCACAAAGCAAATCCCTATATTATCTCATCTTCCAAATCTTTCAGCCATTCATGTTATGTCTTGTATCCTAGACCTGTATATTTCATTCATTCCAAGTGCTTTACAGAATGTCAGTCCCAAATGGGGATGGTCAGGCCTAGTCCCGGAGTCAGATTTTGGTTATTTGGCATTTTCGTCATGAAATTGATGGATTTTGAAAGCTACAGGAAGTTTTGGGCAGTGTCCAGGATTATGGGCTTAAAAATTTCCTTAATTCCCGCGGACGCAAGCACAAGTCTGGGAAATTGAGTCCCTAGACGCATGCATGCCTATGTCATGGGAGTGTCTATAGCCTCCCAGACACACCCTTGCCCATATCAAGGGAGCGTCCAAGGTTTTGAAGGCCTAAAATTCAATTTGACCCAGGGTTAAGTTAGTGTGAAGGTTGGGATAGCCTTTGGGGGTCATGTAGCAGGTGCAGGGAATCTTTGTTATGGTTTTTTTGTGTCGATTCCACTTCCTTAGAGTCACCAAGGAGGTTGAGTCTTCTCTTAATTGCCCTAAGCTCATATTTACCTAGTTCGCTAGTTACTTGGGTAGATGTGAGGGGAGGTGGATGTTACAGACATTATCTCATCTTCCAAATCTTCAAATTCTGCCCAATATTCTCATTATATTCTACAAAATTAAATAATATTAGGCACATAATAAACCAGGATAAATCAAATTCCTAAGGACCCATTAATACTACAAATTAACTCTATAATGTGAAAGAAATGGGGTCAAATACATATTTTAAGTGTCTAAAAATAATCAAATGGGCTTGATAAAATATTCAATTATGGGGCCCATCATCTCCCCCCTAATAAAATTGTTGCTCACTCTTGAGCAATACAAGACCCATGTTGTAGTCCTCCAATGCTTCATGGTGATTAGATTTCTCGACCGATTTCTTTGAATGTTGTCCTATAGGTTAGGTGCAAACTACAACAGGATTGTGTGTATTCCTGTAGTAGTCAAACAAACGCTGCTAGGATCACCATTTCCTCTAATTATTGTTTTAGAAAATGTAACAACCCATTCCTAATTGATAAGTAAAATAACATTAGCGAGTATACGACATACGCATGTGATAGCTACATATGCCTATATCGCTTACCCCGCATTAGTATTAAGGCTACCTAAGTGAGAGTAACAAATTTAATATTACTATATATTTTATCTCGCCATGATATAACGAAATCTCAACAGGCATGGGAGAGTGTTATTTAAGAAAACTAGATTATAAATTAGTTAAAAATTATATATATGGGTGAACTAATAAAGTAATAATATAATTAATTAAGGAAAATTAATTAAGATAAAAACAAACCTAATACAAATTGAATTCAAATTAAGACCTTACTTAAAGCCATCGCTTCTACGTATCTAGATAAGGATTCAAATTGGATATTTCATGCACTTAACCCAAAACCTTATCTCTAAGTTAGATATCTCATTAAATGAACATAATATCTCGTTAAATGCATACCCACCCTCATAAATGAGAGAATATCTACGGGAGTTGAGAGCGGTGGAGAAAATCAATATAAGTGAAAAGGATGTGAAGGAGGGGGGGGCGGTCTTTTGGGAGGAAAAATTCTGCAGTCTGTCAAAAGGAAAGATTGAAGGATACTATCAGTACTGGAAGGGAGTCTCATTGTTCTTGGGGATTCTAGGCACGGGGGCAGAAGAGTGATCTTCTGGGTCTAGCATTGTTCCTAGATCGGCTGGGAGGATTATATTGTTTCGGTGAACTGTTCAATCTGCCCACAGCATCACAGGAGTGCCTGAGGAGTGCCACCATTAAATCTTCTGCTGTATTCCAGGTATTTCTCATGTATAGATTAGTTCCTTGTGCAAATATAGAAAATTCATTGCTGCTCTGTCATCAAATTGTATTACTGCTGAATTATATATATATATATATATATATATATAGATATAGATATATGCATAGATTCTGAACTTCAATAGGATGTCTTAGATTGTATTAATGGAAATTAATGGAAATATGACAGTTGTAACAGTGGTATGCCTTGTCGGTCAATTTAGCACTAAGTCCCTCTCTAGCAGTAGCTGAAATTAAAGTGTCAAACTATGAATAATCCTTAGAGGGTTATTACATTTGGTATCAGAGCTTAGTTCAAACCCTTTTCGACCTAATAGGCCCTGAAATTTCTGCAAAATTCCAGTCTATAGCATGAAAATTAACGAATAAATAAGTGGGGTTATTATTACTTTTTTCCAGTTAAATATTGTTCTATCATTCTATTTCAAAAGCTCTCAGAAGTTACTTTGAAGCTTGCCCATAGTTGGTAAAATTTTCAGCGTTTTAAATCTCTAAAAAACTTATTAAAAGAAGAGTCAGTTTTTCAAATTAACATAGACTGGGAACCTTACATATGAGAAACTTTTACATACTAGTCTGGATTATTTATACTAGCCCTTATCCTTAAACTTGTAGTCTAAACAACTAGCTATCAAATGCTACTCAGCTCTCTCTTGATGGTCATCTATAGCCTTTACTGTAGCTGACAGTATGACTGGGTTTAACTCTTTCCTAGCTGGAAGGATTATCTTTAGCTCTTTATGAACATTTTAAATAAGGGCTCAGGACTCGGCCCTTCTTCAAAATTCAGTTTGGATTTTGATTGGCAGACCCTTGAAAATAGGCAAATATCCGATGCTTTCATAATACATATTGCTAGCAACTTTAATATGGATAGAACTCCATAATTGCAGACTCTCTAGTTGACGTAGAATCCAGCTTCCTAAGGTCAGTCCCGACTTTTGAGTTAAGACCTCGGCCCTGATCTTAGCTCCACGGATTCTGATCTCTGGTAGCTGGGTTTGTTTCTTTTTTTTCAAACTCAGATTTCTAAGCAAGAGTCGATCCTTAGCTCCATAAACTGCAGTGCCAAAATAGAAGCTACATGCTGTGGTATCATCATTTCAATTCATGCTAGCAACAATGCCATAGCTTGTATCTCTATGCTATTATTATTAACAAAGCCTGCGAGCTGCATACTAGCATAGCACAATCAGAGGCATGAAATATTACGAACGAAACACGTTTGGTTCCATGAAAACCAGTAGGTTGGATGAAAACGAATACCTCAAATAAAAAAGGCATTAATATTTGCTTTTCAACTGATAAATACTCCATTAAAAAAAAAAAACCCATACAAAGGAAGGGGGAAGAAAATTTTTAGAGTGTAACAGTAAAGCAATAAAACCATCAACAGTTTCCAAAAATTTTCAGTTGGAAGGATCGACGAGAAAACAAAAAGAAGCCTCCTTAAACTCTAATAATAGCATAGAAACCCATCAAATACAAAAATAGAAAAGGAAATCCAGGTTAGTTTCAAAAAAAAAAAAAAAAAAATTTGATGATCCATTTTATCAAATATCATCTATTACTAAGAATCATAATGCATGGCTGAAACTTAACATTGTCACATTCCTGTATGAAGGTCATCCAAAAATGGACCCATTGAAAATATCTCTCTTGCTGTAGCAAAGATCCATAGAAAATTTTCGAGCTAGGTAAAAGCACATCGTAATGCTCATCATAAATGATAACCTAAGAAAAGCAACCTTCGACTCACTCCAAAATCTAAGCTTACATTTTAATATTGACGGATTGCAAGAAAAGACATATAAGAGATTGAGCCTTTTATTACAAAGAGGAATTATTCCCCTTTTTCCAAACAAAGGCATTCCATTCTTGCAAAACAGAAGCATTCTTCAATAGATTATAGAAGCAGTCGAGCATTGATCTAGCTTGCATCTTCCTGTATTGAATGGGGAAAGCCGTGATAATTTGGCAAAATCTTTCCCATTAACAATGATCAAGTCTAAAGACCAACAACATTTCCTTCTTTCATTCGTAAAATACGTTTTATATTGCGCTAGAAAACTTAAAATTACGACCAGACATCCATCATCAGGCTAAAACATGAAATTGCCCCCTCACCGAGCAAGGTTGCATGTCAAAATTACACAAGTTGTGTAAGTTTCCATCGTAACATCGTAACATGCTGCTTCAGAAGCCATATCGTCCAATAGAAGATTTCACTTCCTTGATGATAACAGAATTTCCAGCAGTATCATAACCTTTAGCATCTGACAAAATTGGCATACAGGGTAATTGTAGAAGTCCTAGCTTAGACTTGCGCAATGAATCTCTTCTTAATAAAACCCATCCAAATCTCTACCTGGTCATGTAGATTACACAGAAGTGTGAAACCAAAGTCAAGTAATAGATCTGCATTGTCATTTAGTATGACATTCGGTGCTCGTACTTAATCAGGAGCAGCAACGAATTTCAAAGAGAACTTGAATTACTCACAGGATTTATTGCCTGGATCAGTCTTCAGACTGAAAACTCGAGTCGGTCAGTACCTTCGTATGTACAAGAAGCCAGCGTTTTATTTTTCTAAAGTCCTTTAGTATAGCACAGGATCAGTTTTGTAGCATAGGGAAGCACCTGGACATCGCTTGGCCACCTAAGTTTCAAGAGATTCGCTGTCAATTCAAAAATTGTGGGTAGCAAAGGTAAAGCCAGCTATCGAAAATAGTTTAAAATGCCATTCACCGTGTCATCGTTGAAAAACGCTATCATTTATATTATTTAAAACCATGCTTATAAACGCCATCGTCAGGACCTTGCCATATAAACCGATATGATATATTATGTATCATGGTTTATATTTTTCCATTATTCGGTTGCTATACAAAATAAATTATACGCATAGGATTCGCGGTAATACGGTTGACAGATAATTAAGTGGGGTCGGGTTTGAACCCCGGACCTCCGCCCCACCGAACACTCTCCTAATACTATGCCACGGGTCCTTGGGAATATCCGCGCTTATATTATAATGTGCTTCGAAGAAAATATATATATCCATATCTATTCATATGACGGGGTCGAGGTCCAGGTTTGAACTCGTGACCTCCCCCACGCCTCCGCCGACGGGTTTGGCGGGTTGTAAATTTTAAACATATTTAAAAACCGAGTTATCATATGCCAAGTTATAAGTGTAAAGTCGAGTTTTGTAAATTTTAAAACATATTTAAAAAAAAACTGGTTTATCATATGCCAAGTTATGAAAATAAGTGTGAAGTCGAGTTTTGTAAATTATAAACGTATTTAAAAGCCGAGTTATCATTAGCCAGCTAGGAATATAAATTGTAAAGTCGAATTTATATCGTATGAGATTATAATAAATTATGTTGTAACACAGAAATTATATATATAATGTGAAATTATATATAAAAATTTTAAAAAATAAATAAAAATAAAAACAAAATTAAAATTAAAATAAAAAATTTTGCAAAATAATTAACATTTTACTCTCAATTATTTTGCGCAGATAGAGAGAGTCAAGGGTGCAGAAAATGGATATTCAAGCATTAGTTTGAGTCATAAGTAGCTGAAATCATTAAATCTCTTCTACATCAGGGAATAAAACATTCTAGACAAGTTTATAAACTAACACTTTGATGGATGAAAACCTTGCATTCCACTCTAGATTTAGTAAGCATACATTACCCTGCATAGGACAAGGAGGTCGCGTTGCCACCCTCCTTGAACTCGGTACCAGTAAGACCTACCTGCAGGTAAAATAGCAAAAGAACTATACCCGTATGCCAGCCCAAATCTTATGAAAATTATATTTTATCTGTCTGAAAATTTACCCACTTCTCATGAATTTATTATTATGTATTCCAGAAAAATTACCATGTTTAACACGTACCAAAGGCGGCAGCGCCAGCGAAATGCATCGCCGCCACCTCCACCTTCACTATCACCTTCACCACCATCAAGATCGCCGTCAGCACCTGTTGGTCTGCCCGATCTCACTACTGTGATGAGCTCTTTAGAAGCCATTATGGAAACCTTGAAAGGGTCGCAGTCGACCAGGAACAAGGAGGAGCGACGTCATTCAGAGGAAAGACATTTAGAAAGGCCGAAGGATTTTGATGACAAACCTCATGGAGAAGATATTTCACGGGAGCTGCAAAAGATTAAACTCCCGGAATTCTCTGGAGGACGAGCTGGAGAACATGCCGAAGCATGGTTGGAAGGGATGATCAGATGCTTCGCATTAAGAGAATACTCTTCAACTTCTAAAACAAAGATCGTTGTATTCCAACTCAGGGGAAATGCTCTGATTTGGTGGGGGAATATGGAAAATCAGCTGCATCTCACTTCAGATACCGTTCCTTGGGAGTTGTTTGTGGACCGATTCCGTGCGAAATACTTACCGCCTTTCTTTCAAGAGTAGCAAGCCGGAGCCTTCCATACTCTAACCCAAGGGGGTAAAACCGTGGAAGAATACGAGATAAAGTTCATGGAACTTGTGAAATATGTTCCTTATCTAGACACGGATGAACGTCAGGCCGAGCGTTTCGTATTTGGGTTAAATCCTCGGATCAGAGCCATGGTAAGAATGTGGAAGCCACCAACGGTGGCAGAGGCAGTTGAATGTGCTCGTTATGCAGAAGAACATCTGGGGATTAAAAGGGATTTCAGGCCAGCTGAATCGATACCGCAGGCATTTACAGGAAAGACTCCCCGAAATTTCTTCCGAGGAAATAACTCGAGACCACCTCCTTATGGTAACAGATTTACCCCAAGAGGAGCGGGGGCAGGAGCTCCCAGGACCATAAATGCAATAGCTTCCGGGGCCTCAAACATCAATACTTGGAGGTCTCGAGGGACTGGTAATCGGGGAAGGAATGGGAGAAGAAGTAGCACCAGGGGACAGAGTTCTTGGTCGGGGATTTCTCAATCAAATGCAAAAGGCCCAACCCTAGTGGACTGTTGGAGATGTGGAGGACCTCATCTTCGACGGGATTGTCTGGAGAACTCTCGGCGAACAGGAAAAGAACCATCATCAGATGCTCAAAGCAATCACAGAATCCATGCTGTCGTCAACAACAACCAAGCAGCGCATCAATCCACGGTAGTGGAATCTTCAAGTACAATCAATGGAATAAAACGCAAAATCTTGTTTGACACTAGAGCTACTGATAGTTTTATTTCATCTTTGCATTGAATAAATGTGGGTTGGCAACCTGCAAACAAGACGATTTTAGACAGGTAGAAATGGCTTCAGGAGACCTTCAATCGGTAGAATTAAGTGTGTAGGATTGCAAAGTTGATCTAGGAGTCTGTTTGACCAAACTAAAAGTATATGTCACGGCCCTAGGTACTTACGACCTGGTGATAGGAATGGATTGGTTAGAATCTCATCAAGCATGGGTAGATTGTTCCGGAAAAACAATACTTTGCGTAAATGATATGGGTGAGACAATCCAAATTCAAGGTATTAAGAGAAAGGTATCCTTGCATTTCATCTCAACCATGCAGATGAAGCGGTGCTTGAGGAAGGGTTGTCAGGTGTATGTAGTTCAAGAGGTAAGCAAAGAAAAAGGGCATTCTTTAGATCAGTATCCGATTCTATCAGAATTTCCAGATGTTTTTCCAAAAGAATTACCTGGACTGCCTCCTCGGAGAGAGCTAGAGAGCTAGACCTCACCATTGAATTGAAACCTGGTACAGAACCTATATCCAAAACTCCTTACCGAATGACTGCCCCGGAACTTCAAGAGTTGCAAATACAGCTGAAAGAACTGTTAGATGTAGGGCACATTCGACCCAGTGTTTTACCATGGGATGCTCCTGTAATCTTTGTCAAGAAGAAAGATAGTTCATTACGACTATGTGTGGACTATCGATATTTGAACCGGGCCACGATAAAGAATAGGTATCCAATGCCTCGCATTGATGACCTTTTTTATCAAATGAAGGGAGCTACCGTATTTTCAAAGATCGATCTGCGATCGGGTTATCATCAACTCAGGATTAGCGAGAGCGATGTTTCCAAGACTGCATTCCGAACTCGTTTCGGACATTATGAATTCATTGTGGTGCCATTTGGGTTGACCAATGCACCTGCAGTCTTCATGAACCTTATGAATAGCGTTCTCCGCAAATATCTCGACAAATTTGTACAAGTTTTCCTGGACGATATTCTCATTTACTCCAAGAATGAGAAAGAACATGAAGAGCACCTTCGAATAGTGTTATCTTGTCTCAGGGAGCACAAGTTATATGGAAAATTATCCAAATGCACTTTCTTTCAGAAGGAAATCCATTACTTAGGTCATATCATATCAGGCGAAGGGATCTCTGTAGATCCTGAAAAGGTAAATACAATTAGGGAGTGGCCGATACCTAAAAATGCACATGAAGTGCGTAGTTTTATGGGTTTAGCAGGTTACTACCGAAGATTTGTGGAGGGATTTTCCAAAATTGCAAAGCCAATCACAAACCTCCAGCGCAAAGGTGTTAAATATGAGTGGACTGAGGAGTGTGATAAAGCTTTTTCTGAACTCAAACGATTATTGATTAGTGCACTGATTTTACGAGTACCAGATATGGATAAAGACTTTACTGTATGTACCGACGCATCTAAGCAAGGGTTAGGCGCAGTATTAATGCAGGAAGGAGGCGTAATAGCATACGCTTCAAGAAAATTAAAAACCCATGAAGAGCTTTATGCTACGCATGATCTAGAGTTAGCCGCGGTGGTCTTAGCTCTAAAGATGTGGAGACATTACTTGGTGGGGAGAAACTTTGTACTTAAAAGTGACCACCAAAGTTTACAGTATTTATTCACCCAGAGAGACTTGAATGCAAGACAAAGACGATGGAGTGAACTCCTAAGCGAATACGATTTTGCGATTTCATATATCAAAGGGAAAGAGAATGTTGTAGCAGATGCATTAAGTAGAAGACCTCGAATCTTCTCCCTTGTACCTATGAAGGTGAACTTGAGAAATCAAGTGCTTGAACATCTTGTAAGGGATAGTTGGTACTTAAAAATAAGGTCGGGGCTCGAAAGCAACCATTCGAAGGAACCTAAGTTCGAAGGGTATGATTTGGAAGAGGACGGAATTCTACGATTTCATGGAAGGATGTATATACCAGATAGTGGGGATCTCCGAAACACCATCTTGAAGGAAGCACACCGAGCAGTATATTATGCACATCCTGGGGTAAAGAAGATGTATGCTGACACTAAGAGACTCTTCTTCTGGGCAGGCATGAAAAATGACATTGTCCAATTTGACGCTAGGTGTCTTGAATGTCAGCAGGGCAAAGCTGATCACCGTCACCGAGCAGGTCTCTTACAACCTCATGACATTCCTATGACCAAATGGGAGATAATTTCTATGGATTTTATCGTTGGGCTGCCTCTTACACAACACAAGCATAATGCCATCCTGGTTGTGGTGGATAGATTAACAAAAAGCGCCCATTTCATCCCAATAAGAGATACTTATGAAGTAGTTGATGTAGCATGGGTATTCATAAATGAAATTATCAGATTTCATGGAATACCTAAGAAAATCATATCCGATAGAGATCCTCGGTTCAAATCAAGGTTCTGGAATTGTATGCAGTCGACCTTGGGAACTCAGTTAAATTTGAGTACTGCCTATCATCCTGAGACCGATGGACAGACAGAAAGGGTAAATCAAGCACTCGAGGATATGCTAAGGATGTATGTTATGGACCAACAGTCACGCTGGGAAAAGTACTTACCCTTGGTAGAATTTGCTTACAACAATAGCTATCACAATTCAATTGGGATGCCGCCATTTGAAGCTTTATACGGAAGACCCTGCAGAACGCCGTTGAGTTGGGACAGGGTAGAAGACCGAGTAATCATCGGACCAGACTTGATCCAAGAGATGGAGGATCAGGTAAAATTGATTAGACAACGATTGAAAGAGGCTCAGGATAGACAGAAAAGTTATGCTGACACTCTCAGGACAGATAGAAGCTATGTAGTGGGAGATCAGGTTTTCATCCACATCAGACCAAATAAGAGCACCATCCGGTTTGGGAGGGGGACAAAATTATCCCCCCGGTTTATAGGACCGTTTGAAGTCCTGGAAAAAGTTGGACCTATCGCTTATCGTCTTGCACTGCCACCCCACCTGCACAAAATTCATGATGTATTTCATGTATCTGCCTTACGACACTATATTGCTGATAAATCTCATGACCTTCAATGGAAGGAACTGCAGGTATCGGACGAGGGAACCCTAACGGTCGAACCATTACATATTCTGGAACGTAGGGTTCGATAGCTCAGGAACCGCCGGATAGACCAAGTGAAAGTCCAGTGGGACAAGTATAGTCCTGGATCAGCGACTTGGGAGGATGCTGAGACTTTTTACCAGAATTACCCCAGCTTGTGCTGAATTTTGAGAACTGAAAACTTTTATGTATATGACCGCTCTATTTTGACACTTGAAATTTTGAAATACTATGTAAAGATGAGTTTTACTTTACTGGTACTTGGATACCCATAAAGCTAGAATGCTACTTCACTCTACTGATACAGAATATATTCTGTTTGTTTAAAATTTACTAGTGCATGGACACCGATATGCAATATGTCATTTAAATTAACATTGCAAGAATGTGAAATCATAGATTAAACATTATAGATGAAAATATCTATCAATTTATTTCATTGCATTTCAAATATGATTCAAGGAAAGGAAATAGAAGAGTAACTACATTTTGAATATGAAAAGTGAAACATATGGGTATACAGATTGAAAATGGTTAAAACAATGCATCATAAATAGAACATGAAAGAACTAAACAGAAGCAACATCTGAAATGAGAAATTTTATTGAACATATTGATACCTATGTGAACAATTTTTTTTTTTTATATATATATAAGTTCTAGGATTGATATCATAAATATCAAAGTATTTTGAATATGTAGAGGTTGATATATGGGTAACAATTGGCTATGAACAATATGGATGCATATGCTGTAATGTGTGTACGAGTATTTACATTGCAGATTGTGTACCAGTAATTACTTCGCAGACACAGGTTACCGAAACAATAAACGTGATGACAGAATCCCCAGAATGATAGAGACTCCATGTGATTCCATGATAGGGTGTTGACCCTGGTTCTACTGGGAGGGGTGGAGGTGTTGCCCACCGTTTATCCTCCAATACCTGGAGTCATGGGAGGACAGTGCGAGTCACGCTCCCCTAGACGTGTGATGATGACTACCAAATGCCTACAAGCATGTCAGGTTGATGTAATCGATGCTGATATCCTTAAGGTTTATGAATGGATCAGTAAAACTGATGCCATGTCATATTCCTGTAGAGGATGGATAGGATGGGAGTGGAAGAGATTAGGAAGGATAGGATGATTTTAGAATAGTCTGCAGAGGCGGTTATGTGAAGTAACAAATAAATTACAAAGAAAAATAAACATGCATACTCAAACGAAATTCAATCTTAAAATACAAACCTTCTCACTTATGCCCTATCCTCTAGAAACATGATTATCGATATGAGTATATGAAGCCCTAACTTCGGAACGAAGTTTTTCCGTAGGGAGGAAGTATGTAACAACCCATTCCTGATTGATAAGTAAAATAACATTAGCGAGTATACGACATACGCATGTGATAGCTACATATGCCTATATCGCATACCCCGCACTAGTATTAAGGCTACCTAAGTGAGAATAACAAATTTAATATTACTATATATTTTATCTCGCCATGATATAACGAAAGCTCAACAGGCATGGGAGAGTGTTATTTAAGAAAACCAGATTATAATTTAGTTAAAAATTATATATATGGGTGAACTAATAAAGTAATAATATAATTAATTAAGGAAAATTAATTAAGATAAAAACAAACCTAATACAAATTGAATTCAAATTAAGACCTTACTTAAAGCCATCGCTTCTACGTATCTAGATAAGGATTCAAATTGGATATTTCATGCACTTAACCCAAAACCTTATCTCTAAATTAAATATCTCATTAAATGAACATAATATCTCCTTAAATGCATACCCACCCTCATAAATGAGAGAATATCTACGGGAGTTGAGGGCGGTGGAGAAAATCAATATAAGTGAAAAGGATGTGAAGGACAGGGGGGTGGTCTTTTGGGAGGAAAAATTCTGCAGTCTATCAAAAGGAAAGATTGAAGGATACTATCAGTACTGGAAGGGAGTCTCATCGTTCTTGGGGATTCTGGGCACGGGGGCAGAAGAGTGATCTTCTGGGTCTAGGATTGTTCCTAGATCGGTTGGGAGGATTATATTGTTTTGGTGAACCGTTCAATCTGCCCACAGCATCACAGGAGGAGTGCCTGAGGAGTGCCACCATTAAATCTTCTGCTGTATTCCAGGTATTTCTCATGTATAGATTAGTTCCTTATGCAAAAATAGAAAATTCATTGCTGCTCTGTCATCAAATTGTATTACTGCTGAATTATATATATATATATATATATATATATATATATATATATATATATGCATAGATTCTGAACTTCAATAGGATGTCTTAGATTGTATTAATGGAAATATGACAGTTGTAACAGTGGTATGCCTTGTCGGTCAATTTAGCACTAAGTCCCTCTCTAGCAGTAGCTGAAATTAAAGTGTCAAACGATGAATAATCCTTAGAGGGTTATTACAGAAAATATTGATAATTTATAAGGAAGTTGTTGATGGGTGCCAAAGAGCTTTGTGGTGATGGAAGAGGTGGAAAAAGGAATGAAGGACAATGCTTTTGATGGAAAAAGATGGGAATGAAGGTGGAAAAAGTGAGAAATGGTGTGATGGATGGATGGATGATAGCGCTGTTGTGGGCCCCCTCCCCTATTCTTGAGTGGAAAACATCCAAACTGCTCCATTTTATGCTAATCAGTGTCTTGTAACAATTTTGGAACAATCTTGTAACTTAACCCATATCTCTCAAATAATAGATTGTATTCATCTGAATTTTTTTGAGCATGTTACCATCATCCTTATGCATCTCCCCATAAAAAATTTGGCTAATGGATGCATGAATCTTGATAAAAAAAAATGGTTGTAGGTGACGGAGGCCAATTTCTTGAATAATATGTAGTAGAATTTGCTGAATTTTTTTAAGCATGTTACCATTTGTAGAAATTTTAAAACCCAACCCCGGTTTTCAGTTTCTCCTTATTTCTCCCATAAAGTTAAATGCCCATTCTCATAGCCATACATTCAACAAGCTGGAAAAATAAATATTTTCTGAAAACACAAATTCTGGAAATTTTAACATTGAAATGCAGAAATAAAACTCAAAAACATAAATCAGCCACAGACAGAATTTTGACACTCTGATTTTTGGTCAAGATGACCTTGGAAAAACCCCCTACAACTCTTGGGGAAAACCAGTTCGAAAGCTTCTCTTTATTTTCTGAATATTTCTTTTACAGTGAAACAGAAAAACACAGTAAAAAAAGCCAGCAACCAAATTACAGAGTTATCTCGATATCCGTGCTTGCACACTGCCTTGGAAATTGTGCCAAATCAGCAACTTTCAAAACAGAAAAATATTATAGCATTAATGACAGCAATAAATGTTGTATGGCCACCTCGAGAAGTATGTTGGAACCAGTTGTACGGAACTGTATGGATTTGTAGAAAAGCCCTCCTCGAAATCCGTGCACAGAAACTGCATAGAAAACCGTGTTGTAGCTGATGTCCTCTTTCTCGGTTTTTGTGCCAAAAATATCAGTAGCCCTTCTCGATTTCCGTGCCCATTTTTCTGCCTCGAACTACATGCTTAATGCTATTGCACTCTTCCTCGATTTTCATGCCTCTTTCTTGGAAACAATACCTCTCTCCTGCTATATGGATTTTTTGCCTTGGGATTTGTGCCAATAAATGCGGTAAACGGATTTGCTAAATCTCCTCACTACTGCCTTCTTTCTTCTCACTGCTCAGAAAATCTCCTTAGCTTTCTCTCCTCGTCTCTCAATCTGCTAATGAAAGAATGAATGACCTTTTCCTCCTTTAAGTGACTTTTTGGGAATCCCTAAATCTAATGGCCGAGATAGCTTTAGATCTAGGGCTGAGATTAAATGCTCATTTAAATCTCACTTTCTATTTTTTAATTCACCCCACTTTAATAAAAACCCTCTTAGTCATTTATTTCCAAAGTGTAATATCCCGGAAGGGAAATAGACAGTAATACAAGCATACGACAATATGGAAAATGCCAGAAATAGAACATAAAGCAAATACACATAAAAATGTCAGGAATGCTAAGCCATTTTATTAATCTGAGAATATAATGAAATACAATGGATAATCAGAATGATAGCACCTATTCTTGCTCAAGGCAAGTGAAGAACTCTCTCAGACAGATAGGAAATGGCTGCCACAAGGAACTGCGTCCCAACTGCTAGGAAACTGCTGTAAACTGCTGCCGCTGGAATGAACTGAAACTAAGGGCTGATCCCCTTGCCGGAATGAGTTGAAAATCTGCAGATCACCTGTACTCACCACCCCGGGCAAAACCCAGAAACCATATCAAAAATGGTCAGCCTCCGAAAAACACCACAAAACCCTCCTCAAGGAATTACGCTGCCCCTGCCAGGCTCAGCACAGATGCCAAATGGTAATAGCTGTAATAGTGCCGCAATCTCCTCAGGAACCCTCCTCCTGACAAAGATTGATCCTCCACACTGGGTATCCACTGAACTCCTACAGAAATTCCCGCAACGGAACACCTCCAACTAAAATTGCGTCCTCTCTCCCAAAGACTGCGCAGTCACAAGAGAAGCCCAGCTCCTCAGCCAAACAACCAACCAAATCTCCGCTAAAGACTAAAGGAAAAACCTTGCCCGAGCAAGCACTCGAAGTCCCCCGGGGCTAAGGGCGAGATCTCCGACCGGAGACACTCAACGCACTAAACAGTGCTGCAGACAGGCTAAACAGCTAGCGTGCTCAAGAAGACAAAATGTCTAGCTCCAATATCATCAACAACAAGAATGCCAAATGAGAAGGCTTTCCCACGTTTTATAACGCTGGCCCCTCTCCAAAACCCTAACGTGGTCCCCCTCTTCTCCATGTGCTCCTCATCAAACTGCGCAGAAGCTCCTAGAGGCTACGTGGGCCACCTCCTCTGCGTGGTATTGGACCCCCATGGCTCTCCCATAAGTTATAACGTTGTGCTACTAGGGAAACACTTTATTTTATTTAAGTTAGTTAGACCCCTCCTCTCACTTTTTATTTATTAATAGACTATAGTCGGCAAAACTATACAAAAATCGAATATTCCAATTAGCTGTTGCTAATTAGGAATATTACACAAAGTCACTTTTCACTTTCTAATTTCACATTGACTTTATTAAAGTCACTTTAAAATTAGACTTAGTAACTTTATCACTTAAAGTCACTTTTAAATTAGATTTGACTTTATAACTTTATAAAGTCACTTTAGGAGAAAAATTAAATTCTTTTGGACACTTTTCCCTAGGCCAAAGATCAAGGCCTTAGGGAACCACCTGTCCTCCGGTAACCAAATTTCAACACTCCCTCTTACCGAGGAAGGTGTTCCTCACCACACCCATCTTGTCTCTAAAGTAGAAATGCTTTCCCCGTGGTAAGGCTTTGGTAAGAATATCTGCAACCTGCTCATCAGTGGGAATATACTCAAGCTTCACAGCTCCCTTCTGAACATAGTCTCTGATGAAATGATAGTTAATCCCAATATGCTTTGGCCTGTCATGAAATATTGGATTCTTCGTGAGTTTAATGAAACTCTGATTATCACAGTAAATCACTAAGGTCTCAACGGCTGACCAAATAAGCCAAACAACATCTTGCGAAGCCATATGGCCTCACAACTAGCTAGACTGGCTACCATGTACTCTGCTTCCACTGAACTCGATGCTATTGACTGCTGCTTTCGGCTGAACCACAACACAACTACCGAACCCAACCCAAAATAGCACCTTGAAGTGCTCTTCCTATCAAAGGCACAACCCGCTCAATCAAAATCAATGTAACCTGCCAATCTCACTCCATCTCTCTGCCTATAATCCAAACTATAATCCACTGTACCCTGGAAGTACCACAAAATGTGTTTTGCAACAACCCAGTGCACCCTCCTAGGCTCACACATGTACTGGCTCATCGTGTTGACTGCAAAACATATATCTGGTCTAGTGTTGACCAAATACATCAAGGAACCAATCAGCTGTCTATACAATGTGGAATCCACCAACTCGAAATCTGAAGCGTGAAGCTTCTTCCAGTTGGTGATCATAGGTTTCGACATAGGTCTACAATCCTCCATGTGAAATCTGCCAAGAATGTCCACAATATACTTCCCCTATCCCAGGAAGAAATGCCCCTCCTCCTGCCACACCTCCAAGCCCAAAAAGTAATGCATCAAGCCAAAGTCCTTCATCTCGAACTCTGACGCAAGATCTCTCTTGCAGCTCTCTATGAGTCTCTCTGCACCCGTAATGACCAAGTCATCCACATACAGCACCAGAATGAGAGGCTCCTCACCTATCACAATAAAGTAAAGGTTTGGATTTGCATCACTCCTTGTGAAACCCATCTCCTGCAAGTAAGTAGCAATCCTGGAGTACCAAGCTCTACGAGCTTGCTTCAGGCCATAAAGGGCCTTCTTCAGTCTACACACATGGGACTCCTTCCCATGCACCTCAAAGCCCTGTGGTTGCTCAATGTACACCTCCTCCTGTATGAAGCCATTGAGAAATGTGGTCTTCACATCCATTTGGTGGATCTTCCAACCCATCTATGCTGCTATCGATACAATGGAGCGAATGGAAGTATATCGAGCCACGGGAGCGAAGGTCTCCTCATAATCTACTCCCTCTACTTGGGAGAACCCTCTAGCCACAAACCTTTCCTTGAATTTCTCAATGCTGCCATCTGCAACATGCTTTACCTTGTAAAGCCATCTGGAAGTAACCACGGATTTTCCCTTAGGCCTCAGCACCACCTCCCAAACATCATTCGTCATGATAGAAGAATACTCCTCCTGCATGGCCTCTCTCCAGACCTGCTGGCTAGCTGCCTCCTCATAGCTAGAAGGCTCAAAGTCAATGATATTGGCAACCATTGCCATATAGCTACAAAACCTATCAGGTGGTCTGCTCTCTCTGATCGGCCTCTTTGGCCCAGCAACAGATGTGGCCTCTCTCAAGGTATCCTGAAGCCACTTGGGCTTCCTCTTCCCTAAGCACACTTCTCCCACTAGAGAATGAAACTCCTCCTCATCATCAGGAGCCTGAACTTCTAACTGTTTGTCTGCAGTCCTCCTGCCTGAACCTGAACCTGTAGACGCTGAAGTATCGTGTGAACTGTCCATCAGTGGACTCCCTAGTGAACTGCTTTGCAGACTGCCCGAAGCACCACCCCTCTGACTCTGCGAACCACTGCTCACTGATGGACCTAACACCATAATCGGTGTACCTCCGGATCCTACTGATCCCTGCCCACTGGATCCCTGTGACTGACTCAGCTGCTCCTGAGGGTCTGGCTGATCCAAATACTATAACTCCCATGACCTCCTGAAAGCCCTGTTCTCCTCGAACTTCACATCCCGCCTGTCAACAACTCTCCTCTGTGCAGGAATATAAATCCGAAAGGCTTTCGAGGTCTCACTGTAGCCCACAAAGATACCCTTCTTTTCGGTGGGCTCTAGCTTGGTCCTCTTCTCCTTGGGTACGTAGGAGTATGCAATACACCCAAAGATATGAAGATGACCAACATCAAGCTTCTTCCCAGAAAAAGTTTCCTCCAGAGTCACATGCCCAAAATCACAATGCAGACTCATGTTCTGCAAATATACAGCAGTGTTGCAGGCCTCTGCCCACAAAAAAAATGGTAGCCCCTGATCATGTAGCGTGAATTTGGCAGCCCCTCCGATGGATCTGTTCTTCCTCTCTGCAACCTCGTTCTGTTGGGGATTGTAAGGAACCGTGAACTCCCTCCTAATGCCTGCCTCCGCACAATAATCAACAAACTCACAAGGTTGTACTCCCCTCCATTGTCTGAACTCAGGGACTTGATCTTCCGACCTATCTGAGTCTCCACAAGAGCTCTGAACTCCTGAAACTGCTTGAAGACCTCACTCTTGGTCTTCAAGAAATAAATCCAGGTTCTCCTGGAATGATCATCAATGAATAAAACATAATACTCATATCCACTCAAGGAAACATGAGACATCCGACCACTCACATCGAAATGAATCAAATAAAGTATCCTAGTCGATCTGCTGTCACTATTGGGAAAAGAGGATTTGGCAAACTTGTCCATAGCACATCCTTTGCATGTATCAATGTGATCAGTATTGAAATCTGGCACACCTGTAGTGATCTCCCACAATGTCCTCAAGGCTCCATGATACATGTGCCCCATCCTGCGGTGCCAAATCTCACATAGCTTTGAACTGCTAGCTCTGCTGCCAGTACTATTACTCAATGCCAAAAGGGACTGAAATGCAAACTTGTACACCTTTGCATGGCGTGCACCAATCACTCTAGCTGACTCAGCTGGAGCGCCCCTGGGATATATAAGCACCTGTCCTCTACTGAACAATATCTCATACCCTCTGTCCTCCAATGCTGAGACGGGTATGAGTTTCTTCCTCATCCTTGGCACATATAGAACATTCGACACTTTCAAGGGAGGTTTGGGTTCCCTATTGAATGTAAATGTCCCCACACCGATTGCTCTAACAACACTGTCATCTCTCAGTACTACCTCTATATCAGTGCCACTCTCTGAAAGCTCTGAGAAGTACTCACGGATTCCTGTCATATGATGTGAAGCCCCGGCCCCCACTATCAACATACCAAATACCTGAAGACGCTCCGCTAGTGGAGGGAAATGCACACTCCCTCTCACCCTCTGTGGTAGGTGATCCTATACTAGTGGACTCACAAGCAATGAACCCAAACTTCCGGTCAAAGCTATCCGAAAAGTCCTTTATCTCTGCTGATGCTGCCATGGTCTTGTTCTTCCCCTTCTTCTTCTTCTCCAGACACACAACTGCATAGTGTCCCATCCTCTGACAATTCCAATACTTCACCTTGGAATAGTCCTTCTGCGTGTTCACCTGATTACCTTTACCTTTGCCTTTGCCCCCACCACTGCTTGTGGATGCTTGCTTCTTTCCCTTGCCTTTCTTGCCTCCTAATAACAGTGCTACATCCTCATCCTGCTCAACAAGTTTGGCTACCCCAAGCTGGCTCTTTTTGATTTCAGTCTGTATGCAATCATCCCTCTCCCAAGTGGGAAAAGTCTCACGTGCACAAACTCCATCAGCAAAGTTCAACTATGAACTAAGAAGGCCATTCACTGCAATCCACACCAACTCAGTGGGTGGAATGACCTCTCCAACTACTGCCAATGCATCTCTCACATTAGTGATCTTTGTGAGATATGCAGTAGCACTATCAGTCTTAGCCATCTTAATGGTCTTCAGTTTCTCCCTTAGGACCATTTTTCTGTTCTCATTGGTACTTTGGTAGAGATTGGTCAAGGTTGTCCACATCTCATGAGAAAATCTCTTTCCTCTCACATGAGGAATGACATGGTCTTTAATACCATCCAAAATCAGTTTCTTACCCTTGTTATTCTTCTTGTTAAAGTCTGCCAACTGAACAACATCAGTAGGCACGTTCACAGGGTGTTGTTGGGTATTCACCATTATACCCTAGACCTCTGCCTCCTAAAAGATGCTCTGCATTCTTTCCTTCCATACACTGTAGTTACTATGCCCATTCAACCTATCCTCCACCCTCAAGCCCAAAGACATGCTTGTTGTCCTAATAAGCTGAAAATAACACTGCTGTAGTAAAGGTATTGTTTTCTGTGTGAAAAATCAACTTGCTGTAATTTTTCTTGTTGTTGTCCCAAACTGCACTTTTCAGCAAAATAGCTCTGATACCATGTAGAAATTTTAAGACCCAACCCCGGTTTTCAATTTCTTCTTATTTCTCCCATAAAGTTAAATGCCCATTCCCATAGCCATACATTCAACAAGCTGGAAAAATAAATATTTTCTGAAAACATAAATTCTGGAAATTTCACAGTGCTGAAATGCAGAAATAAAACTCAAAAAAATAAATCAGCCACACAGAGAATTTTGACACGCTGATTTTTGGTCAAGATGACCCTGGAAAAACCCCCTATGACTTTTGGGGAAAACCAGTTCGAAAGCTTCTCTTTATTTTTTGAATATTGTTTTTACAGTGAAACAGAAAAACACAGTAAAAAATTCCAGCAACCAAATTATAAACTTATCTCAATTTCTGTGCTTGCACACTGCCTCGGAAATTGTGCCAAATCAGCGACTTTCAAAACAGAAAAATATTACAGCATTAATGACAACAATAAATGTTGTATGTCCACCTCGGGAAGTGTGTCGGAACCAGCTGTACTAACTATACGGATTTGTACAACAACCCTCTTCGAAATCTGTGCATAGAAACTACCTAGAAAATCGTGTTGTAGTTGCTGTCCTCTTTCTCGGTTTTTGTGCCGAAAATATCAGCAGCCCTTCTCCTCAATTTCCATGCCCAATTTTCTACCTCGAACTGCGTGCTTAATGTTGTTTCCCTCTTCCTCGATTTTCATGCCTCCTTTCTTGGAAACAGTGCCTCTATCCTGCTATACAGATTTTCTGCTTTGGGATTTGTGCCAATAAATGCTGTTGAACGGATTTGCTAAATCTCCTTACTGCTGCCCTCTTTCTTCTCACTACTCAGAAAAATCTCCTTAGCTTTCTCTCCTCCTCTCTCAATCTGCTCATGAAAGAATGAATGACCTTTTCCCTCATTTTCCTCCTTTAACCTAACCCTAAGTGACTTTTAGGGAATCCCTAAATCTAATGGCTGAGATAGCTTCAGATCTAAGGTTGAGATTAAATGCTCATTTAAATGTCACTTTCTATTTTTTAATTCACCCCACTTTAATAAAGACCCTCTTAGTCATTTATTTCCAAAATCACTTTTCACTTTCTAATTTCACATTGACTTTATTAAAGTCACTTTAAAATTAAAATTAGTAACTTTATTACTTAAAGTCACTTTTAAATTATATTTGACTTTATAACTTTATTAAGTCACTTTAGGAGAAAAATTAAATTCTTTTGGACACTTTTCCCTAGGCCAAAGATCAAAGCCTTAGGGAACCACCTGTCCTCTGGTAACCAAATTTCAACACCATCATCCTTATGCATCTTCCCATAAAACAACTCGACCAATAGATGCACGATTTTCAAGATATGGTCAAGACAATTTCTACCCTGTGTTTTTTTGCAATTCTGGAATATCATGTAGCAACACAAAACCTTCCTGTAGGCTGTAACAGCGATAAGACAACGATAAAAATGAATGGAAAGATTTCCGAATGATGGGTGAAGTTTGGAAATGGATGAGGGTGATGGAAACGAGGTTGATGGTGATGAAAACAAGGTTGGTGGTGATGAAAACAAGGCTAAGTAAAGGTTGAGTTTGGCCAAGAATTTAGCCTTTTCTAACCCCCAATACTTGGACACACAAAAGAGCAATTACATAGCACTCATGAAGCCCAAAGGATTCAATTACATATTTTTTTGACCTATGGAGTTGCTTGATGCTTTGGATTGAAGACTTGTTTTGCAGGTGTTGTTGGAGCCAAAGACTGTGTTTCAGGTGTTGCATGGCAGCCTGATTCTTCATTGATGACTGTTGTCAGAGGTTTGCTTCTTCATGGCTGGATACTTGGCTCTATGGCTGGATCTTCTTTTCCTTGCATGATTTTCCAACCTTCCTTTTTCATGATGTTGGAGTATTCTTCAAATGCAATTGATGATGTAAAGGCCCTCCTAGCCCCTTCTCTTCAATTCTTGCTAAATAGTGATGGTTATGTTAAGCCCTTGAAGGTTGCTACAGCCACAAAGAATCCATAAAATCACCATTTCTTGGAGCTCTTTTTGTTGTGGACACTTAATGGAGATCAGGTAAGGTTATAGTGCAAGTATCCGTGTCTAAAAGCAAGAAGTGGAGGGATCAAATGCTGACTGTGACGAGGAGGCAGAACCAGTGCATGGAAAAATGCCAAATTTTGAAAGTGGTGGAAATCAAAATGTGCTTGATTGGATTTATGGGGAAGGTAATTAGGAGTATCAAGATGCATTTTTTTTCATCAAATGATGAAGAAAACAATATCTAAAATATTTTTTAAACATGATAGAAATGTATGGGGAAATTTCAGGCCAAAAATGAAAATGTTCCGATTCCAATTTTGACCCGGGGGATGGATAAAATATTAATAACAAGGTCAATGATTCCTTCCCCAAGTTAAATTGACAAGAAAAAGGTGTTGCTATATCTTTTTGCAAAGACGGGCCTATAATAATAAATATAAAAAAACGCAATGTAAAGATGAACCTAAGTTTAATTTCTACAATGGAGGCTTCAAGATATCCATCCTCTTTCTGAGTAGCTTTAGCAGTATGGTTCTCAATAGTACCAACTCCCAAAATGACTAGGAATACAACCCTTTTCCCACAGAATCCTCAACCCATGAACTAGTTGTTTGGGACAACCACGAGTTAGCAAAGTGTAATCTTATTAATGTGCAGAAATGGATCTCAAAATTTGCTCTACAAAGATACCTAGTATGGCCACTAATTTGTCCACAAAAGAAGAGGGTTTTATCCCCCTTTTCATAGATGCAATTCAAACCAACAAGTTTTAAACTCGACACTTATTAACTAGTTGAGACTTGGCTAGCAATATGGAGATGGACTCGGCCTTCTCAGCCCCTGAACTCATCCCTTTTTAGCTGATAAATTTGGCAATCCACTACAAGAGGTAACTCAACCTCAACAGGAAGATAAACTCATCCCCCGAAAGTGTAATATTCATCCTTCGAATACTATGGTAGCTCGGCTCTGATTTATGGCATAACTTAGCCTCTTTGATAGTGATAAACTTGGCCCTTTTAAACCAAATTCGTTCCCCTTAATTTATGGTAGACTTGGACCTATATGAAGATGATAGAATACCCAAGGTCAGTGAATAGAATCAACATATAGCATTGTAAAAACTTACTACATCTTTGCCCTTTCTTCTTCTTAGTCTACAAAGAAGCTCAATGGCGAAAATTTTGTGATCTCGCTCCCAAACTAACTAGGGTGTATAGTTTCAACACTGAAACAAACAACTCGCAAACAGGGTTTCCAAAAACCCTATATTCTTCCTCAATAGTTCTCCAAATTTCTATGTCTCAAGTGAGCTAATGCAAGAATGCAAGAATGAGGAGAGACCCTACTTATTTCCCTTTTTTATAACTCACTTGACTCTTTTTCCACCCTTTTTACCTTTTCCCTCCAATTAAATAATAAAATCATTTTTACTTCCTTTATTTAATAAAGTGACTTTTATTAACTAATTGAAGCCACTTTTAACCCCGTAAAATTCATAATTTCCTCCATGGTCACATCAGCCACCCAAATCCCCTTTTCATCATCCTGTCTTGTAGATATTTTCGCCCTGATTCCAACGAGCTATTACACTAAGGTGTTTCTCCAAGTAATCATCCATGTTACCGTTCAAACTAGCAGGGGTCCTAAAGGGGATCTTTGAGGGGCTACTACTAGGCTGAGGGCAGCAATGGAGCAATAGCCCATTGTCACCTCAGCTAAGGCTCCCTACTCTTTACGGACTTTCACCGATGGGAGGAGACTCGTTATGGTAAGGATCACGCAATGGATGGACCAATGGTAGGTTGAGGCATGATCCTGGAAGCCTATTCACAAGGGAGGCTCAAATAATGGGGCTTGCTTAATTTGGAAGGCAAGGTTGAAAGCTCTCAAAGAAGGGCAGCTTAAGGAGAATTTCAAGGTTTAGGTTTAGGGTATGTATCTTATAATAGCGGTCCCTAGGCCTTAATATTCTTGTGAAATCTTGGATTCCACATGATCTTTGATGAAATATCCTTAATAGTGTGTGGGACCACATGGGACCAAGTGGACCCGGGGTTGGGTCAAGGGGCTAAGGTTTAGAAACCAATGATATACTTGACCTAATCAGGGAGGAGAAGAGGATCAAGGAAAAAAAATTCAATGAAGATAATGCAATAATCTCAGCGAGGTTTCTAGCCTAAGGAAACCAGGGGCAAGAATTGATCTTCAATCTAGGGCTTGCGATATCTCAAGGTCCCATCGTCGAAATCTCATGAAGTTTGGAGGGCTTCTTGAGAAAACACAGTGTAGTTGTGAACCAAAAATCAAAGTGTTTGGATGGTTAGATTGTAATATAATTGATGCCCTGGGTGACCTATATAGGTTGGCCTAAAAAAGAGGGGAAGGTGAAAGAAATAAGCTTTGAGGTGATCACCTATGGAGGACTAGTGCCTAATCCTTTTGGGGATATCGGAGTTAAGTAGAATTATGACTATGGACTTTGGATGTCAAGAAGGCTTCAAAGACATCTTCACTCAGCATTAGGGCAGCAGCAAAAGCAACTTCAAGAGCTTTATACTTTGTTTTGCAAAATGGATGGCTTATCAAGATGAATTTCAATGATGAAGCATCTCTAGGAACATTCACTCATAATACATGACCCATACATGAAGCATCACTATCTAAAAACAGAATTTCCACAATTTGGCATAAATGGATGCAGTAAATTAGCCCTAGTACAGCAAAATCCCAAAAACAATGTAATCGTCAGACCCCAGTATTTCACAGTATCACTAGGTGACTGATTATTTTCTCTTTGCAAATTTTTCATACTACACAAAGATGTCAATATTCAAAATCTTTTCCAAAGCAAGAATCAAAAGAAGTAGTTAAGGCAGAGAAAGCAGCAGAGAGGCAAGGAGCAACATTAGACCATTAGCGAAGACAAATGAAACAAAGCACATCAACACAGTCGCTAATCAATGAAAGTAGCTAGCACCGAACCAGACTTAATTACCCAACACCGATCTTTTGAAAAGCAAGGCCAGATGTTAGAGCCATCATTCGTTGCCTCTTCGAGATCATCACATGCCACCTTCAAGCCTACTTTTGATTTATGATGAGCCACCTGAGTTTTCCATTCTTGAAGAGTTACCAAAATTAATTCCACAGGCGGTGTCTGTCAGAGATTTTCTTTGTTCGAGCCTTGCATGGCCATACCTGTTTAATTTTCAGTTGTTTGTAATAAATTAAGTTTGCCAGAGTAGATTAGAGCAACCGACTCAAGTTTTAGTTAAATATTGCTTGAATTTTCATAATCAAGGGCTGGATATTGTTAGCCCCTGCATTGTAAGAACTACTATATTGGAGCACTGTAATTGTGGAGCTGATCATCAATAATCAAAGACCATTTACAGGATTCTTGAGCTGTGTGAAAATGATGATGTTCTATTTCTCTGTTTAAATGTTTTTGTTGTTTCCTTCACTGTGCATCTATACATCTTGTTGACCGCACTTTGTCAACTACCCCATAGCAGTACACCCCCATTTTTTCAAATGGGATTCGTCATGTTCGACGTGGTTGCACCATTCAGATTTCGTCATCCAGATGTCATCGCTGATCGACAGTTTTTATAATGATATAAACCCATTCTGCATTTTATGATGTAAATGATCTAAGTAAGACCGTCCATGTATGTAACAACCTAGGTAAGCCTAGTATGTTGTTGATGACTTCCATCCTAGGAGGTTTTTTGTCTCACTGATTCATGAAAGTGATCGGCAGAGTTTTTCCCTCCAGCCTCACCCCAAAGCTAGGGTGGATTTTGTCATCAGCATGCTAAGTGAGTCCTAGTGTTCTATCGAGTCCTTGTAAAAGTGGTTTGAACTACTTGGTTTACTAGATCAAATGTTGAGTCGCAGAACTGGGTATTTATTTGAGGGTCTATACGAATGGGTTTTCCCCCTTCATGTATGTAAATGTATTATCTCATGTAAAAGAGGGTTGGAAAAATAATTATAATCCCCTCTTAGTCACTTAATTAAATTTTCTGGTCAATTAATTAATAAAATCCTAAACCAGAAATTTAATTAATTTAGGGTCCTAAATTAGGATTAAATCTTTAAAGGCAAAATTTGTGGGTCCTTGGAAAATGATTTTGACAGCCCCAAGCCAAGGGAATATTGAGAATTTTAAGAAATATTGGACCCTTGGGCCTTGGTGGTTAAGTCAAGGTCAAAATTTTGGGGTAATTAACTCAAAAATAATATTTTTGAGTTAATTAAAATTGAATTAAATGATAAATTTGTTTTTTCCCCAAAATTTTAATTTCAACGCTCCGGATTAAAAGATAATTAAATCTTTTGGACGATTGAGATTATTTTGACGAGGATCATCCAAACTAGCCGTTAGAGATCTGGTCCTATAAATTTAGAGGTCTTTGTCATTCTTGAATCATCCGATCTCAGAATCGTGCACTTGCTCTTAGAAGCTCTTGTAAATTTTTTGAGGAATAAAGCATAAAGACTTTGGGGTTACAAATCTGGATGTTCCTTCTCGGATCTATGTGGTGAATTGTCTCTAAACTCTGCTACTTGGTTTCTCGCATTTTATGGTTGATGGCCTTCATGGATTAATCTGCATATAGGTATCTTATGCAGTTTTCTGGGTTTATAAAATAACATTCTGATTTTTCTGCAAAGGTCTCATGTTGTTTTCTTAAATCTCTATCGATCTAAGATTCAGATCTAAGTGTGCAGGAAATTTTTTTTAAAGATTGGGCGTCTGGGGAAGTTTTCAGTTGGACCAGCCGACTCCCAATAAACATAAATCTGATAAGCTCTTTATTTGTTAAATTCTGGGTCTATCTTACGATATTGTGATTTTGTAGGGTTTCGAAGGCTTGTGCCTCTCACTAAAAGTTTAAATCTCTGAAAAGTGTGCTAAAATGGATTTCAAATCTAACCATGAGGGTTTTAAATTTGTAAACTAGTTGTAAATTTGTAAATTTTTTAGGACTGTGAGGGTTTATTTGTTTCATGGTGCGTATATCTTCAGATCTGGTTATTTCTTGCAGGTTCGGGATTGAAAACGAAATTTTTTTTTTATCTAAGGCAAATCTAGCCTCCAAAGGCCAGATCTGGCCCCAAATCTCCACTGTGGATGAATCTGGACATTGCCTCAATTTAAGGAGCAAGAGATCTAAGCTTAAATGAGGAAAATTTAAAGTTTGCTGGGCGAATTTGTGTGCACCGGGTTCAATTGCTATCTTTCCTATTCAATCTGCCCTCAGAGTTCTGCATTTGTTTTGCCATCGACCTCCATTTTTCTGCCAGTCAAGCCCTCCTTCCTCTCCACTGCAATCTTTCCCACTCCATTTTCCGTCCAACATTTCTTCTTTCTGCCATAGATTTCCCTAAGCCCTAAGCCGCATTTGCATTGCCATCGTTTTCCTTTCTCTGCATTAAAAAAAGGCAAATCCGCTCCTCTATTTCTCACGCTGCATCTAACCCTCGTTTTCCCTCTTTCCGCGTCCAAGCCTGTTGTCCGCCCATCGAGCCATCTCCTCCGCGGCATCTTCGCTCCTCACGTCCACCTGCAGATAACACAAACGACAAACAGCAAAACAATCATTTCAAATCTGCCCTCGATTTCGATTTTCTGCATTCGAATCTCCACGCCGTCCAGCCTCCGACCAGTCAACCTGCAACACAGAAAAAATACAAACGCATACACAAAATTGACATTGTAAAGCCCACGTTTGATTTTTTATTCGACGTCATCATTTGTAAAACGTTTCATTTCATTTTCATAGTTTAGACTTTAGATTTAGTTTATTATTATTTTTAGTTTAATTTTATTTATTTTTAGTTTAATTTTAGTTTTAGATTGAGACTTAATTTTTAGAATAGACATTAGATTTTATTTTAGTTGTGTTAGCGTAGGGGTATTTAGTCTTTAGTATAGTAGTAGTTTTAAATTGTATTTATTTTTGGTTAGATCTAAATTTCGATTTTGTTTAGTTTTATTAGTTAGATTTAAATTTTTTATTTTAGTTTTAATTTAGTTTAACTTTTGTTAGATTAGACCTTTTTTTAGCTTTAGATTTTAACTTTAGTTTCAAATAGATTTAGTTTTAAAATTTGTTTTTGCTTAGATTTAGATTTTTAAATTCAAAAAATAATAAAAAAATATATACAAATTTTAAAATCCTAAAAAAAATTTAGAAAAAACAAAACTTAAAAAAAAAATTCGAATTTTCTATGGTCAACTGAGCATTAAAATTTTTATCTAAGTTTGACTGTAGATCATTTTGATTTTCGAGCTGCGTTATAATTGGAATATTTTTATTTTCGGAAATCTTTCAAGTATCTAGCATTCTCATAATATTGTTATTCATGGTTGTGGCATTCTCAAGAAAATATCATTGTGATCAATCGTGGTTTAATAAGCAGAATAGCTGCTAAGCTTACTTATTTTTAATTGTATAATCTAGATTCTGCTGACTCCATAAGGCACTGTCTTAAACGTGATATCTTAATCTAGATCTCAGAATTGCTCATTTTATAAGTATTTCATGTTTAGCGTCTCCTGGATTTATCGTCCTCATTTATAATAGGATCTACCTCCCTTGGCCTGCAAGAAGACAGCTTAAATAGAGAGATTGGGGATAAAGGTGACAGCCCCCAATCTGAGCCATTGTCCCGGTGCTTGGACAATTTGTGCGACAACATTTTTTGGCGCCGTTGCCGGGGATAGAGTTTTTCTGTCCTTGGTCTTAACGACATTTTATAATCTTCTGATCTTTCATCGCCATTCATTAGCCTGTCGCAAGGGATCGCATTTTCTGGCGTCTTTTCATCCCTTCGTATTTTCATCGTCTTATCTTTCGTCATATCACTAATCATTTCATCTTTAGCACCTGGACATTTCGGTTGGCTTCTTGTTTGGGTGGCGACTCCACTTATTCATCCATTTACTCTCAGACAAGAATTCCCCCCCTGATATCCATCTGCTATCTATCGATTTTTTCTTCTGTTTTAGAATTAGTTTCATGTTCAAGTGGCGACTCCAATCCTTTCATTTCTTACAAGAGTTCCTGCTAAGAAGTTCGCTTCTTGAGGACCTTTTGACTATTCTTGAACATGGATCTATTTCTAAAATCTTAAAAACGATATCATGGATATTTTTGCGCCGTGTAATTTTGCTAATATTCAGGGTTATCCCCATGATCTCCCTCAAATGGATAAATTACCTATCTTTCAAGGAAATGATGCAGTTAGTATTAAATCTCATTTGTTTGCTTTCACTAACTGGTGGAATAGAATTGCAGTTTCAAATAATAATTTCGATGATGTAAACATGAAAACTTTTGTTCTTACCTTTGGTGAAGATGTTGTTGAATGGTTCATGGAAAAGCCTGATAATTCATTCAATACTTTTGAATCCATTGTAACTGCTTTTAAGGAAAAATATGGTGATAAAAGGGAAGATAGGCATTTGGTAAGAGAAATCAGTACCATAAAAAAGAAAGAAAATGAAACGACTGAAGAATTTAACAGGAGATTTAATGGTATTCTTAGAGAAATATCTCAAACTCATAAACCTCTTGATGGATCTCTTCTGAATTTTTACATTGATGCTTTTGATTCTGATACTTCATATGAGTTAAGGCGGGCTAAAACTGCAAATTATAAAGCTTGTCAATCTTTAGCTGAGGAGATTGAAAAGGATAAGAAAGCATCTGGAATGTCCAAAACTCCAGATTTTGATAGATCTTTGACAGATTCTAAGTTGAAAGAACCTCTAGAAGATGATGATGACCCTATGAAAAAGTTAATGCAAAAACTTGAAAGCATGGAGCTTAATCATACTAAGAAACTTGAAAGCATGGAGCTTAATCAAGCAAAATTAATCTCTGACCATGCTAAGGAAATAAGTATCTTACAGGCTAGGTTGGTTCAAATGGAAAGGGCTCAAACGCAGAATTCCCAACCTAGAAATAATAATGCTTTGCAGAAAAGAGGCCTATCTTATGAGCAGAGACCGACAAATCAACTTGAGTTCGCAAATCTTGTGGATGAAGTTCCTCCTTATTGTAGAGCTTGTAATGATCTTCATGAAGAGGCTACTTGTCCCATTGTCAAAAGGATCATAGCTAGTAGAATGGCAAGGTCAAGTCATCAAATTAATGTTGTTGGTAAGGACTATCACATGCATATAGAAGATCATGAAAGTCAGGTTAAGGAACCAGCTCAGATGATTAAGGATGTGCAACCCAATCATATGCAAATAATTCAAAGCATGGAAAACAGATTAAATATCATGGAATTTAATCACTCCAATCAAATAATTGCCATGGAAGAAAAACATGTTAAGGAAATAAATGTCATGGAAAACAGGTTAAAGATAATGGAAGTTAATCATTCTAATCAGATGTCCATCATGGAAGCAAGACACACCCAGGAAATGAATACCATGAAGGAAAATCACTTGTTGGAAATGAATACCATGAAGGAAAATCACTTGTTGGAAATGAGTTCCATACAAAAGATATTGGAAGAAATGGAAGAATTACAAAAATTTCAACTGAAATTTGATTATGAAGATTCATCAACAAATCATAAGGCTTCTTGTCTGCTAAGGCCTTTTCCATCTCATCACACGGAGGATTTCACTATGGTTTCAAAGGATGTTGAGAAAGACCAAGTTCATGTATCACCATTGACAGAGTATATCCAGAATAACATTGGTCATGCTCCAGGTTCTTTAGATATTTTGTACAAACATCTTCAAGATGAGGACAAGGAATATACAGTGATCTCATTGCTGACATCACAACCCACTCAAAAGAAGAGAAAGAAGAAAAAAAGAAGTAAGTGGTTTGATTCGTCTGATGGTCGAGAGCAGCTTGATACTCGAATAAGACAGAGTCCTACAATTAGCAAGATTGGACATGGCACATATGAAAAGCAGCCTACAGACTTGCCTGAAAGTAGGCAAATGCTCGGCATACACTATATTGAGCACATCTGATGCCACAGGGCATCCTCTGTATCGTATTTCTAACCCTACTCCTCGTTATTTCAGCATTTCATTTTGCAGTTAGAGTAGATTTATTTTTCATGTTAAATAGAATAATGAATAAAAGAAGAGCTTCTATTTTTCATGTACTTAATGTTATATGATGATATTTGGATGGACGCTACTTATGTAATCTTGTGTGTTGCTTGGATGCAGATTCTGGATTCTCACATTCCTTCAATGAAGCAACGTGTCTCCAAGTAGAGCCAGATGTTGACCGCACTTTGTCAACGACCCCATAGCAGTACACCCCCATTTTTTCAAATGGGATTCGTATGTTCGACGTGGTTGCACCATTCAGTTTCCGTCATCCAGATGTCATCGCCGATCGACAATTTTTATAATGATGTAAACCCATTCTGCATTTTATGATGTAAATGATCTAAGTAAGACCGTCCATGTATGTAACAATCTAGGTAAGCCTAGTATGTTGTTGATGACTTCCATCCTAGGAGGTTTTTTGTCTCACTGATTCACGAAAGTGATCGGCAGAGTTTTTCCCTCCAGCCTCACCCCAAAGCTAGGGTAGATTTTGTCATCAACATGCTAAGTGAGTCCTAGTGTTCTATCGAGTCCTTGTAAAAGTGGTTTGAACTACTTGGTTTACTAGATCATATGTTGAGTCGCAGAACTGGGTATTTATTTGAGGGTCTATACGAATGGGTTTTCCCCCTTCATGTATGTAAATGTATTATCTCATGTAAAAGAGGGTTGGAAAAATAATTATAATCCCCTCTTAATCAATTAATTAAATTTTCTGGTCAATTAATTAATAAAATCCTAAACCAGAAATTTAATTAATTTAGGGTCCTAAATTATGATTAAATCTTTAAAGGCAAAATTTGTTGGTCCTTGGAAAATGATTTTGACAGCCCCAAGCCAAGGGAATATTGAGAATTTTAAGAAATATTGGATCCTTGGGCCCTGGTGGTTAAGTCAAGGTCAAAATTTTGGGGTAATTAACTCAAAAATAGTATTTTTGAGTTAATTAAAATTGAATTAAATGATAAATTCGTTTTTCCCCCAAAATTTTAATTTCAACGTTCCGGATTAAAAGATAATTAAATCTTTTGGACGATTGAGATTATTTTGACGAGGATCATCCAAACTAGCCGTTAGAGATCTGGTCCTATAAATTTAGAGGTCTTTGTCATTCTTGAATCATCCGATCTCAGAATCGTGCACTTGCTCTTAGAAGCTCTTGTAAATTTTTTGAGGAATAAAGCATAAAGACTTTGGGGTTACAAATCTGGATGTTCCTTCTCGGATCTATGTGGTGAATTGTCTCTAAACTCTGCTACTTGGTTTCTCGCATTTTATGGTTGATGGCCTTCATGGATTAATCTGCATATAGGTATCTTATGCAGTTTTCTGGGTTTATAAAATAACATTCTGATTTTTCTGCAAAGGTCTCATGTTGTTTTCTTAAATCTCTATCGATCTAAGATTCAGATCTAAGTGTGCAGGAAATTTTTTTTTAAGATTGGGCGTCTGGGGAAGTTTTCAGTTGGACCAGCCGACTCCCAATAAACATAAATCTGATAAGCTCTTTATTTGTTAAATGCTGGGTCTATCTTACGATATTGTGATTTTGTAGGGTTTCGAAGGCTTGTGCCTCTCACTAAAAGTTTAAATCTCTGAAAAGTGTGCTAAAATGGATTTCAAATCTGACCATGAGGGTTTTAAATTTGTAAACTAGTTGTAAATTTGTAAATTTTTTAGGACTGTGAGGGTTTATTTGTTTCATGGTGCGTATATCTTCAGATCTGGTTATTTCTTGCAGGTTCGGGATTGAAAACGAAATTTTTTTTTTTATCTAAGGCAAATCTAGCCTCCAAAGGCCAGATCTGGCCCCAAATCTCCACTGTGGATGAATCTGGACATTGCCTCAATTTAAGGAGCAAGAGATCTAAGCTTAAATGAGGAAAATTTAAAGTTTGCTGGGCGAATTTGTGTGCACCGGGTTCAATTGCTGTCTTTCCTATTCAATCTGCCCTCAGAGTTCTGCATTTGTTTTGCCATCGACCTCCATTTTTCTGCCAGTCAAGCCCTCCTTCCTCTCCACTGCAATCTTTCCCACTCCATTTTCCGTCCATCATTTCTTCTTTCTGCCATAGATTTCCCTAAGCCCTAAGCCGCATCTGCATTGCCATCGTTTTCCTTTCTCTGCATTAAAAAAAGGCAAATCCGCTCCTCTATTTCTCACGCTGCATCTAACCCTCGTTTTCCCTCTTTCCGCGTCCAAGCCTGCTGTCCACCCATCGAGCCATCTCCTCCGCGGCATCTTCGCTCCTCACGTCCACCTGCAGATAACACAAACGACAAACATCAAAACAATCATTTCAAATCTGCCCTCGATTTCGATTTTTCGCATTCGAATCTCCACACCGTCCAGCCTCCGACCAGTCGACCTGCAACACAGAAAAAATACAAACGCATACACAAAATTGCATTGTAAAGCCCACGTTTGATTTTTTATTCGACGTCATCATTTGTAAAACGTTTCATTTCATTTTCATAGTTTAGACTTTAGATTTAGTTTATTATTATTTTTAGTTTAATTTTAGCTTTAGATTGAGACTTAATTTTTAGAATAGACATTAGATTTTATTTTAGTTGTGTTAGCGTAGGGGTATTTAGTCTTTAGTATAGTAGTAGTTTTAAATTGTATTTATTTTTGGTTAGATCTAAATTTCGATTTTGTTTAGTTTTATTAGTTAGATTTAAATTTTTTATTTTAGTTTTAATTTAGTTTAACTTTTGTTAGATTAGACCTTTTTTTAGCTTTAGATTTTAACTTTAGTTTCAAATAGATTTAGTTTTAAAATTTGTTTTTGCTTAGATTTAGATTTTTAAATTCAAAAAATAATTAAAAAAAAATATAAAAATTTTAAAATCCTAAAAAAAATTTAGAAAATACAAAACTTAAAAAAAAATTTCGAATTTTCTATGGTCAACTGAGCCTTAAAATTTTTATCTAAGTTTGACTGTAGATCATTTTGATTTTCAAGCTACGTTATAATTGGAATATTTTTATTTTCGGAAATCTTTCAAGTATCTGGCATTCTCATAATATTGTTATTCATGGTTGTGGCATTCTCAAGAAAATATCATTGTGATCAATCGTGGTTTAATAAGCAGCAGTTAAGCGTTACTTGTTTTTTAATTGCATAACGGGATTCTGTTTGACTCCATAAGGCACTGGTCTTAAACGTAATATCTAATCTAGATCTATGGAATCTCGTTCATTTTATAAGTATTTGATGTTTTAGCTGTGTCTCCTGGATTTGTCATCCTCATTTCTAGAAGGGTCTACCTCCCTTGGCCTATAAGGAGACAGCTTAAATAAAGAGATTGGGGATAAAGGTGACAGCCCCCAATCTGAGCCGCACAAATTGTCCAGGCACCGCGACAACGCATCTAATTGTTAATCAGAAATTTTAGATTAAGATTTGTTGTTGGAGCACCTTAATTCTGTCTACATTTACAATCTGAATGTTTTCTACTGAAGTCTGATTAAATAATTCTTAACTGCTCTTTATTCACTACTGAACCCTACTATTTCTTTCACCTCATAATTCATACTACTCTAAAGATCCATCTAGCACAGTTAGCTTGCCCTATGATGCTCTTGATGTTGATGTGCCATCCCAGCCTTTTGACTCCATAGCCCAAAGTATTAGTCCTTGCAGCTCTATCTGTCGAACCACACAATCAATCAAACAAACAACCCTCATAATCTCTATAACTAGCCTAATATGAGCAGTTAGAATTATCAAGTTAAATCATAAAAAACAGAGAGAGCCCTCTCTGAGTCTAGGAAGGCTAGGTCCTGGACTCCAAAGTGGTTTGATGTCGTCCTCTGTTGTTTGTTCTTGCCAATATTACAAATTACAAAGCGACAACATAATGGCGACCATACTGGGGAGTTATTGAAAAGCTTAGAATTTCATCAGAACTCAAAAACCCCAGCCAAAGTACTGTGTGTTTTAAGTAATTGCTATAGATTGGTTTTTGTTAAAATATTCAACCTGTTTGTGCTTTGTGTCTAAATTATAGCTTCCAGAAGAATATTTACCAAATCCCATTCTGACCCAAATCCCCCTGCAATAGTTGACAATCCAGAGAAAATCCTAAGAAGAACTCCCAGATTTGAGAATCCAACTATTAGCAAGCCTCTTCACAAAGCAAGTTCCCTCCCCGAAAACCTTGCAACCTTGCAGGATATCCAGTTCGACTTACACTTTGAGCAAGGCTTGTTCAGGACCAAATCTCAAAATTGGATAGCCCAGATAGCTTTTGACCCATCCATTTTACAGTAGAGTCCTATTAGGGAAGCCTCTACCTCAAATCAAACTGACTTTCAACTTCTCCAACACTTTGACTCCCTTCAAGGTCTGGTAACAGAGCTCACCTCAGCTATTGATGATGCTTATCTTCAGTAGTCTGTAGAATTATATGCTCTGACTGCAGCAACTCCATATGTCATTTCCAAGTTTTCTCATCCTCAGCCAAATTACTCAAGTGTATCTGCAGCTCCTACCCTTACCTTGAACCTTTCCCACCAAAGTGCCCAAACCTCCACCCATACACCCACTGTCCACCTTCCTCCATTTAACCCTCCACCTCCTTTGGTCAACCCTCCTTGGGTTCCCCCACCACCAATCATGGCAGTCTGGTATGCTCCATTAGTGTTACAACAACCTATGGTGCCTATGCCATAGGATTATCAATCCAAAATCCCACATTTTGATGGAACTGGTCCTGAAACTGCTCAACAACATGTGGACAAAATGAAAGACGATTTTGACTACCAAGAGATAGAGGATGAAACTATCCAAACGAGAATGTTTGCTCAAAGTTTAGGGGGAGAAGTTAAAAAATAGTTCAAGTGCTTGACCCCGAACAGTGTCCATGACCTCCCTACCCTTCACCAGCTGTTCATAAATAAATGGGAAGCTAAGAAAAATCCTCTCCAAATCTTGTCAGAATACGAAAACATCAAGAGAAATGTTGGAGAGAGTGTCCAAGATTAATGTACCAGGTTCAACAGTGTATACAATGCCCTCCCTCCTCATATGAAACCCCCACAAGGTTTAGCCCTAATGAAATTTTCAAATGGTTTCAACCCAAAGATGGCTTATCAACTGAGAGAGAAAGATCCTACTACATTGGAAGACATGTAGAGAGGTGCAGTACGTGTGGAAGCAAACCTAATTGCTAAAAGGGCTAGAATGAGAAATGAGAAGAAAGTCACTATTAGGGAAGAGCCTACAGCCTCCACATCCGATGCTAAGATTGATAGCCTGGTCAAAACCATGGAGAGAATGATGGAGAGGATCAACTTGAATGAGAGAGCCGTCCCTAGGGAAAATCAACGAGCTCCTCAAAATAGAAACCAAAACTTAAGAAGAAACCCCCCTCTAATATGACAGAGAGAACAGAGAGGACCTAGCCAGCAAATTAGGCCTCCATTCCAAGAAAATTATGCCGATGAAGATGAGGGGGTGGTTGAAGAACTAGAAGAAAGTCAAATTAATCTGATGGGTATTAATAATGAAGATACTGTTTTCCTCACCGAAGAAGAACAAGATTTATTTTCTTTGACTCACACTGAAGTAGAATTTGAAGAGTCTGAAGATTGTAAACAAGGGTTCGAGAATCCCATCATGGAGGAGCATAGACAATATAATCTCCGAAGCAAGAAAAAATTGGATATTCCTAAGAGAAAGAATTCTGAAAACTCTGCTACAAAGGCCCCTGAAGATGATACCAAGAAAACAGAAGAGAGTTCAAAGAAAATTACTAAAATAGCTGGAAATAATGATCTAGAACGCAGCACTAATAGACCAACAGTCAGCCCTAGCAAAATTGTTCCAGCTGATATCCCTAGTGCAAGTTAACAATATGAAGTTGCTGCAAAAATAGTCCCTGAAAAGACTGATTCAAATCTTCCAAAGACACAAACGCCATTCAGCATTGAAAATGAAATTGGTAAAATAAAAATCTCTGTCCCTCTCACTGAATTGGTGAACCAGGATGCATATAGGTCCCAAGTCCTAAAAGCGCTGAACATATGAAAAATCACTGACACTGTCAATATAATGATGACAAACCTGAACTTTTGTTTGGGCCAGAAGTAGAGGGTAAATTCCAGGAGGGAGGTGTTCCCCCATTTTATCTCAATTTGAATGTTCATGATAAAATCCTCCATACTGCCACGATTGACTCAGGTGCATCTCATAATCTCATGCCTAAGGCAATTATGGAGAAAATTGGCCTAGAGATAACTAGACTCTACAAAGCCCTGTATTCATTTGACTCCAGCAAAGTTAAATGTCTAGGCCTCATTAAAGATCTCTGTATCACTTTAGCCCTTATACTAGCCAAGAGTCTAGTGATGGATATAGTGGTGGCTGACATCCCTCCTAAATATGGTATGCTTTTATCACGCTTACGGGGAGCCAAGCTTTCAGACACCCTCCAGATGGATATAACCTATGCTACCATACCAGTTTTTGGCCAACAAAGGAGATTGTATAGGGAAACTCTACTGAAATACATGGTGAGCAATCAAGAAAAGCCTCATAACTACCCCCTGTACTTTGTTCACTCTGACCTTGATTCATTTATTCTTTATAATGATGAAAATATTAATGAACAAGTAGCTGGATAAGAAGAAGACCAGAGGAGAGAACACTCCGACCAAATGGAAATAGTGCAACACAACTCTGAACCTGAACCTTTTTGGAACATGAGTTTTGATGGTTCGTGTGGAAAAGCTGGCTTAGGAGCAGGTGTGCGGGTATGCAATACTGAAAATAACTACGCAGAAGGGCATATTACAAGCTAAACTTTCAGTGTACCAACAATATAGCATAATATGAGGCACTCCTTTCGGACCTACAACTACTGAAGAAACTAGGAGCCAAAAGAATCTCTGTTCATGGGAATATTCAGGGAAATATTCAGCCAAGCATTCCAAATTGAGAGCATAAAGGAATGTTGCCCTTGACCTCCTCAAAACATTTGAAGAATATGACCTTGCTGCAGTTCCAAGAAATCAGAATATCCTAGCTAATGGGTTAGCATTTTCAGCCAGCACTTGTCAATTACCTCATCCTAACAAACAGTACGTAGTGCAGGTCAAACACCGCCCAGCAGTGCCTGACGATATGAGATATTGGCAAGTCTCTGGAGATGACAAACAGATTGAGAATTTCCTGCAATCCAAGGGCGAGTTTGAAGATTCCAATTTGGACCTAAACTGTGAAGAAGACTGCTCCATTAAACAACAAATGTGCAGGGAGGAACCCCCTCATAATTCTGATGTTAATTTTTCAGCAAATGAAGATAAGCATAGGACAGAGATGCATGAAGATCCAGAAAAAGAAGAATTTGAAGTACTGGAATTCAAAGAGAACACCTTGCCTAGACGACTTGTCCCTCTGGAGGAACTATTTGATTTCAACGATGTGGCTAGGAAACCAAAAATGGAATCTACAGAAGAAAATATAGAGGAGTGCAATCTGGGTAGTGAGCAGGAGCCCAAGATGATAAAGTTATCAAATACATTGCCAGCATCCATAAAGCATAAATACATTGCTTTGTTCAAAGATTTTATTGATGTGTTTTCCTGGAGTTATGAAGACCTGAAATCTTATGATACTGGTATTATCCAGCACAAAATTCCAGTCAAGGAGAACCAAAAGCCTTTCAAACAGAAACTGCATAGGATAAATCCTATATGAATGCCTCTGGTTGAGAAGGAGATCAAGAAAATGTATGATGCCAAGATAATAGTCCCAATCAGGTACTCCGAATGGGTTTCCAATATTGTGCCTATGAGAAAAAAGACAGGCGAGATCAGGCTCCACATTGACTTCAGAAATCTGAACAAGGCATCACTTAAGGACAACTACCCCTTACCAAAGATGGACCACATATTGCAAAAGGTAGTGGGTTCCAAAATAATCTCTTTGCTAGATGGCTTTTCAGGGTACAATTACGTGCCGGTGCATCCAGATGATCATCACAAAATAGCTTTTACTACTCCTTGAAGAACCTTCATGTATACAAAAATGCCCTTTGGATTAATAAATGATGGTGTCACTTTTCAAAAAGCAATGGCTATTGCTTTTTCAGAAGAAGTTGGTCTTTTCATTGTGATATATCTTGATGATATTACAATATATTCAAAAACTGATGAAGGCCCATTTGAGAAGAGTTTTTGAAAAATGCAAAAGGTTCGGTCTATCTCTGAATCCTAAGAAATCATTATTTGGTCTTGAAGAAGGAAAGATTCTAGGCCACATCATATCTGAAGAAGGGATCAAGATTGATCCTGTCAGTATTGAGGGCATACTGCAAATCAATCATCCTAGAAACATCAAAGAGCTACAATCTTTCATTGGAAAGATAAATTTTTTGAGGAGATTTATACCAAACCTTGCAGAACTCCTGAAGAATATCACCAACATGTTCAAAAGAGATTCAGGAGTCAAGTGGACCAAAGAGGCTAAACAATCCTTTGACTTGGTGAAGCAGGCACTCACTACAGCACCATTTCTAATCAGCCTTGATTTCACCAAGGATTTCATCATTTTCTCCTTTGCATCAGTGCACACAATTGTTGCTATATTGCTGCAGAAAAATAAAAAGAGACAAAAGCAGCCCATAGCATTTTTCAACCAAGCTTTAAGAGATGCACCTTTGAAGTACAATATAATGGAAAAGCAGGCTTTTGCCTTGATCAAATAACCGAAGGTTTTCAGAGTTTACATTCTGCATTCACATATCATTGCATTTGTGCCTAATACAGTTGTCAAAAACATCCTAACACAAAATCCTGATGGAAAAAGAGGCAAGTGGATTGTTGTTATCTTGGAATATGATTTAGAGATCAGACTCACCAATCTGATCAAGGGACAATGATTAGCCAAATTGATTGCTGAAACAAATTTTCAAGCACTAGATATTAACATGTTCATTCACTGGATGAACAAGAGGAGCTGGTGACTCCACCTATTGAGGAAGCATTCCTAAATTCTCCCTGGTACGCAAATATACTATATGTTCTATTTTTTTAAAATGCTCCTCCTAGTTTGTCCAAAACAAAAGCTATATTCTTGAAATTGAATGCTGTAAAATTTTGCATCTTAGAAAATGTTTTGTACCGGAAAGATTATGGGGCATATTGCTTAAATGTTTGCTTCAAGAAAATGCAGATAGGCTTATGAAATAATTCCATGAAGGGGATTGTGGAGGTCATCTCTACTGGAAAACCACTGCTAACAAGATCCTTAGGGCTGGGTTCTATTGGCCTATTCTTTTCCCAAACATCCACAAAATAGTAGCTACCTATCATAAATGCCAAATTTTTTAGGGAAAAACAAAATTGTTGCCTCTACCTTTACAACCAATCTCTGTTGAAGCTCCTTTCCAGCAATGGGGTTTACACTTCATTGGAGAAATCCACCCTTCCTCCTCTACCCAACATAAATGGATCCTTACTGCTACAGACTATTTTACAAAATGGATAGAAGACATTCCTTCCAGAACTGCTACTGACTCGGTGATTTCAAATTCCTTGAAGCCAACATCCTGTCTAGATTTGGTTGTCCTAGGAAAATCATTACTGATAATATTGTTGCTTTTAAGTCCAAGAAGATGGTGGATTTTTGCCACAGATATCGCATTTCTTTGGGGCATTCAACAACTTATTACCCTCAAGGTAATGGTCTAGTTGAGTCCTCCAAAGAGAGCCTGGTCAACATCATCAAGAAGTTGTTGGAAGCCAACAAGAAATCCTGGCATAACAAATTGGTGCATGCATTGTGGGCTGACAAACTGACAATTAAGAAATCAATTGGCATGTCACCATACCAGTTAGTCTATGGAATGGATGTAGTTTTCCCAACATCCTTAGGAGTGCCAACCATGAAACTCATCCAAGAAGTGCAGGCTGAAGAGAATGATGTACAAAGAAGAATAAGCCAGACCATTTAGCTGCAGCAATGTAGAGAAGAGGTCTACAACAGAACTCAGGTGGTGCAAGAGAATATGAAGAAGATTTTCGACAAAAGAACAAAGGCAAATGATTTCGATAGTGGAAATAAAATGTTGAAATGGGATTCCATAAGAGAAGATAAAGGTAAGCATGGCAAGTTCGACAACCTATGTAAAGGCCCATACATTATTCATTCTCTCAGAGGAGATAATGCATTTTTCTTGCAAGAGATGGATGGAACAGAGCTGTTTGTGGGTCCTGTCAATGGCAGGATGCTAAAACGTTATTTTTGTTGAAAACTCAGATTAAACTTTCATCATTGTAAATACCATAGTCCTACAACTTTCAAAAATCCATTGGACAAGGTTGAAGCCCGAAGTGAAGGCCATAAGCCTAGTCTGATAAGCAAATAAAAAAAAGGGGAAGAAAGAGATCAGTCAAAATGTTGTAGAGGAGAACTATACAAGGCTATTGGTTTTGATGTGCTTGCTAACTGTGTACTTCCTCTTTGAAAAATTTTCATGTTGTACATAGGTTTTACATATTCAAAAGTCTTTGCCAAAGAAAGTTTAAAAGAAACAAAAGAAGAAAAGAGGGTATTTAAAAAAAAGAGGAAAAGGAAAGCCCCACACAAAAAATAAATATTTCTGAAAGTGTTGCAAATCAAAGTGCCACTACTATTGAAAAGAGTTTTTGTGCAAGCATACAGTCTAAGCATGATTGTACAATTTTGAATTTCTTGTTGATAGTTTATAAAATGAAGATTTGCCAAACCATTTAATCTTGGCTTATCAGTAGCTAAGTAGAAAATGACATTGGTGCAACAGCCTAATCTGAACCAATAGGAGAAATAAGGGATAGGTGATAGATTAGAAATTCAAAAGAAAAAATGAGTTCAGGGTCTACAAGTCTAAATGCACTCCAAAATGAAGAAAAATGATTAGAATTGTAGATTAGGTAGGTAGGTGTGCAGATGAGTTCAGCATTTTGAGCATTTTTCGATTTTCAGTTTCAAGTTACTTTTCAGTTTCAGGATCAAGTGTGTTCTAGACTTCAGTTTGCAGAAAGTGTCGACTTTAGCTTGAAGATTTCAACCACAAAAGTTGTAGTAGAGCAGGTTGCAGGGTTGGGATTAGCCCAATGGATCAAGCCACTAGTCCACGGTGTTCTTGACACCTCCTGAAGGAGTTGCCATCCCCAGTTGGAGCCACTGTTAGACCCCGGTATTTCACAGTATCACCAGGTGACTGATTATTTTCTCTTTGCAAATTTTTCATACTACACATAGATGTCAATATTCAAAATATTTTTTAAAGCAAGAATCAAAGGAAGCAGTTAAGTCAGAGAAAGCAGCAAAGAGGCAAGGAGTAGCATTAGACCATTAGCGAAGACAAAGGCAACAAAGCACATCGACACAGTCGCTAATCAATGAAAGTAGCTAGCACCGAACCAGACTTAATTACCCAATGTCGATCTTTTGAAAAGCAGGGCCAGATGTCAAAGACATCATTCGTTGACTCTTTGAGATCATCACATGCCACCTTCAAGCCTACTTTCGATTTACGAAGAGCCACCTGAGTTTTGCATTCTTGAAGAGTTACCAAAATTAATTCCACAAGCGGTGTTTGTCAGAGATTTTCTTTGTTCGGGCCTTGCATGGCCATGCCTTTTTAATTTTCAGTTGTTTGTAATAAATGAAGTTTGCCAAAGTAGATTAGGGCAACCGACTCAAGTTTTAGTTAAATACTGCTTGAATTTTCATAATCAAGGGTTGGATATTATTAGCCCCTGCATTGTAAGAACTACTATATTGGAGCATTGTAATTGTGGAGCTGGACATCAATAATCTAAGACTGTTTACAGGATTCTTGAGCTATGTGAAAATGGTGATGTGTTATTTCTCTGTTTAAAAGTTTCCATTGTTTCCTTCGCTGTGCATCTGTTCATCTAATTGTAAATCAGAAATTTTAGATTAAGATTTGTTGTCGAAGCACCTTAATTATGTCTGCATTTACAATCTGAATGTTTTCTACTGAAGTCTAATTAAAGAATTCTTAACTGCTCTTTAGTCACTATTGAACCCTACTATTTCTTTCACCTCATAATTCATATTGCTCTAAAGATCCATCTAGCACAGTTAGCTTTCCCTGTGATGCTCTTGATGTTGATGTGCCATCCCAGCCTTTTGACTCCATAGCCCAATGGATTAGTCACTACATCTCTATCTGTCGAACCACACAATCAATCAAACAAACAACCCTCATAATCTCTATAACTAGCCTAATATTAGCAGTTAGAATTATCAAGTTAAATCATAAAAAACAGGGAGAGCCCTCTCTGAGTCTAGGAAAGCTAGGTCCTGGACTCCAAAGTGGTTTGATGTTGTCCTCTGTCGTTTGTTCTTGCCAATCTTACAAATTACAAAGTGACAACACAATGATGAAGCATCTCTAGGAACATTCACTCATAATACATGACCCATACATGAAGCATCGTTATCTAAAAACAAAATTTCCACAACTTCGCATAAATGGATGCAGTAAATTAGCCCTAGTACAGCGAAATCCCAACAACAATGTATGTGACAAAATCGAAAGAAAGAATAGCATTAAATTGCACTTACATGTATTAAGAGTATATCCAACTATCAAAACCTTGCCAATCAAGAAGCTCCAAGACAAGAGAAAATTATCCAAACATCAAAATTCATTCCATGCTCCAAAAATTTGTCCTCCAAGAAGGAAAGAAAAGATCTCTAAAGAGATATAAGTCCAATCCAAGTGATGATTCTAAAACGAATTCACGTCACTTGTATTTATACACTTCTAATGAGTTTGATTTAGCTAATTAGGCCCACATAAGCCCCTAAAATAAAATAATATGCAAAATAACTCACTTTTGGTGACAAGCCCACCAAACTAGCTCATAAATAAAAGAATAAGCCTCTCAAGAGGTCGAATGATCAATAATACATGTCATTGGGCCTTCTAAGAAACCTGATGAATTCCATGAGTGCCATGATGATGAATAGAACTCCCAAAAGTAGTGGACAAGGGGTTGGCCCCTTGTTCTCCAAATAATAAACCTGTGGTGCTCCCAAAGGGTGTGGGGGCACAAAAGTAACCACATGGGTCTCCAAGTAGATCGAAGATGCCTGTAGACCATCTGTAATGGCTCAGATGACGTGTAACTAATGCCACATTAGTATACAAGTCTTGGGTCATCTGCCAAGTGCATGGTACAATTGAGGGGCCCACTGAGCATGGTGAACCAGGTGCATCTTCCTCGTCCAAGAGGTGAATCTCTAGCAATCTCTGAACATCTCGAGTCTACTGTTGTGGAGGCTCATGGCTCTCTACACACACCCTACATGTGCCAATGCAGCCCTCTAGAGGGTTAGGACCCCGTATAGGGATACAAAACCCAAAATGGAGACCATCTGCAATCCTGCATAAGATCCAATGCGTCCCCTAGTCTTCCAGTCTAACAAGTCATTTAAAGAAATCAAGTTAAAGAGCTTACAAACCATGGACAACAGGTGGGTACTTCATAATGGCATGCCCTTTCATAATGGAATTTGGCATGTGCTAATGTCTCCAAGCTCCAAAGGGGGTTAACCAAGTACCCTATTAGGTGGTTTCTACCTTTAGAGGGGATAGTATATCCAAGGTACATCCTTCAAATGGTGGTGGCAAGTGATAAAAAGATGAATGGAATAGGGAATGAAAGAGCCGATCCTGGGCCACATTTCGGGGTACAAGGGTAGCTAATAAAGGGAATCTCATACTTGGGTATATAATGTATAGGAGGGAGAAATCGTGGTGCATGACGTGCCCTGGCCTTGATTTTTCCACCCTTATTTATATGCTTTTTTCCTTTTATGATTTTTCTTTGATTAACTGCTTAGGGCTCAAAGAGTCAAAGGGTAAGAGCATGAGGTGTAAGGTATAGTAGTGGATACCCCCTTTAAGGTAGGGCAGTTCATTGCCCACCAAAGATTAGGACAATCATGGGTTCTTGAATGATAAAGGAGGCTCATCAAGGGCCTATAGGAAGCAGGGTGATGACCATGGGAATGGGGTAGAGCTCATGTATTGGCTTTTTCCCAAGCGCTAAATATGTTTGTCCCGGCCATCTTTTGCATCTTATGGTACAATTTCCTGTTGAATGTAGCCAATTATGCTTTTAATTTTTCTTTTCAGCTGCATCAACCTCTGGGGCATCATTCCAAGCTTGACCCAAGGTGTGGACAAGGGGAAGGGGAGGCTAACCCTATGTGGGACTGTTGGAGTAGGGTCCCCTGGGGTGAATTTTCAATAACTTTTGTATGTATTATTGGATATGCACATTGCACGGAAAGGTCAAGGGGCTTTAGGGTGGGTCAAAGTCCCTTTTTTATGTAAATGGGTTGTAAAGGGTAAACTGTGGGGGGCCTCAAACCATGGTTTGAGACCATAGTATTTGCATGTTGGATGAATATAAATATAGATAGATCGAGTCTAGTAAGATATATGATGTTTTTATCCAAGTAATTTTTTATGCTTTTGTGATACATTTTGTAAGTCTGGGTTGGGTAGAAAGGCTCCTGCTGGCTACATGCGGACTCCGCTGGCTATGTGCGCAAAAGGGTAGTTATAAGGGAAAGTCTAACTATACTGAACTGTTTTGAATTTAATACAAAGACTGTTTTTGGTGAAGCAAATGTGTTATGTGTCTGATATCTGAGTTATATGTTTACTGTTATTGCTTTACTTCTGTTATGATCAATTATATCTGCACGAGTAAATCTGTCCTTTATGTATGAGTATCTGTGATGGTAAAGTACATGGATAAATCTGCTTAAGTTATTGTGCATTGCGAATATTTGATACTGTTATTTATATATCTGTGACGACGTTGAATTGCGATACGTCTGTTATATGCATTATTTGTATTTGCGACAAAGTTGATCTGATAAGTATTGATCTATATATGCGCGCATCTATTTCCAATCTGCAATAAGTTCTGTCATCAACCTGTTTAGGGTCACCACATCAATTACTTCCTCAGGGTGCAGAAACCTGGTTCCAACACCCCCCCATATTGCTTCAGGTGAGACTTTGATCTGTGCAAGCAGGTCATTGCCGAAAGGGCCAATAGTTGGAGGGTTTGTTGGTTGCGCGATAAACTCTGGACCTAGGTCAAGACCCCTCAAGCCAACAAATGGTTCTGTTGTTGGGACCGAGATCATTTTGAGGGAGATTTAATGTTGTGGCATCCTACGCAGAAATAATTGCAAGATTGGTTGGATAGAAAGATCCGTGAATTTGTGATCCAAGAGAATCGAAGTTCTAAGATTATCTAATAAAAAGTGAGTTTAGAGGTATATCTATACAGAAGTTCACGAGATATTCTTTTCATCCTTTGCAACTGAGTTTCATGAATGGTTGTCTCAACTGACTGAATTCAATAGTTGCGCGAAGGACGACGCATTCACTCAGTGGACTCCTGAATTAATACAACATTTAGAAAAGACAAGCACTACGATCACTCGCGCAATTGATCATTAGATCGATCGTGTCTTGGTAGGATTTGTGATTGAATTTTCCATTGATCAGTTTGTGTCGTACTCTGAAGTAGAAAGGAGATTTTTCAAGGATCCTAGAGGTAAGTTCCTACACTCTTTGAAGTTATTGCTAAAGATGTAATCGTGTGAACAGGGCTCTCTGTGCGAACATATTGTGTGAATATCCCGAAGAGGCCCAACTACACGCAATGGAAGAATTTATCACGCAGACCTAACAGAAGGGTTTGTTTACAATCCTCTGAAAGGTAGATCTGATAGTGAGGACAAGCCAGAAACTAGTAGCTCTAGTGAATCTGTGCGCTCTGAAGAAGAGGAAGTCTCCCGGGAAGAAGTTTCACCAGATCAGATCGATCAAGGAGCCTTGACCATTATTCAGATCCCAACCACTCCACTTCCACACTCATCTCACAAGTCGACCACTCCACCCCCACCTACCCCAGGCGCAGATATGCCCACGTATATGAAGCTACCTACTTTTAGAGGTATTGGAAATGAAGATACTAAGTAATTTTGGTTTGTGACTGATGTTTTATGGAGAGCACAGTAGGTTAATAACGATGATCTTAAGAAAGTGCAGTTAGCCACTGGTTTCTAAGATCACGCATTGGACTGGTATATCAGATATGTACAAGCAAACCCTAATGCCACTCTGGATGAGTTGAAAGATATCCTCAAAGAAAAATTCAAAAAGCCTAAGTCATATGCGTAGTGTGTTACAGAATTAAAAGAGATTCACCGAGATCAAAGACTGAAGCAGACTATCAGATATGGTGGATTCACTATCGATGATACCCAACACAAGGAGTGGTTTATTGCTATGCTACTCCCACATCTGCACCAGCCATTGGGTCAACAGAAGATTGCCACGCAAGCTGAGGCTGTGGAGATTGAGATGAAATTAGAAGCTACGCCAATACCTGTTGCGCTTGGAACTCAGCAGATTCGGAGTCGGTTAGAAGCAATGCAGTTGGAGATTCAGAATCTGCGCAAAGATAAGGGCAAGGAGGTATGCGCAGAAGTCTGGTGCATACGATGTAAAGTTGTTGGGCATCATAAGGATCAACGTCTAGTTTTCAATGATTATCTGCATGCTGGAGGACCAAGCCCACTGAAAAGCATGGCAAGGCCAAGCTGGCTACCTCCAGTATGGTGCGCGATCTGTCAATTTACGGGTCTGCATGCAATGGATTTCTGTCCAAGGTTCGGAAAATATACACCCAAGCTAAAGCATTTGTTTTGTAGATTTTGTTCGTCACTGGGACATGATGAACAACACTATCGAAGTTTTGATTTGATGATGGATAAGGCTGAAATATATAAAACGCAGGCCGAACCTACCTCACCAGCATCCCCGTATGGGCGCGGTGGATTTCAGAACAGGGAAAGAGGAAGAGGAGGAGGATCTGCTGGTCGAGGAAGGGGGCAGGTCATTTGCTACAACTGCGGAGATGTTGGTCACTATGCGCACGACTGCCCAAATTCAACGCGACAATCATGTAGGTACTGTAGACAATTTGACCATGTAATAGAAGATTGTTCTGTTTTAATTGCTAAGATGCAGGAGAAAAAGACGCAAACTCCGACGCAAAATCTTCAGAGGGTTAGGGCAGAAACACGCGAGGAAGATCCTAGCGTGAATGTGGTCACTAAGAGTGGTGCAGCCACTAATGAGGATAAGGGAGAGAAGCCAGATGCTGACCTTTGGATTTGTAAGGCGCTTGAGAACAAGGATGGATTTGATTTGCAGTGCGCAAAAGAGACTTTTGTTGAAGCACGAAAGGGGTTTTCAGAAGGAAGCGCATCAACGTCAGGTAGATGATGAAATCAAGCCATTTTACAAGCTTTCATTAAGTTACTGCACAACAAAAAGGCGATGGAGAACCTTCAGGCATTGGTAGATAACTACGCAGAAAAGGAACAGCCTCTGATAGAACTGAAAGTTGTCAACAAAATCTATAAGAATAAGAATAGAACAGGCAAAGAGATGCGTATGACTGCTCAAATCGGTGCTTATGAGATGGATCATGTTATTCTAGATCTGCAGTCCGATGTAAATGTCTTACCTAAGCAATCTTGGCAGTGCATAGGAGAACCTAATATGGAATGGTATACCATTCATCTGCGCATGGCAAACCAACAAAAAATCATTCCATTAGGAAGACTGTCGCAAGTCCTAGTCAAGTTTTGAAGGTGTTAAGGTACTTGCAGAACTGGCAGAACGGTAGAGCGTACTTCGCCAGCTTGGGAAGCGCAGATGAAGGATATTGTTAACTAAATAAATATGACAGTCGAGGAAAATGAAGAAGATCCAAGGAATATCATAATTCCAATATCTGAGGGACAACGCACAGTTGTTGGGCCCTCAATCACTTCACCAGATGTCACAAAACCCTTAAAGATTCGACAGGTAAATATTGGATCTGAAGAGCAACCGAAGTTGGCGAAGATTGGAGATTATTGGGATGATGACACAATGGGAAAGGTTGTTGAACTGTTGACAGAGTATAAGGACTTATTTCCTATGAAGTTGTCGGAGTTGAAAGGAATAATTGGAGAGCTTGGAGTCATGAAGACCACTTTGACACCTGATGCATGCCCGGTGAAGCAACGCCCATACAAATTGAATCCAAAATATAAGCGGAAGGTAAAGGACGAGTTGGATAAGATGGTTGTTGAGGGCATTATAGTGTGAAAATTCTATAATGTAGAATTCTACTGCAGCTACTAATTATATTTCTTCTATTGCATTCTCAACACAATTATTTAACATTTCACTGTGTTAAATATCAAAATTAAATATGTTGCAGACTTCACGATAAATAAACAACATGAAAGAAATAACACAAGTATTCACACATAGAGCCACCGTTATTTTTGGACAATTATCCCCGGAAAAACCCAACTCGGGAAAACCGGTGTAGCAGATCTGAGGGTTTCTTTATTATGCAAAAATTCTGAGTACAAATGTGTGATTGTAATTATCAATCAATCCCCTGAGGAAATCTGATGAGAATAGGCTAGTGAGACAATTTTCACTTTACCACGAAGTTCCGACACTAACCTGCACCCACACTGAGTAGCTCTGCGTGATCTTTGCATAGTGACTACGTCCCCCACGCTGTCACTGCGTCACTGCTGCTGCTGCTTGTTGTGACTACTTCAGTGCTCACTGTTGGGTGAAACTATAGTTTTCTCCCCTTCCAGAAATGTCCTCCAGATACTGGATCAACCCTCGACTGCCTCTCCAATTGAAATCGAAACTCCCTCTGCTACTCTGCGCTGGCCTAGAGTCACTGCTTCTTGGCTATCTCTGCGATGTTGTTGTGGCTCCCTTCTCTCCTCTCTACCTGTACTCTCTATGATTCAGAACCTCTCCCTCCTGGAGATTTCACCTTCCCCTCTTTGCAATCGAGAATCACTTCGATTCTTCCTCCGACTGAAGAAATCAATCTCTAGATTCTTTCTCCGTCTGATGTGTTTTACAAATGTCCATCGAGCTCTCCTTTATAATCTTTCACCGACTCATCAACAACCAAGATTAAATCATAATCAAGGGATAGGATTAACTGAGAGTTGATCCATGACTTTATCTCGAAGATTCACACTTGGTTAAATTAATACCCTTTAATTAATCAGTTTCTCTAAGTTTAAACTTAGGAAAACATTAAAAATGATTAATTAATTTAATTAAACTATCTCTAAGTGTAATTTTGCAAAATCCTTTCTAGGTATTATGGAATACATGCGGCTTATCCTATATACAAGATCACAAGGCTAGAGCACATCCGATGCTACCATAAATCAACAATCCCTCTTAGCAAGGAAAGTGCTCTAGCAATACAACTCTATGTGCTGCTCTGACTTCTGTAACATCTCCTGTTGTGTTGTTGATGTTTCTCACCAACATTGCACAAATATTGCCACTGTACTTTTGTTGACTCTGCACGCTGCTGCCAACTGCTACTGCACTGCAACTCCCTCTTTCAACTGCACTGAAGATCCATTGACTACTGAATGGATTTTTAGTCATACCCAACTATTCTCTAAACTGAGTGAACTTAATCTTCCCTAGAGACTTAGTGAGTATATCTGTTGTTTGTTCTCCAGTGGGAATGTACTGGAGTTGTACTGCCCCAAGCTGAACACAATCTCTAATAAAATCACACCTGATGTCAATATGTTTGGACCGATCATGAAATACTAGATTTTCAAAGAGTTTGATACAACTCTGATTGTCACAGTAAACGCTAGTCGGCTCCATCCTTCTCCTGAATAGACTCACAAGAAGTTTCCGAAGCTAGATGGCTTCACATGTAGCTATACTAGCTGCCATGTACTCTGCTTCAGTTGTGCTCAATGCTACTGACCTCTGTTTCCTGCTGCACCAGGACACCATTCCTGATCCAACGCTGAAATAGTACCTAGAGGTACCTTTCCTGTCCACTGAACTTCCTACCCAATCTGCGTCTATGAATCCACTGAGTCTGACATCCTCTCCTCGGCCATACCTGATACCAAATCCGATTATTCCTCGTACATACCTCAAGATGTGCCTTGCTGCTACCCAGTGCACTCTTTTAGGTTCCACCATGAACTGACTAAGAGTGTTGACAGCAAAGCAAATGTCTGGTCTGGTGTTAACCAAGTACATCAATGACCCGATGAGCTATCTATATAAGGTGGGATCTACTTCTGCGTCTTCTGATGCATCTATCTTTTTCCAATTGGTGATCATGGGTATGGCCATGGGCCTGCAATCTTGCATTTTGAACCTCTTCAGAATGCACAAGGCATACCTCTCCTACCCCATGAAGATATCTCCATTCTTCTGATAGACTTCCAATCCTAGGAAGTAATGCATCAACCCCAAATCCTTCATGTCGAATTCAACTTCTAGATTCTGTTTGCAATCCTTGATGAGCCTAGTTGATCCAGTGAGAAACAAATCATCTACATATACTACTAATACCAATGGCTCATCCTCTACTAGTAAATAGTAAATATTGGGATCTACGTCACTCTTGACAAACCCCATATTTTGCAAATAGCTGTCTATTTGACCATACCATGCTCTCGAAGCCTACTTGAGCCCATACAGGGCTTTCTTCAATCCGCATACATGAGACTTCCTTTCATGAGTCTCAAAACCCTCTGGTTGTTCAATAGATACCTCTCCCTCAATCTCTTCATTCAAGAACGTTGTCTTGACATCTATTTGATGAATCTCCCATCCCATCTGCGCTGCTAAGGATACGACAGTCCGGATGGAGGTATATCGGGCAACTTGTGCGAAGGTCTCTTCATAGTCAATCCCTTCCTTCTGAGCATACCCTTTTGCCATGAACCTTGCCTTATATTTCTCTACGCTACCATCTGCAGCGTATTCGATCTTGTAGATCCATCGTGATCCAACAACTGATCTGCTCTGAGGTCTGGGCACAACTTTCCAAACATCATTTGTCATTATAGAAGCATACTCCTTTATCATGGCATCTACCCATACCTGGTGCTGAATAGCTTCCTGAAAGTTGGAAGGTTCCTCTACCTGGGCAACCAAAACCTGGTACCTGTCAAGAGGTCTACGTTGTCTCTTCCCATTCCTGGGAGTCCCAATAAAGTTTTCTGCGTCCCTTAGTATCTGTTGAGCTTCCCTGCTGATCCGACCACTGGTGGAAGGATGCTCTCTCAATTCTTCCTCCTGATCTAGCTGTTCCTTAGACTGAGTATCTTCCTGATCTTCTTTTGTGAAAAAGTTAGTACCTGTACTAGGTACCAAAGTCTGTCTTCCTATATGTTCTTCTTGGTGTCCCTATTGCTCTTGGACCAACGGAACTTCTGCAATTTGATCCTCTGCCATCATATCACGTGATTTCTAAAAAGCTCTATCCTTCATGAACTTAACATCGCGTCTTATCACAACCTTCCTACTGCTAGGAATATAGATCCTATATGCCTTGAAGGTTTCACTGTATCCTACAAGATACCTACTTTTTGCAGTTTGATCAAGCTTGCTTCTCTTCTCGCTTGGTATATGGCAATATGCCATGCTACCAAATATCTGAAGGTGCCCTACCTCCGGTTTCTTCCCTTTAAAAACCTCTTTAGGAGTCTTCTTCCTCAATGCTCTATGAGGAGTCCTGTTCTGGACGTACACTGCCGTGTTGCAGGCTTCAGCCCATAAATATCTGGGCAAATCAAGGTCGAATAACATGGCCTTGGCTGCACCTACAATTGTCTCGTTTTTTCCGTTCTGCCACACCATTATGTTTGGGATTGTATGGCGCAGTCCACTCCCTCCTGATGCCCTCCTTTGTGCAGAAATCTGTGAAGTCTCCATCTATGTATTCTCCACCATTATCTGAACGCAATGTATTGATTTTCTTCCCCATCATATTTTATACAAGAGCCTCGAATTCTTTGAACTTTTCAAAGACTTCATCTTTAGTCTTCAGGAAGTAGGTCCAGGTCTTCTTGGAGTGATCATCGATGAATGTGACAAAATATTTGCCACCCTTGAGAGCATTAGTGGATGTTGTTCCACAGATATCTAAGTGTATCAGTCCTAATATGCTTGCTGCTCGGTTTTATCTTCTGGGAAAGGCTGCCTTAGCGTACTTCCCAAGTACACATCCTCAGCATACATCATCATGCTCCGTGCTGAGAACAGGTACCCCATCAACTGTTTCTCTGAGCATCTTCAATGCACCATGGTCCAAGTGCCCCATTCTTCTATGCCAAAGTTCGTTCAACCCTTTCTTGTCTTCAAGATTACTACTGATTAGTACCATCGGAGATTCAAGTTGCAACTATTATAGTCTGTTGATTCTAGCTCCGATCTGCCTTGTTTACTTCCAACTTGGGTGCTTGACATTGTGAAATTTTCAAGAGGAAAATATTTCTGCAATACTTGATTTATTTCTCCTACTTATGAGATAAGTTGTTTACAGATGCTTCAGTAAATTCTGAAATAAAAACATTTGCAGATCTTCACTATCGTTAAGAGCATAAGAACATAAAGATAATTTACACAAGTAGCACAATAGAAACAACCACATGAACACAGTTATTTTTGGACAATTATCCCCGGAAAAACCGAATGTGGGAAAACCGGTGCAACAAATGAGGGTTTTATATTTATCTTTAGAAATGGAAAGTACATTTGCAAGAGTCTGATGAGCAGAGAAAAATCTGCAAACACCTGGCTGAATTTTCTAGACCTTATAGACAAATTTCGGACCCTCAGGGTGACCTCCTTCACCCTCTACGTCATCCAGCTTGAGAGCTCTGCGCAATCCCTCTCTAGGCTGCGTGATTCTGCGTGGAGGAGTTCTTGCTGCTGATCAGCTCACCCTTCCCTTCATCCTCCTGTCTTCTGCTTCCCGATAACTGACTCCTCCCTCTTCCTTATGCTTCTGCAACCCTACCTCTACAAACTCACCCACTGAAATCGAATTCTCTTGCTTCAGAATCGATTTCTTTCGAGTACTAAGAGTGTCCCCGGTTTAATTTCCAAATGGCCCTCAAGTCTCTTCTTATAGTCTTCTCGTTGATGAATCAACGACCAAGATTATTTCGTTAATCAATGGCTCAGATTAAAAGATGACTTGATCTTCGTTTTCTAGAAGATTCACACTCTGCTCTATTAATACCCTTTAATTATTTAATTTCCCTAAGTTTAAACTTAGGGTCTTCATTAATTATTTTAATAAAGTCATATCCGAGTGGAATTTCCACAAATGATTTCTGGGTTCTCTGAATAACTAATGTCCAAGCTTCTCTACCAAAAATGAGACTTAGAACACTTTCCAATGTTATAGAAATCAACACTCCCTCTTAGCGAGGAAAATGTTTAAGCAAAGTATCGTTGTATTGCTCTGACTCTACATCATCTGCTGCCCCTCATCTCTACATTGTTGCTTCTTGTACTGTTGCCCTGCCACTGCATCATTTGTACTGCAGCTCCCTCTTCTTCTGAAGACCACCCTTTCCTCTAATGGAAGGGGTTCTCGACCATCCCTATCTTCTCTCTGAAATAAGTGAACTTGATCTTACGTAGAGCCTTTGTGAGGATATCTGCCACTTGTTCTCCTGTAGGAGAGTATCGCAACTGTACTGCTCTCCTCTGGACATAGTCCCTGATAAAGTGACATCGAATGTCAATGTGTTTCGACCGATCTTGAAACACCGGATTTTCCGAGAGCTTAATGCAGCTCTAATTATCACACATAATCCCAGTTGGTTCTATCCGCTTCTTGAGTAGATTCAAGAGTAATTTGCGGAGACATATAGCCTCGCACGAAGCTGTGCTTGCTGCCATGTACTCTACCTCGGCTGAGCTCAGTGCTAAGGACTTTTGTTTCCTGCTACACTAGGAGGTCATTCCTGATCCAAGACTGAAGCAGTACCCACTGGTACTTTTCCGATCTAATGTGCTTCAAGCCCAGTATGCATCCGTGAACCCACTCAAATGGATCTCATTAACTCTGGTGTATTTTAGCCCATACTCGACTGTCCCTCTCAAGTATCTGAGAACATGTTTGGCTGCTACCCAGTGAGCCCTCCTTGGTTCCACCATGAACTAACTAAGGGTATTCACTGCATAACAGATGTTTGGTCTCGTATTGACTAGTTACATCAATGATCCGATGAGTTGTCTGTACAATGTGGGATCAGCCTCATCATCCTCCAATGTGTCTATCTTATTCCAGTTAGTAATCATTGGCGTGGCCATGGGTCTATAGTCTTCCCTCTAAAATCTCTTCAGGATTTCTGTCGTGTATCTTCCTTGTCCCAGGAAGATTTCTCCTTTTTGTTGCTAGACTTCTAATCCAAGAAAATAGTGCATCTGCCCGAGGTCCTTCATGTCAAGAACAGGTCATCCACATAAAGAACAAGAATAAGCAGCTCATCTCCTACTCTCAAGTAGTATAAGTTAGGATCTGCATCACTCTTGATGAACCCCATCTTCTGCAAGTAGCTATCAATCCGACCATACCATGCCGCGAGGGCTTGTTTTAAGCCATACAAGGCTTTCTTAAGTCTGCAAACATGAGTCTTCTGCTCATGTGTATCGAAGCCTATGGATGCTCTATGTACACTTCCTCCTCTATCACCCCGTTCAAGAACATTGTCTTGACATCCATCTGGTGAATCTCTCATCCCATCTGCGCAGCCAGAGAGATGACGAATCTGATAGAAGTGTATAGCGCTACTGGAGCAAAGGTTTCTTCATAGTCAATGCTTTTCTTTTGGGCATACCCCTTAGCTACAAACCTTGCGTTGAACTTCTCTATGCTACCATCTGCAGCATATTTGATCTTGTAGATCCATCTGAACCCTACAACTGATCTATCATGTTGGCTCGAGGGGTCCTGACCCAAGTTCGGAGGTTAAGGTTTGCCAACAAACCCCTATACTACTAGCCCTTTCGGCATTGACCTACTTGCGCAGGCCAAAGTCTCCCCCGAAGCAGTATGGGTGGGTGCTGGAACCAAGTTTCCGCACCCTAAGAGAGAGAGCAGGTAAGTTGAACCATTCAGCAACTATCAGATCTACGCAGTCATAGGCCGTTTGCAGATTAACCAGAGTACAGTTTTACCAGATTTATATAACAAGTTCGCATCCACGTGCGGACAGCCAAGTATAAGCATACAACAATATATTCGTAGTAGACTTAATCAAATTGCAGATACAATTATCAAAACACAGATAATTCGCAGCTCGTAAACACATATCATTCATAGTTCGGAACAAAATCACATATAATTCGAGTCCACAATAGCCACAACCAAATAGACCAAACAACATTAGATATCCACAATACTTCGCATATATTACTCATCAACAAGTCTCTTACATACCCCAAAAATCCTGCCTGCGCACACAGCGGCAGCGTTCGCACACAGCAAGACTGAGGATCTCCGCGCACACAGCCAGTAGGAGTCCTTTCCCCAAAAACCCAAACAGATCTACTAATTCGCAATTTGCGTCAATCTTAATCCAAGTCTGTCTTACAACTCAAAAAGGTTCAACTACTTATACTATTTTAGCCTACGCATCCAATGGTCCGCAAACCATGGTTTGCGGACTCTTGGTCTACCCTTGACCCATTTACAATGCATTAGGGGCTTTGAACCACCCCAAAACCCCTGTGTTGGACTAAATATAATCAAAAATATACAAAATAGACCAGTTTCACAGCTCTTGTAGGAGACCCTGTTCCAACAGTCGCCCTACACAATCTTGTGACTCATCCATAGTGACTATGGTGATGAGGTCTACTCCTGTGCTTGTATGGCTACTCCGGCCATAGAGTCATTTGATCAAATATGGTTTAAGCCGGCTACCATTGATGTAGCCAAGGAGTATATCCCCACGCAAGGTAGCAAGCCTAACTGCTCCGCCATCCGTGATCTCCTTAACTATGTAGGGACCGAGCCAATGCTGCCGGAACTTCCCAAGATGCTTTGCAATATTGCTGTCGTACAAGAGGACCAATTGGCCTTCCGTGAAAGTCTTTTGGCGAATATATCGGTTATGCCAGGCTTTATCGCGGGCCTTCTAGACTTACTGATGGAAATTCGCAATAAATGGATCTTCCTCCAAAGCCATAAGCTGCGCTAATCGCTCTTCCATGACGTCCGGTTCTACCATGTTTGTAAATGCTGCGATACGCAGACTAGGAACAATATACTCCATGGGCATAACGACTTCTTTACCATAAACCATCCTGAATGGGGTCTTTCCTGTTAACTTCTTGCAGGTTGTTTGATAGGCCCAGAGGACCGACGGGACGCGCACGTCCCAATCGCTGCGATCAGCATTGCATACCTTGGTCAGCGTGTGCTCCAAGATTTTATTAAAAGCTTCAACTGCGTCGTTGGCGTGGGGGTGATATGGCGTGCTCTTCGCATGATGGATCCGGAATTCCTCAGTCAAAGCTCAAATTGTTTCATTAACAAAGTGTGTACCTCTGTCACTCATGAGAATCTTCAGACATCCAAACCTGGTTAGGATTTGTTCAAAGATGAAATGCGCAGCAGTATCCGCAGTACAATCCTTTACTGCTTGCACTTCCGCCCACCTGGTGACATAGTCGGTGGCTGTAATAATGTAGCGCGCACTCGTCTTTTTTCCTGGGGGGTTGATAGGCCCGACGAAGTCGATAGCCCACTTATCAAATGCTTGTAGGGCCATTTGTGGTTGAAGGGGCATTTCATCTCTACGGGAAGGCCTCCCTGTTCGTTGGCATGTATCGCAGGCTTTACAATAGTCGTGGGCGTCAACATGCAGGGTTGGCCACCATAACCCAACCCTCAAGATCTTCTGCGCCGTTGCTTTCCCTGCGTAGTGACCTCCTCCAAAACATATCGCTGTAATACTTCATCTGCCCCCATCTTATATAAGTGTCCTGCGATGATGGTAAAGTCTGTTGCCCAGGTGACTAACTCTTTTTTCTGTTGTACAGAGTACTCTGGGGGAGCCATCTCGGTAGTCAAGAACTGAATGATATTAGAAAAGTGTGCATCTACTACCTTGATAGCAAATAGCTGCGCATCAGGCAATCCAGCTTCCAGGTTGGTTGGCTCCGGCCCAGCAAATAGCTGTGCATCAGGCAATCTAGCTCCGGCCCAACATTCAACTTACCCGGCTTGACTATAATTTCAAAGTCATACTCTTGAAATAGCAGTAGCCACTGGCATATTTCCCCCCCAACACAGGCTTATTGACCAGGTATTTTAAAGCTGAATGGTCTGTGAACATTTTGAAGTGACCGCCTAGCAAGTAATGCTGATATTTCTGCAACGCATAAACCATGGCTAATCCCTCCCGCTCGGTGGTGGAGTAGTTGCGTTCCGCGCCAGAGAGCTTCCTACTTGCAAAGGCAACCGGATGGTCAATATCTCCTTCCCCTGGCTACGTAAGGACAGCCCCGAGAACAATGCCTGACGCATCGACATGAACATGAAATACCTTCTCCCAATCCGGAAAGATGAGAATAGGTGCCGAGACTTAGTAGCTCGAACCTCTTTTGGCATTTGTCATTCCAAAAGAACGAAACATCCTTTTTGAGCAATTTTTCCATAGGGGCAGTAATCAGCTCATAGCCTTGAATGAATTTCCTGTAGTAGCCCGTGTGTCCAAGGATCAAGCGCAGATGTTTCTCTGTGGTTGGTACTAGAAAATTTATGATAACGGCGATTTTGGCAAGATCTACCATTAGTCCTTGCTGACAAACTATGTGGCCGAGCAAGATTCCGAAGGGTACGCAAAAGATACACTTCTTGATATTTAGGGAATCTGGTGTTTCCAGCATGCATCCAGCATCATGCGTAGGTTTGAGACATTTGTCTTGACCAGGCCGAAGATAGTCCAATCATCGAAATACACCTCGAGGAACTTGTGAATGAATTCTTTGAACACTGCAACAACGACCCGGGAGAAGATCGGAGGGGCGTTTTTTAGTCCAAACGGCATGACAGTGTACTGAAAATATCCCCACTCAGTGGCGAACGTGGTTTTGCTACGGTCTTCAGGTGCGATTCTTATCTGATGGTATCCTGAGAACCCATCCGTGAAACAGTATGCTTCCTGTCCTCCCACGCTGTCTAAGATTTCATCTGAGAATGGCATTGGGAATGGATCATGAACGCAATCATCGTTTAACTTGCGTAGGTCTACACAGATCCGAATATCTCCCTTAGTTTTTCTCTCCTTGATTGTTCAACAGGTTCGATGATTCCTGCAGCAAGCATTTTATCGAGCTCCTCCTTGACCTTTTGCTTATATTTGGGGTTCAACCTATAAGGTCATTGCTTTATGGGTCGCGCATCGAGTTTGAGAGTGATATGCATGACCTAGGAAAATCCCCTTTAGCTCAGAAAATTTTGTAGGGAACAAGTCCTGATATTGTGTAAGCAATTCAACCAATCTTCCTACCGTATTCTCATCCCAGTAGTCCCCGATCTTAGCCAATTTGGGGTGCTCTTTCGTCCCAATGTTTACTTTGTGCAGTTTGAGAGGCTTAGTGACATCCATTTCCTTTAGTGGAGGTCCTTCAACGGTGTGCTCCCCTTCCGACTCCGGGATAGAGACAGACCACGGATTATCTTCACCTTCCTCACTTGCCAAGCTGCAGCAGTTGACAATATCTTGCATATGCATTTCCCATGTCGACGTTATGATTACTGCAGAAGAGCTAGGCTTTCCAAACACGAACATATCTATGTCTTGCAGAGCTTCATCAAGCGCCTCGGAACCTCCTATCAATCCAAATGTTCCTATAAAGTCATTCTTCAAAGTTTCCCAATGGCGGGTGCACTGATGTAACTCCACATCCAGGTACCAGGCAGTGGGGATTGGACCCAACGCGTGAATGAATAAGTGAACCCACTCTCCTGTAGTTCGGTTGTCCCATGCCTCCATCCATGCAACCACGTGTTCACGCGGATCCCTTGGCCCAAGGAACAGCTTGACCCATACATCCGCTAGGGTCTCAAATTGCAGGAGCATCCTGCCCCGACAATCCTCCCATGCCGAGAACGCTTCCTTATGCATCTCCCACCAGCATGCAGGGGTTGCATGCATTGCTAGGTTAAGGGCCCATAACCTTCGTTCCCTAGGAACCTCGGCTTCAAATGCCCACAGAAAGTCCCTAACATTACCAGAACCATCGAAATAAGGTAGATCTCTTACCTCTGAGGAGATGCAGCGGAAGTTCTTCATGATCTGAAGACATCTCAGCGTAGAGACATCGTGTAACCAGTTTTTCCAATTCTCCATCTCCCCATGAGAGTCAGAGAAACATTCATTGTCCTTTTCCCAGCAGAGTACCCCTTCCGTCGTGGGGTTGATCCAGTCTTCGTCTCGCGCAGTCAACTTATAGATGTGATCTACATCCTCTTCATCACGCACTGGTTCTGTGTATCGTTCACCCTCCGCTGGATTTAATGGTACTATTACCCTTGTACTGTTATTCTCGAATACCATGCTTCTCTTCTTTAGGTTAATGATGCCTCCCATATCAATGGCCCAATCCAAGCCTAGGAGCGTAGGGTAGGGGTCCGCATCTTCGACAATCTGAATTACTTCAAAGTCAGCCCGGACCTTAACCTCTGCGATATCCACCACAATATTTTATAGTCTTCCTAATGGAATGATCTTCTGTTGATTGGCCATACGCAGCTGGATAATGGACCATTCCAACTTAGGCTCCCCCATTCGTTGCCAAGTTTGTTTAGGTAATACATTCGCATCCAACCCTAGGTCCAAAATAACCTGATCCATTTCGTAATCGCCGATTTGCGCAGTCAACCGCATCTCTCTACCAGTTCGTCTCTTATACCTATAGAGTTTATGTACGTCCTTGACTTCCGAAGGGAGGATAGGTTGTGTTGCGTAGCTATCTATCAATGCCTGAAGATTCTCCACAGCCCTCGGGTTGCGCAACATCTTCATACATGCTTGTAAAAAGGGTTTGACCTCCTCATTTGCCTTAAAGTCCTTAGGCAGCAGCGAAGTAGATGCCTTTGCCTCGGCAAAGTCCTTGCGAGCTGCGATAAATGTTTCTTTCTCCTTTTTAGATCGAACCCTTCCTGTTTACTAACTTCTGGTCGAATCAGAGGCTCGGTTGGAGTTTTCTCCCTAGGCCCCCCGGTGGCCATTCCACTGCGTGTTACGACATTTACGCTTGGATCTTTGTTTCGTAGTTCGGCCTTAACCCTCTACACATTCTGCGTAGGTGTCGGCTGCTTTTCCTGCATCTTCACTATCAAGACTAGACAGTCTTCAGTCGCATGGTCCAGCTGCCTACAATACCGACAAGTCTGTCTTGTGGGGTTCGGACAGTCCCTAGCAAAGTGCCCTACCTCTCCATAGTTATAACAGATGAGTTTCCCTCGACCTCGACCTGCGCTTCCACCTCTTCCACCTCCCCTGCCCCTTGCTGGGGAGCCCCCTGTGCTTGAGAGCGATCTGGGTGAGGATGGGTCTGATTGCACCCTATAGAGATTCCTGCGATAGATCATCAAATCATACATCCAGCAGTTCTGTTCATCATGTCCTACCGATCTGCAGAACCTGCACCATTGCTGCTTTACTTCTGGGACGTATGCAGCATGGCGGGGACAGCAGTTCGTGTCGTGCAACCCTGCAACGCGGCAATCATCACACCACAGTGTCGACCCACTTGGTCCTGCCACATCCCTAGGGCGCAGTGGACTAGGTCCCCCAGCCTGTATGTAGTCTGTTAACAGCGGGGAGTTATCCTTGGTGTGACCATTCGTTCTGCAACGTATGCACCATCTTTCCGGGCTAGCCTCTGCACCTCGCTCCTTCCGCAGGTTCTAGATCTCCATGTGCATCGCCTCCAGTTGTCCTTGGATTTGTTGGACGCCTAGCTGGGCATCGTCTCTGGGCACAACTTCTAACTTCATAGCGAACTCCAGGGCTTTTTCCGGTGTTTCTAAAGTTTGGTGACCCATAGGTACACGCAGGTGAGGCAACAACATAGCAATGAACCACTCCGTGTGCTGTCGATCGTCGTACTGAAATCCTCCTTCCCTGATCACCTTCTTCAGCCATTGATCGGCCTCCCATACCGATTCAAAAGGCCCTTGCTGGAAATCCTTTAGATCGACCACTATTTGAGAATAGGACTTAGGCTTCTTGAACTGTTGTTTTAAGGCGTCCTTGACCTCCTTGATGGTTGAGTTTGCATGATATCCGATGTATCCCATGTACCAATCCAAAGCTCTTCCTTTGAAAGCAAGGGACAATTGTGCCCTTTTCACTGCGTCAGTAGTTACGTTCTGCGCAATCCATACCGATTCTGCGACAAACTAGAACTGCTCCATGTCCTCATCTCCCACACCCTTAAAGGTAGGCAATTTCATGTGCACAGCCATGTCGTCTTTTGGTGGTGAAGGTGTAGGTGAATTCTTACCCCTACACTGGTTTGAAAGTGGTGTGGCTGGAGGACTCTGCGCAGCTGCTTCTCTTACTGGGCCGTAGACAGATCTACCTCCTTCTAGGTTGGTTCGATAGTATTTTCCGCTTCGCGTCGTACTTCCGTTCGGATCAGCAGTCATTCACTTGGTGTGGCTACATAGAATATTTTTTTCGCACAGTAATATCTTAATCAACAATGGTAAAGTCTTCAGAAACTTACCCCTAAATCCCTTGAAGAACCTTTGCTCTGCTTCGGAGTAGGAGATGAATTGATCGATGGCAAATTCCTTCATGAATCCTCCTAGCACGCTGTCCACCCAGTGATCTACGGTGCGAGTGATGGTGTTATCAGCCTTCTCTAACTGCTGGATCAATTTTGGGGTCCACTGTGTGACTCGCTCGTCCTTCCAACACTTCTGAAATTCAACCAACCTTGCGAGCCACTCCTGGAGCTCGATCGCAATAGTTACGAAGAAGATCTCGTAGATCTCCGTGAAGATATATCTATTTTTCCACTCTTCGGTGGTCAACCTCTCACTGCGATTTTCTTTCACTGCGAATTCCTAAACTTGCCGTTCGAACCATTCATCAATTTATTTTCTTTCAGGTTTCCAGTACGGCCTTGGCATTACCCGATCCCTCTCTCAAAATGCTTCCGGTCCCAGCAACGGAACCATTTGTTGGCTCAAGGGGTCCTGACCCAGGTTCGGAGGTTAAGGTTTGCCAACAAACCCCTATACTACTGGCCCTTTTGGCAGTGACCTGCTTGCATAGGCCAAAGTGTCACCCGAAGCAGTATGGGTGGGTGCTGGAACCAGGTTTCCGCACCCTAAGAGAGAGAGCAGGTAAGTCGAACCATTCAGCAACTATCAGATCTACGCAGTGAGAGGTCGTTCGCAGATTAACCAGAGTACAGTTTTACCAGATTTATATAACAAGCTCGCATCCACGTGCGGACAGCCAAGTATAAGCATACAACAATATATTCGCAGCAAACTTAATCAGATTGCAGATACAGTTATCATAACACAGATAATTCGCAGCTCGTAAACACATACCATTCGCAGTTCGTAACAGAATCACATATAATTCGAGTCCACAATAACCACAACCAGATAGATCAAACAGCATTAGATATCCACAATACTTCGCATATATTACTCATCAACAAGTCTCTTACATACCCCAGAAATCCTGCCTGTGCACACAGCAGCAGGGTCCGCACACAATAGGACTGAGGATCTCCGTGCACACAGCCAGCAGGAGTCATTTCCCCAAAAACCCAAACAGATCCACTAATTCGCAATTCGCATCAATCTTAATCCAAGTCTGTCTTACAACTCAAAAAGGTTCAACTACTTATACTATTTTAGTCTATGCATCCAATGGTCTGCAAACCGTGCTCTTGGTCTACCCTTGACCCATTTACAATGCATTAGGGGCTTTGACCCACCCCAAAACCCCTGTGTTGGACTAAATATAATCAAAAATATACAAAATGGACCAGTTTCGCAGCTCTTGTAGGAGACCTTGTTCCAACATGTCCTGTGGTCTAGGGACTACTTCCCATACATCATTTGTCATGATGGAGCTATACTCCTCCACCATGGCATCCACCCATACCTGATGCTGAGCTACTTCCCGAAAGGTAGATGGTTCTCCAACCTGAGCTACCAGTGCCTAATATCTGTCTGGTTGTTCCTTATCCTCTTTCCTTCTCTAGGGGCTCCAACAAATTCTTCTGCATTCCTAAAAATTTGTTGGAGTTCTCTGCTCGATCTCCCATCAGTTGTGGGCAGTCTCACCTGTTCTTCCTCCTGTTCTTCGTCGAAGGAGCTTCCCTCAGAATTATTGTGCCTTGGAGAGGCACTTGATCTCTCCTCTGTAGGTCATTGAGGTTGTACCAGTGGATCTTCCTCAATCTGCGTATCTATGGCCATCTCTCGAGATTTCCTGAAGGCTCTCTCCTCCAGAAATTTTACATCCCTTCTTACCACGACTTTCCTACTCTCTGGAATATAGATGTGATATGCCTTTGCATTCTCGCTATAGCCCATCAAGAAACCCTTCTCTGCAGTTTGATCCAACTTCTTTCTCTTTTCATCTGGAACGTGGCAATACACTATGTTGCCCAATATCCTGATGTGGCTCACTTCTGGCTTGCTTACTGTGAACACACTCTCGGGAGTTACCTTCCCCAAAGCTCTATTGGGAACTTTGTTCTGAATATATACTATTGTGTTGCAGGCCTCTGCCCATAAGAATTTGGGCATATCTTGGTCGTACAACATCGCCCTTGCAGCTTCTATTATGGTCCGATTCTTCCATTTTGCAACTCCATTTTGCTCTGGATTGTATGGAGATGTGCATTCTCTCTTGATGTCTTCCTGTGCACAGAAATTTGTTAAGTCTTTGTCGATATATTCTCCACTACTACCTGACCGCAACTTCATGATATTCTTTCATGTAGAGTTCTCCACCAATGCTTTGAAATCTTTAAACCGATCAAAGACTTCATCTTTGGTTTTCAAAAAATAGATCCATGTTTTCCTGGAATGATCATCAATGAAGGTGGCAAAATACTTTTCCCCACTGAGAGCAATTGTGGACATTGGACCGCAAATGTCAGAGTGTATTAACTCTAATACACCTTTGGCTCTGTTGCTACTTCTTGTAAATGATGCCTTAGCGTACTTCCCTAGTACGCATCACCTACAAACTTCGTCCTTCTTCGTGCTGAGTTCAGGAGCCCCTATGACAGTACTTTTGAGAATCCCCAAGGCTCCATGATGAAGATGCCCCATCCTTTTGTGCAAAAATTCATTTAGATCTCTGTCGTCTGTACTGCCAATCAGGGCCACCGGAGATTCAAGCTGGAGCTTATACAGGTTGTGACTCCTTTCTCCAATTTGTGCCTTTTTGCTCCAGCTAGGGTGTTTGACATACACCTTATCTCGAATAAAGTATACATCATAGCCCTTATTCTGAAGTTGAGACACTGAGAGTAAATTCATCCCCAACCCTAGTACATGCAGAACATTCGTGGCTCGAATATTGTTGCCAACCTCAGTATGAAATGTTACGGTACCTCTCCCAATGGGGGTACATTTTGTCTTATTTCCCATAGTTATCTGGAAATTCATTTGTTCTTCTTAGTAGCTCGAAAAACATTCTCGAACCCTTGTCATATGAGCAGATGCTCCAATGTCAATATACCAAACACTTGGAGGAGTTGTGCTTGACACACAAGCAAGATCCTCCTCTATTCTGGATGCTAGCACCTTCGTGTCGTGTTCTCTCTGCATTTCTGTGTGCTTTGGAGGTCTGGATGAACCCTTCCGGATGATGAAACTTTGGTCCATGGCAGATCCTCCCTTTCTGTTTTTAGCCCTTTGCTCTGATACCATGTGAAATTTTCAAGAGGAAAATATTTCTGCAATACTTGATTTATTTCTCCTACTTATGAGATAAGTTATTTACAAATGCTTCAGTAAATTCTAAAATAAACACATTTGCAGATGTTCACTATCGTTAAGAGCATAAGAACAGAAAGATAATTTACACAAGTAGCACAATAGAAACAACCATATGAACACAGTTATTTTTGGACAATTGTCCCCGGAAAAACCCAATGTAGGAAAACCGATGCAGCAGATGAGGGTTTTATATTTATCTTCAGAAATGGAAAGTACATTTACAAGAGTCTGATGAGCAGAGAAAAAATTGCAAACACCTGGCTGAATTTTCTAGACCTTCCAGACAAATTTTGGACCCTCGGGGTGACCTCCTTCACCCTCTACGTCATCCGGCGTGAGAGCTCTACGTAGTCCCTCTCTAGACTGCGTGATTCTGCGTGGAGGGGTTCTTGCTGCTGATCAACTCACCCTTCCCTTCATCCTCCTGTCTTTTGCTTCCCGATAACTGGCTCCTCTCTCTTCCTTCTGCTTCTACAACCTGCCTCTACAAACTCACCCACTAAAATCAAATTCTCTTGCTTCAGAATCGATTTCCTTCGAGTACTGAGAGTGTCCCCAGCTTAATTTCCAAATGGCCCTCAAGTCTCTTCTTATAGTCTTCTCGTTGATGAATCAACGACCAAGATTATTTCATTAATCAATGGCTCAGATTAAAAGATAACTTGATCTTTGTTTTCTAGAAGATTCACACTCTGCTCTATTAATACCCTTTAATTATTTAATTTCCCTAAGTTTAAACTTAGGGTCTTCATTAAAATAATTAATTATTTTAATAAAGTCATATCCGAGTGGAATTTCCACAAACGATTTATGGGTTCTCTAGATAACTGACGTCCAAGCCTCTCTACCAAAAATGAGACTTAGAACACTTTTCAATGCTATAGAAATCAACAGACATATACCTTCTTCCCGATAAAGTGCATGTCATACACTTTGTCCTGCAACTGGGATACTGAGATTAAATTCATCCCAAGCCCCAACACATGTAGTACACTAAGTCACCGGATTCGCCTAAAAGGGCCACGAATCCCGAATCCCCGTACCAGGTACGTGTACGTACGGGATTCGGCCCCAATTCAACGGATACGGCATATCCAAACAGGGTACGGCGTATCCCGACAGTACCTCGTTCGGATACGCCGTATCCCATACAGCGAGATACGGCTGGGCCCGCGGCAAGGAAAATCGCGCAATTTTTTCTTTAAAGTTCGGTTTTTCCTCACTCTTTTTTCACCCATTTCATTTGTGAAGTGAGAAGGAGAGCTAGTGTGAGCAAGGAGCAAGTGTGAGCAAGGAGAAAGGGAGTTCTTTCGAAGAGATTCAAGCATCCGGTAAGTGCATCGTCCCTCTATATTTTGCATTTAGTTTGTTGAAAGTGTTTACATGTGCATGTGTTTTATATATTTAGTTGTTTTTGTTTATTTTTTTACAATATTCATGGCTCAATCAAAGGCAGCAAGATAGGGGCAAAGAAAGGGGAAGAATGTCCCCATTGGAGATGCCCCTCCTGTCCCTCTTTCAATAGGGTCTGCAAGTATTCCATCCATTGGAAGTGGGGCTGCAACAGTAGCTTCAAATGTGCAGGGAAAACAAATTGTTGACCCTAAATACCCATTGTGGAAATATGTGACAAGAGAGGAAGTGGCAGCAAAAAAAGGAGGAGGAAATTGGTCATGGAATTGCAATTTTTGCAATGGCCATTTCACTTGCACATATTTCCGTGTGAAAGCTCATTTGTTGGGTATTCCAGGTTGTGGCATTAAATGTTGTACAACAATTGAATCGCCAGATAGGAAAGAATTGGAGAAAGAGCAAGGTATTGGTGAGGCAAATGTGGCAGCAAAATAAAAAAAATCCAAGAATGATGACCCCCTTCCATTCTTGAGGAAAAGCAGCAGCAAGTTCCCTTTTGAGACTTCTAGTAGGGGAGAATTAGCAAAGAGAAAGGCAACTGCAGTTGGTCCAATGGACAAGATTTTCCAAAAAGAGAAGAGGGAAGAGCTTGATCTCACCATTGCATTTTTTTTCTATCAAAACTTCATATCCTTTAATGTTGCACGGTCACCTCTATTTATTGAGATGTGTCGAGCTCTTTGTCATGGGGCTCCATCAAGGTATGTGCCTCGTGGGTCAGAGAAGCTCAAAACCACATTGTTGACAAAGGCAAAGAAAGAAGTGGACAAAATGCTTGAGCCTATTAAATCAGCATGGCCAACATCTGGGGTTAGCATTGTTTCTGATGGATGGACAGATCCAGCATGCCACCCACTCATTAACTTCATGGTGTCATCCACGAATGGTGCAGTTTTATTGAAAGCAGTGGATGCACTTGGACGGTACAAGGGTGCACAATATATGGGTGAGTTATTTCTCAAAGTTATCGAAAGTGTAGGTGTGGATTGTTGTGTGCAAATCATTACAGATAATGCACCTGTTTGCAAGGCTGTTGGCATGATTGTGGAAGCAAAATATCCACAAGTATTTTGGACACCTTGCATTGTCCATTCATTGAACTTGGCACTGAAATCTATTGCTTCTGATGTGCTTTGGATTGGAGCCATTATTGAGGATGCACGACATATCCGCAACTTTGTAAAAAACCATACAAATGCCCTCACTATCTACAAGGAGTACAACAATCTATCATTGTTGAAGATTGTAGATACACGGTTTGCCTCTTCATTCATCATGTTGAAGAGGTTGAGGGAGGTCAAGACCGCTTTTGGGTCTATGGTTATTTCAAAGTTTTGGTCTTTTTGGAGAAAGACGGATCAAACAGCCTCAAAGAAGGTGAAGGACATAGTGTTGGATGATATATGGTGGGAGAAGGTAGATCTTATTATTCAGATCATGGAGCCTATCATTTCCTTGCTCCGATTTGCAGATACAGACCAACCCATCCTAGGAGAGGTTTATGAGGGATGGGATTCCATGATTGAGTCTGTGAGGACCATTATTTTACAGAGTCAGTGCCCAGAGTATGACACATCACCTGAGGCCTTCTTCACCGTCATACAGGATATTCTTGTCAGCAGATGGGACAAGAATTGCACACCTTTACATTGTTTGGCTCACTCTTTGAACCCAAAATACTACAGCCATGAGTGGCTGAATGGTGGACCTTCCCGCAGATTCCCTCCTCACATGGATGCTGAAATCTCACAGGGGAGGAAAGATGCATTCAAGAGGATTTTTCAAGATAGGGCATCCCTTGATGAGGTGGAGGATGCCTTTGCAGATTTTTCCACTGGCAGGGGGTGATTTGGAGGCTATGATATGATTCGAGACAGGGGGGCTAAGAAGCCCCATTCTTGGTGGGCAACTCATGGGGCAACAAGCCCTCCTCTACAGCAATTAGCCATGAGGCTCCTCTCTCAGGTGACTTCATCCTCTTGTTGCGAGAGGAATTGGAGCACATATGGGAATTTGTATAGTGTAAAGAGGAGAAAGCTTGAGCAGTCCAAGGCAGAGACAATGGTGTATGTGCACACCAACCTTCGTCTCATCTACAGGCAGAGGGAGGATTGGTTGAAGGGAAATACAAAGATGTGGGATGTCTTTCCTGATGATATGGGTCTGGACAGCAACGTTGAGTTGGCATTGGCCAACTTGGATCTCAATGCGCCAGTGCTAGAGCCTGTCACATTTGATGATGGAGTAGAGGTGTCATCCTCCACACCAGCAAATGAAGAGATGATAGAGGAGGAGGATGCATCAGAGGCAGAGGAGAGCAGTGGTGAGCATGATGATCAGGATGAGGACAGTGATGTTGATTATGAGGATTGATGACTCTGACTCATTGAGGCTTTAGGCTTGTAGTCTTGTAGACTGTAGTTGCTTTTGTATTTTCTATTTCTATTTTCCATTGGCAGTGTTCTTATGTAACACATTTTGATTCTGATGACTTAATGAGAAAACTACAGTATCTTACTATCTTCAATCTTGTCTTTCTGAGTAAATTTGACAATTGTATCATGTATGGTGTATCAATGTATCATTGTATTATAGTATCAATGATGATGTATGACTCATGAGTATCTATGTTTGAATCAATGAATTTTGTATGAATTTGTGCAAAAAATATCTAATTTTTAATATATATATATATATATTTAATAAAATAATATATAATTTATCGTATCCCAAAAGTATCCTGCGTACCCGTATTTGATTCATCGAATCCCCGTATCCCCGTGTCGTCGTATCCCCGTATCAGGTGACTTAGGTAGTACATCTGTGACCTTGACAGTGGTTTCGGCTTCCGTTTGAAACACTACGGCTCCTCTCCCAACTGGAGTGCATTTCGTGCTATTCCCCATAGTGATTTGGAAGTTCATCTGCTCCTCCCTATAGCTCAAGAAATATTCTCGTACTCCAGTCATTTGAGCTGAAGCCCCGCTATCAATATACCAGATTCCTGCAGATGCTAAACTTGACAAGCATGCACAGTGCTCTTCTAACCTAGAGGATAAAACATCTAAGTCTACCATACTTATCTTTGCTTTCTTTTCTCTGTCTTGTGTCCCTTCTGAAGCTTCTGGTTTGCACAGTCTCCTCTCTGACCCTACTTCCTTTGGATTTGACAGCTCTGATACCATGTGAAAATTCTATAATGTAGAATTCTACTGCAACTACTAATTATATTTCTTCTATTGCATTCTCAACACAATTATTTAACATTTCACTGTGTTAAATATCAAAATAAAATATGTTGCAAACTTCACGATAAATAAACAACATGAAATAAATATCACAAGTATTCACACATAGACACCGTTATTTTTGGACAATTGTCCCCAGAAAAAACCCAACTTGGGAAAACCAGTGCCACAGATCTGAGGGTTTCTTTATTATGCAGAAATTCTGAGTGCAAGTGTGTGATTGTAATTACCAATTAATTACCTGAGGAAATCTAATGAGAATAGGCTAGTGAGACAATTCTCACTTCACCACGAAGTTCCGGCACTGACCTGCACCCATACTGAGTAGCTCTGCGTGATCTCTGCGCAGTGACTGTGTCCCCCATGTTGTCACTGCTTCACTGCTGTTGTTGCTTGTTGTGACTGCCTCGGTGCTCACTACTGGGTAAGACTAGAGTTTTCTCCCCTTCCAGAAATGTCCTCCGGATACTGGATGAAACCTCAGCTTCCTCTCCAAATGAAATAAAAACTCCCTCTGCTGCTTTGCACTGGCCCAGTGTAACTGCTACTTGGCTATCTCTACGCTGCTGTTGTGGCTCCCTTTTCTCTTATCTCCCTGTACTCTCTATGCTTCAAAACCTCTCCCTCCTGGATATTTCACCTTCCCCTCTCTGGAATCGAGAATCAGTTCGATTCTTCCTTCGACTAAACTAATCGATCTCTAGATTCTTTCTCCATCTGATGTGTTTTCCAAATGCCCATCGAGCTCTCCTTTATAATCTTTCACTGACTCATCAATGGCCAAGATTAAATCATAATTAAGGGCTAATATTAACTGAGAGTTTATCCATGACTTTATCTCGAAGATTCACACTTGGTTTAATTAATACCCTTTAATTAATCAGTTTCCCTAAGTTTAAACTTAGGAAAACATTAAAAACAATTAATTAATTTAATTAAACCATCTCTAAGTGGAATTTTCCAAAATCCTTTCTGGGTATTATGGAATACATGTGTCTTAGCCTATATACAAGATCACAAGGCTAGAGCACATTCGATGCTACCATAAATCAACATATAGATCCAGTGGAAGAGTTTGACTGGGTGAGTTCCATGGTCATGCAAGATAAGAAAACAAAAGGCGAAATAAAGATTTGTGTGGACCTACGCAAGTTGAATGATGCCTGTGTGCATGATCCATTCCCAACGCCATTCTTTGATGAGATCCTGGACAACGTCGGAGGACAAGAAGCTTATTCATTCACAGATGGTTTCTCAGAGTATCATCAGATCAAGATTGCACCAGAGGATCGCAGTAAGATCACTGTTGCAACAGAATGTGGATCTTTCTAGTATACAGTCATGCCCTTTGGCTTGAAGAATGCACTTACCATCTTCTCGCACGTAGTAGTAGTTGCATTCAAGGAGTATATCCATAAGTTCCTGGAAGTATACTTCGATGATTGGACCGTTTTTGGGCTGTTGAAAAAGCATGTCTCAAATCTGTGCTTAATACTGGATACTTGTAGAAAGTATCAGATTTCATTGAACTTGAAGAACTGTATATTTTGTGTGCCATTTGGGATATTTCTAGGTCACATTGTCTGCCAGCAAGGGTTGATGGTAGATCCCACGAATATCGCAGTGATTGTTAATCTCGAGATCCCTGCAAATGTCAAACAACTGCGCTCAATATTGGGGCACAATGGGTATTATCGAAAGTTCATTCAGGGTTATGCGTTGATTAGTGATAACTGCGCCCAGGGAGAAATTTCTCAAGAAGGATGCAACATTTTGTTGGGATGAAGAATGTCAAAAGAGTTTTAAGTTGTTGAAGGAAGAGATGGTCACAACGCCCATATTGATCTTTCCAAATTGGTCAAAGGTATTTCATGTGCATGTTGATGCCTCGTGCATCGCGCTTAGAGCTATTTTAGCGTAGCTAGGAGCTGGAGAGATCGATTACCCCATTACCTATGCCAGTCGGAAGCTCTCAAGCACAAAACGGAATTATTCAACCACAAAAAGAGAAGGATTAGCGATGGTGTATGCGCTACATAAATTCCGCCACTATCTTTTACGAGGACATTTCAAGATGTTTACTGATCAGTCTACTGTAAAGTATTTGGTCAATAAGTCTGTGTTGGGGGGGAAGATCTGCAGGGGGTTGTTACTGTTCCAGGAGTATGATTTTGAAATAATTGTGAAACCGGGAAGACTAAATGCTAGGCCAGACCATCTATCGTGCATTGAGACTGGCAAAGAACCTACTAGCTTGAAAGATGAATTAACAGAGGCACACTTGTTTGTGATCAAGATAGTTGACAATCATTTCCCTGATATTATTCAGTTCCTGACTACTGGACGCGCGCCTGAGGAATATACAGTGCAACAGAAGAAAGAGCTTGTGACGTGCACAGCGAACTTTACTATTATTGCTGGCCAGTTGTACAAGATGGGTGCAGACGAAATTCTGCAAAGATATGTTTTGGAGTTTGAAAGGCGTGACATCTTAGATGAATCTCATGGAGGGGTTGTTGGAGGTCACTATGCAGGGAAGGCAACTGTGCAAAAGATTTTGTGAGCTGGGTTATGGTGGCCCACATTGCACAATGATGCCTATGCGCATTATCGCGCATGTGATGTATGCCAGAGGATTGTGAAGCCATCGCGCATAGATGAGATGCCCCTGCATCCACAGGTGGCACTGCAATCATTTGAGAAATGGGCCATAGACTTTGTCAGACCTATTAACCCTCCAGGCAAGAAGAGTGGTGCACGTTACATAATCACTGCGACTGACTATGTAACCAGATGGGCTGAAGCTAAGCCAGTGAAGGATTGTAGTGCGGATATAGTTGTGCACTTCATCTTTGAGAATATTGTGACTAGCTTTGGATGTCCTAAGATTATGATCAATGATCAAGGTACACACTTTGTGAATGACACCATTGAAGCATTGACAGATGAATTTTGGATTCATCATTAGAAGAGCACTCGCTATCACCCACGGGCGAATAGTGTGATGGAAGCTTTCAATAAGATATTGGAGACTGCGCTTACGAAGATTTGCAATGCTAACCGGAATGATTGGGATGAGCGTGTACCTGCAGTTCTCTGGGCATATCGAACCACATGTAAAAATTTGACTGGTAGGACACCCTTCAGGATGGTTTATGGGCAAGAATCTGTGTTTCCAATGGAGTACATTGTTCCAAGTCTACGCATTGCAGCATTCACAAATATGGCAGAAGCAGATGTTATGGAAGAAAGGTTGTCGCAGTTGGTCGCGCTTAAAGATCGCTTTATTGCGAATTTACACCAGCAAGTTCAAAAGGCGCGCTAAAAGGCATGGCATGATAGGAACATCAAACAAAAGTTGTTTAAGGAAGACGATTTGGTCTTGTTGTATGACAGCAAGTTTGCGCGCCACCCAGGGAAGTTCAAGATGCATTGGCTAGGGCCATATATTGTTAAGGAGATCATTCGTGAAGGCGCAGTGTGCCTGGCCACGTTGAGCAGAGAATATCTTCCCGGGTATGTCAATGGAAGTCGATTGAAGCCATACAGGGATGACCCTCACCAAATGACTATATGGCCGAAGTATTGGATCTGCAGAGAAGGGATGGCGGATGCGCAAACAGGTGTGATGCACACACAGTAGCTGCACGAGGTTGACTGGGTTGCAGAGGTACCAAAATCTAGCCATTGGAACAGTAAATCTAGAAAAGACAGTTTTATTACCATTTAAGGGATTGTATAGGTTGCATTTAATGAGGGATTTTACCAGATTTGGAACCGTTTTGTCATTTATGGAGACATATTAATGCATAAGGGATTGTTGAAGACAAGCGAGAACTATAAATATGACATAAGGGGTCGCATTAGTTCCCTTTGCTTTCTGTGTGAATTGTCTACCTTGAGCTCTCCCATTTCTGCAAACTACTCATTGTCTATGTCTGGCCTAGCTCCGGGATTTGAGGAGGAGTTGCGCTGATGTAATATCCCTTTTCAGGGATATCCCTCAAACACAAGCAAACTCCAACCAGAGATGGACTGGGAGGGCGTTTACCAGATATGTCGCCTCTGAAAAGAGGGTGAGATCTGGAGGCTACCTGGCCCTTTCCAGACTCTGTCTAAGAGTATAGGGGAAAAAACACACACAAGTGGTATAGTAGCTGGGGTGCTCAAAGAGAATATAACAGTAGTGCAAGCATACAATAGTACTCAAGAAATACTCATGAAATGTAGAGAGAAATGCTAAGCCATTTTATTATACTGAGTAATGGAAAGAGTACAAGAGGTGATCAGAAATATGGCACCTCGACTTGCACAAGGCAAGTGAAGAAATACACTCAGAATGATAAGGAAATGGCCTCTCTCTGACTCTGTCCAAACTGCCGGAGAACTGCTGTGCTGCTGCTACTGCTGGAATCAAAATGAGGATTTGGGGGCTGCTCCCCTCCTCAAAAAATGCTGAAACTCTGGAATCAGCCTCTGCTCAATAAACCCAGAAAAGCCCAGAAAGCTTTTCGAAAATAGCTGACCCCCGAAAATCACCCCCTTGAGGATCTACGCTATCCCTCAAGGCTCTGCACTGCCACTGAAGAGAATACTCCAAAACTCTGCCCAAAACTCTACCAAAATCCTCCAAAATGCAAGGGCTGGTCCCTTTCTCAATCTCCAAGCTCAAATCCTCCAAACAATCCCAATCCGGAGCTCCCACCAAAAGAGGTTGCGTCCTCCCTCTCAAGACTGCGCAGTCACCAAATGCACTGCTCCTCCACAACTCCCACAAATCGATCCTCCTGCAAAAGACTGATGAAACTACCTTGCCCGAGCAGGCACTCGAAGTCCCCTGGGGCTAAGGGTGAGATCTTCGAATGGAGACACTCGATGCACTAAACAATGCTGCAGACAGGCTAAACAGCCAGCGTGCTCAAGAAGTCGAAGTGACTAACTCAAATGCATAATAATCAAATGACCAAAATGAGGAGGCTCTCCTCTCTCTTATAGCGTTGGCCTCTCTCAGACCCTAAGGCCCACCTCCTCCAACATAGCCTCCCTTTGCCATGTGCTCAACCTAACCACCGCAGTCCCTCCATGTGTCTACGTGGGTCCCCTCTCTACGTGGTCTCTTGGCCCCCCTTGGCTCACTTAAGTTACAACGTTGTGTCTACTAGGGAGTGCACTTTATTTTTAGAGTGAGTTATGTCCCCCTCTACTCACTTTTATTTATAATTTAATTATATAAGGCAAAATTGATCAAAATTAATATTTCCAATTAGCTGCTGCTAATTGGGAATATTACAGTCCTCCCCGCCAAAAATTGCTTGTCCTCAAGCAATGCCTGAACAAGCCTCCTCTCTAGCTGATGCTCCCCACCGAAACTGCAAAATGTGCCTGGGTCCCAAACGCGCCACTGAAACCTCCTTGTCCTCTGCATCACCCTAATATGAAGGGATCTCTCAATGCCAAGATCCCAAACTGATCTCTCACGGTACCAGCCAACCAACAATCCTCCCGGATCCCATCGCCACCATGGTCAATAATCGCCCAAGTCCCACGGCTCGGACTGCGCACTGCCTCTGGCTATGACTGATGCTCTAAGAGGCGAAGACCATGACCCCTGCTGCACTGTATCTGTGACTGTGTAAGCTGTCCCATCAACTGTGTACCAACTCATCACCTCTCTCCAATCCAAGTCCTGACTCAATCCCACGTTGATCCTGCTCTGCTGAAATCGGGATGGAGTGCTGAAGAAACGACAACCTGTGCCCCCTTGCCAGCTGGAATCTGTAACATCTGCTATGTCCAAAGGCCCCTGCTCCGTTGTGCTCCCTACGAAGAATACCGTACCATCAAGAGGGTACCAACTCATGATCTCCCGCCAGTCCATCATGGAAGAAGAATCCAATGTAGCAACAACTGCATATGGAACATGCCCAGAGTGTTTCCGCCAACCCGTAATCAACTCCCACTGCTCTGCCCTGTTTGCCAATGGAAGCTGCCTATAGAAGGAAGCCCCTCTCTTTATAATGGGCCAAAGTGGGCAAGATATGCTGCAAGCCCCATCGATGTACTCCTGGAGAGTACTACTCACTGAAAGTACCGCAGCTCGGCCAACTATACGTACATCTATCTATACCTCATCAATGTGTTGGCCCAAAGATGGATGCTCCACCATCTCCAACAACTCATCCCTCTCATCGGGAATGTGAAGCTCCTACCGTCCCCTAGCCCCCTGCAGAAATATCCCATCAACCTCCAACATCTCTAGAGGATATGGAGCTACAACTGCTGTCACCGTACACGATGTCAATGCATCTGACTGCTCCTCCTCAATGGCTGACCCCAAGGTTAGCCGCATACCCATCACGGACTCAATGTGAGCCTCCATCTCGCTCTCCCCCAAAGGACTATCATGCTTGATGTGCATAGTATCCTCCTCTGCTAACTCAGGCTCCATCATATGCTGCTCTGGCTGAACCGTCACAAGTGACTCATCGCCCAGAGTATCTCCCGTAGAGTCCCCTGACTGCTCACCCTGGACACTGGAATGCAGCTCTGGTCTACTGTCATCATCTCTGCATGACTGCTCTCGCTCCCCAGAAGCGTCCTCAACTGATCCTATGGACTCATATAAAGAAGAGTCCTCACCCTGGCATACAGAAGGAATGCCCTCCTGTTCTACCTCCGCCACCTCATTTGCATTGAATATGCCATCCACCCTCTCGATAATGTGTCGATACAGTGTCTAGAGCCCAGACACATACTGGGATGCTACCTCTATTGTACCCAGTATCCTCTGCTCATGCACGATCTCGACATGCCCTGAGGGAAAAGTGACGCATGTCTCCCTCATGACCCGCTTCCCAAGCATAGGCTTAGCGATGACTGATGTGCCATCCCTGCAGAGGATCATCTCATCCCCTATCCTGTGGCTATCAACTAGCACCCCGACCCAGTGCCACTGCTAAGAAGTCTCTCCCCTTGTTTGCTGAGTGTCATCCAAATATCTTGGGTGAGCCTCGCGTACCCCGCTGCTCATGCCCAAAGTGCTAAAGGACAACGACAAAATTGACTGTGCCCGTGAGTGATGTAGAAGAGGGTCAGGTGTGTGAGTCCCCACGGATACCGTCAAGTATCGCTCATCTGTCTCCCCATCGATCCCGGGTGAAATACCCCCAAAGGTAAGCCTGGTGTCCCTGTCCATGAGTCTCCCTGGAGGCAATGCTCTACGACCCTGCTGTGCAGCACCATATGCCCTCGCATACCACCGATCATCCATGTACTCCTCGACATGCCATTGCACACTAAGGCATACCCCTGTACACTGCTAGATACCCCCTACTACTGTTGTACCACCCTGTACCGTCTCGTGCCTAGTCTGTGTCAAGACATCGGCCACTCCCCTTGCGTTCTCAATGCGATGTAGAACACTCCTACTCCACAATGCAGTCCCACACACTACGGTACACCACCAGGCAACTCCATGTCCGCCGGTAGTACACTGCTCGATGCTAAAGGTTCCCACACATCCTTGGATGTGATGACCTAGAGTTGTGCCTCTACATGTCAGACCACCCCCAATCGGTATCATCATCTCCACTGTCGCATCGCTATACCCACCGAAGAATGGATCATCACTCCAAACCCTCCCCGAGGGGTCTGAGAAGTGAATCTCCCTATGTGTCAGTAGTGATACCACCACTGCTAGGCTCTGCTGTGTCCTCTGTGCCCCACACAAAGGTGAAGAATCCTTGGCCCCATACAAGGCGCCATCTGGTGGTCTGCCAATGCCACCTCCTCTGACAAGCTCCTGCCAAGGTATGTTGACCACCCCGTGATCCCATGTATAAGTGTCATACCAGGAAAACCTAGGGAGTCTGCCCATAAACTGGATGGCCATGGAGCTGTCTGGAACTCCCCTAGCAAATGTGCATGCTCAACTGCTAGGCCAACTGTACCCTCCAAGACATAGTCAGCCGACCTGCCTGGGAAATGATAGGTGATCCCGCTTAGATCCCAATGCCAGTCTTAGGTTCCTGTATTCCCAGCACCTGGAAACTCCTGCTGAACTACGCCCAGGTCCACCACTATCTCCATAACCCACTCCATCAGGTACCAACTCAAAATCTCTCGCCATCCAACCTCAACATGTGGATGTTGCACCCTGTGCAACTCTGATCGTCTCATACCGCTATCCAAGTCAACGTATGAGATCTGACTAGGTGGCTCCATCTCTCTCTCTCCAATGGAAGAGGTAACCCAACAATGTTGCTAGCCCTGTCTATGCATGCCTGAAGGGGGCTGCTCTGACACTCCAATGTGCCCTCTAGCTGTACCATTAGGGAATCCAGTTGTTCTCCAATGTGGGCCAACTTGGTCATTGACTCGGCACAAACCACTCTCATGCCCTCTAGCTCCTCGTTCTGTAACAAAATAGCCTCTCGTACTGATGTGGCCTTCCCTTTCAAAACTAGAAGGTCGGCTTGAAGCTGATGACACCGTTGTGCGCGACCATCGTCTAATATCTCTGTATCTCCTAGTGTCTCGTCAAAGGTGGATACATCTCCTCGGACCTCACCCATCTGCCATGTGCTGCTACCACCCGAAGACTCGGACACTACCCCGGTCATCACCTCAATGGATGGCACCTCTGGGATAAGCTCTACTCTCTCTACCAAGATGTCAATCGATAATGTCAAAGTAGTCTCCAACACAGGTGACCCCTGCGTCATACTCGGTGTAAAAACATGCTCCCCATGATCCTATGTGCCCTCATCCTCCAAGTGCGAGTTAGCCATTTTGATGGCTTCCCCTTCCGTTATTCGGTCAAGCTAGAAAGAGGTATGCAACTTTTCCACCCGATCTTGAACCGTGAAATCAGTGGATCCATCATACGTGGGAAAAGGTGACCTCCCAGTGGTACGCTGCAACTCTGAACTCTGAGTGCTAGATCCCCCACTGTTACTTCCTTCTTCATCCCGCCTGAGATGACAGTAATCCCTGAAGGGAAAAGCTGCTCTGAAGTTTTCCCCCATGGACTGCCATTTGCGGAAATAATCTCCAAAGGGTATATGATCATGCCGCCTCCCTTTCTCACTCGATACTGGAGGTAAGAATGTAGGCATCGTGATCCTGGTTGGCCTACTGAAGGCTGGTAAATGCTGGTCACACTGTTGTGAGACCCCCATATTTTCCACCTCTACTGCGTTTGGTGGGTAAGATTCTGCCTACTCTCTTTTGTTCATAGAAAAATATCCCCACGGCTGAGCCAGAATGATGCTCTGATACCACTGTAATATCCCTTTTCAGGGATATCCCTCAAACACAAGCAAACTCCAACCAGAGATGGACTGGGAGGGCATTTACCAGATATGTCGCCTCTGAAAAGAGGGTGAGATCTGGAGGCTACCTGGCCCTTTCCAGACTCTGTCTAAGAGTATAGGGGAAAAAACACACACAAGTGGTATAGTAGCTGGGGTGCTCAAAGAGAATATAACAGTAGCGCAAGCATACAATAGCATATACATGGAATATAAGCAAATACTCAAGAAATGCAGAGAGAAATGCTAAGCCATTTTATTATACTGAGTAATGGAAAGAGTACAAGAGGTGATCAGAAAGATGGCACCTCAACTTGCACAAGGCAAGTGAAGAAATACACTCAGAATGATAAGGAAATGGCCTCTCTCTGACTCCGTCCAAACTGCCGGAGAACTGTTGTGCTGCTACTACTGCTGGAATCAAAATGAGGATTTGGGGGCTGCTCCCCTCCTCAGAAAATGTTGAAACTCTGGAATCAGCCTCTGCTCAATAAACCCAAAAAAGCCCAGAAAGCTTTTCGAAAATAACTGACCCCTGAAAATCACCCCCTTGAGGATCTACGCTATACCTCACGGCTCTGCGCTACCACTGAAGAGAATACTCCAAAACTCCGCCCAAAACTCTGCCAAAATCCTCCAAAATGCAAGGGTTGGTCCCTTGCTCAATCTCCAAGCTCAAATCCTCCAAACAATCCCAATCCGGAGCTCCCACCAAAAGAGGCTGCATCCTCCCTCTCAAGACTGCGCAGTCACCAAATGCACTGCTCCTCCGTAACTCCCACAAATCGATCCTCCTGCAAAAGACTGATGAAACTACCTTGCCCGAGCAGACACTCGAAGTCCCCCGGGGCTAAGGGTGAGATCTCCGAACAGAGACACTCAATGCACTAAACAATGCTGCAGACAGGCTAAACAGTCAGCGTGCTCAAGAAGTCGAAGTGACTAGCTCAAATGCATAATAATTAAATGACCAAAATGAGGAGGCTCTCCTCTCTCTTATAGTGTTGGCCTCTCTCAAACCCTAAGGCCCACCTCCTCCAACATAGCCTCCCTTTGCCACGTGCTCAACCCAACCAGCGCAGTCCCTCCATGTGTCTATGTGGGTCCCCTCTCTACGTGGTCTCTTGGCCCCCCTTGGCTCACTTAAGTTACAACATTGTGTCTACTAGGGAGTGCACTTTATTTTTAGAGTGAGTTATGTCCCCCTCTCCTCACTTTTATTTATAATTTAATTATATAAGGCAAAATTGATCAAAATTAATATTTCCAATTAGCTACTGCTAATTGGGAATATTACAGCTGAAGGGGTCTCGATTACATTATCCCTTCTAGCATGACAGCTACACAACCTGAAGAGGAGCCCGCTGCGTCAGTCGTTGAGACACCTGCGCCTGCGAAAACCAAGAACGGTCAGACATCTAGGACCCATAAATGCCCCAAAGAGAAGACTCTAAAGCCACACTCCACTGCGGTTGAGCGTCAGAAGAGGCCCATGGTAGAGCTGCATGAGACCATTATGGAGGAGGATGTGGTCGAAGTGTCCCCATTCTCGTCGTTGCCAACCTGTCGCACCATGCAAGGCATCAGTCAAGGTCCCAAAGGATCTTGACAAAGTGCGGACATATATTAATATGCCTTTGATTCCCGAAAATATCCCACTGGAAAGTGATATGTTCGCCAAAGTACTGCAATTAAAAATGGAGGATTGGTACCTCGCGGATGTTGAAAAGTTTCCTAAGCTTGCACTTGAACGCTATCTAGACCGCATACCTTATGAAGGGGGACTTGTGCGTGTGGAGCCGAAACAATGGGTGTTGGGCCTGCACAAGTCAGGGTTTTTGAATTTATTGCAGGTTCCACATTTCGGGCGCAGCCCAATAAATGATATATGTGTGTGATAATTGCTCGTGCTAGTGCATGATGAAGCTTTATGGCTGGGAAAGCGCATACCTATCGATGTTGCGCTGATCCATCGGATCACCGGCCTGCCTGATCAAGGCGCGGATCCCATGGCTAATTTCGGAGGAAAAGCCCAGGAAAAGGTGGCAGACAAAATCAAAGCGACCTACCAGGTGTCGCACCATAGCCGAGGATTTGTAGTCAGTGAAATCAATGACACAGCCGTCCAATTTGGGATGCCCATCTTGGCATGCAAGATGATGCGGAAATGTAGGCCTAATGAAATTCCTGCACAAGTAATTTCACTTGTAGGACAGAATGAGAAGGGCATCATCTATAATTGGGCACAATACTTGTTCAAGGAATTTTTGGAGAATGTGCGCGATGCGCAAGAGGAGGGCAAGCACTTCTATTATGCTTGGCTCTTGCTGTTGATAGCCCTTATCGGATGGAAGACCATGGAGGAAATGCAGTTCCTGACATAGAGCCACAGATATGTGAAGCTGCGCGGAACGCCACACTATGGAGTTTCTCCGTCCCCACATGCATCATGGAAAACAAAATCTTTTGGGTCTTGTTTGATGCCTCATTCTTTTAGGCGATTCAATCCAAGCCGAGGTTGTCTCCAACTTTGTACGAGCAGTACAAGTTGATTGCGGATTTCAAAGCCACGTTCCACAACATTCACATCTGCGCGAAGGGTGCAGTTGAAGGAATCTAGTGTGAAAATTTCTTAACTAAGAAATCCTACTGTTAAATCTCGATTTACTTCTCCTACTTGATTAAACATATAAGTTATTAATCTGAATATTCAGAATTAGCAATTAACAATTAACAACCTACACATACAGATCATTTACTGAATAGCACACTCTCATGACAAAGTGACACAGATTTTTCAGACAAATGTCCCCGGAAAAACCCAATGCGGGAAAACCAGTGCAGCAAATATGAGGGTTTATTATTATTAAGCAATGTAGAAATTTTGACCCCACTCCCATTTTCAGTTTCACCTTATCACTCCCATATAGTTAAATGCCCATTCCCATATAGTTAAATGCCCATTTCCATAATAATACGTTCATAATTCTGGAAATGAAAAATATTTCTGAAAACACAAATTTAGAAATTTCACAGTTGTTGGAAATGCAGAAATAAAAACACAGGAAATTATAACAGCCACACACAGAAAAATAACACTGATTTTCGATCAATGTGACCCTGGAAAAACCCCCTACAACTCTTGGGGAAAACCAGTTTAAGAGTTCTTCTTTATTTCTGAAAAATGCTTTTACAGAGAACTAAAAAACACAGTAAAAATTACAGCAAACACAACCCACTTATCTCGATTTTCGTGCCAACTTTCCACCTTCAAATTTGTGCGAACAGTAAACACAAATTTACAACAATAAATGGCAGCATTAAATGTTGTATTGCTGCCTCGAAATGTGTGCCCAAAATAGGCAGTATGAAATTGTATGAACATGTATAGCAATCCACCTTCTCAATTTTCGTGCCCTGAAAATAGCCTAAAAAATAGTGCCTTTGACTGTTGTTTATCCTCGATTTCAATGTTGTACCTTGCCTCGAAATGCATTCAAACACTGCTTTACAGATTTTGCCTTGGTATGTGTGCCAGGAAAATTCTATTGTTCGAAAATGCTGCCTTGGGAAGTGTGCCAAGCTGCTATATGGATTTGCTGAGTGTCCTTGTTGCTCTCCCTCTACTCAGAAAATTTTCTCCTTGCTCTCCTCCTCCTGTCACAAGCTCATGAAACACTGAATGACCTTTTCTCTTCTTTTCTCCTTTTACCCTAACCCTAAGTGAGTTTTGGGGAATCCCTAAATCCAATGGCTGAGATAGCTTTAGATCAAGGGCTGAGAATAAGTGTACATTTAATTCTCACTTTCAATTTTTTAATTCACCCCACTTAAATAAAGACCCACTTAGTCTTTTATTTCCATAGTCACTTTTTCACTTTCTAACTTTTCATTGACTTTAATAAAGTCACTTTAAAATTAGATTGTAACTTTACCACTTATAAAGTCACTTTAAAATTAAATTTGACTTTACCACTTATAAAGTCACTTTAGGAGAAAAGTACAAAATACATTTGGACACTTTTCCCTAGGCCAAAGATCAAAGCCTTAGGGAACCACTTGTCCTCAGGTACCCAAATTTTAACACTCCCTCTTACCGAGGAAAGTGTTCCTCACCACTCCCATATTGTCTTTGAAATAGACATGCTTGCCTCGTGGTAAGGCTTTGGTGAATATGTCTGCTACCTGCTCATCTGTGCGAATATACTCAAGCTTCACAGCTCCCTTCTGAAAATAGTCTCTAATGAAATGATATTTGATCCCAATATGCTTTGACCTGTCATGAAAAACTGGATTCTCCGTGAGTTTAATGCAACTCTGATTATCACAGTAAATCACTGAAGGTCTCAATGCCTAACCAAATATCCCAAACAACATCTTGCGAAGCCATATGGCCTCACAACTAGCCAAATTGGCTGCCATGTACTCTGCTTCCGCTGAACTCAATGCAACTGATTGTTGCTTCCGGTTGAACCACGACACAACTGCCAAACCCATCCCAAAACAACACTCTGAAGTGCTCTTCCTATCAGAAGCACAACCTGCCCAATCTGAATCAGAGTACCCTGCCAGTCTCACTCCATCTCCCTGTCTATAATCTAGACCAAAATCCATTGTCCCCTGCAAGTAACGAAGAATGTGTTTTGCAGCCACCCAGTGCACCCTCCTGGGCTCACACATGAATTGACTCATCGTGTTAATTGAAAAACATATATCCGGTCGAGTGTTGACCAAATACATCAAGGAACCAATCAGCTGACCATACAAAGTAGGATCCACCAACTCGAAATCTGAAGCGTGAAGCTTCTTCCAAATAGTGATCATAGGTGTAGACATGGGTTTGCAATCCTCCATGTGAAATCTGCTAAGAATGTCCACAATATACTTCCCCTGTCCCAGGAAGAAATGCCCCTCCTCCTATCACACCTTCAATCCCAAAAAGTAATGCATCAAGCCAATGTCCTTCATCTCGAACTCTGAAGCAAGATCTCTCTTGCAGCCCTCAATGAGTCTCTCTGCAACTGTAATGACCAAGTCATCCCATACAGCACCAGAATGAGAAGCTCCTAACCTACCACAATAAAGTATGGGTTAGGATCTGCATCACTCTTTGTGAAACCCAACTCCTGCAAGTATGTATCAACCCTCGAGTACGAAGCTCTAGGAGCTTGCTTCAGGCCATAGAGTGCCTTCATCAATCTGCATACATGGGACTCCTTCCCATGCACCTCAAAGCCCTGCAGCTGCTCAATATAAACCTCCTCCTGTATGAAGCCATTGAGAAATGTCGTCTTCACATCCATTTGGTGGATCTTCCAACCCATCTCTGCTGCTATCGATATAATAGAGCGAATGGAAGTATATTGAGCCACGGGAGCGAAGGTCTCCTCATACTCAATTCCCTCTACCTGTGAGAACCCTCTCGCCACAAATCGAGCCTTGAACTTCTCGATGCTGCCATCTACAACATGCTTTATCTTGTAAAGCCATCTGGAACCATTGATTTACCTTCAGGCCTCGGCACCACCTCCCAATCATCGTTCTTCATGATAGAAGAATACTCCTCCTGCATGGCCTCTCTGCAGACCTGCTGGCTAGCTGCCTACTCATAGCTAGAAGGCTCAGAATCAACGATTCTAGTGATCAATGCCATATAGCTACATAATCGCTCAGGTGATTTTCTCTAACCTGTCTCTTTGGCCCAGCAACAAATATGGCCTCGCGCAAGGTGTCCTGAAGCCACTTGGGCTTCCTCTTCCCTGAGCACACTTCTCCCACCGGAGTGAAAAAATCCTCATCATCATCAGAAGCCTGAACTCTTGATGGCCTGCCGACCGACCTCATGCCTGAACCTGTGCTTGTAGATGCTGAAGTACCATGTGAACTGTCCATCAGTGGGCTACCCTGTGAACTTCTCTGCGGAGTGCTCTACATGTTGCCCGAAGCACCACCCATCTGACTCTAAGAACCACTGCTCACTAATGGACCTGACACTATAATCGATGTACCTCCTAATCCCTGTCCACTGGATCCTTGTGACTAACTCAGCTACTCCTGAGGGTCTGGTGAATCTAGATACTCTAACTCCTGTGACCTCCTAAAAGCCCTATCCTCCTCGAACTTCACATCCCGCCTGACAAAAACTTTCCTCTTCACAGGAATATAAATCTGAAAGGCTTTCGAGGTCTCACTGTAACCCGCAAAGATGCCCTTATCTGCAGTAGGCTCTAGCTTGGTCCTCTTCTCCTTGGGAACATAGGAGTATGTAATGCACCCAAAGATACGAAAGTGACCAACATCAGGCTTCTTCCTAGAAAAAGCCTCCTCCGGAGTCACATTGCCCAAGGCATGATGTGGACTCTTGTTCTGCAAGTACACAACAGTGTTGCAGGCCTCTGCCCATAAAAACAAAGGTAACCCCTGATCATGATGCATGGCTTTGGCAGCCCGAACGATGGATCTGTTCTTCCTCTCCGCAACCCCGTTCTACTGGGGGTTGTAAGGAACTGTGAACTCCCTCCTGATTCCTGCCTCCACACAATAATCAACAAACTCACCAAGGGTATACTCCCCTCCATTGTCCGACCCAAGGACCTTGATCTTCCGACCTGTCTGAGTCTCCACAAGAGTTTTGAACTCTTGAAACTGCTTGAAGACCTCACTCTTGGTCTTCAAGAAATAAATCCAGGTTTTCCTAGAGTGATCATCAATGAATAAAACATAATACTCATAGCCACTCAAGGATACATGAGACATCTGACCACTCACATCAGTATGAATCAAGTCAAGAATCCCTGTCGCTCTGCTATCACTACTGGGAAAAGGGGATTTGGCAAACTTCCCCATAGAACATCCTCTGCATGTATCAAGGTGATCAGAACTGAAATCTGGCAGACCTCTGGTGATCTCCCGCAATGTCCTCAAGGCCCCATGATACATGTGGCCCATCCAGCAGTGCCAAATCTCGCACAACTCTGAACTGCTAGATATGTTGTCGGTATTGCTACTCAATGCCATCAGGGGCTGGAATGAAAACTTGTACACCTTGGCATGGCGCACACCAATCACTCTAGTTGAATCAGTTGGAGTGACCCTAGGATGTATAAGCACCTGCCCTCTCTTGAACAACACCTCATACCCTCTGTCCTCTAACGCTGAAACGGAGATAAGGTTCTTCTTCATTCTTGGCACACATAGAACATCAGACACTTTCAAGGGAGGTTTGGGTTCCCTATCAAATGTCAATGTCACCACACCGACTGCTCTAACAATGTTGACATCTCTGAGTACTACCTCTATATCAGTGCCACTCTCTGAAAGCTCCGAGAAGTACTCCCGGATTCCTGTCATATGACGAGAAGCCCCACTGTCAACATACCAAATACATGAAGATGCTCCGGCTGTAAAGGGAAGTGCACACTCCCTCTGAACCTATGTGGCATGTGATCCTACACTAGTGGACTCACAAGCTATGAACCCAAACTCCCGGTCAAAGCTCTCTGAAAAATCCTCAATCTCTCCAAATGCTGCCATGGTCTTGTACTTTCCCTTCTTCTTCTTCTCCGGACACACAACTGCGTAGTGTCCCAACTTCTGACAATTCCACTCTTTGACTTTGGAATAGTCCTTCTCCTTGTTTACCTGCTTACCTTTACCTTTGCCTTTACCCCCACCACCACTTGTGGAAGCTTGCTTCTTTCCTTTTCCCTTCTTGCCTCTTGCTAACAATGCTACATTATCATCCTCCTCCACCTGTTTGTCTGCCCCAAGATGGTTCTTTCTAATATCATTCTGAATGCAATCATCCCACAACCTCTTCCAACTGGGAAGGTTCTCCCGTGCAACAATCCCATCCATAAAAATCTCCCAAGTCTTGGGAAGACCATTCAATGTAATCCGCACCAACTCAGTGGGTGGAATGGTCTCTCCAACAGCTGCCAACTCATCTCTCACAGAAGTGATCTTTGTGAGGTATGCTGTAGCACTATCAGTCTTAGCCATTTTAATGGCCTTCAACTTCTCCTTTAGGACCATCTTTCTGTTTTCATTGGTGCTCTAGTAAATATTGATCAAGTTTGTCCACATCTCATGTGCATATGTCTTTGTTGGAAATATTGTCATTGATGGCAAAGGAGCACAAAGGAGCAACACCTGAACTATCACTAAGGCAAAGGAGCAGAGAAGAACGAGCAATAAGGCAAAGGAGTAGATCAGGCAATTATGCAGTAAGAAAGCATAAAAGAGAAGCAGAGGAGCAACAAAATGGCAAGGAGCAGCATTAGACTATCAGCAGAGGCAGCAAAGAAGCGAATGCAGCTACGAAGCAAGGCAGACAAGGAGCAGAGGTAGCTGAGGCAGCAAAGGTAACAGCTAAGCAACAAAGGCAGAGGAACAGCAAAAGCAGAGAGGCAGCGAATGCAGCTAAGCAACAAAGGCAGAGAAACAGCGAATGTAGAGAGGCAGCAAATATAGCAGAGGCAGCGAATGCAGCTAAGAAGGCACCAAAGGCAACAAAGGCAGCAGAAAGAAGCAGAGGTAGCAGAGAAGCAGTTAAGGAAGAAAAGGAGCAAAGGCAGCAAAACAAGCTCAGGAGAGTTCGACGCATTTAAGGCATGCAGCAAGGGAAAGAATCCCAAGTCGGAGTGAATATCGAATAGAAGAACAAGCTCAGGAGAGGAGCAGTGTGGAGGACCCGATGAACAGAAGCGGAAACATGAATCGATGGCTTGCTTGAACGTTTTACCAAATATGCGGAGAAGCTCATTGAAGAGTTGAAAGCAGAAACCATGAGTCAACGGTGAAGATGGAACAGTGAAAGTGGTTTCGAAAACCACCAGAGGGTTTTCGCACCACTTTTGGAGGATAAGTGGTTTTAAGTGAGATGGACGCGATACAGTTAGGAGGGCGACGCGTAGCATACTGAAACCGCCTATTTCGCGTAGGTTCAAAAACTTTATCCATTGGGGCTAGTTGGCATGCGATAATGCGATGACCGTTGGATCATTCTAGGATCAACAGCGGAGACTCAACATTCTTTGGCATAACGAAATTGTGAGTTAAAGAGGAGGCATACTGTGGGGACAATACATTTTGTTGACGTGTTTTGTTTTAAAGCAAAAAGTATATAAAGAACGGAATGATAAAAGGTGTGGGACCGGTGTCATAGAGGCAGCGAATTCTAAACCTCGTGCACATCGTATGAGCGCGGTTAACGTTGATCTGGGATCAACGGTACCGCGGGGGCACAAACAGCCCGATGGTTAACCCAAGGGGGTGCCTCCACAGTTGACCGCAGATCAACAGTTGTCATTCACTGTGGTAGCACAAGCCCGATGATTCTTCCGTACCAAGGAGTGCCTCCGTAGTGCCGTGAACTGGGACCTACTTTCCTAAAGCCCAAAAGTACAGTCGTGGATTGGCGCAATCAACAGATGAGATTAAAGGAGATAGACGGCAGAGATTATACCGGAGTCAAGTGGAACCCGATTGCATATCGAACATCGCAAATGAATGCAATAGCCGCTGGATGGATGCAAAGTTGCGATGCAATGTGGCGATGCGAAGGGACACGTGGCGGCACAGCGCTATATCGCACACCGGCAATGCGAAGTCCATCGCATACCGCGAAGTGGCGATGCGATCACATATCGCACATGATATGGGTTTGCACGGTATGGTAAATTATATGCGATAGCCGATATTGCGATATTGCGATGCGATATTACCATCGCATATCGCAATCGGGGTAGGAGAAAAATCGCACAAACACATGGGAATGCCGAAGTGCGCAGTGCAATAAAGAGAGCGGACGCGATGAAGACCAAAGCTGAAGCCTAAAGATTTTCAAGTCCGGAAGTATGTGGATTTTCTTTGTTAAATCGTTTCGGAGAGCAAAGGAGGATTATAATGTAAAACAAAAAGGAAAGTATGAACGCAGGTAGAAAGGCTCGGGTAAGGACCCGACACAGAGAAAAGGGCAGAATCGAGTGTTTAGAAGAGCGGTGAAGGTTGAATGCTGCGGGCAAAAGAAGGAAAGTGACTAGGCATGGTCGGGCAAAAAGAGATATGATGGCACTGTTAGAAATGCAATAGAATGGGTCAAGTCGGACAAAAAGAGCAGTTATGTAGCAGAGCTAGAATATAACAACAGAAACTGAAAAGGCAGTGACAACAGCAGAAAAGACAAATATATGGCGAACCAAGAGCTGAAAGGGCTGAATTGAAATATTATTGTATCTGTAAATGTAAATGAATTAATTATTTTTATTGTATGTGATGCAAAGGCAAGTCTCCGTGAGCATAAAAAAAACTCCATGAGTGTTGTAATGATTATTTCTCATGTAATAACTTGAACTGAAGAATGAGGAATCGAATGGGTGGAAGGCATAGGGTCAGGCTTGTTCACTTCATATTCCCTGTAGAATGCAATCAGTCAAGAGTTATCTGTATAAGAGATGTAATATCAGTGGAAAAAAGAGAGTTAGAGAACTGCAGAATGGATGAGAGAGAAAGAAGAATGTAAGAGAGCTATAGGAGTTTAGAGAGTGTAAGAAGAAGGAGGAGCAGATAGAGAAGTTGTGAAGATTCAAAGATGATATAAGGCAGACATAAAGGCTGGAGGATGGGTCAATGATGAAGGAATGCAACTCAGCTGATATCCAACCAAGATGTGTTTCTGCTTGGTAGTGAGGAAGTTGGTGCTTCCATATCAAGTTGTATTTGATAGAAGTCTAGTTGTAGCTAGTTGAGGTAGTGGATACTCTCCTCACAGGTTGTAGCTCACAGTAAAATAGATGGGAGTTGGAGCTTCCCAAGCGGAGCCACGCAGGACTGAGGCAGGCCTAGTCAGAGCCTGGCGTAAAATCGGGCAGAGAGGGTGAAGTTGTTTCACTCCACAACAATAATAAGAAGTGGTTTTCTCCCTTATGGGTTTCCACTTATATCTGTTGTCTATGTGCATGATGTTTATGTGTTGATATGGTGTATCTAATCTGCTTAATACTTGTTGCTCACATATTAAGATTGTTGTTACATTATGTAATAAGTTGATCATGAAATGAAGGTGTAAATAAGTTTAAAGGAAAGTTTTAAAAGTCCATGAATGTGTTAAACTGATTCACCCCCCCTCTCAGTTTAACCAAGGGTTCAACAGTCTTTCCTCTCACATGAGGAATGACATGGTCTTTAGCACCACCAAAATCAGTCATTTTCCCTTAGCATTCTTCTTGTTAAACTCTGCCAACTGATCAGGGTTAAAAGGTACTGCTACTAGGAGCTGTGTGATATGTACCATTATGCCCTAGACTTCTGTCTCCTCAAAGATGCTCTGGATTCTCTCCCTTCGTGCACTATAGTTGCTCTGCCCATCCAACCTATCCTCAACCCTCAAGCCCAAAGACATGCTTACTATCCTAACAAACTAAAAATTTCAAAATGTGTGGTAAAGGTTCAATTTTCTGCGTAAAAATTAGCTTCTTGTGATTTTCACTTTGTTGTCCCAAACTGCATTTTTCAACCACCCAAGCTCTCATACCACGTAGAAATTTTGACTCCACTCCGGTTTTCAGTTTCACCTTATCACTCCCATATAGTTAAATTCCCATTCCCATAATCATACATTCAAAATTCTGGAAATGAAAAATATTTCTAAAAACACAAATTTAGGAATTTCACAGTTGCTGGAAATGCAGAAATAAAAACACAGGAAATTATAACAGCCACACACAGAAAAATAACACTGTGATTTTTGGTCAATGTGACCCTGGAAAAACCCCCTACAACTCTTGGGGAAAACCAGTTTGAGAGCTCTTCTTTATTTCTGAAAAATGCTTTTACAGAGAACTAAAAAACACAGTAAAAATTACAGCAAACACAACAACCCACTTATCTCAATTTTCATGCCAACTTTCCACCTTCAAATTTGTGCCAATAGTAAATAGAAATTTACAACAATAAATGGCAGCATTAAATGTTGTATTGCTGCCTCGAAATGTGTGCCCAAAACAAGTTGTGCGGAACTATACGGACATGTACAACAGTCCACCTTCTCGATTTTCATGCCCTGAAAACAACCTCAAAAACAATGCCTTTGATTGTTGTTTATCCTCCTCGATTTCAGTGCTGAACCTTGCCTCAAAATGCATGCAAACACTATTGTACAGATTCTGCCTTGGTATGCATGCCAAGAAAATGTTGTTGTTTGAAAATGTTGCCTTGGGAAGTGTGCCAAGTTGCTATACGGATTTGCTGAGTGTCCTTGATGCTCTCTCTCTGCTCAGAAATTTTTCTCCTTGCTCTCCTCCTTCTCTCATAAGCTCATGAAAGACTGAATGACCTTTTCTCTTATTTTCTCCTTTTACTCTAACCCTAAGTGACTTTTGGGGAATCCCTAAATCCAATGGTTGAGATAGCTTTAGATCAATGGCTGAGAATAAGTGTGCATTTAATTCTCACTTTCTATTTTTTAATTCACCCCACTTAAATAAAGACCCACTTAGCCTCTTATTTCCATAGCCACTTTTTCACTTTCTAACTTTTCATTGACTTTAATAAAGTCACTTTAAAATTAGATTGTAACTTTACCACTTATAAAGTCACTTTAAAATTAGATTTGACTTTACCACTTATAAAGTCACTTTCGGAGAAAAGTACAAAATACATTTGGACACTTTTCCCTAAGCCAAAGATCCAAAAGCCTTAGGGAACCATTTGTCCTCAAATACCCAAATATTAACAAGCATTAGTTTCGGAGTACATCTAGGGTGCCATCAACTCGGCAAACCCAACATAGAAAACCTCGGCAATCGGAGAAAATGTGAGATATACCTCACTCTCGCAAGTCCTGGCTGATCCGAATGAGCAACTGGTGAAAACCTAGCTGGCTTTGCGTAGCAACTGCTTAAGCCTGTGTAGCCTGGCTGAAGAACTGCGTCACCCTAGCTCTGCGTGAATCTGCCTCTCTCTGATCTCGGTTTCAGCCCTCCTGGCTCAAAAACCCTTCCTCCGATGAATTTTGGACTTTTCTCTTGGAGATCTTGTGATGCCTCTGCGTAACTCCTAAGAGACTACGTAACTCCCTCTGATGGTTGCGCTACCTCCACTGCATCTCTGCTGCCCTTTCTCTGCACTGTACTCTTGGCCCTCTTGACCAATCACTGTATCTGCCCCTCGCTGCAACTCTGAGTCACTAAGATCTGATCTTCATTTGAGCACTGCTCCGTCAGAAGAATTCGATCTCTTAGACTATGTGTGTGTCTCCAACTGACCCCAAGCCTTTCCTTTATACTTTTCTCGTTGACACATCAACGGTCGTGATTTAATCTCTTATCGAAGGCTTAGATTAAAATACTGCTTGATCCGCGTCACTTGGAACATTTCATCACGTGTTTAATTAATTCACTTTAATTTTTCTAATTCCCTAAGTCAGACTTAGGGTCCTCATTAATTAATTATTTTAATATCTCATGCACCAAATGAATTTTTTCCAAATGCTTTCAGGGTTTTGGAGGTCTTGTGTGTTTTAGCCCCTCCACAAAATTTCAAAGCTAGAGCACAACCAATGGTACCTCAAAATCTCAATATCTGGTATGAGTTGTTGTATCTTGTCACTGAGGACGATTTGTTGCGCGTCACTGCAGAGTGGCCACCAGCTTGGCTGGAGCCGTGCACCACGGAAGGTGCCTCTACCTCTATTCCGAAGACGCCCACCAAGCCTTGCACTAGTACACAAACAGTCGAGAAGACCACGGGAGCAGAGCCCACGCCGACAAAAACCGGCGAGATAATTGACCTGGGGACGGACACTGCACCTGAGAAGAATGGTGTCGAGCCTAAGGAGATAGAGGAGCAAGTGGAAGTCCAGACCTCCAAGGGAAAAAAGCGCAGTTCTCAGCCCGCGGGAGGATCAAGAAAGAAACACAAAGGCTCCAAAGCCACCGGAGAAGAAGAACTGACGCTGACCGAGGATGATTTCAACGAAATAGCAAACACGATCACCACAACAATCAAGGATATGTGGACGGACCTGGAAGCGCATTACAAGGTTGCTCTCGATGGGGTGCAGAGCGGCATCCAAGAGCTTAAAGTTCAAGCGAGCCTGATTCAGGCAAGCGTAGCACAAGCAAGCCAATTGCAAGCGAGCGTGTCTGCTGCCGGCGCACATCCCCTCACAACAGTGTTGCCTTCGACAGGGGAGGCCCGCTTTGTTCAGATCCCTGAACAAGCCATTCACGTTGAATCCCCGTTGCGCTAGATGAATATAAATATAGATAGATCGAGTCTAGTAAGATATATGATGTTTTGATCCAAGTAAGTTTTTATGCTTCTGTGATACATTTTGTAAGTCTAGGTTGGGTAGAAAGGCTCATGCTGGCTGTGTGCGCGGAGACCTAGTCCTAGCTGTGTGTGGACTCCGCTGGCTATGTGCGCGGAAGGGTAATTAGAAGGGAAATTCTGATTGTACTCAACTGTTTTGAATCTAATACAAAGACTGTTTTTGGCGAAGCAAACGTGTTGTGTCTGATATCTGAGCTATATGTTTACTGTTATTGATTTACTTTTGTTATGATCGATTATATTTGTGTGAGTAAATGTGTCCTTTATGCATGAGTATTTGTGATGGTAAAGTACATGGATAGATTTGCTTAAGTTATTACGCGTTGCGAAGATCCGATTCTGTTATTTATATATCTGCGACGAAGTTGATCTGCGATACGTTCGTTATATGCATTATCTGTATTTGCGACAAAGCTGATCTGATAAGTATTGATCTATATATGCATGCATGTGTTTCCAATCTGCAATAAGTTCTGTCATAAACCTGTTTAGGGCCACCACATCAATTTCTTCCTCAGGGTGCAGAAACCTGGTTCCAGCACCTCCCCATACTGCTTCGGGTGAGATTTTGATCTACGCAAGCAGTTCATTGTCGAAAGGGCCAATAGTTGGAGGGCTTGTTGATTGCGCGATAAACTCTGAACCTGGGTCAGAACCCCTCAAGCCAACAGAGACCCAGGTGGGAAAAAAGATGGATGGGGTTATAATAAATGGAAGGGGAGTGATAAATGTGGATGTGGATGGGGATGCGGGACCACACAACCAAAATTGAGGTTTCCCATGTAGTACCATCCTAAAACCTAATGGTCAGTAAAGGAGATCCTGAGGGACTAAGATCCAAGGGTAACACCCAATATAGGTCTAGGAGTCAGGAGCATAGACCTAACCCACTCTTTCCGCTGAATCCCCCCATTAATCCATGCCCAGAAGTGTCCATGATAAGTAAACTATAATACTCAATTACCAAATAACAAGGCATACCTTTAGGTTTGGGAGGCCCACCTTCAAACATACGATCATGATAGATGGGTGAGGGAACACATAGCTAGCTCAGGTGGTAAAGAAATGGCACGATGAGCTAGTCGGTGTCTGCAAGGGGCTGTTGGCTGCCAGTTGAGGACCATCTTGGAGACAATTTTCTCCTAGGGATATCACCCATAAAATGGTGGGTAACAAGCCTGAAACAACACCTTAAGCATAATTAATTAAAATATGCCCATTAATAACTTCGTTTTATGGAAATCGTCGAAATGCAGCAGAACCAAGATCGAACTGTGTGGAACTGATCCTGATGATGAAGAAATGGAAAGCGATCCTAGTTTCCCCCCATAAAACTCCTCAAAACTGTACGAACCCACCAATAATATAACCCTATGTTGCACAAGTTTGGGGTACAAGGGAACAAGTATCTAACAAGGCTAGAAGTTTTGCCCAAATTTACAGGAAACGTCAAGTTGGGAGCTGCAATAATATAATATATTAAAAATTGATAGATATTAAAAATAAAAATAAAATAATTTATTTATTTCCATCCAAAACTTGCAAATCAAATTCCATCTTGCAAAGAAATATGTAAAAGATTGAACTTTGAAACACTGCCAAAACAAATTAAAATATTAATCCATCAACAATTTTCCAATCAAATTCCTCTCCAACAAAGAAACATGTAGAACTCCAAAACTGGAAAAAAGGTTGTTATGACTCGATTATTAGGTGATTTCATGCAACGCGATATGTTAGGTCACCAGTTCAGTTCCTCGTCCAAGATGTAACTTCACCACTATTGAAATATATATATATATATATATATATATATATATATATATATATATATATTACATCTAATTGTAATAGAGATAGGAAAAAATAAAATATATATTAATAATAATTAAAAAGAAAGCGATAGATTTTAAAACCAATGTTATTTTAAAGAGAGATCGTATGATAAAATTATAAATTTTCAAGTTAATATATATTTTATACTTCAATAAATATGAAAATTAAATTAAAAAATATTCTTTTAATAATATTTATATTTCATAATTTCAACAAATTTTTTCTTTAGTATTCCTTTTTTCCATTCAGCAACGGGCGAAAACGATGGTTTTCCCAGTGGCCAGTGATCTACCTAAATGCTTTTATATCCATCCACCATCCATGTATCTGAGGAGAATGAATAGCTTTCCAATCACACGGATCAGGATTGGTTAGGTGCCTCATCTTAATTTGGATAGAAAGGCTTTCCATAAACGGGTTGTTTCGCTTAGTTCCATACCTATATCCAGATCTAGACCCAGCAACATACCCTTCCCTTCGCACGATTCCATTAGTTCAAGCAACACACAAGCCGGCTGTGTCAAATACACCTAAATTTTCACTTGTTCATTACAGTGAAGCTCCTAAAAAGCTCCAAAGTACCCATTGAAGCTCCCGGTGGGTTTGGAGCATTTCCTACCAGCTCCCAGGAGCGGGGGAGCGTGGGGTACGTACTTCGCAATGACTAGAAGCAGTACCCATGTAACTATGTATAATCCTACTTTCGTGACCTCGCTAACATAAGCTTTGAAAATGCTTCCTAATCTCACCACAAAGTAATCCAAAAATTGGGGATATTACATCCAATGTTGGGGCTCTCAAGATGGTGCCAACCTCTCTGTCTCATGGTATGAGACCATCCTTATCTGGGCCCTTGATCAACTTCCTACCTTTGTGATCCACTAATAAGTCGGCTAGGGGCATGCTGGTCTAGGTTCATCATCTGTGATGTTCCCATTTTGTGCATGCAAAAATCATTTAGGAATTTTGCAAAAATTTTAGATAATATTAAAAAGGAGAAAATATTATTTTGTGAGAGAAGGGAGAAATTATTATTTTAATGAGATGGCAGCAAAATAATATTTATTGGAGGAGAAAGGAAAATCATTATTTTAATGGAATGGCGGCAAAGTAATATTTTATTGGATAAGGGAGGCAATTATTATTTTATTGGAATGACGAAATATTATTATTTTATACAAATGGCGACAAAAAGTGGAAAATGGCCCCCACCAATAAAATAATAAGGAAAAAGGGAGAATCTAGAAGCTAAGGGGAGGCTCCATGAATAATTATAAAAGGAGGAAGATCTCAATGGCAATTCATTCTATTCCTATCTATCTCATTGACAGTTGAAATAAGCTCGAGCGTGTTTCAAAAGTTTCAAGCAAAACAAAAGCTAATTCCGGTGGACTTCGAGTGCCACCCTTGTTATCTCTTGGAGAAGATTATCTCAGATCCTCCATAGTGTTTATTGCAGGGATCTAACTATCATTATTGAAGGAGGCTCCAACAATGGGAGTTTAATTTGATTGCAGGACCTTTCCATTTCCAGGAGCTGAGTTCAGTTCTTCAATAGGGCCGAATTTATGTCTTCCAGGGGCTGCAAAATTCCAAGGAAGAGGACAAGTTGAATTTTGTGGATTCAATTCTTCCTATACACAGAGATATCTTTCAGCCATTAAGACCATCTTTGCTTATAATGTGCGGTGCATTTTCAGATGGTGTTCTCCTTCATTTCTGAATTATTATGACAAGATATATTGGTGCCAAAAGACCTAGTTCCTAATCTCCATGTCCAGGTAAACTGTACCAAAAATCAGAAGTTGCGAAGGAATTGATTGGGCAATTTCAGAGGTTGTATTTGCCAAGGGAAGGGCCAAACTCCTCAATACTTGAGATCAGATTTCTGTAGCAAGTTTGAAGCATCATTTTCTGGATTAGGTCATGTTTCACAAAGGGAAAAGCAGTCCCTCTGTCATACATTTCCCGTCAAAAATTTATTGGAATTTTGATGTAATTATGTAAAAGTAAAACAAAATTAGAAAATAAAGTGAATTAGAAATTAGAAATGAGGGTAAGTGAAAAGTTGTGGAAGGTGAAGAGTCTTCTCACTTTTGTATAAATATAATCCTCTAGTAAAGAGGAAGGGATTTTAGTTTTTGGACTTTTGGAGAACTTTTGAAAGAGAAAAGCTTGTAACCACCTTGAGGACTACTTTTCAAATTTATGCACTCCTACTACTGGGATTTTTTAAAATACTTTATGATTTCGCATCGAATGTTCAGCGATAATATTTAGAAATCGTAAGGGCCACAATTGTTGAAATTTGGCAGCTAAGGGAGCAATTACCGTATTGGGGAAGCCTAGCAAACCCCAAAGAGACCCCTCTTCCATTTGGGAAAACTAAAATTTGCACGGGGAAAAATATTATTTTTACTGTTGGTCCAACTCAACATGAAAAGTAGAAGTCGTCCTAGAGAGAGAAATTGACCCCTACAAGTCACCATATAAATACAAGTATGTTAACCTCACTTGGAGACTATCATCACACATCACATCATTCATTCCTTTGTTCATACACTTTTGAAATTGCAGGACCAAGTTCACACGTGAAAAAAAGAGAGAGAGAAGTTTTGCTGACCAACGTTGACTTTCTGTTTTTGGCCTTCTTTGACCAACGTTGACTTGAGATATTTTGACTTGATTTGACCACATTCTTTGACTATATTGGAGGCAGAGCTAAAGGAGACTTTGACTGAGAATTTCTGGGCTACTTTGACTAGTTTGACCACAGGTTTGAAGCTAACATTTGACCGCAGGTTGACTTTGTGAGTTGACTGAAATTGATGGAAGATGTGTGGATTGTTTTGACTGGGTTTGACTGAACAAAAGAGGATGAATTTATTGATGCTTTGACCGAACTATTCTGGGCAAGTTGAACACTGACTTTGACTGGTTAAGGTTGTCGTTAACTGCTGCTGATTACACTTTGACAGGACCAAAAATTACAGGACTGGTATTTTGACCAGATTTGAATTTATTGCTCATTATTGATTTCTTATTGAATTGTCGACTTGGAGATTCAAGGCTTTTACCTTTGACTTGTTGATGGATGTACTTGGACTATGTATCTGTGTTGAACAATTGATTATCTAATAGAAGAAGAATCCGGTTGGGTTTTCTCACTTGTGGGGTTTTTGCGTGGTCTCTGACCTAAATCTTTGTGTCTCATTAATCTTGGTTGTCTTCTATTGTGCATATTATTTATTTTTGTATCTACAATTACTTAATTTCAATGGGTGATCAAAGATAAATTGGCAAAGTGATTTCTATTGAAAGTAGTTGTTTAAGTGATTGTTACAACACTAAACATTGTGAAAAAATAATATCGTATCAGTGTTGAGGTGAAGACAAACCCAAGGAGACAAGAGAATGTTGATTTTTGTAGCATCAGATGTGCTCTAGCCTCAAGATTTTGCAGAGAGGCTAAGACACATGCATTCTCCAAGACCTAGAAATTGTTTGCGAAAATTCCACCCGGAGATGATTTAATTAAAATAATTAATCATTTTTAATGTATTCCTAAGTCTAAACTTAGGAAATGAGATAAATTAAAGGGTATTAATTAAATCGGGTGTGAATCTTCTAGATAAAGGTGTGGATCGAGTCCAAATTAATCTAAACCATTGATTAAGATCTAATCTTGGTCGTTGATATGTCAACAAGAGATTATAAGGAGGAGCTTGATGGGCACTTGGAGAACACACTTGAGATTTGCAGAGATCGATTTTGCTGGAAAATTGAATTCTCAGAGAGGCAACGCTGAGTTGCTAGAGAGAGATTGAGTGAGATCATTGCAGTGAAGGGCAGAGATAGTAGACCAGAGGAAGTTTTCCAGATCTAGGGAGTGCAAGGCAGAGAAGACGTTGAGAGCCACAGAGAGGCAATGCAGTGCCACATTGAGGCAACACAGAGCTTTAGAGGGAATCCTCTATTTTGTTGGGAGACAGTCGATATCTAGTGTCGGACGCTGAGGTGTGAGTCTAAAGGGCCAGAGAGTCGAGTTTCCAGACAACAGGAGATCAGAAGGAGTGACACAATCCCAAGAGTTGTGACACAGTGACTGCGTAGGCAGACGCAGTTACTGCGCAGAGACATCGCAAGGCAGCTCTTCTCCAGTCCAGATCAATGCCGGATTTCCCGTGACAATGTGATATTTTCTCACTATCTCTTTCGCTAGTATTTCTCTATATCGAATAGCCAGTTTGGGCATCCAACGAAATGTACTCAGATTATTGTTGCATAATAATTAAAACCCTAAGTTGTTGCACCAGTTTTCCCAAGTTTGGTCTTTCCGGGGACAATTGTCCAAAAATAACAGTGTACTTGTGTGTGTGTGTGTGTGTGTTTCTATCTTTCCTGCGTTGTATTTTCCACCGTGTTTTATGTTGTGTAGGCTACAGTGAATTTAATTCGATATTTGTCGTAGGAAACTGCAAGTAAATTGTTCATTTAATTAAACAATTAGAATAATTAACATCAGTTGCTGCAGTAGGATTTGGGTAACCAAATTTTCACATAGTATCAGAGCGTAGATAGAAGCCGCAAAGCTCAATTGCAGAAGGAAAGAGGGTGATTCGAGGCACTGCATAGGCAACTGCTCGAAACCCTAGAGGCTGCACAGTCCAGAGGCCAGCAGGGTGGACTTTTGAGGGAATTTATGTTTCTGAGTGAGTTGACAGAGCCCAAAATTTCCAGATCGAGATTTTTCAGAGGTAGAGGGAGCAGCGCAGCAATTTCCACACAGAATAGATCTTTAACTGGGACGTAGTTTTTCTGCAGCAATTTGTTGGAGCAGAAAAGCATTAAGAGGAAAGAAGAGCACACTAAGGAAATTTTGTCCTTAGAGAATTTCTAGCCAATAAATTATATTTTTCCACGCAGAGCTGCAGTAGCCAAGTTTTTCTCACTCCAACAAGGAGTGCGTAGATCCAGTCAGCCACTGCGCAAAGGGTTAGAGGCAGAGTTCGACTTTATTTTTTGGAGAGATGGCATCAGCTGGGTTGAGAGATCAGGATCGATTAAACAGAGCATCTAACTACGTGATCTGGAAGGCAAGGATCTCCTTCCTTCTGGATGAGTACAAACTCAAAACCTACATCAATAATGTGGTGGTTGTCCCCACAGATCCAGATCTGCTGAAGATGTTCAAGAAAGAGATGGCAAAGGCAAAGAGGATGACCCTTGATGGAGTTCGGGATCATGTTGCATCTTACATAGCGGCCTTGGAAACGAACAAAGAGATGTGGGACTCCCTTGCCACATTGTATGAGGGACCTTCTAAGTAGTGGAAGATGTATCTAGAAGAAAATTTGAGCATACGTACGCAGAAGGGAGAACACATAGACCATGTTCTCCACAGGCTTCAAGATGTCCGAGATCAGTTGGCAGTTGTAGGGTCAGCGCCTTAGGATACAGAGATGGTGCGGATAGCTCTAAATGTAGTCTCAGAGGATTGGCAAGTGTTTTTCCAAAGTATTTTGGGTAGAGAAACATTTCCAAAGTGGGATAGGATGTGGGCAGATCTGCAGCAAGAAGAGCTGAGGTGAGACTTGGTGAAGAGTAACTTAGAAGGCAACAGCATCAGTGGGGCGAAAGCAGAGGTGAAGGAAGAGGAAAATGTAGCCCTCGCATCAAAGGGGCAATAGGAGCAGCGCAGAAGAAAGAAGGACGTTTCGAAGATCAAGTGCTTCAGATGTGGTGAAATTCGTCACTACGCTACCCAGTGTCTGCTCAGAAATAGGGACAAAGAGGAGAGGCAAGATCAACAAGTTGCATCTGCAGAGATCGACACGCTGTCCTCCAGATTGGAGGAGGAGTTTTCCATGAACACCGACATTCCTCCAGGGGTGAGGTGGGGTGATTTGGTTTTGTAGCCCCATAGAGCTACAAGATGGGCAGGATCCTTGAGGATTCCACCTCCTGGATTAATTCTTTGCTACGGGAGCCCATAGCAGTAGTAACAAGATGGACCAGTGACAATTGGTGCAGTCAGGTGTCAGAGTGACAAATGAAATGGTTAGCAGCGTTAGGAACTGAGCAGTGCAGTGGGAACAGTGCAAAGTCATTAGCAGCGCAAAGGCTTTAGTGACACTGCAGAGACTAGCAGCAGTCAGAACTCAGGTGATAGATGCATCAGACTGAACACAGTTGGTTCAATATTATGGACATCTCTCAATTGCAGTAGCAACATATGAGAGACAGTGGCAGATGTTGAAGTGGTAGCAGCAACAGAGTTGCAGTGCAGATGTAGTACTTGACAACAACATGCAGAGTTAGCAACAACACAGATGCAATGCAAAATCAGAGCTACGCAGTAGCTGGTGGGCAGTGAGGCTAGACATCAGCAGCGCAGTAGGAGGTGATACAGAGTCAGAGTGATGCTTCAATGGGTTGCAGAGTTAGAGCACATTCCTCGCTAAGAGGGAGTGCTGATTATTGTAGCATCGGATGTGCTCTAGCCTTGAGATTTTGCAGAGAGGCTAAGACACATGCATTCTCCTAGACCTACAAATCGTTTGGGAAAATTCCACACGGAGGTGATTTAATTAAAATAATTAATTATTTTTAATGTATTCCTAAGTCTAAACTTAGGAAATGAGATTAATTAAAGGGTATTAATTAAATCAGGGGCGAATCTTCTAGATAAAGGCATGGATCGAGTCCAAGTTAATCTGAGCCATTGATTAAGATCTAATCTTGGTTATTGATATGTCAACGAGAGATTATAAGAAGGAGCTCGATGGGCACTTGGAGAACACACTTGAGATTTGCAGAGATTGATTTGGCTGGAAGATTGAATTCTCAAAGAGGCAGCGCTAAGTTGCTAGAGAGAGATCGAGTGAGATCCTTACAGTGAGGGGCATAGATAGTAGACCGTAGGACGTTTTCCAGATCCGGGGAGTGCAAGACAGAGAAGACGTTGACAGCCATAGAGAGGCAGCGCAGAGCTTCAGAGGGAATCTGCTATTTTGCTGGGAGACAATCGAGATCTGGTGTCGAAAGCCGAGGTGTGAGTCCAGAGGGCGAGAGAGTCGAGTTTCCAGACAACAGGAGATCAGAAGGAGGAGTGACACAGTCCCAGGAGCTGTGACGCAGTGACTGTGTAGGAAGATGCAGTTACTACGCAGTGATAGCGCAAGGCAACTCTTCTCTAGACAAGATCATTGTCGAATTTCCCGTGGCACTGTCATGTTTTCTCACTATCTCTTTCATCAATATTTATCTGTATCGGATAACGAGTTTGTGCAAATGAATTGTACTCAGATTACTACTGCATAATAATTAAACCCTCAGTTGTTGCACCGGTTTTCCCTATTTCGGTTTTTCCGGGGACGATTGTCCAAAAATAACAATGTACTTGTGTTTGTGTGTTTCTATCTTTCCTACGTTGTATTTTCTGCAGTATTTTATGTTGTGTAGGTTGTAGTGAATTTAATTCAATATTTCTGCAATATTTTATGTTGTGTAGGCTGCAGTGAATTTAATTCAATATTTATTGTAGGAAACTGAAAGTAAATTGTTCGTTTAATTAAACAATTAGAAGAATTAACATCAATTGCTGCAGTAGGATTTGGGTAACCAAATTTTCACAGAGAAATCACCAGTTGAAGATATCTTATCTGCTATTGAAGATCATTTGACTTGGTCAAAATGTCTATCTCATACTTAAAGATTGAGGAGAAATTAAATGATTCCTCCAACTTTGTTGCTTGGAGAGCTAGGGTAGATTTGACTTTGGAAAAGAATGATGTTATGGAATATGTTGAAGACAAGGTACCTGAACCTCTGGAGAATGCAACTATTGCTACCATGTCTAAGTATAAGAAAGGTGAGATTGAGGATAAATTAAATGATTCCTCCAACTTTGTTGCTTGGAGTTATAGGGTGGATTTGACTTTGGAAAAGAATGATGTTATGGAATATGTTGAAGGCAAGGTACTTGAGCCTCCAGATAATGCAACTATTGCTTCCGAGTCCAAGTATAAAAAAGGTGAGATCAAAACTAAGAAAATCATCATTGACTCTTTGAGAGATCATTTGATCACTTATGTATCTAGGATAAAAAATTCCAAGGAAATGTATGATAAGTTGATTGGAATGCATGAGGTCAACAACTTGAGCCATATTTTTACTTTGAAGAATCAACTCAAGGACATCAAGACGAATAAATATGAAACCATTCAATCATACTTCATGAGAATATCTCAACTTAAGGATCAACTTTTGTCTATCGGTGAGATTATATCTAATAAAGAGTTGGTGTTGATCTCACTTGGAGGTCTTCCTATGATGTGGGAGACATTTATTATAACCATTAACAACAATGACAAGTCTCCCTCATTTGATGAGCTATTAGGCAAGTGCACTCAAGAGAAGTGGGTCGAAAATATTTTTAGTGGAATGTGGGGGCCACTCACCCACAAATAATACGCACCACTTGGTAAAGAATTCGAATTTCCTAAGGGAGGTCAAAATCATAGGAGGGACCCACATGAGACCAAGGGCCAACAAGTATAAGTAGGAGGAAATAAGCATCATTTGGGGCTTTTTGACATTTGATAACTGATTGTTGCTTTGGTTGTTCAGCTGAGCTACAAAGTGTTGTTGAGCACAAGAGCTTCCCAAGGAGTGAAGCTCATCCTTTCTTCGGTGGACCTCGAGTGCCACCCTAGGAAGGCTTTCATCTTTGTTTGGAGGCTGGGAGAGAGGCATCCCATAGGAATTACGCCATTCTGGTTCAACAGGGATGCAGAAGGAGAGGCCACGCAGTGATTGAGGAAGAGTGGTGTTGGGAATTGAGAGAATAGTGTTGCTAGGGTGTTTCTTCGCTAATTTCCAAGCTAAAGGAGAAGGATTTTCAGCAGGAGAAAGAGACCATCCTCCAGTACAAATTTATGGGCATAGGGACTGCACCATCACCTACAGGCCTGCGTAGTCACTTGTGGGAGTTTGTTGGGGAAAGCCTTGGTTGGAGGTTTGAGGAGTTGGGTTGTTGGGATTTTGGTAGGAAGGTTGTTGTGAGGAGGTTACAAGTATTTTGGGAGCAGAAAAGATTAGGCTCAGCTACAGGTGTAATTTTCTGGTTGTGGAGAAGGGCCAAACTGTGTGAGGCCGAATTTGGATAGTCAAAACTAGAGGAAACCCTTTATGGGTTTTTTTAGGTTTTTGGCAAGGAGTTCAGCCCTAATTTTACATAATTTTCTAGGTATTTTTGAGGGGTCTAACCAGGGTCTCAAGTTAGCTAGCAGTGCAGAAATACTAGGCCAACGCAGTTTTCTGGAGGACAAAATTTCTCCAACAGTTGGAAATTTTTGTATTGACCACCTGAGGCTTGTAGCTTGCCTTGTGCAAGCCCAGGTGCACTCCTATTTTCCCCATTGTACTACAACAATTATATACAATAAAATTGGCCAATTTGGTGTTATGGGCATAATTTATGTTTATATGTGTGTTCACTGAAAAATTTTTGGGATGAAATTATTGCATGTCTTTGGTTATCACTGTAAATTTCTATTAGGAACATTACAACCTATCCTCCAACCTATCCTAGAGGATCCCAATCATGGATGACAGCTTTGAGATCTTGGATTACTACCCACTTCAAGTGATACATTGCATCTCAATTAGGCAAGAAAGTAGTTGTTGTAAAGTCAAACTCTCCTCCAGAGTACCAAATCGAAGTACCAAGGACCAAGTCGAACTCTCCACAGAACGAAATCACTCCAGCAAGTAAGTCAAGTCTAGCAAATTAGTCATTGGATCATCCAAGTGGAAAGTTGAGCACCTTTTGACTACTATCCTCTTCTTTTTGTCTTTTCGAGGTGAAGGAAAGTGGAATGTTGAACTTCTAAAAGACAAATGATCCAACTCGAACCGTTTACTGAAAAAATCATTGTAATTAAAAATTATTTTCGTTATTTACGTAGTGTCCAACATGTGGATTACAAGTAAACTATTATTTTTTGAAAAAGACGTTGAACTAGCTTTTATCTAGCCATTACAAAATAAATTATAAAGGCCTAGTCTCTCCTCTCTTTCAAGTTGTTGTTGAATTATGAGATTAATCTATGCTATAATAATGCTTTGTCTCTATTGTGTGGGTTGATTTTTTCTATTTCATATTTTCTTGGTACATGTTGCAAAAGGGGGTTAATAAGATAATTCATAACTAGCAAGGATTACACAAGTTTTGGAGGGACGATCCATCAAGGGGATACATAACCACATAGAGAAAGTGGACAAGAAGTCAATCATCTTCATTTTTTTGTTTTAGGTTGATGCGAGTTTGAACCTAAGGTTGGACCAATACTTATAGGGGATAACTTCAACCAAGTGAAGATATTTCTTGCCACATAGTCAACCCAAAGATTAGAGGCATCTCACTAGAGGTTGCTCCTAGTTGGATCCGGAATATTATGGAGTCTTAGACATAGGTGGGGGAAATACACTCTTTTGAAGTCCATGCCCACCTCCCTGTCAAAAGAGCATGACTGACTTAAACATGAAGGTGATTCACAACTCAACCATCTAAAAAGTAAAATTGTGGCCAAGGTCAGCCATTTCTCAACAACCAACTTTCTTTTTTGAAAATAAAAGAGAATTTTATTTTTCCATTTGAGTTTGATTATTTTACTAGCTAGCATTTAAAGTTTTATCACAAATTTTAGCTAGTAACCCTTGGGATTTTGAGCATAGATATTATGTTTAATCCAAGGGATCAACATATTTTGATTTGAACTTTCAAATCATTATCTTCATGGGAATATTGAGTTTAATCATGCGGATCTATAATAATGTAATGTTCCCAAATTTTGTGAGTGCAAAATCCACTTAGGAGTTGTGCCATTTTTTGGTGATATTAAATTAAAAGGGAGAAAATAATATTGTGTAGAAAAGTGGAAATTATTATTTTAGTGGAGAATGGCGGCAAATAATATTTTATTGAAAAAGGGAGGAAAATTATTATTTTATTGGTAAATGGCGACAAATTATTATTTTATTCAAAATGGTGGCTCCATGTAGGATTATAAAATGAGGAGGAACTCAAAGGCAAGGCATTCTATTCTATTCTATTTGACATTGTGAAGAAGCTCAAGTTAGTTTCAAGAGTTTCAAGCGAAACTCCATAGCTAATTTCAGTGGACTTTGAGTGCCACCCTAGTTAGCTTTAAGTGAAGGTTACTTCAGATCTTCATCATTCTAATCAGTTGTTTGCAGGGTCATCTCATCTCCAAGAGGGCCGATTTCATCCATTCTGAAAAGGGGTTGAGTACCAAGTTTGAAGATCAAAATTTGAAGGGAAATTGAAGGTTCTGGGACTTTGCTCTTCCAACAAAGAACTAGACCCTTTTCCACTACCACAAAGAGCTACGCTGATTGAGATTAATTAGCAGAGATTATGACTGTATACTGTGGTCAAGTTTCTTGTTTAGAGTGACTGAGCTCTCTCCCATTGTTGGTTGTGCATATATCCTTGTTGAAGGACGAGTTGGACTTGAAGGAGGCTGTGTTTACTTGCTGGTTGAGGCTAAGTGCCTTGTTTTGCCTGTGCGTGGAAGTTGTCTTCTTTCTGGGCTGCGTATTGGGCCTTTAGGGACTTCACATCAACATATTACACGCCTGAGCTTGCATTTACTAGACAGGAGCTACCCAACCATCTGTGTAGAGGCTGAGATATGGTCAAAGAGGCACAGATTCCCTGCTATCTTTGTGCCTGAACTTAATGCTGCTTGTGTGTGCAATTTCTGGGAAGTATAGAGGGCGAGCTGATCATTATATCAGTGATAAATATATGAGTCTATACCCCAGGTTCCATCCCTCATTCACAGTACTGTCTTCTAGCGTAATGTGCTATCAGTTTCTCATCATTTCTCTTATTTGCTACTGCTGGAATATGTGTATTGAAATATCAAGTAATATAATCTATAGCTGCCGATATCATTTGGATCATATACTGTGAAAGAGGATTATAAATGTTCATTGTTGTCCAAGCTATTAAGGCGGTTTGACTTTATTCTGGGTGAAATGATTTTCATGTATGGATGTTAAGGAGACCCCTCGAACACTTTTGTGGCCCGGTGCAATTATCATTTGAAATTAAATAAATCAGCAGTGCATCGACAGCCATAGACACTTCACTATTTGCGTGATTCACCAAAAATCAGACTTCGTTAAACTCAGAAAATTTGTTGGAAAATCAAGGTACTATCACTATATTACCATATATTAGCAATGTACAAATTTCTGGGTTGATATAAGTTAGTCCAAGTTGAATTTTTAAGTCTGATTGGGCACTTGTTGAGTATTGTTCATGCTGATATTGAAAAAAGAAACATCAAGGAAACCAACTACAGCAGTGTGCCACTAACTATTTGATGAAAACTCCTAGTATGAGGTACATTAAAACTCAGAAATTTCAGTGATCATTTGGGGGTATTTTCCTAGTAAGAACATTACAAATAAATTACAGCAATATCACATACAGATTTACAGAGAAAATAGGTACAAGGGCTTTTCCAAATAAATTTTATCATAAACCCCTTGTATATAGTGTCTAGATTTATATTTATGGATAATATCATTAATCTGGGACTAAAATCAACTTTCTTCGGAACTCATAACTCTCATTTATTAGTTGAAATTTATTACCTAGGTTTTCACCTAGAGAGATTTGACCCCAAAACCTCTACGATTGAATTTCCAGCTTGTTGGAAATTATTTCTATTGCATCTTTTAGGCTTATGAGTGGTTTAAAATCATTTAGCTTCAATCTCTTAGCTTCTTCAACCCTATATCTTCAATCTAGAGTGCTTAGGCACTATTTAGTGTCACTTTTAAGGGGTTGTTGCAATTTTCTGCATTTTTTTTGTATATTTACCATCCTGTTGTCATAGGACAATAACTAAATTAACACACCAACCCCTCTTACCAAAAGTCCAAAACAAAAACAACCTATAGCTTTGGTAAGTGCATTAAATTCTCACTCATTTGGACTATTTTGCATGCCATATATCTTTTGTTTTGAGTGATTTATATTATTGGTCTACATGTATTTTCTGCATATTTACATTTCCATGTCAGTATAACAGCAAATAATGAACTCATCACTCCACCCAAGACCCCATACAAGGAAATGGTCAACATTTGTTTGGGTGAAGTCATCTTAAGGGAATCCCCCCATATCATTTAAAGAGGAAGTTGGACTTCAAAAGTGGGGAATCATGCTGAGGTGATAGTGGACACTTGTCCTATGTGTGTCAATCTTAGCAGGTTGCAATGGCCTTGGCAACTTGCTAGTTTGATTGGTGTTGCACAACAAATAATGAACTCATCTCTCCACCCAAGACCCCATAGAAGGCAATGGTTAACATTTGTTTGGGTGAAGTCATCTTAAGGTAATCCCCCCATATCATATAAAGAGGAAGTCGGACTTCAAAAGTGGGGACGCATGCTGAGGTGCTAGTGGACACTTGTCCTATGTGTGTCAATCTTAGCAGGTTGCAATGGCCTTGGCAACTTGATAGTTTGATTGGTGTTGCACTCAAATTGTCAAAATTCCAAGGAAGCAAAAGCGGCAATTTTTTTCAATAGCATCAGATCACCTATCAGCAGTCCATGTGTCATGGTCACCCCATTCTGCAAGTTATACGATGTAAACGATCCTAGTAAGACCTTGAGTATATGTAACAAGCTAGGTAATCCTATGATTTTGGCGAAAAAATTCATCCTAGGAGGTTTTTTAACCTCACTGATTATCTGTGTTTCTAAACACAGCTAACCAGAAGAGTTCTTTCCCTCCAGCTTAAACCCCAAAAGCTAGGGTGAAATTTATTGTCGAAGTCTTAAGTGAGTCCTAGTCTTTTTAGTCGAGTCTGATATAAGTGATTTGGGAATAATTTAAGCTAGTTGGCTTAGTTATTTTATTACAAATCAATTGGTCTACTAGATCATATTGTGTCACAGATGGGTTATGTGTGTTAAGGGTCTATCCAAATGTGTATTCCCTCTTTGAGGGTTGAAAATGTAAAATCTTATGTATTAGAGGGTGGAAAAATATTAAATCTCCTCATGTGTAAATTAATTAATTTTTCTGGAAAAAATAAAATTAAATCCTAAGCCAGAAAATTAATTAATTAGAGTCAAAATTAAGTTGTCTCCAAGTGGAAAAGTTCGTGGATCTTGAAATAATCAATTTTTAAAGGTCCTTGTTGGTGCCTCGTTTTTTACCCAAGTTTACTATTTGTCACTCCCATTTTGCCCTCTTTTGTCACAAAAAATACTCTTTTACCTATCTTCCTGTCACTATCATTGTCCTGAAACCTCATTAAAACCCTACTTGAGGTAAATGCATTACATTAGTGTCTTTTTACTATTTTGTGATTAAACTTTGAGTAATTTTAGTTAAATGTAATTCAAGTTAAATGCCTAATGAGCTAACTAACTATTATGGACTAGGTGTGGAAGGATGCAGCAGCATAATCAAGACCTATACAAATGGAAAGCAGACTTGTCAACAAGCCTGCCTTACCATTTCCGTACTCAACTACATGGTTTCTAATCCGTACTCAACTACACCAAGACTTGGTAGACTTCTTCTATTGTTCCTCGCCTTCTAGAGATCGGGCTTCACAATGGAGATCTTGACTAAGCTGAGCTGGAGGACGAAGATGCTCCATCTGATCGTTATAATAGGACCTTGCCAATGATGGCATTCGCTGAAACTGTTATGCCAAGTTGAGCATGATCATTCCGATCGTGTTGATCCTCCAATTATTATGTATCGACTTTTGGTTATTTTGTAATTGCCTTGCTGCCTATAAAAGGCCGAGTCCGTAATAAACTAGATTAGTCGAGTTTCTAGTTATGTATGCAATAAATTAAGTTACCAAACTATTGTTCAGACTTTTCTCTATAATTGAAGTTGTTGTGTAACCAGCTCCAAAAATAGAAGAAAAGAGATATCATGACAACAGAAATAAGCCACTTAGAGCAACCTCCAGTACATTACATAAATGAACAATTCTTGGATGATACAATTTGCAAAAACCTCCTTTCTATATATAGGAGTCCCAGGGCCATAATGTAATCTGGTGGGCCGCAATGTAATCTAGCCAAACCTAACAATAATAATTTAAGGGCACAATAATAACAAAATGGGGGGTTACGAGGTACAATAATAACAATAAGGGGTTTACAATAACAATAATAAGAGACTATACTAGTGATATAGGGACCTAACATTCCCCTCTCCTTCAAAAAAAGTGTTGTCCTCAACGCTTGAGTAGCTCCGAATTAGCCTGCAGCCCTTAAAATTCTCATCCTCCCATGTAGAATCTTCGATGGGTAAGTTCTTCCACTTGATGAGATACTGCGAAATTGATCGATTTCATAGGCTGTCGAGTTCTTGCTTCCATGGTAGCTTAGGGTTCCAATGTAATTTTCCTTCCTCATCAAGTTACGGCAATATTGTTTGAAGTAGGAAGATTTTCTCACCTATAACCTTCTTTAAGCATGAAACATGGAAAAGCGGATGTGCTACGAAGAAACGGAAGCTCCAATTTGTATGCCATGTTACCAATCTTTGCAACACCTTGTAAAGGACCATAGTACTTTTGTGATAATTTATTATCCTTCTTAGCTTAACTTGAGGGACATTTGTTTGTATGGTTGTGAAAAGCAAAAATACCCAATCTCCTACATCAAAACTTCTCTCATTGCCGATGTTGATGTTGCTGTTGTTTCATTAGGTTACATTGCCAAGTCGGTTATCCTTTAAGAGTTGGAGAACTTCTTCTTTGATGCTCGATGTGATCTTCCTTTGCTTGAACCTTCGAATTCTCTCTTAAATATGATGTGATGGATGGTGGATGATATCCATAAAGTGTCATAAATGGGGTCATTTTTGCTGCGGTATGGAAGGAAGTGTTATACCACCATTCGGCGAGGAGGTAACCACTTGACCCATTGTGTTTGTTTATCGGATACAAACGAATATCCTTCCAAACATTTTATTTACTATCTCAATTTGACCATCGAGATTGAAGATGATAAGATGAGCTATGAGCCTAATTGAGTACCCAAAGCAATAACTCGTCCAAAAATTTCCGGTAAAAATGGGATCTGCAGTAAGCTCACAATAACCCTTGGGCTTCCATGCGACTTTTGAATTATGTCCATAAATGTAGTAGCAACTGTACTTGCTTTAAATGGATGAGATAATGCACAAAAGTGTGCATACTTAAGTAAGTCTATCAACTACTACCATGGTGACATTCTTTCCTTCGGACTTAGAGTAGGCTTTGTGATAAAATCATTGAAATCCTCGCACTCCCAACATTGACTTGGAATGGATAAAGGTCATGCGAAGTCCCGGGAGTCTTAATTGTCTCAACTTTATTCTCTTTACAGCAAACCAAACGTTACGTCACAAACTTTTGAATATCAAATTTAAGGCCATCCCAAAAAAATTCTTTCTTCACCCATGGTAAGTTTTTAAAAATCCAAGGTGTCCTCCTAAAGGAGAAGTGTGCAATTCCAAAAGAATCTTTTGTTTTAGTTGGAAATTCTTACAAAGATATAAGCAATCTTTGTACCATAAGGAATCATTTTTCCAACTAAATGTATCGGATGTACTAGAATCTTACAACTGCCAACTTTTGAATGAGTGTCCATACATCTTTTTCCTTCTTCCATTCATCTCTTGCTTCGGTTATCCAATACGGTTGGATAATAGAAATGGCACAAAGCAATGCTTCTACCTCTTCATTCTTTCTTAAAATTTGTCCTTATTGTGATAACTTCCTTTTTTGTAGATTATTTCAAAGTCACTTAACATCTTTGTGACCCATTTTCTTTGCTCTTATGAAGATAGTCTTTGTTCCAAAAGTGTTTAAGACTATCATGATCGATTTTTACCTTGAAGTGTCTTCCATTAGGTAAGTTCGCCATTTCTTTAGTGCATGCGATATTGCTAACATTTCTTTTTCATAAATAGGTTTTTGTAAATACTTTCCTTTGATTGGACGACTTTCAAAAGCAATGGGTCTTCCTTCTGCATTAAAAACGGCTTCCAATTCCATTTCACGAGGCATCACATTCCACAATAAAAGGTTTTTGTGAAGTACGCGTAGCTAAGACGGGCGCTGTACATGCCTCTTTAAGATGTTCAAAAGCCTTGGTTAGCCCGAGAGTCCATGAAAATGCATCTTTCTTCAATAATGTTGTTAGAGGTCTTTGCTATTCTCCCATAATTCTTAACAAACTTGCGATAATACCCTGGTAACCCGAGAAATCCTACTTGGCTTGCTTTATGGTTGTGGGGACTTTCCATTCCTTAATGGCTTTAATTTTGTTGGGGTCTACTTTAACACCCTCGTGAGATCTGATATGACGGATATTCCACCTCTTGTACTCCAAAGAAACATTTGGATGTTTTTGCCGCTAATTGTTTCTCCTGCATAATGAATTTGAGCACCACATCAACATGTTCAACATGATCCTTCCAAGACACATTGTAGATTAGTATATAATAAAATGCTAGCACAAATTTTCTAAGGGAAGAGGGTTTAAAAATGGAATTCATCAACCCTTGAAATGTAGAAGGTGCATTGGTAAGCCAAAAGGCATGACCAAAATTCATAATGACCACTACTTGAGTTCGAAATGTTGTTTTTGGAATATCTTGGAGTCTTCATTCCATTTGATGATATCACGAATGAAGATCCAACTTGGTAAAATAAATTGCTCCATGTAATTCATCCAATAATTCCGTAATCACGGGAATGGGGAAATTTGTCTTTAATGGTGGGCCAGTGAGCTCCCTATATCCGGACACATTCGCCATGATCCATCCTTCTTGTGTACCAATACTACGAAGACTGGAAGAAGAACTTTGACTAGGTTGAATTATGCCGCCTCTAACATTTACGCAATCATACGTTCAATTTCGCTCTTTTGGACGTAAGGATATCTATAAGGCCTAATGTTTGGAGGAACACTTCCTGGGAATCAAATGAATAGCATGATCATGATCACGAATAGGTGGGAGTCCTTTGGGAGTTTCAAACACCTTGGAATGATTGTCCAAGACTTGTTGGAGATGCGGGAATAGATGATTTTGATGTTGGAACTTCTAGTGAGCATAATTGTGCAATTACGCCTCGTTGTTCTTTCTTTAGAAACTTTGTCATGACATTTAGAGCTTATTATCCTTCTCGGCTTCTGCCAGCCCTCGTAATTCAACTTCCTTTCCTTCTAAAAAAACTTTCAAGAAAAGTTCTTGAAAATTAAAAGCTATCGTCCCAAAGATTGTGTTGTTACTCCTAGTACAACATCGGCCACCTCCATAGGGATGGAAAGCATTGGACTAGTCAATACATATTCCCCCATGTTTAGCTTGATATTACTGGCACTCGAGCAATTTATAGTTCCTCCATTGCAACCATCACTTGACATTCTGGTCCGGGTATAGGAAACAATTTAATTCCTTGGCTACCTTACAATGAATAAAATTATGGGTTGCTACTGAATCGATCAACAATATTACCTTTTTCTTCTTGATCTGTCCAACTATCTTGAGAGTTTGAGGAGTGGTAATTCACATGATGCATTACCGCAGTATGGTCGGATTCATTTCTTCCTCTTCTAGGGCCGGTTCCTAGTGTATATCCTCTTCTTGTTCATTTTCTTCTTCTTCTTCACAATCTGTAAAATAATTTATTTTCGACACCTTATGACAGTGTATTTGCTATCCTGGCCTTAACCAAAGCCCTTTTTGTCTTTTTCTTCCAATTGTTTGTGAAGGTGTCAAACACTTGTATGATTTGTGGAAATCTGGCGTAGCAACACTTCCTTCTTTTATAGAATTGAGTGGTAGGCTTCCTTGTGCTTATAATTTTACATTCAACTTTTCTTTGCCAACTTTGAATGCCTTCTCGATAGATGGGGTTCCAAAACACCGAACTTCATGTTGGATGTTATCCTTTTAGAGTGCCCTATGAAGATATCAATCTGTGTTCCTGCAATATCAGTTACCCTTATATTCAATTTTTTGGAAGTCCTCAATGTGCTACCCCCCCCACTAAACCTTTTTGTTTGAGATTTATCAATTGGCTAAAGAAGGTGTTGCTCTTTGTATCCTCATAATGTGCTATCATTTCCTGCGTAAAATTGACCAAGTGACAATTTTTTACGGAGCAAAGCCATCGATACCATACAAATGTATTTTGTTCTAAATGTAAATTGCAATGCATACCTTTTGTGTGTTTTTCACGTTATGGAGATCAAAATATTGCTCCATCTGTGGTATCCATATTCAGGATCCTTTCCATCAAACTTCCTCATATCCATCTTTGGAATATGGTGGTTCTTCCTGCCAACATTAGAGTTTATGAAATCACGATTAACATTTATTTTGTTCTCATCATGAGGTTCTTCTACTATCTTTTCACCATTAGGAAACATTTCTTGTATCAACTTTGTCCAAACCTTCCATATACTTTTAGAACATTCTTCATGTTTTCCATTTTCTCATTGATCTTAGCTTCCATGTCATCCATCTTAGATTCCATGCCGACCTCCATGCCATCAATCTTAGATTCCATGCCATCTATCTTAGATTCCACGCATTTCTTCAAACCATCCATATTAGTTTCCCCGCCTTTCTTCAAAACTTCCATGTCATTTTTGTTGCTCTTTGCGAGAGCGAAATTTGTGCACTTGCTCTTGTAATTTTGATATGTCATGTTGCCATTCTTCGTCTTCAGGTCATAGTAGAGGCTTTCCAAGGCTTAATAGGTGTTGAATTCTTTTTAGGGGCCATTTTATAATCCCAATGCGTGTCTATTCTACAATATGCCTTGCAATCAATTCAACTTGATTCTTTAAACAGACTTATGCAATTCGGAAAAAAAAAACACACACCTTTTACTTGCTTTTGAGGAGCTGCGATATTGAAATTGTATTATCTCTGTAATTGCAGCTCTTCAATATCTGAAATTCAGCACTGGTAACCCTCTAGTTCTCTTTTGAATTACGAATCGACTTCGGTTGGTTCTCCAAGACAAGTTGTGTCCAATCTCCCACAATGACCTAATTGTGGGTACAGGTTACGATTATAGCGAACATGCAATTGCCACGTGTCCTTTGTTTCGTCTTTCACCTCTGGAAATTGTGTAAGAAACTACCATCTGTGCATGAAACCACTTTCACGACACTCCAATCCAATGCTCGGAAGAGAGAGTTATTGAAATTTTCCCAGTCACCTTTTTGAGATGAAATTCGGGGCACAGAAAAAGCACTACCTTCCACAGATCATGTCTCCAAAAATATTGCGAACCAAGCTCTGTGAAATTTTTGACGAGTTTCCTTAGGATTTCCAGCTTTGCACCATAAAAATTTCAGATTCTGAACCTGGTAGAAAAACAATTATGGCGCAAATGCCACGATGGCCTTGTTTAGGAGCACAGAAAAAGACCTAACTTCCACAGATCATATCTCCGAAAATATTGTAGACAAGCTCTGAAATTTTTAGACAATCTTCCTTGGGATTTCATTGCACCTAAAAATTTCAGCTTCTGAAACTTTGTAGAAAAAAAGATTATAGCTAAAATGCCACGATGAGCTGTTTTGGAGCAGCGAAACCCTGAAATCAAAGCCTACGATGCAAATGTTGTGTAACCAACTCCAAAAAATAGAAGAGAAAGAATATCAACGCCTTAGAAATAAGCCACTTCGAGGGGCAACCTCAAGTACATTACATAAATGAACAATTCTTGGATGATATAATTACAAAACCCTCCTTTCTATATATAGGAGTCCATGGGGCCATAATGTAATCCTAGAGGGCCACAATGCTAATCCTAACTTAAACCCTAACAATAATAATTTAAAGGCACAGTAATAACAAATAGAGTTACAAGGGTACAATAATAACAATAAGGGGTTTACACTAACAATAATAAGGGACTATACTAGTGATATAGGGACCTAAGAGAAGTCCGAGTTTCAATTAATCAAGCATGGCTATGGTTTGATCTGTTCATTTCAAGTTTCAGATCAATTGTGAGTCTCTACTTCGAATGTATTAGAATACTTCCACTGTAATCTCTTTAAGCTTACCCAGGTGTGGCCGGGCCCACCATCATGCGGAACAAGCTCTCTGTCGAATTATAGGTATTTAGATGTGTGTTAGCTTGCCATGCTTTAATTCCATTCAATCATTCACAAATTAGATTCAATTTCTTTGAGTAGTTGTGTGGTATATACTCATTAATCTCAAGGTGTTTATGATTGTTTTCTTTAGTTTTTCATGAAGGCAAGAGTGTTGGATGTGCGTAGATAAATTGCCAAATCTCGTATGACTGTGTGAATCTATTGCACAAAGATATAGTCTGTCTCTCCGGAGAAGAATTAAGTCTTTGTTGATTGCTAAGTCTAGGACAATTACACACATTAACTTATGATGGCAATTATGAAGTGAATTCTCCTTTGGATGCATCAGGATTGATCAAGTATCGATGTAGTTTCGATTTGGTAAATAATGGGCATGTGATGACTTATATCGGATTGCCAGATTATGAGTGCTGAAGAATCTCAATTTGTTATGCATCGTTGTGTGATAGCATTTGATTTCTGGTATGCATGAGTTGAAGAGTGAATGCAGTAGATAGAGGTCGGCATTGTGTTTCAGTTAGATAGGCAAGATCGCATAGTTGTTTCGATACTAATAGTCATGTTTTGAATAGGTCACATAACTTCTTTCCAGACTAGTGAAGTTATTTAAGGGTTGATTCCATTAAGTAGAGTAGCTTAGCTTGAAAAGCATTGGGTGATCAGCTATTTTTTATGATTTGTTCTAGGATAGAATTCGATAGTGAAATAGTTAGATCCTCGTCTTATCATTTCTTAAAGGTGTAATTCATATTTAGTGTTTGCATTTTGTTTGGGGATTGAGATGTGTGATTTGTTTTAGGTGAATTAGTCCAGTGAAGTGCAATAATAATGTGATTTGTTTCATTTCAATTTCCTTTAGAACAGAGTTAATTCAATTGAATAGCAGATGGTAATTAAACTCAAACAATAGCATAGATTTGACCTTGCAAGGGGTGAGAATTGAGTACAATTATTTGGATTTCATAAAAGAACTTTCCATTCTCAGAATAGAAGTTTAAGGTCGATAACTTAACAATGTATGTGTGAACAATTAGAGAATTGTCTTGGTGTTTCTTAAGTTAAGTTATTCCTTAGTTTAAATACTATAATAGCTTAGGTGAGTTCCACTTTTAATTGATCTCAGAGTGAGTGTGATAAGTAGAAGTTTGTAATTGTTTTTAGAAATATTTGATTTGATTATTGATTCTGCCTCTTTAAATAAGAAGATTGGATTGCAGAAAAATTAGACCAAAGCATAGTAGTGCAGTTTGATTCTTTGTTTGCAATTTAAATAGGAAGTTGTTCATCATTTTGTACAAAGTGATCATTATTAAGGAAACCTATACTCTGACACAAGCTGAATCAAAAGCGTAGTACAACTTGTGTTTACAAGTCCTGGTTGACAATTAAATAATAGGAGCTTTAATTCGCTTCTTAAAACTCCCAACATTTTTGGCGCCATTGCCGGGGAAGTTGTATTTTGGTTCAGGTAAAAATTATTATTACATAGTTTTCAAGGGTATTGCAGGATAGTCAGAGGGTGGAGAGTGTACGATAAGACGTGAGTGAAGAGCCACGCATCCACTATTGTAGGGTTGCTCCAAAGTCTGACCGTTTTTTCTTATCTTTGAACTTTATTTTCCTTTCCTTTATGCGTAGAAGTAGAAGTAGGCCCAAAGATAGTAAAGGTAGATTTATTTCTAGTTCACAATTTCCTAAAACTTTTGGCTCGACAAAAATCCCATTAACTAATCCCGCTAATCGTTACACAGGAACTAAGAAAGAAAAAGGGAGCACTAGCGGTAAGGAGATTTTACATGGAGAACTCCCAATTCAGGAAGAAGTAAGGCAACTATCCATTGAATCCTTCTGTTACATATGGGTAATGCTTGTCTGTGAACAACATGGCGCATAATGGAGGGAAAACGAAGCAATGAACGAAATCAGGAAGAGAACCATTGAGAGGGAGAAGGTCCAAGAATGACTCTCTTTGGAGGAAACGAGGATGGACCAAGAAACCAAGATGGACCAAGGGGAGGACCGAACGAAGAAGAAGAAGAAAATACCTTCGGATTTCCTATCCTTGATATAGCCCCAGGAATATTACTATGAAAATCATACCAATGACATCTCTTCCTCTTCTATGGTAAGTACAAAGGGACCTAGATGCCTTTCTCTTTGAGTTCGATATTTTATGTGGGAGTTACAATTATTGTGATGTGGCGCACAAAACTAAGTTGTTCTGGCCACCACGAAAGATGCAACCCTAAGATGGTTCATGAGCCTAGGTAAGCACATTTACTCTTGGGATGATATGAAGTAGTCTTTCTTAAAAAATACCAAGACTTTTGCAAAAATAGGGATATTGACGATATTCTTCGAATGCAACAACTCGGCCGATGAAATTTTAGAGGAATATCTTAGAACGTTTCCTATATCATTTTCATAAATCCCAAGGCACATCTAGATGAGAAAATTGTTAAAAGCTGTCTTTTAAAGGGAGTTTGAGGGATGAATGCATTGAGACCTTAAACCTTCTAAGTGGTGGGGACATTTATAAAAAACCTTTGCTGGTAATAAACTGTAACGCATTCAAGAGGTCAGGCCAAAGTAGGCAACAAACTCATGAGCAATCTCAGAGATGTTGTGTGAGAAATCGGCTCTGCTGACCACCGCTGTCACTGGGGTGGAATTAGAGACCTGTTGGAAAACTTCAAAACAGATATTTTAAACACCATCGATGACCGACTTGACACGGTAAAACTCAAGAAGAAACAAGAGGATGAGAAGGTACATGCATGGCAATCTTTTGTCTAAATGCGACGAAAGCATATGGAAGGAGTGTCCCATTAATGTCATTGAGGTTTGTGGTATTTGTGCTTTAGAACATGCAGCGAAAGTGTCCATCTCTTTTGGAATTTACGAGGCTATCTATAAGGGGAATCTTTGAAGAGACGACGACTCTTCGCAGGCAAGCAGCCCTTTTGGAGAAGCCCAAATCAAAACATGTTTCCAGATCCTAGCCCCCAAGTTTATGGTGAGAATCAACCTTGGACTTTCGAGCCATCTTACCCCCCTTGGGCCAATCCTCAAACACAAAACACTCCTTGGAATCAGAATTGGCGGGAAAATCCTTATGTAAACACTTTTCAACCTCAAAGTCAATTCTATCCTCCACATGTAAACGGGGCCCTGGTACATCTTATAACTTTGACCATTAGGCTATAGGCAAGGTCGATCCAAACTGCTATCAACAACCACAACTACACTCCTCCTTGCCACATCATCTCCTACTGCTCAATCAAACTCACACCATCCTCGCAAGCACCACCAACGGTGAGTTAACATAGTGCGCGTTGCACCCATGCACAACTAGTAGCTAATCCCAACCATAATGAACAACCTCAACGTACCAAAATATGAAATACGACCTTTTCCACATACATGATTATTGTTGTCCCAATGAATGAAATTCAATTACGATCTAGGAGGCAATTAATACGGGAAATGGGTTGTTATCATGAAGAGGCCCTCAAAACAAACTAACGATCCCTTAAAATGAAAAAAAAAAAAAAGAACTAAGTGAACCCCCTTAGGATCGATTTAACAATTAAGAAGGAGGAATCCCGATTGAATATGATTTAGAAAGCAGAATTAAGGAATGTGTGTGAAATTCCATTATTACAAGTCATTAGAGACATTCCTATTTATACTAAAAAATTATTAAAGATCTGTACATTAGGCAAGGTGGGAAAGGACATAAAAGCCAGAAATTTAAAAGTCATGGGCTAAGGGAAATGTCCACAATGATCTCTGACTTGCACCGCAAAATATAATGATCCGGGGAATCACATTCAACCATCCAAATCAATGAGATACATCTGTACGCTCACATATGGAGTTAGGAGCGGCCAAGTATGACATGACATATGAAACCACAGCATCTTTACAATTACAAGGGATTAAACCTACCTATCATTTTGGAGTTGACAAACAAGTCCATTGTTAACCCAGGAACCTTAGAAGACATTGTAGTGCCATTGCTTCTGACGTTATCCCATCGATTTCATTGTCATTTCTCCTAAAATTTCTAGACCTGGACACCTTATGGTCCTAGGACGCCCTTGGTTAGCTACCGTCAATGCTCTGATAGGGTACAAAAATGGAGAAATGGTCATTTCTAATGGGTTACATAATCAAATTCTGTCAATCTTTCCCCTTGCTCAAACTACTACCAAAGTACCTTTATGGCTAGAGAGTCCTTATGGGGATGAAAATTGCATGTTTCCTTTGCTATTGTTAGACCAATCTAGAGGTCTTCAGGAACAATATGAAGATCACATCTTGCAGCAATTTTTATCTGATAGTCCTTGTATTGATTATCCCATTTCCTTTAACGGTTATCAACATGTTTTCAGCAATGAGTTTCAGGAGACTTGCCATCCGAGGTATGTTTGCCTCATTTGCAACATTGGAAGAATGTAATGAACTCACTCTTTGAACCAATTGAAATCGGCTGAAGGAGAAAAATTTTGCACATCGGTACGGAAGTGATACGGAACAGAAGCGACAATTGTTGAGCATGATTCAAGAACAATACGGGGCTTTCGCACAGGATTATTTGGATATGAGGAGTATACACCGGACACGTGCATCCATCATCTACACCAACGAGGACATGGAGACCCGCTCCAAGCGAAACCACACAGACGAGTGAACCCCGCTTCAGGGAAATTGTTGAATGAATTACGAAGTTATTGGCTGCGAGTTTATCGTCGATCTCGGATAGTAGACGGGTGTCACCTTTAGTGGTGGTTCGAAAAAAGAATGGAAAATGAAGCGCATATGTATCGATTATAGGAGTTGAACAAAGCCACCCTATGATTGCCTAGCTGCGTTTATTGGTGGGTACTCGACACACTTTATGGTAAAAATATTGCTCTTTTCTAGATGGATACGGAGTGGATATAATCGGATACAAATAGGTTTGAGAAGACCAAGAGAAGACTATTTTCACTTGCCCTTAGGGCTTTGTATACTGTGGGTCCTTCCCTTTGGCCTTTGCAATGCCCCAGCCACATTTTAGCGAGTTGTTCTCGCCATCTTTGCTGACCTCATACATGATTGTGTCGAAGTCTATATGGATGACTTCACTATATACAGAGATAATTTCCCTCAAGCCCTGGCAAATCTAGAAAAGGTATTAATTCGATTTCGGGAAGCTCATGTAGCCCTTAGTAGTGCTAAATTTAAAATGATGCAGACTTAGGGGATTGTCTTGGGACACCATGTCTCATTGCAAGGAATAAAAGTCGACCCAGCTAAGATTGAGGTAATCTTGCACATTCCCATTCCTAGTACACAAAAAGAGGTAAGAAGCTTTTTGGGACACACAGGTTACTATTGTCGATTTATTGAAAATTTTACAAGAATTGCGACACCTACAGACTTTTAGGTATTAACTAAAGATGTTGATTTTGTTTGGAATGATGCGTTTCCAACGGGCTTTCGAGTGTTGAAAGACAGGTTGTCCTTTATCCCGATGTTAAGGGGACAGGTGGACCTTCCCCTTTCTGTTGCATGGATGCTTTAGATATTGCACTTGGAGAAGTTTCCAGGACAAGGGAAGATCACTATGCTTATGCTATTTACTTTGTTAGCAAGAATCTTTCCCATGCCGAACTAAATTACACGATTAATGAAAAAAAACTATTAGCGATTGTCCATGCCATTGTGGTAAATTTAGGCATTATAGCATTTTATGAGATATTGTTCCCTTTGATCATTTTCCATTAGGTTTTAATGAACAAAGCTATCACGAATGGTAGAATTACTAGATGGTTACTTTGCATTTGCGAATTCAGCTCTCCTTGTGATTGATAGGCTCGGTCGAGATAATTTAGCGGTTGACTTGTCTCGGAATAGATATTGTACAGATAATGTGCCAACCTCTTGTGCCGGATGAATTCCGGATGAAAAATTATTTGCTATATCGACGGGTACCCCCTGGTTTGCGGATATTTGCCAGCTACCGGTTTCAAGAAAGTTGCCCAGAATGCGTACGCAGGGAGAAACACAACATTGTACGGCGCGATTTAATTATTCTGTGGATTGATGGAGACTTGTTCTATACCGGACTTTGATTTGAACATGAGGAGATGCATATGAATGAATGAGATGATGGATGTGTTAAGAGCCTCCCACAATGAGCCTTGTGGAGGAGCACTTTAGAGATAAGGCTGGTAAAATTCTACGCTGGATATTGTTATTTACATTCTTGAAGATCGCAAAAGGTTTGTATCTAGTTGTGATGCTTGTTAGAGAATGGTGAGGCAGTTCCTTCGATGAGATACCCACTCCATTACAAATACCAATAGAGCCTTTCGAGAAATGGGCATTGGATTTCATAGGATTTCTCCTCTCCTATGTCTGCATACAAAAAATATATTTTAGTTTACTGTTGTGTTACCAAGTGGTTGGAAGCTAAGGCTTTGTATCTTTAACGGCCAGAAAGGCGATGGTGGAATTTCTTTTTGAAGACATCTTCACTAGATTTGGAGTACCTCAAGAGATCGTCATCGACCAAGGCACCCAATTCACATCTAAATTGGTCAAAGCTCTCCTTCGAACATTATCAAATCAAACACGAAAGTCTATACGACCCCCAAGCCAATGGGCGAGTGGAATCCACAGACAAAGTATTGGAATCTATCTTGACAAAGACCAAATCGATTACATCATAGGGATTGGGTAGACAAATTGTTAGAGGCATTATGGGGCTACCTCATAACTTGGAGGAATGTGACAGGACATACCCCGTATGAGTTATTTTATGGAAAGCAAGTGCTACTGCCTATTGAATTCAAAGTGAAGAAATTTCGAGATGGCCATGACTTGGAATGAATCTCAATGAAGCCCAGAACAAAGACTGATGCAACTAAATGAGCTCGATGAGATTAGACAAGATGCATAACACAGAACTACATTAGTGCAGGATCAAAAAGCTCGTTGGCATGATAAGTTTATTAAGTAGAAGGTCTTCCGTCCAGGAGATTGGACCCTTCTTTACGACAGTAAGTTCAAAAACTTCAAAGGTAAATTCTCAACTAGATGGTTAGGACCTTATTAAGTAGCTGAAGTGTTTGATAATGGGTCGATGCATTAAAACTATTGATGACAATCAGACTTCTTTTGTAGTAAATGGTCACCAACTTAAGATTTATCATCAATAGCTCTCTCGACAACAATTTTTGCTTAGGAAGTACTAAGAGATCCGGGAATGAAATTTGGTTCATGAAAATGACCGACCTCTTGCGGTTCCTCCGATTGATTCTTTTATCCTAATATATATATATACTAACTAGTGGGCTGTCATTGTTCCTTTATCTTCGGGTGGTTCTCCCATGACTCATGTAGAATAAAGGAGAAATCTATCTTGGGTTGGTTTATTCCTTTAGCTAGACTTGACAGTTATCTATGAAGGAGCCCCCTGGAGTCTTCTTTTGGATGATTTCAAACTCTACGAAAATTGAAAACTCACGAGCGGTGATTGATCCAGGCTCGTAAAATTTCATGAATCAATGGTAGTCCGGGGAGTTCCTTGAGTATAGATTTGTTCTTTTCAGTGGAAAGAGCACTTACGAGAGGAAGCCCCACAGAGTCTCCTTTGGGTGATTTACCTCCCTAAAAATGAATACCTCGAGCAATGGCTACTTTAGGCTCGTTAAAATAATAGAGTATTAGTAGTTAGGGATCTATTGAGCATAGAATTATTATTTTCCGGACTCGGCTAGAATAAAGAACGAAAAGAAGCCCCCCTAGGCTTTCTTCAGGCATTTCAAGCTGCAGCAAAATAGAAATGCCTCGGGGAGTTGTCATCCCGAGGCACAGTAAGAATCCATTGGGCGATGAACGGGTTCTCTTCTAAGGCACGATCGGCACGATACATAGCATTCGACAAGGAATTTTCTAGACTGTGTTTTACATTCGGTACTTAGCGACTTTCTATACTCTTCGTAGCAAAAATTTACGATCTTCTATGTACTTTGGGAAGTAGCATTCTTTTTATATATATAGCATGCTTGGCATTTTTATGTTATTCTCACCAAATATTGCTTCATAATTAGTGCTCATCTCTGAAAGCCGATCTCCACTACTCATTGCAGTCTGGACACCATGTTAACAAGGAAGTTTACATCATCATTTTCTATTCGAGAACCTTGCTAGTGGATGATCTTCACAAAATCACTACCCTATATCATCATAAGTGGCTCGGGTATGTGCTTAATATTGCTTGAATTTAGTCATGAGTAGTGAAAATTGTATGCTATATGTTTTTCACCTCTATCTCCTCTCCTAAAACTATAATCGTAATCCTATCCTCCTCGGTATTTATCCTAAATTCCTATGGCGAAAATCCTATACTCCTTCCCACGACTCACCCTCTCATGAAACCATATACTCCCTCGTCCTCTTCCAATACCCGCATCATGCTCTGCGTTCGATCCTTGTTTGGCTCATTATGTGATCCCTCGGGTTTAGCATTACCACCTAAATCGTTTGCATATGAGCTGTGTATCATTATATTCCAAATTCCTATTTCCCTTCTGTAATGATCAACCCCATGATGTGATTCTGTTGCACAATATGCTGCGAAAGCAAACGGCGACTTTCATGATCAAACCATATTATTCTGTTGAAACCAAGATAAGCCACCCTTCGACATTGTGGGAATTGTTGAACGGGGGAGTGAGTAAATAGACGAGAGGAAGGAAGTGCAATTTAAAGAAATCACGAGCTAGTCGACATGGGAGGCAGCCTAGCCACCGAACCTACATTCGGCCAATTCGTGCGCGACCACAGATATAAGCAATGCAAAGGTATGGTGGAGGAAAGAGGTTGGTTAACCTTTACGCAAAAACTTCAAGGGTTATAACAATAAAGATGCTCTGACATTCGCCCAAAATTTTGACGGGGGACATGTTCAAATTGGGAATTTGGGTTTCAAAGTTACGGAAGATTCATTAGCGAGTGTGATAGGATTGCACCCATAAAGCTAAGCCATTCTTCAAAGGTGGGAAACTCAACATTCCTAATTGTGCCATGTTCTTAAAGTCGGCATATCGATCAATTAGTTGGGAGAAGGAGATACTACGCATTTTGTGTGGAAGACCGGTGGCACCCCTTTAATCACATTGTTGCAACGTTTTCTCACTGCGAAGGAAGGTTTGCGATCGTCTTTCTATATCATGTTCGATTTATTGACACATTTCAGCAGGAAACCTTAAAATAAATATCCCGCATTTCTTGAAGTTGAGTCTCCATAGGATGGCCGGTGGTGTGCGATGCGAAAGTAGAAGGTCGAGATAGATTTGTATCACCACGGCCCTCATAAAGATCATTGTCATTCTTTGAATTGCGGAGCGCGAGAAATCATGGGAGGATTTCTTGGTGGAAAATTTTCTGGGGAGAAACTCCAAGTCAAGGGACGACAACGTTTAGTGGGCGGAGTCCCTCGATCGAAGACCAAACCCGTGTGCCAAGTTCCCAAAAAACCCACACTATCCTCATCATGACTCTATAGCCCCTGTCTCTCTATTTCCCCGACCAACAAAATTCCTCGGCACACATGCCCCTCTTCGAAACATAAAGAGGCTAAAGATTTCTTTAAGCATCACGTGAACAAGAAGCAAAAAGGCAAAAGTTGTAGGGATGAGGAAAACCAGCACACAAGCTAAGCTGCGCGCGAAGGAAAAAGGCGAGCCGGTCGAAGACCCCCAAAGGGTTAATGATGGCAATGAATCATGACAAAAATGTAGAAAGGCCCTCTTCTCCACTTATAAGCCTTCGATCCTCACGGTAAGACCTCAAGGTCGTCCTCGAACTTACGGTATGGCCCAAAGCTCGACTCCCTATGCCCCCGGGTGCAAATTCCGAACATATGAATGTTTCAGCATCTCCTAATTTCCAGAGTTGCCCTCTAGAAAAGCACCCATGCTCGTATCCGAGAAGAAGACATTCCGATGGATATTGGCGACGACTTGGAGATATCGTCCCCATCTGGGCACAATAATTAAGTAGAAGTGTTACCAAGTCTCATCGGCGGGGTTCTTCACGAAGAAGCATTAGCAAGGCACGCGGCGGTAGTGCGTCCCAACGGTCCATAACTGCAAAGACTCCAACTCATGATGAGGAGAGAACCTTAAGAATCAGGGCGGTCAAGCTACGAGGAAACAAGTTGGTAGCTCGAGAGAACAAGCCAACAAATATAAGGTTTTGTTTGATTATGTCGACGAAGTCAATAATCGACTTGGGGACATAATCTTCGTACATACGTATTAGTGGTAGAAAGAAGAAGAATCAACGGTTATTGCATTGGAAGGCTTCGGATTCGGAGCCCCTTGAAGCTAATTGCCACGGTGCATGCCAATTCAGAAGTGTTCTACTCCTATAAAACATAGAATAGAAGTCTTTGATCAAGATTGTCTTTTGATTTTGCACTCTTTGGCGGACTATGGTAGATGCTTGAGACGCCGCATCCAAATCGGTATGGGGGGATGTTGGTGCCTCTGTTTGTTGTTGCTGTTATCATCATTTTGCCCTCTTTTGTACAAAAGTACTCTTTACCTATCTTCCTGTCCTATCATTGTTACGAAACCTTGGTAAAACTCTACTTGAGGTAAATGCATTACATTAGTGTCTTTTTACTATTTTGTGATTAAATTTGAGTAATTAAAGTTAAATGCCTAATGAGCTAACTAATTATTATGCGCTAGATGTGTAAGGATACGTGACATGATCGGAACCTCTACAAATGGAAACGGACTTGTCAACAAACACCGCCTTACCATTTCAGCCTCAACTACATGGTTCCTAGCTCAGGTACTCATTGTGAGACTTGGTAGACTTCTTATGCTTCCTCGCCTTCTAGAATTGGGCTTCACAATGGAGATCTTGACTAAGCGGGGCGGAGACGAAAGATGCTCTATATGATCGTTATAACAAGACCTTGCCAATGATGGCATTAGCTAAAACCGTTATGCCAAGTTGAACGCCAATGATGCGTTCCAGGTTGTGTTGATCCTCAAGCGTTATGTATCGACTTTTGATTATTTTATAATTGCCTTGTTGCCTATAAAAAGAGTTGAGTCTATAATAGACTAGATTAGGCGAGTTTCTAGTTATGTATGCAAAACATTGAGTTGTTCTGTCCGGACTTTTCTCTGTAATTGAAGACCGAGTTTCAATTAATCCAAGCTTGGCTATGGTTTGATTCGTTCGTACTTAAACGGATGGAAGATTTGAATGAAGAATCCCGTACAAAAGAGGAACACCACCTCAAACTTCTAGCGGATTATAAAACCACAATTGATCAAGCCCTCAATACATCCCAAGCATCTAAGCGGAAGATTAAAAGCTTCTCCACGTAGTAATTCATCTAGAGCAAGAGTTAGAAGAAACTAGATTGGAGAAGAAGAGACTGAAAATAGAAGGGAAAATTTATCAAACCGAAGAATGACATAATCGGGCAAATTCGGAACTCACTTAAGCGGAAACAAGGTGAGAATAAAACCTTCAGAATGTTGGAAGTTACCCTCCACAAGAAAACAAGTTCTAGCCACAAGCCAAAGAAGAGATGCGGGAGATTAAACAAAAAAATTCTGACAGAGCTTACGTGGAAATCATTTTTTATTGTGAGAAGGCCATCATAAAAGCACCAACTTTTGGAAGCCAAAAGCACTAGCAATTGTACTAGAGGAGGGACTAAAAGACGTCAATTCATATAAGTTTGTCAATACCTTGGAAGATGAAAGGCGCTACCCGGAAGCTAAACTTGCCTCAAGGGATTATTCTTGTCTTCTTCCTTTACATGATGAGGGAGAAGCATATTGCGATACGACTCATATTGGGGAGGAGTTCGCCAAGGCTTCTAAAGAAATTGATGATTTTAGAGATGATTGGGTACCTTGGTAGATTTGGGATACCCTCATTTTGGAAAAAGAAAATTTGCTAATATCACACGAGAATTTTGTGGCAAGTTGAGGAATACGAGGAGAAAGACCTTGGTTTGTAGCCATACGGGGAAAAAGGGATTGGTCTCACCATCCATGGTGGTGAACGCTCTACGTAAGTTACACTATTCTAGCTAGGATTAATAAGCTAATACAAAATCTTCCTACGACACACAACCAAATTAGATCTTGTTTGGTTGTGGTTGTAACACAAATATAAGAACGTGCTGATTTATCAGCGCAAAATGGGATCAAATTGCTAAGGTGAGGAAACATTTGAAACAAAGTCTTACTCTGGAACGGATATCTTCAACTACTTTTCCAGGACAATTCATACCATCCAGCAGTACAATAGGTAACAGAATAGCGAACAGGTGAGATATCGTTGATCCTACTCCAAACACTAGTGGTCCAAAGATGCGTAGGACCCATGGTCTTTCTCTTGTGAGCACGTCAAAGAAAGTTAAAAGTTCAAAATCATGGAAGCGACCATATGTTTAAGTGATTTATTTTTAAAATTGAGTTGTTGATTATTGAGACATTTATTTAAATTTAAGGCAGTTATTTCAAACGGTTATTTTGACAAATTCTTTTATGTAAAACCTTGTTTCCCGTTGTTGACGAACAAAATTTTGGTTTTTAGAGTTTTGATTGTACATGTTACACAAACTTTTATCGCATGGACGAGATTACTCCTACGTTTCTAGTAAACTTCATTCGGATATGTGTTCGTATATGACGATTGAAGCGTTGAACATAGGACTTGCCTCCATGTTCGGTATTCTATTTCCGTTGGGTCCTTTCATGTTTTGATATCATATTATCGAATTTAATGATCGAATAACAAGCTTTTGATTAATCTTGATTTAAACTTGCCTCTAAAATCAACGACGAGTCTTTGCTTAAATTCATCTTCAATTGTTACGTTGTGTATCATACCCTTAATTGTTTGTATTTGAGATAGTAGTTAAAATCTGAAATTTGTGTGCTTCTCATTTGTCTTTATGATGATTCTAGAATCTTAATATTTACTATTGGATTCATCTATCATGAGAGAATTAAAATTGAAGATATTAAAAATACTTGCACTTGTCGCAATATTCTTACTTTAATGTTTGGGGTGCTATTATCTCACAATAGTGTATTTGTTGTGTCTAGTTTTATATTTTGTTTTATTATGTTGTGTTGATTTTCTTTATTTTCAACTTTCTTTTGATTGAGGTTTATCGTACATGCACGAGCTATATCATTCCGTGATTGTTATTGCTTAATGTTCCTGCAATGTACATAATATTACTACGACACCTTCCAAATTACTATTATCTCACCTTATTATATTCACTTTTTTAAAATCATATCGTATTGTCGGGGATACCCCTTGTGGTTTATTAGTGGTCAGCCTATAATTCCTGGGCGGAAGGGATTTTGAGTCTAGGTGAATGCGTCCTTAAATTGTTCTATTCTCGAGACAATTTTAGCTCCCATGTCGGGAAAGAAGCCCGCAGGAGGAGCGACGAGGTGGAGCTTTCGCTTCCACAATTCGAGTTAGACTTCACGGAAGTCATTGCATGCATGGAAAACGCCGCTTGATGGGTAGTTTGTTGTGTCTGGATAGTGGTGCCTCATTCGATATGATGGGAAACGAGAATTTTTCGGTGACTTGGAAGAGAAACACTCCAATGCACATTGAAATGGGAGATTATGGGAGGTAAGCATGATCGTGTTAGTGGGTTAACTTTCGAGAGGAGTTTGGCTCCCTCTTCAAGCTCAAGGATGTGATGTTTTGTTCCGGGTCTGAAGAATAATTTGGTTTCGTCGCGTGCGTCTAGTTTTTATATTTGTTTTGTTATGTTGTGTTGATTTTCTTTTATTTAGAGTTTCTTTTGCTTGAGATTTGTCGTACAACAGCACACTGAAAACTATATCATTCAACGATTGTTGTTGCTTAATGTTCATACAGTAATACCGCAATATTACTATGACGTTCCAAATTACTATTATCTAAACTTATTATATTCACTTTTTTTGAAAATCATATAAGTATTGTCGGGGATACTCCTTGTGGTGTATTGGTGGTGAAGCCTATAATACTGGGCGGAAGGATTTTGAGTCTCGGTGGACACATCATGGGGTTCTATTCTAGAGACAATTTTATGCTCCAATAGCGGGCAGGGGTCCTCAAGAGGAGCAACGAGTGAAGCACGGCTTCACAATTCGGGGATTGGACTTCCTTTGTAATTACATGCATGGAAAGCACGGTGATGGGTAGTGTGTTGTATCTAGATAGTGGTGCCTCATTAGATGGGGAGATGATGGGAGGTATAACATGATCGGTATTGGTAAAATTACTTTTCGGAGGAGTCGGCTCCTTTAAAGCTCAACGATGTTTGTTCCGAGTCTAAAGAATAATTTGGTTTGTAACCGGTGTTGGAAGACCATGGCTACGATGTGATATTCAACAAGGAAAGGCATTCTTGAGACTACATCCTACACAAGGAACAAGTGAAGCAGATCGGTTGGGTGAAGAACCTCTACAAGTTGAATGTGGAAGACTATCTTTGCTTTGAGCACAAAGGCGAGGAGAAGGTGCGAGAGGCAGAGATGTCTATGAATTATGGCATAAGAAAACTTGGCCATTTGCATCATGGAGCTTTGAAGATCATGCGGCTTCGTCACCATGAAGCCTCCCCAATGGAGCACTAAAGCAAAAGAAGCCACATGCAAAGGGTGTGCCTAGGGAAGTACAAAAGCCACCTTCAATGATTGGGATAGTAGGGAGCATGAAATCCTTGAAAGGATCACTCACGATGTCTGTGGACCTTTATCGACGACCTCCACGGCCAAGCACAAGTATTATGTTTTGTTGTAGATGATTTCTCACGGAAGTGTTGGGTTTTCTTCTGCACGAGAAGAAAAGACCGGACATTCTCCAAGTTTGTTGAGTCCCAAAGCACTTGTTGAGAAAGAAACTAGCGGGGAAAGTGAAGGCTCTCGGGGAGCAATAATGGTGGTGAATATGTGTCGAATGAGTTTTAAAATTTATATGCAAAGGAAAGGTATTCGACGGGGAGTTGACAACACCCTGACACAACGGAGATGGGGGCCATTTTGAGAGGAAAGAACAAAATTATTGTGGGAGAAATGAGTGAGGGTGATGTTGCATGACCAAGGCCTACCAGCTGAACGTGGGCTAAAGCATGCAACACAATGGTCTATTTGCGAACAAGTGTCTATCATTGGGTTCTTGGGACAGTACACTGGAAAGCTTTTTCAAAGGAGAAACCCGGATGTGTCCACACTTCGGGATCTGCAAGGATCATCGGTTCTTTGTCATGTTTCAAGGAATCAAGGAAAATGCTAGAGCCAACAACGGGAGTTGGGCATATTTGTGGGGTACAACGATGCCTCCACCGACTATCGTGTGTACCATCTCTCAAGATGACAGTTGTTCGTAGAGATGTGATGTTAGATGAGGAGAAGGAAATAGAGGTGTTCTCTTGAGGGGAGCTTCACTTGCATTAGGATGAGGAGCTTTTTTGTCTCCAAAGGAAGAACCTAAAGATGTTGTGGGCGACCACGAACGGAGAGAGAGTGGAGACACCCACTCATGCAAAGACATCTAGGGAAGGAAGAAAGCGCACCGAGGCGAAGCTAGCAGTTATTGCATCGTGCTAGAAAGAATGTGAGAACACTCACATCACGGCGGGAGCTCAAGGTCATGGGTTGATATAGCAGTAGATAAATATGATTCCATTGTCGGAAAACGAGTGTTTGGGGAAGTGGTCCCAAGACTAGAGGACAAATCGGTGGTGGGTTCGAGATGGATCTGCAAGGTGAAGCAAGCGACAGGACGGAAGCATCGGGAAACACAAGGACGATTTGTGGCCAAGGGTTCTCTCGGGTGGAGAATTGACTACGGAGACTTTTCTCTAGTAGAAAGATGCTCTTCTATGGAGATCAGTTCTCGCACTTATGGTGCAAATGAGATGGAACATTCATCGGATGGATGTGAGGACAATATTCCTCAATACAGAGTGATTGAGGAGGAGGTGTACAGTCGACAGCAAAAGTTTGGGACCTTTGACATGGAAGTCGCATGGCAATGGGACTCAGAAAGCTAGCGTTGTATAGATTGAAACAAGCACCTAGTGCTTAGTACACTAGGATCAACAATTATTTCACCGATTGAAGCTTCAACACAAGTGAGCGGATGCAAACCTTTACCATATTGTTGTTGAAGGTAAATTGTTGATTATAGTATTATGTGATGATTTGAGATTTTAATCGATGATGAGAAGTTGATCGGTTCTTGCAAGAGGATTTTTTGCGATAGAATTTGAGATGAAGCAAATGAAACTCATGCATTATTTCCTCATTTTGGAAGTATGGCAAGGAGATGGGAAACTATTTATATATAAAAGACAAGTATGCTAATGAGATAAAGAAGAAGTTCCGCATGGAGAATACCCAAACCATGGTTGCTCCTCTAACGGCCCGGTTGGAGGAAGGAGGATGCTACTTCTAAGCAGGGAAGTGGAGGCTCCTGTTTACGGGCGGCTTGTTGGGTTCACACGACTAGACATGTGTTATGAAGTTAACGAGCTTAGTCAGTAATGGACAAACAACCAAATTGTATTCGAGTGCTCAAAACATGTGTTGAGATACTCGGGGCACTACTCAGTTTGGGCTTTGATGGGGCCGGACGGAGGAGTGAAGTGCCGGGCTTCCTGAAATCTGCAGGAGGTGGGGCGGGGAGTCCGTAAACGGAGAAGAGCACATCGGAGGAATTTTCGGTGTTGGAGTCGACGGTTTGCGGTACAACGGGGAAGCGAGAGATTTGTTACACTCGACACAACGTCGTACATGGGCTGGGTTCCAGCAACGCCATGTGAGAAGCTGTCTTGGATGAGAAGATTCTTGTTGGGTTATTTGGTCAAATGATGGATCCCTCTTGTGATTCTTTGGCTTAGCCGAGTTGTATCAAATTCTCTAGAGTACGGTTTTTTCATGATCGATCCAAGCATATTGACATCCGGTTTGCCATCTACGAGATTGCGTGCAAAGGTGGATCGTGTTGTTGGAATACATTCCTACGAGGTAACGGGATGCAAATATTTGACAACGGGTTTGTCAAGAGGAAAACCTCGATTCTATAGAGCGGCGGGGGGATTGGGGTATTTGATCATCCCTTTCTTGTTGAGAAGGAGTGTTGAAAATGCGGCAAGAAATTCCAAATTAAATTTTCCTTTTATTAAATTAAGAGAAAATCGAAATTTCACATCACTAGACAATTTGAATGAGTTGATGAGTTGAAATAGTTTTATCGCTTCGTTGGCTTAGTTAATTCGCGTTGGGGGCATGAACTTCGATTTGTGTATAATGATTCCTAAATTTTAGGAACTAGGTTGAGTTAATCTCGGTTGTAACAAATTAATTAGGTTAAATTGATTATGGTCAATTAAACTAGTTCAATTGTTGGAAGAACTAGTGGGAGGTCATGATCGAGGTGTAGGCGTGAAATTCTAGATTTGAACAATCTAAGAGTCCTCACCCCAAATGGCCAGAATTACTTCTATTATATAATTTACTTTACACAATTATTTTTGAATCATACATGAAATACTTAAGCAATCAACGAGGCAACCTACATTGTAATATAAACGGTTACGGAAACAAGAGAGCGAACGAGGAAATCAATCACCCGTACTTGACACCTTTTATTTTTGGACTAAGTCCACAGAAGAAACCCCGTGCGGGAAAACTAGTTCAACGGATATGAGGGTTTTATTATTAACTTCGTGCTTAATGTGCGAATACATCTTTGAATACCCCTAGAGTAATTCGATTACGAGGAGAGAAATACTAGCAAAGAATTTGTGAGGGTTACCTCACTCCCCGGTCATACCTGAGTTCTAGTTGATCCCGGATAAGAAAACCACGCACGGGAGACGCGCACGGTCCCGGGGTTGGACCTTCCGACCTCGTCGCCCCCCGCCCCACAGCTCAATGTTCGACCCCAACCAATTGTTTGCCTCTGTGGACACGAGGAACGGCCTCGTGTCACTTTCAGATCTCGGCCTGCGGCTGATCTACAAGCAAAAATTCCAGACCCTCCTGCGCAACGTGCTGTACATGTGAGCCCTACGCGATGGTGCGTTAGCCCTCTTCATCATCGTTGGCTTGGTTAGATCACCTCGCCACTCTACGGTGATGCTCCTTGGTGAGAAAGTCTCTTCCCTCTCTGGATGCTGTCTCTGCCCTCGCATGAGATCTCAACTCGAATTTCCTCGGCAAACCCCACCTCGAAATTTCAAAATCTAGATCCAATTGAGTGTCTTTCCAAATAGCCCTCAAGCCGCCTTTATGGTCTTCTTGTTGAGACATAACGGCGAGATTAGATCTCTAATCAATGGCTAAGATTATAACATGACTTGATCTCCGCCAACACTAGATTATTCTTACTTTGTTTTTATTTAATTTCCTAAGTTAGACTTGGGGGTCTTCCATTAAAATAATTAATTATTTTAATAAAACATCAAACGGTACGATTTTACCAAGCGGTTTACGGGTTCTCTCTTTGGAATACCGGTGTCTAAGCCTCTCCACAAGGCATTTGGGGCTTCGACGCACACAGTGCTACGAAAATCATGACAACTTTCGTGTTTAACCGATTGTGATGGTCGACTAAATTGACTCATGCATGCATGGGAATTCAGTTACCGGATGGGATTGGAGTTCAAGGGGCGGTGTACTATTAGTCGTAGAATTTTCCAAGTTGTACGAGGTGATGCATGCGGTCAAAGAGAGCCTAAAGGAATTGCACAATTCTCAGCCAAAACGTTCCCTGCGGTAATAGGGGCTAATTCTCATCAAATGACACAAAATTGGAGCTTGGGAAGGCTTGAAATTGGATAAGTGCTAGCTAAGAAATTAGATTAGTCGAGGGCAAAGGATAGAAATACTTGCACAAGGTGTGCTCAGTAAACGAAGCATATTGTATTCATGCCGTTAACACGATTAATGCAATATAGATAGGTTTGAGCGTTGCTTTCCCTGAATAAATCTATGTGTATGTGTTGAATCATGATACATGTTTTTGATATGTCTTCTCGATCGTGAATTTGCTTTCGCGGTTAGGTAAGTAGATTCGAGTCTTATGTTTTAGTAAATTACATGAGCGGTATTGAATCTACAATTGATTTCTACACTTGAAAACCACAATGAACTACTAAAAAATGAACTAGCTTAATACCTAGTGTGGATTCATAATAGGAGTAACCAAAAAATGTAACAAATAATTTAATGGAAAAAGTATGTTCCCACACACATCTCAAGAGGCTGATGACTCAAGATCTGACAGGGACATAGTTTCCAAGGCAAGGGTTGGGATAAAGGTAGCGATTTGCCGAAAAGAGAGGATTTCATGATCTAGATTGTAGGATTTTTTTCCGGTGAAATTATTTCATGCTTCATATGTTTTGCATAGACATTACAAAAAGAAAAAGAATACTCATTTATTTAATTACATTCACATGATCCTGCTAGCATGTTTAGACTTGTGAATGAAAGTAAAAGAGTGACAAAGGAAGATAGGTTCCTTCAATTTCATTGAAAATTCCAAAAACAAAATTGGTTCCTAACTCATTGTGTATGGTGAGATTCTTAGCTATGGTGTTCCCTATGACATCATTGATCTTTCCTTAAATAAAATATAAATAAGTCGTGAAAACAAGAGATGTCTTGCTTTAAGTTAGATTATTATAATCAAAATAGTATTTATATAAAATAAAGAAGAGTAAGTGTAATATGTTGAATTATATTTTTGCCAGGGGTGCTTTAATAAAAATTTAACCATAAATTCCTCCAAACAATAGTAGAGCAAGCACCATGAAATTACGGCAAAATAAAATAGACTTACGGCATGGAACCCAAAAACACATAAATACTACAACTCAACTTTATTAATAATGATATAATAGATTAGTACAATAGCTAGAATTATGGCAAGGAGAGAAAGATGGCCACCGGATAATCTTGGAAGGAAGTGAACACGGCCTCCAAAACACTATAGATGACAATAATTCCCGAGGTTGAGAGAATCTAGATGATCCTCACTTTGTAACTTCGGATCTACGCAGATCAAATCTCTGGTTGTTGTCGTTGAAGCTCCATGAAATTCTCGATGGAATCTCCTCGAGGGTGTTGGATATTCATCCAACACACAATAGTAAACAGGATTTCCATCCTGGGGTTTAGTTGAAGCTAGAACTCCATTCTCAACCCTCACTACCAACAATGATCAACCAAAACAAGATATCCCCAAATGGCCCGCTCCTTGTCCTTTTATAAATCTAATGGATCCTTCTAGAAGCCTTTGTCTTTTCTCATTTAACTCTTTTTACCTCCTTTTCACTTAGTCTGTTATTAATTGAAGTCACTTTTTAATCTAGGAAAATGGTAAATTAACCACCATCCTTTCTTTGTCTATTGAAATCCACTTTTCACCATCCCCATCTATAGATCTTTAAAGTTTTGGTTTCCAATGGCGCTATTACACCAAGGTGTTCCATTAAATATACCTCCGGAATGACGTGGCATAATAAATTTGTTGGGCTCAATAATAACCACTGTTTTAAAAGATTATCGAATGCAATGGAACGAAAAGCAAATTGTGTGAAATTGATCCTGATGATGAAATATGCCAAGCGAATATGAAAATTGAATACGAAACCCTATTGCGATATATTGATTTACTTCTCTAACGATATATTTGATTAAAAAGTTGTTTAAGCAGAGGTATTCGAGAAAAACATCAAAGTAAACACAAGCTGCGACCTACACATACACATACGAGATCATTACGCTGAAATAAATTTTTCTGAGCAAGGAGACACTTAAAGTTTTTCGGACAAATGTCTGAAAAAACCCAGCTCTGGGGAAACTGGTGCGGCTCTTAGAGGTTTTCCATTATTGGCCGAGAATGCGGGCCTCCGAGCACAGGTAGTGGTTTACTCGTGGAAGAATTTCCGCTTGACCATGCCTTATCACTCGGAACCAATATGGTTGATTCCAAACCCTCGGGAATTAATGAATACGAGCCTTTCTCTCCCACTAGAACCCCGGCGCTATCTCTCCAACCTCTACGTTAGCCCCTCAAGCCTCCTGCCTGCATCACCACGAAAGGCTATCGGCACTACCTACGCATCACCCCCGAAGGGGAGCTGCGTCGGCCTGTCGTCTCGTATCCTTTCATTTGGGTTGTGCCCCTCTGCTAGCCTTTGCGGCTGCTGGTGATTCACGCCTCTCTGTATGTATCCTGACAGGATCAAAAATATCCCTTGTTCGATCCCCCCCTGTATGTATAAGCTCATAAATTCTCGACAAACGCGCCCCGAGAATTTGACTTGGCTCAGTGCCTAATGCTCTGTGTGTGTTCTCCAACGGACCCAAGCCTTCCTTTAATACTTTTCTCGTTGAGAAATCAACGGTCGCGATCTAATCTCTAATCAATAGCTCAGGGTCAGAAAAGCAGTCCATCTCTTAGAGACATTCACCGCATGTGTAAATTAATTCACTTCGTTTTTTATTTCCTAAGTTTGAACTTAGGTCCCCCATTAAAAAATTTAACTATTTGAGTGCGCACAGGTGGTGTCTCAGCTCATTGTCCAGGTCTTGGAATCTACATGTGTCCTCGCCCCCTCCGAAGTGCCCAGACAGGAGGCATCTGATCATGCCCAATTTACGCTTACTCCTCTTAGCGAAGATAGCGATCTAGCAACACTTCTGCTCCAGGTATTGTCCCAATCTCTGCTTGTCGGTCCTGTCTTTTCTGATGCTTGGCTTTGTTGCCCTCCATCCATAGTATTGACTGCTTTTGTGTTGCTTCTTGCTGACTCATACAATCCCTGCCACATTGTCTTAGGCTCTATAGCACTATATAATTCTTGGTAAGCAATTGAAGGATAATCACCCAACAGTGACGGACAAGTGGGTCTGGTGCATCTCATCATTGAAGTACCTCACTGTTGACCTTTTAACATAACTTCATATGGGTATACTTGCTGTCATAACTTATTCTGTCTGTTCTTCGTCCCCCTTGGTATATGTTCTTTTTTGCTTCCACGTGTTGTTGCTTTGCTCCAGTCCCGACGTTCAAGCACTACCTTGTGCCTTTCCATGATCCTGCGCATCTGCTCCGATTGTCTTGCTACTATCTTGAGAGGCTCCATTAGCTGGTATGCTGATCAAGGTTTGGGCACCTCCAAGGATCTCGCCATCACCATACGTAGCTCAATCTACGGATCTATGTATACCTCTTCTCTGGAGGTACATGAGCACTCATGGCCACATCATCATCGTTACCATCATCTCCTTTCGTTGTTCTTTGCCTTGGAATACGAATCTTCCTTGCCCTTCTTCTTAGGAAAAGTAGTGGCCAAGTGTCCCAATTAGCCACATCGAAGCACGGGACCTTGGATGGGTCCTGCTTATTTCTCATATGCCTGTGTCTGTAGATGGTAGGCATGTTTCTCCTCTTTCTTCATTTTGGGCGCTATTTTTACTCTTGAATTCCTCTGGTTATCCTCTTGGTATCCTCTTGACAAAAAGGGATTGCCCACATGTCCCCTAGTTTGAGTTGTGTCACCTTCTGAATGTGGATAAGGAGTCTCCCCATGGTGACCATTCAGAGCGGTCCTCACCACTTCAGGTCATATCGGGACTTGCCCCCATGGCCAGCAGTTGTTGGTCTCTGGGACAAAGTAAAGTCTGAGGAAAGGACTACGGCCTCCTCTCCCTTGTACATACGGAACATCAGCATACGAGTTCTCCAGAAGCATCTTCCTGCGGGCAGGCCCGCCGCCGTCGCGTGGTTCATGTTGTCCCTTCCTGGTTGTCCGTCTTCCGCTGCAAACGTATGGAGCACGTGATCTTTCATCACATCGCAGTCCAAAGCATTGCTTCATGCAGTTTTCGTGAACTTCTTCGAGCATGTCAACATCGTCCAGAAAGAGAAACTGAGACGTTATCATGGTCTGTGATGCCATACTCCTCGGGGCTGACGGGATTTTGGCTTTCAGGGTAGCAAATTTAGACACATCGTCTAACCTATCCTGATCTCTCTCAATCACATCTGAGGCTATCTCTGCTCAAACAAGTCAGCTTAAGTGCTCATCTCCCTTCCACTGCTGTTGCTACACTCGGCGAACCGGATACGGGTTTCTTGGCGATGACACGTCTAGAAGAATCTGCTCCTACGATGACAAATGATTTCCCTCCCGTCCTTCACCGATGTCGAATCGACCCTCTACGATCACTCCACTTGATTGAATCTCAAATTTCTTGGGTTGAAAATGTTTGTTTGAGGGACTATCTCCCCCTACTTTGTCCAGCCACCACTGAACGTTATTTTGCACCGAGCGAAAGCAATGCCCCACCAACAACTTCGAAGAATCGGGGGTCGCCCAGGCCGACGGCGGCCGGCGTCACTCCAGTCGATTTGCGTCACCCTCTGGGGCACCGCATCCGCCTGCGTCGGCTCGCGTGAGAGAAACGACGAGGCTCTCGTCGGCCCTGTGTCAGCTTTGCGCCGAGCAAGCGGCTCTGCATCACCCGCTTTTGTTGGTCTGCGTTGTCCCTGGGCCTACTGCCTCTTCTGAATGTCGAAACGGTACGCCCTCTGTGACAAAAAATCTTGACCTGCTGATGGCTTCGACTTGATCTCTCGTCGTACGATGCCATGTGAAAATTTACTTGTCACGAAACCCTACTACGGTATATTGATTTCCTTCTCCTACTTGCTATATTTGATTAACAAGTTAATTAGCCCAGTATTCAAAAAAACATCAAAGTAAACACAATTGCGACCTATACATACATACGAATCCTTCACGAAACACATGTGCCCATATGACAAAAGGACGAACCATGATTTTAGACAAAAATGTCACGGAAAAACCCAATGCGGGAAAACGAATCAGGCGGCTCTTGGGGATTTTGTAATGAGAAAAATGCGAATACATCAAGGGCACCGGAGTGGTTTCTTTGAACCAATTCCACGACGGTCTTGCCTTATCACTCGGAGACGAAAAATGGCTAATTCAAGCCTAGAGAATTCCACTAAATGCGAGCCTTTTACGGCCCTAGAACCCCAACGACATCTCTCTTAGCCTGCGTGTCGGCCACGAAGCCTCACGATTTGCCCTGGGCGTCACACTAAGGGCTCAACATTGCCTCTGCGTCACCGAAGGGCTGCGTCGACCTCTTGCGCTATCTTTGCGTCGACTTCTCTAGAGCTACGTCCCTCTGTGGCTTCTGTACAGTACGGTTTGCCTCCTGCGCTTATATCCTCGACCTCGGTCAAATATCCCTTCCACAATTTTCCCTCCACTGATTGCATAGCTCACTCGAAAATTCTCGACAAGCAGCGCCTAGAATTTTGACATAAGCTCAAGTGCTACCGCTACGTAATATGTTCTCACGTGACCCAAAGCCCTCCTTTAATACTTTCTAGTTGAAAACCAACGTCGTGATCTAATCTCTAATCATGGCTCGGTTCGAAGAGCTTGATCCACGTCTCTTAAGTTTCATTCTCACCCACATGTGTGAATTAATTCACTTTTAATTTTTAATTTCCCTTAGTTAGACTTAATAACTTTAATTATTTGAATACTTTTACCATGAGTTAAATTTCTCAAAACAATTTACGGGTTTTGGAGATCTCACTTACTTCTGTCCTAGTCCCTCCACAAAGTTTTGAGCGCTAAACCCGTCCTATACCACCCAAAAAATCTCAACAGCGAACGCCATTGGGATTGATAAAACTCCTTGAAAACCCGCCAGGGACCCCGACTACGTAATCTGCTCTTGTGACCAGCCATCACATTTTCAGCCGGAAATCCTTCCTGAATTGTGCTCTAGAGAAGCTGAAAATAGGATATTACAGTGGCTCCCTGTGTGCACCTTTGTTTTTGATGGAAAGCCACAAAGCGAGTGTGAGTTTCCCCATGGTTCTAAAAAATAATGCAAAAGAAAATGAAATGTTATGTTATGAGAAAGAAAATAATAATAAAAACAGCATCCTAGATCTAGAGCAAGAAAAACAAAGAATGGGAATCCCCACGGTGCTCTAAAAATTGAAAGTATGAAACCTTATGAAACCTACAGCCTATCATGCACTAGTCATCCCTTTACAAGTCACTAGGTTCAGGTGTAGTATTTCTCCCTCACTTTACTCCAAGATTCAAGCCAAGGAAAATAGGGAAATAAGGCCAAAGAGGAAAGGTGGAAATAGGAGAAGATGGCGGAAGAGGAGCTATAAGCAAGAGGAAATGGGAATGTTGTAGCGGCTACAATACCCCCAAAATTTTCACCTTGTACATTTAAAATTTTGGGTCCCCCTGCTTTTTCAAGTTTCATGGATGTGTTTGTTGTATTTTAGACCAACTCTTTGAAATGCCTAATCATCATCAAATGCAAATCACGAATGAACCATGGTCATGATAGGTTTTTCTGTCTGTCCGCGTTTTGTGCCATTATCTTTCAATGCTTCATTCTTTTATTCATGAACTTAAACAAAAGATGGAACTCATATTCACCCCTTTGAACACCAATGCAGCTGTTTGAATTGTTAATTCAACCTTAAAGGATCATGACCATGGTTTTGTGAAGTTGTGCTGGGAACTTGGGAACTTGCTGGCTGCACTAAGGTCATTGAGACATCACTTCATAACATATGTCAAAGAAAGTAAGACAACTCATTTGGAATGCCAAACCTAGCATTGGGATCAAGGTCACAAACTAGAATGTAAACTACTAAAGATCCTTCTGCCATGGACTCTGAAATAACTACTGCAATTCATCCAAGGGATTTGGAACTTGTAAGAAAATGATTCTTTGGAGAACTAATCTGACTGCTGGAGTATCGTTGGCAGCCTCCAGTGGAAATGCTAATGGCATATTGGCCAAGCTTAAAAGGTATCGTTTTCCCTTCAAGAGTATTTGGAGCTTTTCAACTGGGTAAGACTACCACCATGTAATGCTGACACCACCATGCCATTGCAGCTACATATAATGCTGATAGAAATGAGTCCTTGGCAAGCAATCTGGTCCTGTCCTGTATTGAAGATGAAGTATGCTCTTGCGAGAAATATTCCATCTTGTGAGAAGACTATACAAACCAAATTTCACATGTTTTGTTGCTACTGACAACCTTCTCCCTATCTCCCTGCTAATACAACATGAGCCATGATTTATGTAATCCTAACCAGTTTTATACCTGAGGTATCATAACTCAGATTTAGCCTGTGTAATTGGCCATGGAAGGACTATTCATTCTAAATTTCCATGATGAGAAAATGACAATGTCATGCCCCAAAGAAGATAATTCCTTCATCCTTATTAAAGCAAGATGGATCATGGAACCAGGTTCAAACCTGTTAAGAAGGTATTGAGCATCAACTGTAATGTGGATTGAGACGAAGAAGTGACCAACTTGAACACACTCAGGTTTGATATGGTCCATGCTTTGTTGTAACTTACTCTGATCTCTGCATCCTTATTAATGCAAGATGGAACCATGATCAAAATCAATAAGAATGTATTGGGTGCCAAAACGCTGCGGATTGAGACAAGAAAACACTGCGGTATGGTAGACGAAGCTGGTCCCTTATCTCTAGTGGGCGGAGGTATAGTGTGAAGGGGAAACATTAACAGGAGGACGGATGCATCTTGATACTGCAGATGGTGTTGTTATGAACAGCCGAGATGATCGTGCACAATGGAAATTATAATAGGATGTCCATGTTGCTAATTATAATTCCAGAGGAAGTACACGCAATCAACTGCTTCATGAATACACAAAGGTAAAGTCTATTGTTTATCTTGGTGTTGGAAGGTTCAGCGTATGCTAGCATCCACTTCATATATTGGAACAACAGTGGTTGCAGGATTTGAGACACCAGAAACCTGTCGTTAGCTTTTCGGATGCAACTCAAAAGCGATGCTCTGTTTTGCATTTCAACCCTGATGCTTCAACATTGCTGATCGTAGCGTCAGACGATAACCATTCACTCATTTCACAAGTGTAGACTTGCTAAACCCAATGTTTCCTTGCAAAGAAATTCGTGGGACATAGCAGAAGAGTCATAACTATGTCAGCATTTCTAAGTGACATTTGTTCACTGCTAACTTACGCAGAAGATAATCGCACTTTTGGCTGAGGCATTGGAACTGGGGTCGTACAAGAAACTAGCTCTAGCAGTCTAATGGCATTCGTAGTGAGTGGCCACGAAACTGCTCCATCAATCTGATGACAATGGTAGCGAAATAGCTAAACCCTTACTTTTAATGATAAAACAGAACATGCATTGCCTCGGCTGGGATGGACAAGATGTTGCTATCACTCAGATAGATGAAAAGACTATTGTTCTTGCTTTAGCAACTGGACAAAAACAAGTTAATCCTCTCTGTCAAGGTTGCTTGAGAATTATACATGATTGCCAGTAAGTCGAGGGCTTTCAATGCAGCTACAATTAAAGTGTCTAAAAGCTCTTGGGCACTAAAGAATCTTCTTATGAGCTGTCTCTTTGAAATAGAATATATTGATGACCCAAGATTAAAGGCCCAAAAGCCTAATGGAAATCCATAGGTTACAAGTCAAGTGCCAGAACAAAGTGATTGAATATGTTACAGGACATAGTTGCACAATCATGGAAGGCAAACTGTGGAGTTTGGTAGCACCATAGCATAGGAAGACCAGCAAGGGTGCACCATCTCCCGCGACGCAACGAAAGAATGTAATCAACAAAGAAAAGGATGTGCGCGCGCCTTGCAACAGACCGTAACAATTTGCATCATGACGCATCGTGATGGGTTAGGTAGGCAAGCATACCAGCGAAACAGTTAAAGACCGCATGCAACGAAATGAATTGGTAGGGGTGAAAGGAATGTGAGGGGTTTTTCATTGGTTTACCACCAGAAACCAACCCCAAATAGGAACTGTAATAAAAACAGATTGCAGGAGGAGTATAAGTGATAGGTTGAGTTCTTGCAGGAGGTATAATTAGTGTAGTCTGCTCTTTCTTTCTTTTTTCTGAAATCATGGTAGGAAATTTTGGCTAGAGATTTTTGTAAATCCAAATTGCAGATTATTAAATTTCAAAATTATTTTTTGAATATGTTGGTGCAGTGCTATAAAGCTTATGATTCAAACATTGCTGCTAATACAAAATTTCTTTTAAAAAAATTTTCTCAAATCAATCTCCCAATTTAATTTACAAAGTTTTGTTCCATTTGTAAATCATTTACCATAACAATCTTTGCAAAACTAGGAGAAATGCCTAGTAAACTTCCACTTAAATTTAACTTCACCATAAACATCAATGCAAATTACATTTTCGTTGTACTATATAGGATTTGAACATGGGTCTCTACAACTAAACAAAGCTTTAAGTAGTGATATCACCTATGTTAATTTTAATCTTTTATATAGTGTATGGTTACTTCTTGTTATGAAATTTAAAATAATTAAATCATGGTGTTTACAAAATTGTCTAAAATTACTAAATTAAAAACATTATATTTCTTGTTTGTAGTTGACAGTATTTTAAGTAACTATAATGTTAAACTAGACTATATGTAATACCAAAAGAGTTTTTTATTAATCATGAGCTGCGAAGGTGGTTTTTTGGGGTTTTAAGTACACATAAGATGTATATGTAAGAGAATATATTTCTATGAATGAAATTATTTTTTTCAAATAAATAAATAAAATAAAATAAAAAACCATGACTATATATGTCTTTGTAATTTAATGATGATATATCTATTTATGAAAATGAATTAACTTAATAAGGAAGTCAGTTTTATATGTCAAGATTAAGTTTCATTAATGTACCCGGTCATGATTTTACTTATTTAGGTTATAAATGTAGGTTGTGTGGTTGGCAATATCTCATATACAAAAGTTTGATTCCCTCAAGTACATGTTGGCTCTTAAAGTCATGTGATCTTACAAGTAAGGCAAATACTGGTGAATCATTGAGTTTACAATTTTGTCTAAAATTACTAAACTAAAAACATTATATTTCTTGTTTTGTAAGTTGATAGTATTTTAGTAACTATAATGTTAAACTAGAATATATATGTTACAAGAGCTCTTACAACACTCGTGAGCTCTCAAGGTGGTTTTTTGGGTTTTTTTTTTTTTTTTTTTAATACACATGGGACGTGTATATGAAGAGTATATTTCTATAAATGAAATTATTTTTTCTAATAAATAAATTAAATAAATTAAAAAACCATGTAGACCATATGTGTCTATATAGATTTTAATGATGATATATCTATTTATGAAAATGAATTAACTTAATAAGAAGTGAGCTTTATACTTATGTCAAGATTAATTTTCATTAATGTGTAAGTCATTATTTTACTTATTAAGTTTATGTTATAATTGTAGGTTGTAAAGTTGGAAATATCTCATATACAAAGATTTGATTCCCTCAAGTACACGTTGACCTTTTGAAGGTATGTGATTTTACAAATGAGCCAAATATGGTTGTGGACACAGGTCCAACTACTTCCCATGTCAAAGTTGATTAGGTGAAACAATTATATATATATATATATATATATATATATATATATATATATATATATATATAGCATTAGTACCCTAGAATTTCGTAAATATAGAATATGTAAAGCTTTGTTAGCATCTTGCTACATATAAAAATGACTTATAGTGAACCTAAATTCATATGCATGATTTCACTAAATATTAGCTTAACAAATTCATATTTGTCTTGCCATTTACAAATTTTGATGTTTGTTTTTATAGTGACCTTTTTCTAAAACATGTAATTAGGAATGAACCAAAGAATGCTTCTTAACATTGAACATAGTCTAGTATACCAGTCTAGTATACCATACCCAAAGGAGGTTTTAAACGGAGCACCTACTAACACAAAACTGACCAAAGCCCAACATTGATGACAATCTATTGAACTAACCCCTTAGCCTAATTTTATAATAGTCTTATAATAGTCTAAAAAAAATATTATATATCTCTTAACATATAAGTTAATTTTATGATTTAAAAAAAAAAAACCTTATTTACAAATTAATTTTAAGTATAAACTTGTCTAAATCTAAGAATTTGTTCATCAAATAAGAAATTATATATAACGAATAAGAGAATATATATATATATATATATATATATATATATAATTTCTCTATCAAAATATATGTTTTTTTTTTTAACAAAACAATTTTTTTTTCTTAATTTATAAATAAAGATTTATTTTCGATGGAATATACATATATATATATAATTTTCTATTTTTAATTTTAACTTATTTTAAATAATCCTAACAAAAACAAATACAAAATCTTTTTTTAATTTATAAATAAGGATTTATTTGTGATCAATTTTCCATAGTTAAAAACTAGAAATATTTTAATATATTTTTTTAAACTTTAATTTGTTCTTAAATAACCTAACCTTACTGTTATTAGTTTATAAATAATTCATTTTTGAATATTTAAAAAAAAAATAAAAGCCTTTGGTTAATTTTTAAAAAACCTAACTATGAATAATAAGTAGATTTCTTTAATTTATATATAAATAAATAAATATCTTTGTAAATCTAATTAGTCCCACTTTTAAATTATTTAACAACCAACCATATTTCATCTCAAACTTGCCAAATGAAACGGGAACTTAAACTACCAAAACAATAGAAAGTATGCCGGCATTTAATATGTACTGTCGGCGCCATTAATACGGGCCAGCTCTAATCACTTAATTAGCTCTAGTATAACAATATATCAGTTACGTGCTAATTTTTCCTTTTTCAATATTCTGAATGTGACTCTCAAAACTGAAATTGAAGCGTCATATTAATTTTGACCGAGAAAAGAACCTCATCTCTTATGAATTTGATTTTTGGGTGAACCCTTTTAATCGAATTAAGTAAGAAATTCTCTTCAATAGGAATTTTATTATATCTTGAATATATATATATTAAATAACTTGTTTTAAGATTTTATTTTAAAAATATTGTTTCAATAAAAAATTATATATTTTTTTAATTTTTAATTTAAATAATCTAACGAGAACAATATCAGTTTTCTTAATTTATACATAAAAAAATACCTGATAAAAAATATATATATATTTTATTTTTCAGAATTAAATTTTTCCAAAAAAACCTAAACTAAACTGTAATATATTTTTCCCAAATTACATTTATTTTAAATAACCTGACTGTCGATTATTTCTTTCTCTGAAATTTCAACCGTCGACGCGGGATTTAGGGTATTTTCAACAGTTACGATATTTTCTTACACAAATTTAATTTAATCTATTTATAAATCGTTAACTATATTGTTTATTTTTTAAATTATTTAACTAATTAAAAAAGCAGTAAAGTACCCATAACTCATGTCAATCTTGCCAAATGAAACGTGAATTTAGGCACAGAGCATCTACAGAACAACTATTTAACACGTACGGTCGGCGCTATCGATACGGGCCAGGCCTAATCACTAAGTTACCTGTAAACCACTGTAAACATAACAATATACCGGTTCCGTGCTATTTCCCTTTTCAATCCTCTAAATGTGAGTTATAAAATTGAATTTGGAGCGTCATTTTAATTTTGCCAGAAAAACTTTTATAAATATAGAAATGGCACTAGACATAACAATATATCGGTTCCGTGCTGGTTTCTTTTTTCGAAAATTCTCTAAATGCACGAGTTTCCTAAAATGAACTTGGAGCGTCATCTTAATTTTCACAGAAAAAAACTTTTGTAAATATAGAAATGGCAGAATTGACAGACTGTGCTTACTTACCTGTGCTCAAGTTGGGGCGTCATATTAATTTTGGCTGAGAAAATCTTCGGAACAAATAGAAATGGCAGAATTGACAGACCATTCCATACCTGCGCTCACAGCAAGCTTTAAGGTTGATTATGTACGGTTCAGGTTGAGGACTGAATCTCCACACAGCTCAGACACGCCTCCCACATCACATCCACATCAAATATTGAACATACGATTCCACCTATGTTTTCTGCCTCTCATTTCTTTAATTTTCACCTAAACCGCAAACCCACGAAACAGCACGTCAGACAGATTAAAGGTCAGGAGAAGGTAATGAAATTAGATGGCGAAAAAGGAACCCCTAAAATATTGAGCTCCAAACTCTCCTAGAAAGAACAGAGAACGCTGAACAGATTGGGATGAACTAGAAATATTATTAAAAACGAACTAGTAGAAAGCGAAGACGATTAAAATCGTTCAATATATAAAACCCTTAAGATTTGAGGGCCAAAGTCAGATAGGCAAGCGAAGGCACCAAAAATAATGCGTGACTTCTGAATCCTTGAATGGCTCCTCTTCGTTGAAATTGTCCTAGATTTGTTACTCTGTAAATTACCTGCAGTACGAAATAATGAAAGCAGTTAAATTCTCCCAAAATCAAGACCACAGAAAAAACCCTCTGGGCCGTGTGGATATCCATCCATCCCCATTATTTAGCAAGTAACTTGTTACTCTGTAAATATCTAATATCTCATAAGAAAATACATAAACCAAAAATAAACATACCTACTTTACATTCAGTGATTATGCTAATTCCAGAAAAATCCGAAATCCTGGGTTTCTTTTCCATCTATTCATCTTCTTCTCTACATCATATGGGCAAATCGGCCACAACAATGTACAGACACACACCCCAACCCAAAACAACAGATCAACTGAAAAAGATAAAAAATAAAATGCCTTGAAAAAATAATGATGCATGGCCATGCTGTTGACAAAAGAAAGAATAAAAGAAGCCAAGCTGTTACGAATACAGCAGAATGCAAAAGAAAATGAGATGAAATTGTTATCAATAGCAATCTTTGCTCTCCAAGAATTGGTTTAAACCCACTACTTTCAAACGGTCACAACCTTATTCCAAGTTTTAATTCTTTCAGCTCATATCCGTTTTAACAAAAATCCCACTATAAGCTTTTTGTTCATCTTCAAATCCACCGTCATTGAATTGCATTCTCAAAGTTTCAAAAACAATTGGGCGGTTTTACAAAATCCAATGACTCTAAGCAGTTTTGTGCTTTTTATTGTTTCAACTGGCAGTATGTAAAATTCAGAGCAATCTACACGGATTTGTGCTTTTATAGCCTAAATGGGCGGTAGTGGTTTTGCTTTTATAGCTTAAATGGGCAGTAGCGGTTTTATGATTTTACACAACAGGCGTTTAGAGTTGATCCTAATCTGTCCAGCGTAAAGCCAGATTTGTGGTTGTGTGTTTATAGCTTCAATGGCGGTAGTGGTTTTGCTTTTATAGCTTAAATTGGCGACGATTTTGTGATTTTATACCGTAGTCCAGCGGAAAGTAAAGCAGTTTCAAATATTTCAAGGAAATTGTGTTAATAGGAAAATACGTTTTTTTTTAATTGGAAATGCAGAAAATATTTTAAATGTGGTAATATATTCTAAAATTTTATATAAATGAAATTAAAATTTTATATAAATGAAAATATAGTTTTTTTTTTTTTTTTTTTTTTTTTTTTTTTTTTTTTTTAAATAATCAGAAAATAAACATTTTTTTTATTATATATTAAGATAAATAAATTATTTTATAATTACAAGACTAGTATAGTTATATGGTTTAGATTTAAATTTTATTTTAAAGTTTAGTTGTATGTTTTAATTTGAAAATATAATTACTAGCAATTGCATCACATATTTATGACAGGTATTTTATAGGAAAGAGTAATATAGAGAGAGAAAACATATGTTATATGTTATGTGATTTAATTGAATATTTAACTTGTAAATATGAATTATAAATAGTTAATAAATAAAGTTTAATTCAAAGCACTTGCTAAGTGTCTATCCATAAAAAAACATTAATTTCTCACTATGGGTAATTGATTCACTAATTAATCATCATACATGTTCATTTCTTGTCATTTTCTTGTCTCTCTTATCATAGAAATTATAAAAATACAAATCATATCAAGAAGTGACATGAAAAATATGAAATTGAAATACTATTTAGGGTAGTAAAATTAAACTAGGTATTATCATGAAAAACATTAATTGCTGCTATGAATAGTTGATTCACTAATTAATCATCATACATGTTAGGTTTCTTGTCATTTTCTTGTCTCTCTTATTATGAAATTATAAAAATACAAATCTAACATATTAGCGTGACATAGAAAAAATATAAAAAGGAAGGTGAAACCCACTATTTAGAGTAGTAAAATTAAACTAGTTATGGTTAAATAAAAAGAACTTATAAAATAAGATGTAACAATAATATAGATTTTCTTCCAAAAAATTATTAATTGCAACAAAATATGAATTCATATAATATTAATTTAGAAACTATTTTAAAATATTTAATCTAGATTTCATTAAAAAAATGATATAATAAATAGTTGTTACCTATTAAATAAAGAAAACAATAATTTAACATAAAAAATAACATTACATATAAGAAACTCAACTATCAAGTGTACCCTAAAACAATTTTCAAAACTAATATAAATAAGTTGATTAAAGAGAGAGCAAAGTAAATAAATTATAAATAAATTAATTAAAGAAAATAAAAATAAAGATTAGTAGAGTTTTAAAATTTACAGATAACATGTAGATATAGTTTCAGAGTAAAACCATAATACCCTTTATATGTTTCTTGCTTTGAGATTTTCTATCCTAATCATCTTTTTTATTTAAAATTATTGAAACACGACAAATTCTTCATATGGCCATTGCATATTTCAAATGAATCCTTACAACACCTTAAATACATAATATAGGATGTACTTTATGGTGTGATTTTGAAGAGATTAAAATAGGGATATGATTGTGAAAATCAATATAAAACGATAAATTATTTATTGTTTTAATCCAAATTATTGTCCATTTGGAAAATTGATGTTTTCAATGTAAAGATCAATTATGTTCAAACGGATTTATTTACTTGTTTAAATCAAGTATGTTAGTATTGTAAATGAAATATAATTAATTATCATATATTAGGCCCCGGTACTCCTTGTCAACTAATATAACAAAATCAAAATTAACACAATTATCTACTTAAACCACAATTATATACATTTATAGCGATGTTGGTTACTAGTTGGATGTAGTTGGATGTATTTAGTTCTGAATATGAAATTAATTTAATTATTAATTATAATTATAAATATAATTTTTAATAATAATAATAATTATTATTATTATTATTATTTAGATTTTAAATTAAATATTTTAAAAAATTATATAATATCAATACACTACACAGAAAAATGGGTAATATGAAAAACTAAACTGTATGATGAATAATAAAATTAAAAAGGAATAATATATGATTAAAAATAATAACAATGGCGGCGAGTGCTATAGGTGCATATTAATGTATTGGGACAATATACTGTCCCTCCATTGAACGGTGTAGGCCATCCCTTAGATTTTAATAAATTAAATCTTATAACATAGCATTTTTTTTTTGCTAAGTGCGCTAATTCTATTATGAACATAAAGTTGACGCACGGGTTCATGCGAGGGCTGGCTTAGGGCTTCGGTATCCGAGTTACGCTAGAAATATGTGGAGCTGGCCATAGCCGAAACGAGTTCCTTTAAAAAGTAATTATAGCCATGAGGTACGGGAGGCTTAGGTGAAGAGTCAACTACATTGACATGATAAAACTATAGTAGAACTTAATAGGCATGCGGTATTTATTTGCTATGTCATGGAGAAACCAAATTTTTTGCAAAAAAGTCAAGAGAGGAGAATTCATACGAATACTGGACATAGCGGAGAGAAAGCAATTAGTTTGGGTAGAAATTGTCCTCTTCGTTCCTTGACCATAGGGATCCTCACGAGTTCTTCTTCCTTGATCTTGGCTACGTACAGCGAACGGTCGTTCCACTGCCAGTGTAGTTAGTGGGGGAAGGGAGCGAGGAAACGAGGGAACGGCCCCGGGACTAGCGAGAGGGAGAGAGCGATCGGGTGGGAGCTGACACGAAAGGAGCGGGCGCGGGTCCAGTCGGAGGAGGATGGATGGTGGCTTCTTCTTGTAGGTGTGATTGAAGGCGATGATAGTTGGGCGGTTAAAGGCACGATCGAAGTGAAGCTCGGCACGTTGGGGGCCGCACTGGAATATCGACGCCGGGGAGAGGAGGGATGGCGGAAGCATGGAGCGTGGACGAGAGGAGGAGCGAGGGTGTGAGCGCCATGGATATGACCGGGAATGTCGACGAGGGCTCGGAGCGAGAGGCGTCTTTCGGATGGCTCGGAAGGAGAAATCGTCGGCGGGGGCTGGGGAGCCGCTCGCTCATGGAGCACTGCCCCTAGAGGCACACGTACGGGGTCATCGGCCCCTTGCCTAAGTCTGAGCATGGTGAGCTTCTCGGGGTGAGCGAAGCGACGGAGGGAGGCTGAACGGAGACAGGCGGCCAACAATAACGGGAGAAACACCGAAAGTTGAAATTGGAAGGCGAAGTTCTTGTGCGTATGGTGGGCTTAGGTATGGTTTCCGAGCAACAATGCAAAGAACGCCGACGACCGGTGTTTGTGCGTTCGCAGGCGTAGCACAACCACAGGCGAAGACGCAAAGTCTGGGCTCGGTTCGGGCGGGAATGGTCGGAGAGCGCGGCGGCGTCCGGTGATGTCGGTGCACGGACCAGGCGGAGAGAGCGGCGCGGCGGAGTTATTATGACGCGAGGAGCACATTGATGGCCGCCTTAAAGGCGCCATAGGGGGCCATGTGGCCACACCGAGGTGAGGGCGCCTTGGGGCCCCGGCAGGGCCAACGGACCGCGTTACGACGTCGTATCATCACGCATGGGAGATCTTATAACATAGCATTAATGGAGCTAGATTATGTAAATTAAATCCGTATGTAGCATCATGTTGACGGCGTTATTTGAAATAATCGAGACGGCGAGTTGGTCGTGCAGCCTGTGAGTGTGTGTTGCCAAAAATTCATACGAAAATACGAGATCAAGAGGCGCAATCCAGGCCACGAAAATGCGACTCTTGTGGTGGTGAACATACGGTTGCCTTGAGGAAATAGTCACTCCCATTTTCTCGGGTCGTCGCACGATCGAGTCTATCGAGCCTCGAACATCGCGATCGTATACACTCGTCACTCTCATAAAGACCCTTGGGCTCACTGGGATAGGGAAGAGTGGGGTGGGTGAGTGTCATTCGACGGCACTGGGAAGACACAAGAACTCCTAATGCCGAGGTTCGATCCCCTCGCAGCAAAGCAAGTACGCACATGTTGTTGTTGTAATCAAAACAAAAGCTTCAATGATTTCGCGTTTGAATGCGAGTCGACAAAAAGGAAGCGGACAAACTCGTTCAAACGCTACTTAATTAATAGTCTAACATTAAAATCAATGGTACATAATGTTCTGTCATTCTAAGAAAGTTGTTTTCATATCAACTTTACAATAACAAGACTAATAAAAAAATTTTAACAAAAATTTGAAAAAGTATGCTACGAAAATTTTAATCAAAGCAATGCTTCATAAAATCACGCTTAAGAAGTTCACTATGAAGTCCACTAAGAAACAACATGGCATAAATTTAATATTAAACCATCTTCCTTGCAACTATTTTGACCGACTAATAGGTCCCAGAAGTTTGAGCTGCCGATCTCATGCGATTTAATGCAGAGCAAAGCAAATTATATTAATCGTTTGTGACACTTTTTCTTTTATTTTCCGGTGGGTTTTAAAAGTCATTTTATCGTTTAATTTATAAACTTTAAGGATTTAATGAAATGTTATTATTATTATTTTTATGTTGGGATGTTCTCTAAATATTATTAAGATTAGTGAATGTTGTGGAATGTGAATATTAGTGTAAATATGATTCAAATTAGTGAAATATTATTATTGTATACACTATTTTAGACTCTTATTGTATAGGTTTTTTTTTTTTTAAGTTAATTTAATTATTACATATATTATTAAATATTTTGAATATTAATATTATTATATTGATTGTTTTATGTTTTTAAGTAAAGGTTTTATTAAATTTAAGTACAATTGTAAAAAATATATTTTTATTTGATAATATTCAAATTTCATTTTTTTTAATATTATTTAATATAAAAATTATTAATTATTTTTAAAAATAAATATAATGTTAATTTTACTAGAAAATAGATAAATATTATTAATGTGTTATTTAGATAGAACACAATATAATAATTTTACTTAAATGATTGTATATATAATGAAATATTCTTAAATGTAGATTATTATTATAATATAAGGTGGTATATGTTTTTAATTTTTGAAACAATATTTTAATTTTAAATATATTTTAAAGAAAATAAAATCAATTATTTAATTATTTTTTTTACAGTACAAAAAGTTATGTATGGGAATATATATACTATTAATATTGTCGATATTCATTATGTATACTACTAGAATAATTTCAATTGACTTTCTTAAATTTAATTATATTTAAATATTTTTTAAATATTATTCAAAATAAAATTAATTAATTTTGTTATTTTAAATTATATATATATATATATATATATATATATATATATATATATATATATATATATATATATAAATGGTAAAATATTATCAATGTACATGCTATTTAAATTTATATATATTAATAAAATATAAATTATTTGAATATATTTATTTTTTATTTTTTTTCAATTCCTAATATATAAATAAATAATTTGTATTAAAAAATAGATCATAATTTATTTAAATTTATATAAATTAATAAAGTATTATAATATATACTATATATATAATACTGTAACTACATTTGAGAAATACACATAAACCGGATGAAGTCTACGTTTCGAACCAACTAATATGGTTTATTTAGGATAAGGTGAGAAGGCCAATCGGTTACATCATTGCTCGAGAAAGCTATTAAAAACTAGTGGTTAGTGAATTAGTTATTAAAGGTAAAATCGTTCACAAAATTAGTTTAAATAATAATTAAATTAACTATAAATCCCAAAAGTTTAAGAATTGTTCTGAAGATAGTAGTGTCTATTTTTATAAAAATAATAATAATAAAGTTATAGGTTGTAAAATTATTATTTTATTTATTATAATAATATATAATTAGTAAAAATAAGACCAAATTAGTTAAATAAACTATTATTTATATATAAATAGTTATATATAAAGTAAACCAAAGTGAAAGGGATCAAAAAATTAGTAAAGAAATAAGGGAGTATTAATTAATATAAATATTGCAAAACTTTATTCGTCATAAAAGATAGTTTTAGGAAAGGGCTAATAGTAAATAACAAAATTTCGGGGATTGTTAAAATAGCGAAAACGAAGGAACAAAATAGAATAAAATAATATAAGAAAAATAACACGAAAAGCCTAACTCAAACCGGGCGTGAGGAGGGAGGAATCAACCGCGAAGACGAAATCCAACTCTTACTCAATTTCCAACTATCATCCCTAGTAAATTCCTATCCTTTTTATATAATCTCAATAGCCTTTGTAAGGTTAGAGTAATTGGAAGTAGTCAACCCTAGCAATTACTTTAGAGTCCTCCAATACAAACATGGTGACATGATTTCCCCACGTGTTGACAAGAGTTGAGGAGTTTGTGAATGATTGTGCTTAATGTCTGTGACATACTCATGGATTTTTGATTAATGGACCGATATGTTTCTCCAATATAGAAATTACCACAAGAACATGAATACGAGTAAACCCCTTTCCATTAGGGAATTTTGGAATTCTAAAATGGGCCTCCTAAAATTGTAAAATAATAGTAATAATAAAATAAGATTAGTTACATCAAATTTTAGAGGGAAAAAAGAAAAAACCACTTTTTTCAACTTATCTCCCTATCAGGTTTGCTGGAAATTTCGGCAGGAATACTCATTGGATGCCAAAATTTGATTCCTCATCCAAGGATTACCTATGTTGCATACTTTTTGATGGACCATAACTATGCAAAAAACGAAAAAATACATGAAAGACATGATTGCAATCACGCTTTTCACGTATTTCTCATTTTTTTGTGGTGGGGTCCGCCAGTATGCAACGTGGGTATTCATTAGATGAAGAATTAAATTTTGCATCCAGAAATTACTCCCGCTCGAAATTTGAGTAAAACCTTAAGGAGATAAGTTGAAAAAGTAGTTTTACTATTATGTTATTTTTTAATCTTTTTACTTTTGTACCCCCAAAAATGGTGAATCATCCCCATGGTTGATACCATTGTCTTGAATCTTATTGGTTCTTATAAAGTTTATTTTGGTTGTACATTTTTTCTTAGGAGAAACATTTTAGACCTCAAAAAGTTCTCTAATGTGTCCTTAGGGTCGATCGGGTCTTCTTAATCTAAGAGAATTTATGGGAAACGGCGATGTTACAAAAGGTTTGAACGAAGGAGAAATTATTATTTTCTCGAGACCTTGAAAATCATGTTTGTGGTCCCTTGGATAAACGAGAGATGAACCTTGGAGATAGGATCAACTGAGTAGATTGCCTCTTAATCCTTTAGAGGCTTTTTAAAAGGCCTTAAGGCCTTAAGATCTGCTGCAACATTGTTCAAATGCATTAAGAAGATGGAATTTTTTAGAACGAGTGGTTATTAATGGGAGATTCTTGAAACGAGTGGAAGGGTGCTAAGAACCTAAACTTTTGGGCAGGAAAATGATGAGAACTAGCGCCCAGAAGATATTGTTGTGTGAGCTTTCTTGCGAAAAACTTGTGTTAAATGGAACCATCATCTCATTTCTAGAGAGGATGTCAAAGAAAGGAAGGCACACGTCCACCTCAACCTCCATCGTGAATTTAGAAGTGAAATCGATGGGAATTAAGGTGGCACAAAAAAAGATCAACTTCTCACGACCATGGGGCCATATGACACAAGTATCATCAACAAACATCTTCCACTTTCTAGGGTGAAATTGAGTTGAGGCTAAAGGCCTTGGTCTCAAAATATTCCATAAATAAGTTAACAACTATGAGGAAAGAGGAACCCATCGAAACACGCAATTTTTCATATAACTCATGGAAACTAAAGAAGGTCGAGGTGAGGCATGAGCCAACTAATTTGGAAGTGTCTGGTCGAGATGGGTTGCCCTGACACCAATGGCCTCACGAGATGGGGATTTTTGGTAAATAAGGAGACAACATCAAAACTATTAAACTATTACAAATAAGGAGACACATAAGCTATTAATATTGTTAATTGTCAACGTTCATTATGTCACTTAGGGGAATTGAATGCGAGTGAAAAATATTTCATTCTTTCCTCCAATGACCCAATATAACCCCCAAATTAGCAAATCATTTTAATTTCATTCTTTTATCTGATACCCAAAATAACCCTAATTAACAAACCATTTTCATGTTGTTCATATTATTGTATAAATTATTACATATTTTTTAGATAGAAATAAATTTAAATTTTTTTATGAAAGTTAATCAAAAATTGTATTTTTAAATCAGAATATTTTAAAAAATTATTATAATTTTATAGCGATTTTAAAAATAAATATATGTGTTCTTTGTTCCAATCGATAATTTAGATCATGGCATCCATAACATTGTTAATTTGAGGTGATGTTATACATAGATGAGATAAAGTATGAGTGTATCTTCATTCGACGTGGATCCGGTGACAAAATAAAATTGTAAAAATCAACATGTAAATTACTCGTACAATAATAGAAGAACTTAGAAACTATCATCTCTTCGTTGTTAGTAATAATGATGATGATATACACATAAACAAACTATGAGTATATCTTTATTCACCTTGGGTTTAGTAAAAAAAATTTAAGTGGAAACATCAAGACTTTACGTTACCAAATTTCTAGAAAGATGATATTAAGCTTAAATCTCCTACTTAGCGAGATCCTTGGATGCTTTTTTTTTTTAAAGTGAGCACATGAATTCATGTGTTTGGAGCCAAAAGTAGTGATATTTTAGCATACGGAGAGTTATTACACTTGTTCTTACATATTTCTAGCAATTTTTTTTTACGATTCCGCCATATCGTTCATTCTCCTTGTAACGTTACAATGCATATGACAAACAAATTTAGAAGAATCCATATATAAAAGCAACATTTGCATACCTATCTATATTTAATGCAAACTAATATATAAATTTGAGGATTTAAATAGGTATTTTGTAATTTATGTTTTCAAATATCCATCGATCTTGCCTGATAAACAAAAGTCACATTGTGGCAATATGAAAAAACAAAAGCGGTGACACGCACGGGTGGCTCTTTTAACACACACACACATATATGAAAATAGAGATTTATATTGTTTTCTAAAACATGATATTGGATTTAAATTTTATTTTAAAGTTTAAGTTTGTGTGTTAATTTGAAAATATAATTACAAAAATTAATATAAATTATTTTTATTGTAATTAAAAATTTTTCAATGTGTAAATCTTTTATGAAATAATTGAGAAAAAATGTAGTTAGAGAAATTTAATCCTATCAATACTTCAAAAAATCATAATTAAAATAAATTTATGTTAATTAATTATAATATTATTTATATTTATGTAATTCCATCTCTATATTCATATATTCTGTTTTTAATTCTATTAAGATTTCATAATACAAATTACTGCATACACATATGGCAGTATTCTAAGTTTTTATATGTTTATTAACTAAATTTAAATATGAAGTTATCAAATATCATAATCACAAATATAAATCATTACTATTTTTATTTTTATTTATATGAAAAGTTGAAGTTATAATTTATACTATTCTGTTTCATATATATTTCATCTTTAAATAGATTTTTTTTTAAAATTATATTAATACATTCATAATACCTTTGGGCATCTTTCTTTGATATGTTTTCTAATTTTTATTGTTTTCCTTTTATTTTTAAATGTAATTTGTATAGAATAATTTTGTATAGAGTAAGAAAAAGGAATGAGAGATAGAGAGATAGAGGAGCGCTCTTAAAAAGTTAGTTTAGTATAAGTACTAAGTCATTATACGATTTGACTAACTAAGTTTAAAACATGAAATTTTAGAAATATAGCATTTGGTCATGAATATGAAATTTCTATAATTATGTCAATGCACATATCTGTTTTGGAATAAGGTTTCCAAAATTTTAATTTTATTATCAATAATTATTAGGTGGATGATAGAGATTAAACTTCCATGGAATATTCAAGAATACTTGTAACATCTCGAGTGTTGTAAATATTGTTGTTATTGTCGGTTATTCGTTTTTTTCTTGAATGAGACTTTGCTAAGTAAGGCTTGCTTATTTTATTATTTTGATTAATGAGAAATTGTGACAAGTCTTGGAAACTCCCCCAAAGAGACCCTAAACGAATTCTAAAAACTTCCACCAATTATGGCAGTTAACTCTCTATCTTTCCTTTGAGAACTCTTTGTCTTTCTTCCTTTGAGATAAATTATCTCGAGAAGGAAGGACGAGGAGTTATTTCTTTTGGCTACCAAATAAGAAGGGAAAACATACGAAGAGAAAAATCACCTAAACAAGACGTTGTGAAGGTATGGCCGGGGCCGCTAGCGAGTATTTCACAGGTTGGACTGAAACGTGAAAACTATGACATAGACGGAGGTCCATGAGTCTTAATGCAGGTTAAAACGATGTCATGAAGCCCGAACCGAGAAAGAGTTTTGCCAAATTAACATTTTCCCGAAGGTAGAGCTCAGGGAGGGGCGGGACGTGATTGTCGTTCTTGTTGGAGAAGGGAGGAGCGGGTCTTTTCCTAGTTGAGTTTATGGGCAAGTCAAGTTAGGTACATATAAGTGTTTATTTTTAATCTCTTTATAATGATATGTATGTTAGAAAATATGGTAATTGTTATTTTGTACCATTGTGTAAAAAATTAATACGTAATCGTAATAAAAACAGTCAGAACGTAAAAAAAGTACTAACATTGGGAATTATGTTATAACTATGGATATTGTGTAACAATTTATTTCATACAACAACTACTAGAATACTTTGTCTTTTCTAATAGAATATGTAACCACCTTTAGTCACGGGTGCCTACTTTTAAGGTCTTCACCATTGGTGAAACGGAAATTTATAAGCAATTTTGTATATTTACAATCATTTGTAAAAAAAATGACATGCAACGTGAGGTATCTAGGGTGGTCGCGGGATGGTGAGAAACCTTTGTAGGAGGTAATGGGAATAGCTTGAACAGGCGAAAAGGAACAATCTTGGAGTACCGTAATATGAATTTTTTGTAAAAAAATTGACATTGGCCGATAAGAGCTTGGTTAAGTTCACTTCAACAAACACAAGGGGTTTTCGGCTTGGAACAATCCGGGGCTCTCCCATAGTTGTTTTGGGAAGGTTACCCCATGGGCGAGAGGAAAGGCCCCCCAGACAAAAGGGTCCTTATTCTTTTCGGGGCACTAAAGAAACAAAAAAGAGCGAACGAAAGATAGTATAATTATATACAACGGAAAGATTAGCAATGAACCCAATACATATATTAAAGTAGTGAACTAAACCATTGCAAGTGAAATAAGTAAATATACATCAAAGATTTAAATGCATGTCAAAGAACAATTGGTGTCTCATTATTGTAAGGCATGAGAGACATTCTATCATAAAGTAGAAATACCATTATAAACTAACCATAGAACACATACATAATTGAAGTATTCATATGTACGAACTACAAAAAAAATAACCAAGCCAAAATTAACTAAAGACCTTTTGCTCCAAAACATGAAGTCGTGATTCTATTCATTGGTTCATTAAAGAAGTAAATACATAGTCACTTAGGTCATTTCATGGACGCCACAAAAGCCAAGGTAAATTCGTAAGAATAATTACAATAAATAAAAGTACCCATTTATAACGAGATAGGGCACTTGAAACCTAGTATTCTTGAAAATTGAAATTTTTGAAATTCACACGTTGGCGGGGAGGAACCTCTAGCGAGACTCTAGAATCCAACCTACACATTTATCTTAGCAAAAAGAAAAGAAACCATAAGAATCCCTGCGTAGCAAAGGCATATATAGAGAACTTTTAGATGTGCGAACAAGGGTGTGAGCTTATTTCCGAAGTCGGAATTTGAGGTTTCGAAAACGAATTGGAAACTTTAAGAACAACTCCAAGTCTTACAAGAAAAAAGAGCAAAAGAAGAGTTAATTTAAAAGTACAATTAATCTTCAATATAGCAAACCCTATAGTAAATGGAGGCGTTCCCGAGGGTTACCTCACAGGAGAAAGTCACTACGATCCCAGTATCAAGTAGAACCCTTTGAAATGAAATGACAGCAGTTGCTATCACGGAATTAATAGGGTTTATTAAGCATGAGCAAATACAGGCATAGTGATTGCATCATGGGTAGAGTCATTGTTTTCGAAAGGAGGTAGATACATAGGCCATAGCGAAAACCCTAAAAGGGATGGAAATATGCAAACACAAAAGCATGATTAAAGAATACTCCCTCTCTGATAACGACGGAGAAATCATTGCAAAGTAAAGTTAGGGGTACCTAGAATACCGGTACAAACCCTATTTCATGGAGCGAGGGTTGCAAACGAAATTTATGGCGAGAAGATGGTAGAATGACGGGTCAAACGTTGAGACTAGGGAAAGGTAGTTACCCTAACTACTCCCAAATAGTCTACACGAATTGGATTAAGGCGATTGTGAAATCAACGGTCGAGATGGATCCAAGTGTCACAATAACCAAACATGCCATTAATGGGGTGATTCAAAGAAGCATCGGTAAGTTTGTTTAATGAAATATGTGTGAACCAATTAAACTAGAGGAGGCAGAGTGGAAATTAAACCTCAACATTATCATACGGTCCAAGATCAGATTTATTCAAACTTTCTTTAAACATTGCAAGGTTTTCAAACAAGTTTTGTTTATGCTAACTAAAGACCGTATACTTAGATTATCATGAGTTCGTAACCAAATTTAGAAAATTGTGGCCTTTTTGGGAAAGCATGTAATAAAAAAAGTATTAATGTTGCACAACGAAAGTAGTATGAGGAGACGATCTGAAGCGCTCCACACAGGGAGGCAAAAACTTTTGACGGAAATATATTTGTACCTCACAAATAGACCAATCCAAATATGTGGGTCCAATTGGTGAGCGAAACTCACGTACAAAGGTGTTATTGTAAGAAATTATACAACGATGTGACATAGATGACAAACTTACGGCCTTATAGTGAAAGAATGAAAGTTAAAGCATAAAGAGAATCATGAAAGTCTTTCTGTAGACGAGAATCAAAGAAACACAAAATCCATTCTAGAATATGGAAATAGAGCTAAGATGCATCCGTTGAGAGAGGAAAACCTAGAGTTGAGGGAGGTAGAATCGACAACGAGAGGAATATGAAAATGCTTTGGGTGGTAGAGGAACTAGAGACAGAAATTTGAGAGGCTGAGGAGAATTCAAAGAAAAATTAAACCTCCAATGTTTGATAGGGGAAATGGAGGAGGCGATTGAAGCTTGTTAATCAATATGAACAAATACTTCCAAATCTACGAATATGATGATAACTTGAAGGCCAAATTAGTGATGTATAAACTACGAGGTAAAGCCACTTTTATGGTGGGATGGAATTAAAACAATACGGAATTGATGAGCACAAGGTGACTTGGTAAGTTTCCATAAGCACTTCAAAGATAAAAATTTTGCGAACATTTTACGATGATAAGGTGAAGATTCCATGATTTAATAGTGGAATAACGATCCCCATGGATGAGTTATTGACAAATTTACCTCACAACAAAAGATATGTACCTTATATTCGGGGAGGAAAAATCCAAGGCCTGTGATTTATCAATAGCTTACCGACCTTGGACATTGGGTTCAACGCTCCCAGTGACAGGACTAGCAGCTCTGCGTGGATCCTAACTGTGGCGATTATGAGAGTATAATGCCTACGGGTTTTGGTCGCAGCAATCATGATTCCTCTACATGGTATCGAGCACAGACCCGAGTTCGATTCCCCGAGCTACATTTTGGGGTATTGATTCCCCGAGTTGCGTTTGAGGGGGGTGTTGGAGGTAATCGCCACACCTCTGTGGAATCGGTAATTCCCTGCAGGGATCCTCGTTACTAGTTTGGAAGTTTGATATGTTTGTGGATTTTGGTGTAACGACAAACCTCGAGAGAAAGGAGAGGTTGGAATTTGATAATCCAAAAAATGATGGACAAGGCCATTCGAAAATCTTAAATCTACTAATGGTGAGTAGACGAGAAAGGGAAGGGGGGCAACAGGGATGGCCAAGTAAAGGGGCAAAATAACTTCCAAAATAATGGAGTGTTAAACCTATAGGATTCAAGGTTGCACATAGGAAACAATCATATGGACCTCCGGATGGAATCAATCAAAGACCAAAGTACAAAATTAGACACCAAGCAAGTTGAAGAGAAAATCAAATAAAATAGACATTAACTAGTCTCGGGCATACCCTTGCACTTTTGGGGTTGTGGGAGCCCCACTATTATAAACATTATCCTCACCACTTATAGAAGTGAGCAGAATTCTAATGTTAGAAGCATCTATGGTAGTAGAGGTAGAAAGAATCATGTTGAGGATTAATGCTGCTCTAGAATCATAAGATCGAATATCAACGTGCAATGGTAGAATTTGAAGGTATTTTAGCTAACCATTATGTCTCTTATTTAATAGACAGATGTGATTCTAAGTTATGTGAGTCGAAAGATGTTTGAACTTTGTCATTTACAAAGTGTTAAGTTTAAAAACTAGTAGCGCAGCCCAATGCAGCCCTTTGGAGAAAAAAGGAAGGTGACCACCGAGGTGGAATGTTGTCCCATTGAGAATGGAGGGAAACAAATTAAAGTAAACTTAAATATGTTACCTTTGGGATCCTATGATGTGCTAATAGGTATGGATTAGTTAGAAGTACATTGGTCCTTAGTGAGCTGTAAGGAAAAGAACCATTAGCTTCCTCGCCGATGAAGGTTTTAAATAAGAGATTCAAGGTATTAAAGAGGCCATTAAGTTACAACCTATCACAACTAATCGACTAGTAAATACATCGAGAAAGGGTTTTCAAATATGTGTTGGTAGGTAGGCTGCATTCTAAGGATAAGAGAGCTATTTTGGAGAAGATACACCAATTATTCAAGAATTTGTTGGATTTTCCCATGAGATATTTTAAGGGCTACACTCAAAGAGAAATTGGTCCCACCATAAAACCAATTTCGGGAGCAACCACGACTCTAAAGCCACTTGCGCAGATAATTATCTTGGAGGTGTAGAGCTTAAGATCTGTTCACAAGAGTTGCTTGATAAGGGGCAATTCACCCAAGTTTGTCACCTTGAGGAGCCCCCAATGCTATTCGTGAGGAAGAGAGATTTCACCTTGGCCAAGTTTGGCCATCGATTATAGGCAGGCATTTGGATAAACTAGCTATAAAAAATAAGTACATGTTGCCAATAATCAATGATTTGTTTGAATAGGTTAAGGGTGCTACAATATTCCTATAAAAAATTGACATATGGTACGAGTTATCACCGAATCGAGAATAAAGAGCAAGACATCTGCACGACAACATTTAGGGAATCGATATAGTCATTATGAATATTTTTTGTTGCCATTCGGGCTCACTAATTCCCAAACAACTTTTACGAGTCTAATGATTAGTATTTTCCACACTTATTTGGACAAATTTGTTCTTATTTTTATTGAAAATATTAATATATATTCAAAGAGCACGGAAGAACATAAGGAACATCTTCAAATAGTATTACAAACATTAAGAGAGAATCAAATTTATGCTAAATTTAGCAAATGTAATTTTTATTAGGATCAAATTCAATATGCTGAACATGTAATCTCATACGAAGGTATAGTTGTGGACCTAGTGAAAACCATCATGGAATGGTATGTCCCCAAAAATGTGGCGGAGCAATCGATCCCTTTTGGGGTTCGCTAGGTATTATCTTCAGTTTATAGAGTGGTTTCCAAGAATTACTTACCCTATGACTTCGTTACAAAAAAAAAGAAGAAGATTTAAGTGGACGGTGAAGTGTCAACACAATTTTGAATTACTAAAACATTTACTAACTGCATATTTTGTCATTGAAAATATCATATCCAAAAAATTTATTGCCTGCCTGCCAGATGCCTATAAGGAAGGTGTTGGGGAGTTTTAATGTAGGAAGATAAAGTGATAGCTTACTAATATGGGAAATAGTATGCTTATGATTTGGAACTAACAACATTTGTTCATGCGTTGAAAGTGTGGTGGCATTACATTGGGAAAAATACTCCTCTTGTTGACGGATCACGGGTAGTTTAACTAGTTTCTTTAAACAATTTAATTTTAATGGCCACTGCAAGCTAGGTGGACGCATTCCTAAGTGAATTTGACTTAGAAATTAGACACTTAAGGGGAAAATAAAATTGTGTGGATGATGCGTTAAGCGGAGAAAATTTACCATGTATACAAAATTTCCTATAGTCAATTGGAAATTGATCTTTCTAATCATATTAAAGAGATTTCTCTCAAAGATCCAAAGTATGAATTCGTAGCCATGATAATCTAAACAATAACAAGATTCTAGAAAAACCTTAGAGTACGACACAATTTGTAATAATTTTGTTGACTTTCGGAGGAATAGTATATGTTCCCAATCGATTGCTTAATTAAACAATTCTTGTTGGATGAATTTCACCGAAATCATACATGCCCATATTGGATATCAAAAAAAATTTCTGCAATTGGGAAATACTATTTATGTTAGGTATGAAGGACATTATTGAGTACCCTGGCAAATGTTTGAGTGTCATCGGAGTTAAGAGTGAGCACCAACACCTATTTGGTCTCCTCTATTCGCTCCTAATCTTGAGTGGAAATGAGGAGATGATTACCTTCTATTTTATCACAATCTTGCCTAAATCCATAGAACAAAATGATTCCATCATGGTAGTGGTGGAAAATTTAAGAAAAAACCCATTTCATTCATGTTAAATCCACTTACAAAATTGTGTAAATCGTAGATATATTTGTAGAGATCTTATGGTTACATGTGTGTCTGCGAAGGTAATAATATATAAGAAGTGTCAAATTCACTTATGCATTTTAAAAGGCCCTGCTACTGGGTTGGTGCACAAATTCGGTTTTAGTCTTTGCATACCATCCACAAATGGATGAAAGGCGAAAGAGTGAACCGAGGTCTTGGAATACATGATAAGAATACATGTAATGCAACAACCAACCAAGTGGGAGGAATACCTTCACTTAATGGAATTCTCCTATAATGTGGCTATCATGAATCCTTGAAAATGAGTCCTTACAAAGTGTTGTGGGGAAAAAGGTGTAGAACACCTACAAGCTGAGTGACCTAGGGGAATAAATTAATCCTAAGACTTTGGGTCCAGTCTAGGTGGATATGGTTGCCACCACTTCCACTTGGACCGCCATTGTTTCTTTCATCTTTTGTTTCCTTAATTGTAGCGTTTACTATTTTAATTTAGTCACAAACTTTAAGGCCATTTTGAGGCCCTAGCGACATTTTTAGGAAAACCAAGAACTCAAAAGTTGTAGTCCTCGGACAGATGCTTCTAACAAGGTATTGTGCGCGTCAAATGAAGATTGTATGCCAATTGATCACGGGAAGTTGATGTAATTTACCCAAATGGGGCCCATAGTTTTGGCCTTCATATCCTAAAGGTTAGGTGTGGATGTTTAAGGTTTTCCATTGTTTCTCAATAAATAAATGAGCATTATAGGCTCATTGTAACATAGCTTGAAACGCATGTATCCACCACATCTCTCCTCGGAGATAAGCTACCATCGCTCGAGCTAGTTTATTTCCATTATGTATATAAGAATTTTTCGATGTTGATATTAATGAAATAAAGTATTATTCTTATTGCATTCCCGCGTTTATGTTTATTTATGTATTCTATTTCATTCATGCATAAGTTTGGATCGGTGGTATTCGACGGTCTTCTCTTTCTGCAAATCTTTGCATGTCTTGTTGATTTTGTAGCATATAAAAGTGATCTAAGAAGTCTCAAAATTTGTGAGGGAGGCTTGGACATCAACATTCTAAAGAACCGGAGAAATCGTTTGTGGAAATTCCAATCGATTTATGTTTTATTGCAATAATTAATTATTTTAATGAGGACCCTCGGTCTAAACATAGGGAAATTAAATAATTAATGGGTATTAATAAAGCAGTGTAGATCTTCTAGAGAACGAAGATCAAGTCAAGATTTAACCTTCGCCATTAATTAGACTTTTAATCTAGGTCGTTGATTTGTCAATGAGAATATTATAAAAGAAGACTTGAGGTCATTTGGAAGACAAGCGGGAATACACTCGGTAACCGAAGGAAGTCCATTATGAAGGAATAGGAATTCGATTTCGGAGGAGAGTTTCGGGATGAAGACGGAAGGGCGTCGACGATGTTAGGGCTCGAGGAAGAAGGAAGCAGAAGGGAAAAGAGGTAACACAAGGGAGCATCACGGAGGGGCTCACGTAGTAGTGACGCGGTCTCACGCGAGCTGCGCAGAGACAGGAAAAGGTGACGCAATGAGGACGATGATTCCCTCGGTGTCGGAAATTCTCCCGAGAGGTCTGAGAGAGTTTGTCTCGAGGTGTTTTCGGGGCTCAAGTTTCTCCAGATTTTTACGCAGGTCTTTCCTTGTAAATAATTTCTGCTTTGAAGATTAATATATAAACCCTCATCACATGAGTTACCACATTGGGTTTTAAAAGGAGAATTGTCCAAAAATAATTGTGTCATTGTGATTGAGTTCTTATGCTTGCATTTTTACTATTCTTTTATCTATATATGTACTTGGTTATAAGCACGTTAGTTTTTATTTCAAATTTATTTCGGAAGGGTTTTGTAAATAAATTGTTGTGAAAATAAGTACGAGAAATAAATCTATAACTACGGTAGAATTTCAAAAATTGAAATTTTCACATGAGTCTCTGTATTGACAAGTGAGTGACGGGGAGTGGAGAGCCCTCTGATGGAGCAGAAGTCCGGAAACTCTTTACTGCTTACCAACTTGGAAGGGTTCACACGGTTCTCTAGAGAAAATCATGAAATAACAAATGGATCACGACATCTACGTATTGACTTATAGAATGGAAGAAGAGTTCATTTGCGTATCAATCTCTACCTCTCCGGAGAAGTACGGTATGTTGATAGTGGATATTAGCATATGACGCGAGCCTGAAATGTTTCTCAAGCTATAGAAGAGCATATGAACTTTCGGATCACCATGGGAAATACGTGGGGGAAGTGTGCTCACGAAAACGGGAAGAGGTACGTGCTATTTCAAGCCAGTTGGCAATAAGCTTAGGAGCCACCAATGTGCTACATGTTCTTTGGTTGGGATGAAATTACTCTCGGTGTCCTCGGCTTCAAAACAAGGGCTATGATGTTTACTTCATTTGAAAAAGTATATATCGAACACCGGCGAGTTGGAAGAAGAAGCCTGAAAATCATAGTCAAGAGCAATAGCTGTATAAGTTACAACTCAAATCTCCAGTAGCAGCGATAGGCAACAAAGATGAGAAGGACTTGAATGAACTATGACACATGAGAATGGGGCCATACACCCATGAGGCTTTGAGAATTCTCAAAGAAGATCGTCACGGGGAGTTCCGGTTGAGCACCAAGCGAGATCATGTTTGCGAGAGGGTGTGTACTAGGAAAGTACCCACCGAGGAAACCTACCGAGGAGCCACAATAGGGCTAAGAGTGTGTTTGGATTATTACACTCAGGGACATACACGCCTGCATGTCCACTGAGCTCTTAGTGGTGCGGAATATTTAAATGCGCTAGTGATGACATTTCCAGGGAAAACATGGATCTACTTTATGAAGACCAAGGATGAAGTCTTTGATCGATTCAAGGAGTTTAAAGCTGCGGTTGAGGAGAAATGCGACGAAGTAAATAAAGATATTGTGATTAGAAAATGGTGGAGAATACATTGATAATACTTCAGAGTTATGCGCAAGGGAAGGCATCGAGAAGAGAGTGTATGACTTCGTATAATGCGGAGCGGAAATCGGGCGGAAGATCACAAAAAGGAAAATAGAACTATTGTGGAGGCTACGAGAGACGATGATGTATGATCGAGGCCTTCACCCAAATTTACACGTGGGTTGAAGCTTGTAATACAACTTGTATATGTTTAGAACAAGATTCCTCACGATGCATTGGGTAAGATATCTAGGAAGTGTCTTCCTTGGCCGAGGCTTGAAGTAAGAAACTTCGAGTCTTTGGCAGTGTGTGGCATGCGCCATGCTCCTTGAAGAAGGAAAATTCGATAATACTATGGAAAATGAATCCAACACGGTGGGATATAGCGAAAATTCCTAAGGCATACGGAAATCTACATTTACGATAGTAGGAATATTGTAGTGTGGGTGGATGTAAAGTTCATGGAGGAAATAGCTTTCGAAAAATCTTGGAATATTCCTTCTATCAATGCGGTCGGAGATGATCTGATGGTCCGACCACTACGACCAACGGTCTAGCACGATTAACTACTCCAAGGCACGAGATCCATGGGGTTCATCTCCGAGGAAGATTCACGGGATGAGGGAGTAGGTAGATCCACTCACTACCGGTCGTAGGATGAGCAAGGAATTACGACAAATTTTGAGGGACGCAGAGGAGTTTTTGAGAGCTCCTAGAAATGAGAAAGAGACGACCTGAGCAATTGGAAAGATTCCAAGCCTTGGTAGCGGGTGGGGAACCCTCTAGTTTTCATGAGGCATCTCATCATCAATTGTGGGTAGATGCTATGGTGGAAAGTACAACTTCATCATGATGAATGATGTGGGAAAGTGGTTCCTAGGCTTCGGGACGGATTAATTGTGGGTTCGAGATGGATCTACAAGATCAAATATGTTGCGGATGGCAATGTAGAAAAATATAAAACGATTTCGTGGCTAAAGGGTGTACTCGGAAAGAAGGGGATAGAATATGAAGAGACCTATGTCCCGATATCCATATATACTTCTATTACATCCACGATATCCCTTGTTCTTGTGAGATGGGGTGGGAGATTCACCGGATGGATGTCAAGGCTGTGTTTATGAATGGGGTGATATAAGAAGAAGTATATATCGAACAACGAGAGGGCTTCGCGGGAACGCATGAATATAAGACTCATGTGTGTAGGCTTAAGAAAGCCTTGTGGACTTAAAAGCCCCTAAAGCTTGGTATGGTTGAATTGATTTACTTACATAATGTGCGCTAGTGACCTTCATCGAAGCGACACGGATCCCAACCTCTCTACTATCTGAAAGTAGGGAACGAGCCTCTAATATTGGTGTTGTACGTAGATGATCTATTCTTGACGGGGATCATCTGGGCTCATCGGGGCGAAAGGAGAACCTAGCTACATAATTCGACGCAGAAGGACCTAGGGCAGTGCATTATTTGCAGGGTTGGAAGTTTGACGAGAAGGGGTGGAAATCTTCCTTGGTCGAAAGAATATATGCTACATATATCTTGAAAAGATTTAAGATACCTTGATTGTAGATCCATGGCTACTCTGACGTCACCAAGTACGGAAGATTGATACATACGAAGATGATGAGGTTGAATCTACCTTGTATAGACAACTCATAGGGTCCCTAATGTCTGGTCAACACTAGAGCCATACATATGTTATGTTGTCAACACCCTTAGTAATTTCATGGTGGAAACAAGAGGGTACCTTGGGTAGCATCCAAGCATGTTTTCAAATACCAGCAAGGGAACGATCGATCTTGGATTGAGATATACCTAAAAGGCAACGACATCAGAGTGAGTGGGTTCACGCGTGGATGAGTTGGAAGCTCGGTCCGGAGAAGAAATTGATAGTGGGTATTGTTTCAATGTCGGATCGGGGAATGACTTCATTTGTGAGAAGAAATAGAAATCTATGGCTAGAGCTCGTTTGAGAAAAATATATGGCAGCAAGCAACGCCGTGTGGCTCATATGAGCTTGGAGAATTTGTTTGTGAATCTCAAAGAAAAGATGGAAGCGACCAAAATTATGTGTGATAATCAAAGTTGCATCAAGCTCTGCGAGAATCATGTGTTTCATGATGAATTCTAAGCACATTGACATCAAGTGTCACTTCATCGGAAGACTGTAAGCGAGGGATTTGTACGGTTTCGATTACCTCCTAACGGGGTAACGGTGGCAAAGATCCTCACCAAAGCTATGGGAAAGAAAATAATTGCTACTTCAAAAGAGAATGTGGGATGATCAAGAATCCATTTCGATGGCAGTGGAGATATACTGGGGTGGGGGGGAGATATAGTACACTGTAGGCGGTGATAGTGGTAGTGTCATGGGCGGTAGTACGGAAAGGCAACGAGTGCATCGACGACCCCTAGGCATCGGTAGCGCGAGGGTACTACAAAGTCGAGGCAATATGCATAAGGAAAATTGCTAGAACACGTTCCTTCTTGGGAGGGAGTGTTGATTTTTGTTAGCATCGAAAATTGATGCAAGTCTCAAAATATATGAGGCTTGGACACTAATCCTAAAGAACACAAAATCATTTGTGGAAATTCCTCGGTTTATATTTTATTGAAATAATTAACTATTTTAATGAGACCTTAAGTCTAAAATTATGGAAATTAAATAATTAATGGGTATTAATAAGCGAAATTGTAAATATTCTAGAAAACGAAGATCAATTCAATATTTAATTTTGGCTATTGATTGAACTTCTAATGCGGAACGTTGATTTTCTAATGAGAAGATTGTAAAATAATACTTGAGGGCCATTTGGAAGATAAGCCAGGCATGCACTCGGTAACTTGCAGAGGGGAAGTCAATTATGAAGGAATAGAATTTGATTTCGGAGGGAGGTTACCTTGTGAGAGGTAGAGGGCATCGGCGGTGTCGGGGCTCGAGGAAGAAGGAAGCGAGAAGGGTAGAGAGACAACACGAGAGGGCTCACGCGATTCCGCATGCTGCGCGGTTGTAAAGAATCGGCGCATTGAGGGCCGGTGAGTCCCTCGGGTGTTGGAAATTCTCCACGGAGTACGGAGAGAGTTTATCTCAAATATTTTTGAAGAAGTTTCTCAATTTTTCTGCCGGTATTTTCTTACTTAAATAATTTCTTTGCTAAATATTAATATAGAAACCCTCATGTTCTTTGCCATAGGTTTTCCACATTAGGTATTTTACAGGGAAAATTGTCCAAAAATAATTGTGTCATTGTGCTTTCATTTTCTTATTATTTTCTCTATATATGTACTTGGTGATAATTGTAGTAGTGTTTATTTAATTGCTACAAGGGGGGTTTTGTAAATAACTTATTGTGAAAATAAGTAGGAGAAATAAATCTATAACTACGGTAGAGTTTTAATTGAAATTTTCACGGTCCCAAAAGGTTGGGGCACGGGAATAGGGTAGTCTAGTTGAACTTTTTCAAGATCGACCTGTAAACCACAGGTGACTGCTATGGCGGAAAAGAAAGACGAGGGCCGGGGAGATCTATAAAACTATTGTCACACAAGGTATAAAAACAAAGGAACACGGTGGATAGCTTTGCCCGGATCATTCCAACGACTACCCATGGGTGGCACATACTCATCCAGCAACCACCCTTTCGGTGCCACCCATTTCAAGGTACAAGTAAACTTTGATATTCCCATGTTTGAGGGCCAAATAGATGCGGACGTCATAAACCGATGGTTGAATGTATTAGAAGATGTTCTCGGTTAAACACTCGATCGGGAAAAGTTTGATTTCATTTCTCCGGCTACCCCCATGTCCGGAGGCGGTGGAAACCTCTTGTGAGCAAAAGGAAGAAGGGGGAACCCTCCTTTGTTCTCCATTGTATCCACTTGGAATTCCTTAAGGACACCATCGAGCAATGTTATCATGTGGGGGATATGAGGACAAGTACATACAATGGACTACGTTGTGGAAACAAAAAAAAGGATCAAGGTGTACGTAAAATAGCGAATTTATTGCATATACTTTAATTTGGGTATCAAATATTGGAGAAGCATTTGGTGTTTAGTACCATTGTCTATGAGTACATCGAGAAATGGAGTTCCCCTCGACATCTCACTAAGCAGTACAACGATATCTTGCTAAAATTGAGAAAAAATTCAAAATAGAAACTGACGTACTTTGGATCTTTGAATGGGAAGCTGAGGAAAAGCTACAAACCACGAAAATAAGAAAATTCGAGGCAGGGCGGCCGAATAGCAGCAAGCCATAATAATGAAAAATAACACGCAAAGCCAAAGGACATGGGGAGAAAGTGGTGGCCAGTTCATAAAACTCCACTAGCATAAGTGAGTGTCGAGGCGAAGTGGCCCAATGGTGGAAGCAAGGCTTCGAAACCAGTCATTTACGGCTACGAGTCACAACAAACAAGGGGAATGACAAAAGGTCGGTCACTCAGTACGGATCCCATGCTGCCAGCCACCATAGCAGATCCGGGAAAGGAGAACTGGGGTCGGGAAGGAGGGGAGCGACTCTTCCATTCCAAATGTGGGTGAATGGTTCCCGGATATAAATTCATTGTTGACGGTGGGGCCAAAGAACCTCGTTTCGGCGGAGGATTGTAAATAGGTTGGGCACCAGGCCACGAGCACACCAACAGTGGCCACCATCTGGGTGGCTCCACCAAGGACAATATCTTGGTGTCGACTAAGCCAGTGTGCTGTACCTACTGTCCTCGGCCTTCATAGAATGAGGTATTGTGTGATATTGTCACTGTGATGTGTGTGATTTATTATTAAGTATGTCTCGTGGAAGTGACATGTTGTGTGCATAAGTCTGACTCATCATTATTCTTGTTACTTTGGGCAATAGTTCAAAGATATCGAAGGTAGTCCACACTTTCTGTCTCTTTGATCATGCATAAAAACAGTGATAAGCTCATTTCCAAAGCACAGGTAAATTTGTTTTGGTAGTGGTTGCCCTCGAGGAAAGAATGTGCGTGGCCGCCCCGACGTCCGGAAAAATATAACGCCCGACAACGCTACGGACGGACAGGTTTGGGGAGGAGCAGGGACTGTCTTCACCTCACACAGTAGGGAAAGCCTGCGTGTGGTTAGGCACTCCATGGTGTGACCCGGTGCTCACCCTAATAGGGACGGAATCCTTCTTCTCTCGGGGGTGTGTGTGTGTGTGTGTGGTGGAAAAAAAAAAAAAAAATGGGTGGTAATTAGGCAACCAGTGCAGAAGCAGAAAATAAAGAGAAAATTAAAGCTATTTGGAAAGGGTGTATAAGATTTGAGTTCATCGACTTTGTGGGAGCAAACATTAGTCTTGAAGAGGATAGGACTTGGAGCTTTGTATTGACTATGAATTTAGACAATATCTATGTACATATGGAATAGGTATCTAATCTAGTATATTTGACCTTTTGGACCAACTCAAAGGCCAAATATTTTAGCAAGATCAAATTGAAGTTGGGTATCACAAGGTACCATTAGAACCCTATGATGTGTAGAATGCTTCCTTAAATAAGGAGGGCCTTTTGAATATTGCAGTGTACCTTTTAGGTTGACAAATTCTCACCCTTCATGGGGGTGATGGACGACATATTTTCTGTCACAACTCATTCATGGTGGTGTATTTGGATGACATCACGATGTTCAATAGAGTTAGGAATGGCACCTCCACCACTTTCAATAGAGTCCTCCAAACATCGTGACAACACAAGTTGTGTGCCAATTTGGAGAAATGCACTTTGGCATGACCGAGTTCAATAATAAAGGATACATTATCGATCTGAATGGAGATTTGTCCGGAGCAGCAAGATCCAAGTCATTGAGATTATTTTTGACCACTCTATGAGATATTCGTAACTTTTGGGTCTTTCTAATTTCTACAATGGGGTTAGGTGTTGGGGTTCTCTCATATCACTTGGCCTTTGAGTCAAGTCCCACTAAGGAGAAGAAAATTATTTTGGTTTGAATCTCAATAGAAGCATTTGTAGAGTTGAAGCATTGCCTTTGCTCACACCGGTCCCTCACATTACCGGACTTGTAACATGTTTTGATTTGAGAGAGATGCCTGTTTATGATATTGGGGCAATACATACTCGATAGGGGTATCTGACAACAACACATGTCATAGCGAGACACTTTCAAGAAACAATATGAAAGTATCCCGGTATGACGAAATTGTTCATTGTATGGATTCTACGGAAAAATAGAGCATTAAATTTTTGGGAATGAAACGATCATCCACGGATCTGTTGAACTACACGAATTCATGCAGACATAAGGGAAGTTGCACAACAATCACTATTAGAAACTGGTCCACATGCAATAATAGTTCCATTTGAACATCAAGAATCTGAAGCGAGCACCAATAATGTTGCATATTGCCTCGGCCGACCATCAATCGTGGCGCTAACCACTATGCTCGATTCTTGTGGGCACGAAGACTTTGGGTTGGGAAGTGCATCCCTCTCCTGCAAAAGTGATTCGGAGTCCGTGACACATTAGGACGCTCTGGAGGGCCAAGCAAGTTCGAAATTTTCACCTCCGGGGATGCTGTGACCAGCGCCGCACAGGACACCTTTGTGTTCCTTCAAGCGAGCGTGCAAAAGATGATTTGGGAAGCTTCCTACGATCTGGGTTTGTTGGAAAATTTGGGATTGAAAAAAAAATAGTGGCGATAACAAAAGTATTTATTAGGCCCAGATCTTTGTCATGATGTTGGGAAGTACATCGGATCTGCACTTCCCGCGCCATTTCCAAATCGACCATGAGAAGCAGGCCAATATCTCCGTGCCTACCTAATCGATGAGGAATCCATCTCCATGGATTAAATGTTGGCTTCTACCAAGCATGGAAACGACGTGTTTTGTGGTCATCGACAAATTCTCTAAAATAGCCGTATGGCGAGCACCGCAAGAAGAATATCACCAGCAGAAGCCTTACTAAACTCTTCTACGAATGATTGTGGGTACACCCAGGATCCCACAATCCATTATCTCATATCGGGGATATTAGTTCCTTACTACATTTTGGTCAAGTATTTGGTCAATGTTGGACACCAGCTCACTAATTATATGGGTTTACCCCAAACTTATGGCCAAAACGAGGTTGTTAACGGGATGATCATAAACATTACACGCATGTACAAGTACGAGCTTGTCCACACACATTTGATGAAATCCTCCCCTACGTCTAGCACGGTTATAACCGAGCTCTCCAAAAGCTCAACTAGCCACAACTCCCTTTTAGGGCTGGGCTTGGGATTCCAACCACTATGTCCCATTGATGTGATCATCACAATTTACCTTTACTCAACAGAATTCGACTCATGTCCAATGCGGCCAGCAAGGAGAAAAAATTCATTGAGCACATTTAACACATCCTCCAACGGGTCCATGACACTGTTGGACATAGCCAATGCTAAGTACGAGCGGTGGCATGATCGACATCGGGGTGCCACACAATTTCTAGGTGGGCAACAAAGTTTGGCTACATTTGCGAAATGAGCGCCTTTACGAGCCCCACCACAAGCAGCCACGCTCTATATTGGCCATACACCATCACTAGGGTGGTAGGGGAAAATTCCTTCGAGCTCGGTATTCCACCATTCCTTGATGCGCATCCGGTATTCAATGTGGACCGCCTTTGACCTACTTTCAGCCATTGTTGGACACATCGACATTGCAAAACAACTCACACCAACAGAGTTAAACCCATAATTCATGGGATATTCCACAATTGATTGGATCATGGACATAGAAAATCAAGAACACTGAAGCAACAAAAATATCCGATTGTATCGGGTTGTCAAAGTTGGCGGAAGCTCTTGCGGCAAGGCAATTGGCTCACCGGGGACCAGTTCAATAGAAATTTCCTCATCTCATTGAAGAAATCAATGCAATGGGGACCATTTCTTCTAAAGAGGAGGAATGGTCTGGTGGATATTGTTGGTCACCCTCCTATTCCGTGGACCCCACCATTGTTTCTTTCGACATTTAGGTTTCCTTAATTGTAGCACGAGTTTACTATTTTTGGTAGTTTTCGAGTCTGAACTTAGGAATTCATTTTTTGAGGACCTAAAAGATGTTATTTTTGGAAAACCAAGACCAAAAATGGTATTTTACCCATGTATTCATCGAGATAGATCTTTCTAACGAGGTATTGTGTGCATCAAACAAATATCCTATGCCAAAGTTACCTCCCTGGGAAGTTGATGTACCAATTTACCCAAACGGGGCCCATATTTTTGGCACTTTGTCTCTAGGGTTAGGTTTTTGGATGTTTAGGATATTCCATTGTTTCTCAATAATAAATAGGTCTTTGAGTCTCTTTTTTTAAGACAATTCGGAAGGCATGTATCCGCCACATCTCTTCTCGAATAAGCCACCATCGCACAAGGTTAATTTATTTTCCATTCTATACGTAAGCATTTTTTAGTATTTGATATTAATGAAGCTGAAGCGTTATTCTTTGATGCGTCTTTGTGTTTATGTTTATTTATGTATTCTATTGCATTCTTTCATAAGTTCGGATCACTAATATGTTAACGAGAAATGGAGCGAGACGGTCGAAGTTCGACGTAATTTAAATATGCCCAAGATCGACAAAAAGTGAATGCTATAAGAAAAGACTTACAAAAGGGTACAGGTAGGAGGCTTGTATTTGTACGAATAAACCCAAGAGAAACACTTTAAGGTGGGTGGATATGCCAAATTAGCACCTCGATACGCTGTGGACCCTTCCAAATTTTGGAAGAGTGGGACCCGCAGCATGTCCAACTTGCATTACCAAGCCATATACGGGTTCACAATGTGTTTTCATGTTTCCTTGTTAAATAAATATGTTTATGATTCTAGGCATGTGATTAATTGGAAATATGTCCGGGTAAGATAGGAAATTAAATATTTTTAAATATGTATGTTTAAAAAAAAAAAAAATCTAACAACATAATTGTGGTAATGTGACGAGGTCGAACCGGATGGATAATTCCTAGTAAGAACCTCAGTGTGCTCTTGATCGGAGAGAAATAATGTTACGGAGCGATTATCACCCAACTTAAAATGCATTACAGGAGACACTTTGCTTTGGAGGCCACCTCGGAGGATGAAGGATTTATACAACAAGCATACCACCGACTGTTCCAAAGGGAAATGATGAACACCAAGTATGGTGTTTCGCCTGAGGAGAGATGTAACACCCCCGGTCAGTGTAAATATTGTTGCTACCTGTCAGGTTATTTTGTTTTTTATTGAATGACACTTTGGTAAGTAATACTTGGTGGAAAGTTGGGTAAAATTTAAATCATAACATTTCTTTTATTATTTTGATTAACGAGAAATTTTGACAAGCCTTGAAACCGGGGATAATTTTAAGGATGGAAAATTATCTTGAAGTTTAAAAAATTGGCGAATCTCACTGGTCCTAATATGCAAACTATAAAATGTTTATTGATTTATTTGTAAAACAATTTAAATTTGTAATGATATTATTTATATTGTCTATATAATGTTGGAGATTTTTAACATAAAATAATTTTATCTTGTAAATTTGGGCGAATCATTTTTATAAAAAAATGGAGATTATTAGAATCTATTTTTTGGAAAAACCATGGAAAATTAGCCCACGTGCGAATATTAGCCCTAAAATTTTCCATGCTTGAAACTACGGAAAAATACCTAAACAAATTCTAAAAACTTCGATACGATGTAAGCGTTAACTCTTTCTATTTTTCCCTTATAGATAAAAGATCTCGAGAAGGAAGTACAAGTGGTTCTTTCTTTTGGATACCAAAGAAGAAGGAAAATGCCCAAAGAGAAAAATCACTGAACATGATGTTGTGGGAAATCATGGCCCGGTGGAAAACTACGATACGAGACGTAGGTTTGTGAGTATTAGGCTGGGTTAAACCTTGATGTCTGTATATTGGCCCATGAGGAGTTTTATGCCAAATTAGCTGACATGGAAAGTTAAGTGCTTGGGGGAGAACTAGACGTGATTTTCTTTCTCGTTGGAAGGGAGGAGTGGTATTTTCCTAGCAGAGTTTCTAGGATATTCGAGTTGGGTACACATAAGTGTTTCTTTTAATCTCTTTAGAATGATATGTATGTTAGTAAATATGGTAAGCTGTTCTTTTGTTGTAATTGGGTAAAAAGTATTCTTGTAACCATAATAAGAACAATAAACGTTAAACAAGGAGTAATGTTGAGATTGTGTTAAGATTTGTAGGATGTTGTGTAACAATTTATTTCATACAACAACTACTAGAATATTGTATCCTCTCTAATAGGATATGTAACCACCTTTCGATCCTGGGGTGCCTCATTTTAAGGTCTTCACCATTGGTCGAACGAGTTACGGTCGGGCTACTTATATTACGGTCATTTTAAAAAAAAAGTGACATACAACGTCGGTGTCTAGGGTGGTTGCGAGACGGTGAGAAACCTTCGTGGGAAAGAAGTGGTTGAATATCTTAGACAACCGAAAAGAAACATTATTTGAGTATGTGATATGAATTTTATAAGGAAATTGGCACAAGCCAGAGTAAGAGCACGGTTAAGTTCTAGCTAACAAACCTGGTGGTTTTCAGCTTGGAATAATTAAAAGGCTTTGTACAAAGTTATTTGGGGAAGGGATTATCCCACATGGACAAAGTGGAAATTTCCCCAGAATAGAGGTCCTATTCTCTTTCGGGCACCAAAGAAACAAAAAAAGAAGTAGAACGAAAAGACAAAATAATTATATACAACGGAAATATTAGTTGTGAACCCCAAACCATTGCAAGCCAGAAATAAGTAAATATACATAAAAGATTTAAATGCATGTCAAAGAACATTGAGTTTCTCATTATTGCAAAGCACGAGAGACATTTTGTCATCGAGTGCGAGCACCATTGTAAGCTAACCATATAATGCACACATAATTGAATTATTCATACATACATACTTAAAAACAAATCGAGCCAGAATTAACTAAAGATCATTGATCTCGAACGGAGAAGTCGTGATTCTGTTCTTGCTTCATTAAAATAAATAAATACGAGTCCTTAGGGTCATGCCATGGATGTCACAAACCGAGTAAATTCGTAAGTGTATTTACAATAAATTCAAGTATCCATTTATAGCAAACATGGCACATCAAACCCTAGTGACCCTAACTTGGAAATTAATTTTTTCATAACTTTGTGCGGTGGCGGAGGAATCTCTAGCAATACTTTAGTATCCAACCTACCGCTTACCTTGGAAAAAATAAAATAATGCGGAGGAAGCCTACGTATCAGCGAAAAAAATAGAGAGAGAACCTGGAATACACGAACAAGAGTGTGAGCTTATTTTAAAATTATTCGAAATTTGAGGGTTTCTGAAGTAGTGGGAAACTTTAAGAACAACTTCAAGTCTTACCCGCGAAAGAGAAAAGAAGAATAAATTAAAAAAATTCCAATTAATCTTCAATATAACAAACCCTATAGTAAATGGAGGCGTTTGGGTTACCTCACACAAGAAGTAGACGAACCCTGGTATCGAGCAAGACCCTTCTGCAATGCAATAATCTTGGGCATTAGCATCGAAATTAATAAGGTTTAATAGCATGAACGGGCGGTATGGTGATTACATACCGGGGGTAGAGTTGTCATTCGCAGAGGTAGAGATCCATGACACTACCCTCGCCATAGAAAAAACCCTCGAAGGTTGAAATATGCGGACATGAAGCATGAATTGAGAAAATACTCCTACAATAACAGCAGAACAATCATGACGAAGGAAAAAGAAAGTTAGCGATACTTGGCTATAGTAAAAACAACGGTTCATGGAGGAGAAGTTTTCCAACAACATTTTGGGTGGAGAGATGGCACCAATGTCTGTCGAATGCCGAGACTAGGGTAGGAAGTAGTTACCCTAAATACTCCTAAAATAGTCTACATTGTTGGATTATGTTGTGTGAAATTGACAATTGAGATGGATCCAAGTGTCACGGTAACAAGAGCATGCCATTAATGGGGTGATTGAGAAGCATATGTACGGTTTTTTGGTAAAATATATGTAGAAACAATTAAACTTTGGGAGAAGGTGAAATTAAACCTCAAAATTATCATATAGTCCAGGATCATATTTATTCAAGCTTGCTTTAAACAATGCAAAGGAGTTTTTCAAACAAGTTTTTTATGCTAACTAAAGACCTTATACTTAGATTATCATAAAAAATATCATAATGATGTAGTAATTAGTGAGGTGTCCATTCACCAAGGCAAGTGATTTTTTGTTGTTGTGTTTATACATGTTATAGTATTCTTACTAGTATACACAAATTGAAAATTGAGATTTGTCTAAATATACCCCCTTTTTACCATTTTAATTTAATTAATTAATTAAAAAATGTCATGTGAACAAATATCATATAAAGTGAGTTATAGATTTTTTACTTGTACTCATTCTTTTTATAAATAATAATTAAAATAAAGTTATAATTTACTTTTATCATTTTATTTAATTTTAACACTATAAAATGTATCATAAAATTGTATGTTTCGATATTTAATTTAATATATATATAAATAAATTAATACTTATTAACATTTACAAACTATTTTCATTAATTAAAAAAATACTATATAAATTACCCCAATGTTATTTTCTTTATTACTTTATTTTTATTTTTTAGTTATATCAATACTATCTTTTTTATTTTTTATTATTATATTTTAATTTAATGCTTCGTTCTTTTATCAACTTCGCTGTGGCTATAATATCTTCCTAAATTCCTAGTGTTTATGGTCGCTTTGTGCAATTAATTAAGTATATAAAAAGTAGTTTGAATATCTATAAACATTATTTATGTTATTTTGAGTTAAGAATATTAAAAAAAAATTATATTCTTTAATCTAAACCATTATCGAAACGAATCTCAAAACATTCTCTTTGTTGACTTCTTAAATTTTTAAACAAATAGCTAAAAACTTTAATAATATGATTTATGTTTTGAATCAAAATTTATATTTAAATAAAACAATATTGTATCTAACTTGATTGTTAAAAAATAAGCACACAAATATTGTATCTAACTAATCATAAAAAAAACGCACAAACGTGTGTAAATATCATTAAATTCAAATTTCTAAAATATACTTAGAAGGGTTTTAAGAACGTTTTTACAATTGAAACATCTGGCAACAACAAATATCATGGATTTTAAGAGAGTTTTACAATTGAAAATTTTAGTAACATCAAATATCATGTGATTTTAGTAAATATATTCTAAGATATTTAGAATTTAAATTTAAATTATAAATTTGTGTTTTAATGATATTTTCATTTCACTTCTTGTGAGTAGTTATAAGGATTAAAGGAAAAAATAACCACATATTTTTTATATATGTTATTTGAGATATTAAACTATTTGGTTATTAATATATAGATATATATGTATATATATATTATAAGAAAAATAAGTTCAATAATATAAATGTTTAATCAAGTTTTTATGATATCAAACTTATTTTTTTTTCTAAATTTTATTTCAAAAAAAATACTTACAACAATTTATATATAATAATATATTACTAAAAGAAAACTAAAATTTAGTTTGCCTAAAATTTTTATTTTAAAGTATTTATAACTAATTATTAATATATTATATTAAGAAAAATTTGTGGAAAAAACAATCCCAAAAAAACTTTCTAATTACAGTAATATTCTGATGAAAATTTAAAAAAAAAATCATTATATAATTAAAAATAGTTTTGGGTAATAAAAACTTACAATCTATAAATAAAGATATAGGGATAAGTTATCATTAGCACTTTTTAATTTCTCTAGGCCGAGGAGGGGAAATCGGTAACCATAAACCACTTGGAAATTGGAATCTAGCCCTTCTTACTTTAGAGAGGGACTCTGCGAGTCACAAAATGTTAATCACTTTAGATGCTAGGCTAGGTATGGTGCTCGGTCGTTATAAGTTTTAAAGGTTTACTACTAGGAGAGAAAATGATCCATTGGGCATGGAGTGTGTATGATTATTTTTTCAACGATAAGGTGAAGAGATCGAGGGGTCTTCTACGGGGAAAGAGTAGGCAAGCCTACTAGTGCAATCAAATTAATTTGTTGTAGGGTGAATATAGAATGGTGAAACAATATATAGAACATCAAATTGTAGGATGAATTCTAAATGTTGTTTAAGAATGAAAGGAATAGATTGTTTGACAAATTAAATCGAGCATTTTTAAAGTAGATTCTAGAATAAATCATGATCTAACCAAACATGCGGACATACATTCAAGGTATGGAAATAACATAAGTCAAAATTACAACATGAAAAAATCACGCCACCATCGAGTTATTTTGAAGATCATGTAAATCACACCTTTGTCTTTTAATTCACAAGAAAATCAAGAAAATACAATACACACAATATTCTTTCATCTCAAACCTGGCGACCCTTTTCTTCATTACAATTACATCATAAATAGATGAAAACAAATCGGTTCCACCTCTTTATTAGTGAATACCTTAATAGTATTTTTGTTTCTAGCTAATGCGAGAGAATATAGAATTGCTTCTTTTTTTTCTTTTTTAAAATTAGGAACTCTTTGACCAAAGTTTTTTCAATCCTTATTTACAATATCTTTGAGTCCAAATCGAGCTTATTAGTCGAAGTATATGCCTCATAAATTTTACCATGAACATAAAAACAAATTACAAAGTTTTGACATGAAAATCTTAGTCGAAAAGGGTGAGCGTAATGGACGCAACGGTGATCTTTGGGAACAACCTCCTAGTTTAGCGGAAACACAAAAACGCGATGAGAAGCGCATCGAACCATGGTTAATGTAGCTCTAGTCACTCACCCAGGCTTGTCGATGACTATTGCACGTGTGAAATTTCCTCGTGTATCCTTGACTTCTCCTTAGAAATTTTCTTTCATCACACAAAGCTCCCAACTCTTCAAAATTTCACCTATAGAAAAACACAACGCTAGTGAGAAAGCGCAACACTACCTTTCTTCATGGTTTGATTGATGCTAAGATATACGAGAACGATACATTTTATTTGATGATGTTTGACATGATGTTGACAATGTTCAAACCCCATTCAAGCCCCTATCCTCCAAAAAATAACAAAACTTCCACCTTTACATAAAAACCTAACCCTAATGCTTGGCAAAGATACAAAATTGTTGTGTGAGCTACTTTTTTTTGGTAAGTCGCTTCGAAATTCTCACTAAGCATGCTTGAAAGAAAAACTTCATGTAAAATATGACCTACTAACCTCAACCCCATTCAACAATCATACTTAGGAAATAAACCAAAACTCAAAATTGTTTTTTTACGTGTTCCAACATTCAAATGTTGGCTACTTCGACTAACAAATCCAACACCTCTGTCCTTCTCTTGTATCTCCTTCAACTAATACTTCGGTAGCCCTCAACTCTTTCCTCATGGTGAGGTTAACGCTACCTTATGTTTTTCATCTGCCTATGTAGTGGGAGAGACCTCTACAACATATATTTAACGTGCATTTTCCATTGTTGGTTCATACATGTCCAAAATATCACTCACCTTTTCCCCTATCCATTTCATCTTTCTCCTTAACTTCATTAATTTCACTTTGTGGGATTTCTTAAAATACATCCTCAATTTGTTAAAGATATGCTTACCTTCATCCACCACAATTTTCTTCTCTTCTTCTTGTTTATCTTCCTAAATTCATCATAGTTTGAGAATCTCAGAGCATTCTAGATGTTAGATCTCTACTCTTGAATACTCCCTCTTAATATCTCTTGCCTGGGTTGGGTGACGTGGGTGTCATTTTCACCTGGATACTATTCCTACACAGGTTTGGTGTCCTGCTTCAATCTCTTGGTACTGTGACTTCTCATAAAGTTGAAATAACCATGTGTTCACCTTCTTTAATTGCTCTTGTAGTTGTGCAATTTATTTGTCTTTATCATCGGGAACATAATCTTCTGGTATGGTTTCCAAGGCTTGAATTTCTTCTACAAGGGAAAATTCTTTGCACACTTCGAGATGTAGTGAGGGATTCTTGAGGACATTCACTAATTCGGGGAGAAAAATGCAACTTCTTACCTTTCTTATTTTTCGATGAATATTTGAACTAGATCCTTTTCATAGAACTTGCATTTGTTGATTGTATCTCTTTCCATTGATGGGGGTGGTACTTCTTACTACAAGAGCTATTTTGTGGGTCAATTGTCAGCACAGTGAGTCTATGAAAGATTTCCATGTTTGATTTCTCTTATTCAACTCCTCAGCTACCAACAAATTTTTCAAAGAAAGTGGAAAATACTAGGTTTCACTTGGCTTTTTTTTTTTCCTACACTTTATACTGCCATCTTGTTAATACTTCGAGCAGGATAGAAAGGCATATTCAAGGGCTCTTCCACTGTAAAATGCATCAAGTCTAAAATGGTACTAATTGATCTTCTCAAACTACCCTCACGGGTAAGTATCTTTGAATTGATTGCAAAATCTTGTTGTAGGGCTCAAGTAAATACTCCTTAGGGACAATGGATCCATACCATTGATCTTTGTGATTAGGCTTAAAAGTATTTATAGTTGGCAATGTCAAGAGATATGCCCTTGAACCACTACTCTCCTTTGAAGAGGGAATCTTTGTTATAGGCGATATGGTGACATCTCAAACTGGAAAGGTGAGCTCTCAATCTTAACCTCCAATCGAGAAAAATTCATAGAAAACTCCTTAGTGATTTACATTGTATCCTTGGATTTTTCCTGAGAATGCGCAACGCGCTTGCTTTCAAGGCAAGCTTGTTATTGTTGGTTCTAAAATGATCAAGGTGAGGTCTTGGGTTCAAACTTAACAATGAATCCTCCCTTATGTTTATTTTTGTCTAGGGTTGTGTGCTTTTCACAGTGAGGTATACTCTAGGGTTTCTTGAATAAAATCTAAGGGTAGGCTTATTTAGTGCAAAAAAATAAGATAATAGTGATGAAATGGAGCTCAGTTAGGGTTTCGTGAAAATTGAGAATGAAATCCCTATGAAATAAATTTAGAGAACAAAAATCACCTCTCAAAACCAAAAACGACAACTAGTGTACGCTTGGTCATGGTGGTAGAATTAGAAACATAGATGTAGTGCCATGAACAACACATGGAGGAAAATAGAAATAAAAAAAAATGTTCTTGACCTCTAAGGAAAAGAAATGACTAGGTAAACATTTTAAGACACTTGAAATACATGGAAGACTTCAATATCAAGGTGGAAGGCAAGATTTTGGGCATTTGGTGAGGAAAAACATGAAAACACAGCGTGAAAATGTGCAACAAAAATTTCAAGAAACGTAGCAAGATAGGAATTTAGAAATTTGCGGGGTTTCAATGCATTTTATCGGCATATGGGAGTAATTTATTAATATGCAAAACGAAAGGCTTTAATAAAATGAAGAAATTGCACCTAGATAACAGATTTGACCACCGGTTCAAAGAAACACACGCCTGTGTGTGAGTGCTTTACCTCCTTTGCGTAGTGAAATAAAATCACTATACAATAATATTTCGATGGAAAAAATTAAGGCTTTGTGGAATTTCTTGAGATTAACCAAGCATTTTGAACTCCCAAAGGTCACTAAATGTGGATTTCAAGGGTGATGATTGTAACTTTGAACTTGGATGATGAATACACACAATACCTATCAAAAGCGCAACATTGTCCTCTAATTGTTGTACCAAAGTAGTGTCATGGATAATTGTGATTTGAGGCTGTAACTAACCCAAGTGACACTACTAATCTATGCCATTGATGATTAAGACATGACAACATGACCTCACCCATGTTTTTTAATTAGATATGATCCTAGTCTCACTTAACTCAACCTCTTAGGATATAAATGACAATTTCCATGATCCTTCACACACACTAACATAATTACATTCAATAATGAAATTTTATTCTAAAATAAGACCCATAGCTTGATCTCTAGAATATCATAGCCTAAACTTTACACATTTTCCAAAAAAAAATTAAATACAAAACTTGTTTTCTGACTACTATAATTATACGGATAGTAACATTAGCTCCAATGGGGATGGAAACCTCCATGTGAGGTTCCAGTAACACCATAGAACATGTGCCTGACCATTTCAATTATTGAATCCAAATTGACTCAAAACTTATTACATTGTGAAAATGGAAACATGATACCAAAATCTCAGGGCCTTCTCTTCGGGCTTCAAATTATGGTGACAGCGGCTCACTCCTGCAATACTAAAAATTAAATGGATATATACAATGAAATGATGAAATTAAACTAATTTAAGGTAAAATAATGTTTGAGGAACCTTCCATTTACATGCCCCTCACCAAGGAAATCTACTGTAATCATGTAGCAAGTATGCATTTCTCTCATTAAATGTTGTAATTTTGAATGGTCCTTTCTAATTTTTTTCAAATTGGCCATGCTTACCTTTGTATTCATTTCTAACATCCCACTTTAAAACCAAGTCACAAGCCTAAAATTCTTCATCCCTTTTCATCTAATCAAATATCTTATTTATCTTGTCTTGAATTTCCTGAGTGTTGTTGTACACCTCCTCTCTTGTTTGCTACAATTGAATCATCTGGTTTATCCTACTTTGAAAGTCATTTGGTTCTGCATCCTCTTCCTAAAAAAATTTCATTACTATAATTCCCAAGGTAGAAGGGAAAACCACATCTATTCCATACACCAGTTGAGAAGGAGACATAGCAATTGATTTTTTAGTGTTTACCTGATCATCCCACAAGACATAGATTAATTTCTTATGCCATGTTTTGTTGTTCTCTTGTGGAGATTTCTTTATTATATTCCCCAGACTCTTATTTTAGGAATAATCTAAACCATTACCCCATGGTTAATATGCAGTAGAGTGACTGAGTACAATATGATATTTGTGGAAAAATTCAACCATTATTTTGGACTTAAAGGCAACAAAAATATATGTGATCATTCTACGAGGAAATCCAAATATCCACAGAATATTACCTTCCAAGAACTGAATGGTGAATTTATCTATTTCCTACTTGGTTGGTATTTCTTCTATCCACTTAGTAAAATAATATGTGGCTGTTAGAATCCATTTGTGTTTTCCTGAAGATGATAGATGGATTTCCCTAATGAAATCCATACCCCACTACTGAAAAGGTGTCTCTACTACAATAAGTTTCAAGGGTGAGGGTAATAACTTTCACTTTCATTCAAAGACTTGGCATTCCTGATAGCTTGATACCCTTTTGTAAACATCAGAAAATAATGTTGGCTAGTAAAAACTAGCCCTAAAAATATTATTAGATGTGGCTTTCGAAAAATGGTATCCTCCATAATATCATTTATGAAAGTCTTCCATAACCTTCGTGTGGCTCATTCTCCAATGAATAATTTAACAACACACCTCCTGAATCTTTCCTATAGAGAAACTGATCCAAAATGTATAATTTTATAGCCTTTAATTTCTGAAACCTTTATTTTTTTCTGTTCAACTCTCGAGGATCCTATAAATGTTGAAAAACATAAACTATGTCATCATACCATGGAGAAGAAAGAAATATTCTAGATACCTGTAGATAAGATTACACACTATTGTCATCAGACAAATCAACTTTGAAATTTATGTCCAATACGCTCAAATTTGAATCTGCAATCAATTTGGTCAATCCTTGACCATTTATCATCTTGGTAGGCTTTCTATCCACATCATACACCATAATTTATACTATCCATATGTCTCTCCTACCTTCAGGATCAGGCTGAGTTAAAATGTCTTTTACAACAACATTTGGGACATAAGCAATTGCATGTGAATGAAGCACGTAAACTATAAAATCTTTCAAATCTTTAACCAATGGACATGCCTTCTTCTCCTTGATATTTTATTTAATAGAAGCATCTCTCAAGCCTCTGCTAAAGAAGGCTATTGGTTGTTCATTACCTTGCTTATTTTTCTGCATCAAGACTACAACAATTGTGTGTTCTGATGGGAAATAGAAAATTATGAAATATTTAACATAATTTGGACTTGCTAAAATAGGAACATTATCCAAGGCCTTTTTTCCCTCTTTAAAATATTTCTTAGTTTTAGCAGGCCATTTGAATTCACTTTCCTTCCTTAGCATGTTAGTCAAAAAGCTTAAAATTTCTGCTCAATTAGGAATGAAACTTCTTAAAAAAATAACTCTACCCAAAAATGATTGAACCTCCTTCTTATCCCATTCAACCACCCTTTCTAGATCAATTTTTATGCCATCTTTTGAGATGACATGTCCGAGAAATTTCCCCTCCTCCATTGCAAAATGTGACTTCTTTGGGTTTAGGGATATGCCATACCTCCTTCACTTCTCAAGAACTTGTCTTAAATGCTTCAAATGATAAAAATAACAATCTGAAAATACAATGATATCATCAAGGTAAATTGAAACAAACTTACCATTTTCATCATTAAATTCAATATACATGACCCTCTAAAAGGTTTCCCTTGCATTCATCATCCCAAAGGGAATTTTGGCATACATGAAAGTTCCCCATGGAGTGACAAAAGTTGTCTTTTATTGGTCATCAAGGTGCACCAAAATTTGATTGTATTCTAAGAATCCATCAAGCATGGACATCCTTATAGAGAAAACCACCCTTTTCAGTATGTGGTCCATCTTAGGAAGGGGGCATTTGTCTTTACGAGATGCCTTGTCAAGGTTTCTGAAATCAACACTAATTCTTATCTCGCTAGTATTTTTCCTTATAAGTACCAAATTAGAAAGACATTTTGAAAAACTTAAAAGAACAATAAATTTTTCATCAAAACATTTTCTGACTTATTTTTCAACAAGAGGAAGTAACAAAGGATTATTTATTCTCAACTTCTATTTAAAAGGATTTTGATCTTGTTTGATTGGAATGGGATGTTGAATGATGCTCTTATCATACACTTTGAGGTCCTCATATCCCCATGCAAAAACATCTAAGTATTCCTTCATGAGATAAATTTATTTATTTTTATCTTCGGGAGTTAAGGATCTTGAAAGTTTGACAATCTTAGGTTGTTGTTCCATCCCTATATTTCATTCATCTACTTTATTTTTAGTGGGAACTACTTTAGGATCCTTTGCTACATAATTTTGGTGAAATAATTTTTCAAGAGGAACCAAACCTTTTATAATTATGGTTTTAACTGTATAACCTCCATATCTATTATCTGATTTTCAAAATCATCCAAATCTGAAACTAAATCCTATTTTCATCCCCCGCAAAACAATTTTCTTCATCTATATGCAAATTAGAAAATTCTTTAGTGATTTGCTGAAAATTACCAAGATGCTTGCCATATTTAAACACTTTCCAATACTTTAAATTATCAGGGAATGTTGGTCTATGTTTTACTTGTATTTTATACTTTCTATTGGGATAAATAGGAATCCTAAACTTACTAGCTGAGGTTACCAATACATCAGCTATCACATTCCGCACTCTAGGAATTAAGGAAAAATTATATTTAGGAAACATTTGCAGCTTTTGTATGAAAACATTTATATAGGTCCTCATCCTAGGATGTTTAGTTTGATACACACATTTAATTTGGTTGATAACCAGCTCTGAATCCCCATGGGCTAAAATCCTCTTTGTTCCCAAGTCTTTCAAACATTGCAGTCCTATAATCAACTATTCATACTCGACCATATTGTTTGTACACTCAAAGGCTAGCTTGTAAGAACGTAACCTTGACTTATCTACCTTTGGGCTCATTATCCACACACCTAATGCAACCCCTTCTTTGCTAACTTCTCCATGAAAATCCATGTTCCAAAGGCCATCATCATCATCTTCTTTATACTCTTATTTTGTTCCTTGCAATTCACTCTCTTTCTCCTCTGATATGTCATCCCTATTTTGACTATCTTCCTTCAAACAAATATCACTACATAATATGAAATAATCCATATTAGAATGCACCAAATAAATAGGAGGGTTATTAGGCCTTTCCTTTCCACTTACCATGTACTTCATCAAGGTTTCTCGGTATAATATCCTTGGTTGTCCAAAAAAAAGAATTGTGGCATATGGCATGTCCATCTGTATAGTACCCTTCAATTTGGTATACCATGATCTTGACAAAAGCATGCCGAATTTTGGATGAATTTCAACAATAAATATATACATCAATAAGATATTTGTTGGGATTTAAGTGAGAGAAACCACGAAATCCTTAATCAAACCGAAACATTTTACCTTATTTGAATCAAAGGAAAAATATCTTTATATGGCCTTGTTATATCTAAACCAAGTTTCTCCAACATAACTCGACATTAAGTTATGTGATGCCCTGACTCTAACATTTCATTATGTAGAATCAAATCATGCACATTAACGCTGACATAGAAAGGTGGGACATATCCATCTTGAGAATCTCCATCAAATTTTGGACCAAATAGAAATTTAGGATGATCATCATTCAAATAGAAAGTGTCTGAAACTTCTCCTATTCTTCGATTATTTGACAATTTGATTTTGTATACATCATTCTTAATCATTTCATTAAATGGAATAGAAATTTTGATTTTTGATATTTAATATTCTAAGGCGAAATATGATTGAACTTTCTCTACCTCTTTGATGGATGCATCTTTCTTTACGGGGAGTTTCCTTTGGAGGATCAAATTTCTTAGGTACAGGTAGGTGCATCAACTTGGATTTTATTTGGAGGATTTATTGGGACCTTTTTGTTTCTCAAATTGTATTGTCTTTGCACCTCCATGATGACATTTTCGTACCCCTTCTTGTAATATTTTGATTTCATGTGCATGATATCTTCCCATGGTTTGAAAAAAATGTCTTGTTCTTCTTTTGTAAAAATACATTGTCCTCTCTTCAAAGAAATAGTGAATGCAGTCTTGATCCTCTACTGTCTCCTCATATTCTACATAGTTCTCTTGAAAAGGGGTATGAGCTATAGCTAATCCCCTTGGTTTCTTTGCTCTCTTTACTTTATCTGTACTTGAGGCCTCCAAAGAAATTTAGATTTCTTACTTGAGGAGGAGCTTGTTGATGTCTACCAACAACTTTGTTGCATAAGTTCAATCTCTCCACCAAATTCTCTATTATTTTGACCATGAAATCCAACTTGATGTGCGATGAAGATGAAGCCTCTTATTTAAATCCTCTTTTTCGGCTTTCATTTTTGGCCTTCTTGTTAACAAATTTTCCTCCTCCAACAACATTTTTCTACATATCCTCCAAAGTGGTTGGATTCCATTCCCTGGCTAATAGGCAAGCTCGACATCAAACCATTTGAAGGCGGTGAAGCAAAGCTAGTCACGAAGGGGGATTTAGTTCAACCAATATTGAATTGTAGAGTTTTGTAAATCTTCTTTGATAATTCCTAAGTGATTCTCCTGGAGCTCTCTTCAAGTTGTCATACAAAGGCAATATTTTAAGATGGTTCATTTCCTTCCCATTTGGAAAAGAAAACTTGTTTCAGAAGTTGCTGGAATTTGGAAATATAAACTAGCAAACTTCTAAACCGTTTACTATATGACTTCTTTCAAAAAAAATCGAGCCAAAGCCTCATTTTGGCATCCTCATGGTCCACCTCTTCCAAGTTTATAAAAGTATTCAACTTATCGAGGTGTTATTGTGTTGTAATAACCCATATACCATAGAATTGAGGCAAATTTTGACCATAGGATTATGGAAAATCATGCAGCGGGTCTTGTAGATTTAATGGGTATAACGGGAAACCATGGCATTGTATGAGATGAACTAGTCTCTTGATTTTTGGAGTACGAAATGAAGATATGAGGTAAGAGACTGATGTTTGATGATGAGGAGGGGAGTAACAAGAATCAACACAACGATCGCATGGAGTGAGATTTTCAATGGGCAGAAATGTTGAGACATAAATAGTTGGGACAAAAAATGTTGTAATTTAAGAGAATTAGTGGCAACTTAAACCTAATGGAAAATGTGTTATATTATGGAATTTTGTCAAATTTCTTTATCTACTTGTAATACACCTTATTTTTTGAAAAGGAATATGAGGATTGCAACTTTGATTGATCAAAAATTGTCTATCAAAGTACATTTTTTTATGATTTAGATCTAAATGGCACTCGAAACTTCAAATCAAACTCGGTGTGGTCCAGCGATTCAGCTCTTTAGTAAGGTAGAGATATTTTTATTATATTGATATCTATTTCTTTTAGGGTTTCTTCTTTAAAAAACTTGTCGGGATTGTTCAAGGCACCCGGAGTGGTTAAGTTTCGGTAATTGCCTAATGTGTACTCTCCCTTGAGAAAAATTTTCTTATACGAATTGATTGCAACTGGTTTTAATCACCTAGGTTGGGTAAATATGCAAACTATCATTCTCTGAGGTCTGTCACCCTCGGGAACGATTTGTCTCTAATTGCAGATTTTTCCTAGGTAAAACCTTGTGTTCCTCGGAAACGATGCCACTATGTTAGAACTCTTGTGTTCTACGGGATTGAGAGACAATCAGAGGTAACCGAAAACCACTTGGAAGGTTTGAATCTCCCTTCCAAATTTGGAGGGCTCTCTCTGCTCTGGAAATATTCGTCAACACAGATTTTAGGATAGGTTTGGTTCTCTGGTGGGTATAAGTTTAAGTTTCTTTGGCGGGGAGAGAAGACGGATCCATTGGGCATGTATTCATGTCAGTTAGTTATTTTCTAGTGATGGGATGAAGAGATGAAAGTGTTATGTAGGGGAAAGGTAGGAAATCCTATTGGTGTCAATCAGAATTAATTCGCAATAGGAGGGTGAGTATAAGAACAATTAAAACAATATATAGAGCATCAAATTGTGGGATGAATTATAATGTTGTTTAAGAAGAAAACATATTTGTTTGGAAAATTAAATCAAAGAATTTTAAAAATGAATTATGATATAAATAATGATATAACCAAACATGAAGACATACATTCAAGGCATGAAAATAAAATAAGGAAAACTTACAACATGAGAAAATCACATCATAATAAAGAGCTAAAATAGGAATCCACTGTAAATCGCACATCGACTTTTCATTCATTGGAAAATCAAGAAAATACAAAATACCACGGAGTGTTCTTCCTTATCTAATCTAACCAAACCTTTGATTTATTACAATTGCATCATAAATAGATGAAAAAAAATCAGTTCCCATCTCTGAGGCTTGAATTATTTAATAGGATTTTTGTTTCTAGCTAATGCGGAGAATATAGAGAAGCTGTTTTTTTTAAATCACATTAGAACGTCTAGGAGCTTTGGTTTCCAAAATAAAAAATGATTATATTGATAATGAACCTTGGTAGATAGTTTAAAACGTTGATATAAAAATTCATTTAATGCGGTGGATGGAAACAACTTAATAAACAAAATATAGATGTTGAAGTTTGAAATCTGAAAAATTAGGAAGCTATTTGACTTAAAAGCTTTTTCAAGCATATTTACATTAAATACGAGTCTAAATTAAAGACATAAGTCTTATATGAATCACAACATTTACCATGAGCATAAACACAAATTACAAGAATTTTTTTTACATGAAAATCTTGGTTAAAAGGATAATCGTAGTAGCAAGCGCAACGCGAGCACTACACAACTTCCTGGTTCAACGGAAACACAAAAATGAAGTAGAAGTGTAGCAAACCATGGTTTATATGGCTACGGTCCTCACACAGGTTGCTTGGTGACTATTTCACATGTGAAATGGCCTAGAAATCATCGGCTTCCTCCCTATAAACTTTCTTTCATTGCACAAAGCTACGGCTTCCTTCCAAATTTCACTTAGAAAAAAAGGGCAACAAAGAGTGAGAAAATACAACACTACTGTTATTCATGGTTTTAATCAATCTTTGAGATATATGAAAAAAGACACATTGTGATGATGTTGGAGCTCTCTCATATCACTTGGCCTTTGAGTCAAGTTACTAGGGGAGGAAGCGAAAGAAAAATTGATGCCGAATATCAACGAAGGCATTGGTAGAGTTGAAGCATCGTCTTTCTCTGCACCGGTGCTACGTACGGACTCGAAACAACCAATTGATATTGGGATAGATGCCTCTAAATATGCTATTGAGGAAATACTTGAGCATGGGCATCTAGTGGTATATCACGGTGAGACACTTTTGGACAAAGGGTAGAAAGTATCCCACCTACGATAAAAATGTATTCCATTGTGGGTCTCGTTGAAAATGGAAGCATTACATTTGGGAATAGAGAAACGATCATCCACACAGATCACGAGCCCTGTGAGTTTGTCAAACACGGGGAAGTTGCGAACGATCGTCATAAAAAATTGTCCACATACCTGTCGCCAGTGCCATTTTGAACCTCAAGTACAAGAAGGGTAGCACCAATAATGTTGTAGATTTCCTCGAAGACGACGGGCGAGACGTGGTGCTAACCACTTTGTGCTCAAATCTTGTGGGAACGAGGCTTCGGGTTGTTGCATCTATACAAAAAGTACATAATTCGGCAACACATACCGGACGCTCACGGAGGGTTAGCAAGTTCAAAATTTTCACCTTCGGGGATGCATTGTTATGCCACAGGACGCCTACGTGTTCCTTGAGCGAGCGTGCTAAGATGATTTTTGAAGCGCACTACAATCGGTTCGCTAGACATTTTGGGATCGAGATAAAAGTGGCAATCTTGCCAAAGTGTTTCTATTAGTCGAACCTTTGACATGATGTTGGGAAGTACATCATATCACACGCTACTGTGCCTTTGCAAACCAACCATCGAAGAAGAAAGGCCTATATACTCCATTTCCTACTGTAATCGACCTTGGGAATCCATCTCCATGGATTACATGTCGAACTTTCTTCTACCAAGCATGGAAACAATTGTGTTTTTGTAGTTGCTAACAAATTCTCTAAAATGACCATTACGGCAACTGCGAGAGGAATATCTGTAAGCCATTGTTAAACTCTTCTTTGAACGCGTGTGGGTACACTTTGGGATCCCAAAAATCGTATCTCGGATCGAGATAGAAGGTTCCTTAGTACATTTTTGTCGAGTCTACGGTCGATGTTGGACACCAAGCTCACTAATTCCACAAATTTCCACCCCCAAGGCGATGGCAGAAACATAGGTCGTCAACATAATGATCGTACACATTCTATGCATGTACAACTCAAAACATCCACACACATGGGATGAAAGCCTCCCTGTGTCTAGCACAACTATAGCAAGGCTCTCACGAGCGCTCAACTAGCCACAACCCCTTTCGGGTGGGCTTGGGATTCCAACCCACTTTATGTCCCATTGATTTGGTCATACCATTTGCAGCTACTCGAGAAAATTTGGCTTATGTCTGAAGTCGAAGTCAACAAGGCGAGCAACTTCCGTAAGCACATTCAACGAATCCTTCATCAATTCCATGAAATATTAGGCAGAACCAATTCTAAGTACAAGCAACACAATTATCAACATCGGGTACCACACAAGTTTTCAAGTGGGCGGCAAAGTTTTGGCTACATTTGCAAAAGGAGCACCTGTTGGGCCCCAGTAAGCTTCACCCACTTTGATATGGACCATACCCCATCACGAAGGTGGTATGGGACAATGATTTCGAGCTCGGTATTCCACCATTCCTTGGCATATAACTTAATGTTCAATAATGAACCTTCAACCCCTACTTTCCACCATTCTTTGGACACATCCGAAATTCGAGAACAACTCACACCAACGGAGTTAAACCCGGATTGCATGGAACAAGTCAAAATTGATCGGATCATGGACACGCGAATAAAAAACACCTGACAAGAAAATATCTAGTTGTATTAGGTTGTCAAGGATTTTCCAACTCTTTGCACCAAGGCAAGTGGCTCACCAAGGACCAAGTTCAACATAATTTTCCTCATCTCATGGAAGAACTCAACACAATGGGGACCATTGCTTCCTAAGGAGAGGAATGATCTGGAGGTGGATATTGGTGGCTGCCCTCCTATTCCACTTGGACGCTACCATTGTTTATTTTATATTTTTAGTTTCCTTAATTTTAGCACTTTTACTATTTTTGGCGAGTTTTTAGGGTCTTGAACTTTCGAGCCATTTGAGGACCTAAACAACATTTTTTTGGAAAAATCGGGATAAACCAAGGTCTTTGACCCATGCGGTACTCAAATAAATATTTCTAGCAATTATTATGTGCATCAAACTAAGATCATATGCCAAAGTTACGTCCTTGGGAGATTCATGTACCAATTTACCCAAATAGGGCCATAGTTTTGGTGCTTCATCTCCTAGGAGTTGAGTTTTTGGATGTTTAGGGTCTTCCATTATTTCTCAATAATAAATAGGCATCGACCTCATTTTAACATAGTTCATAGGCATGTAGCCACCACATCTCTTCTAAGTTAAGCTACCATCTCCGAGTTAGTTTTTTTCTATTCTATTGTGTTACTTCATAAGTTCGGATCTTGATATGTGAACGAAGTAGATGGAGATAGTGAAAAGAGTTCGACATAATTTAAAATATGCCCAAGATTGACAAAAAATGTATGCATATAAGAAAATGACTTACAAATAATTTCAAGTAGGAGTGCATCTCTGTACGAATAAAACCCAAAACACTTTAAGGTGGGGTAAATTAGCACCTCGATATTGTGGACCCTTCCAAATTTTGGAAGAGTGGTACCCATAGCATACCGGATTGCATGACCAAGCCATATGTGGGTTCCACTGATGTGTTTCATGTTTCCTTATTAAAGAAATATGTGTGTGATTTCGAGGGCATGTGATTAATTGGAAAGATGTACGGGGAAGATAGAAAATTAAAAATATTTTTTAAATATTTGTGTTTAAATCAATCATGAGAAAAAAAAATAAAATCTAACAACATAATTGTGGTATGTGACGAGGTCAAACAATATGGAGAATTCCTTATGAAACCTATGTGTATTCTTGATTGAGAGAAATAATGTTACGGAGAGGCTAAATAGTATCATTACGATCACAAATGTTTAAAAATAAATCATTCGTTAATAAAAAAGAGTCTTAACTAATCAAAACACAATCTATAACTAAAATATATAGGGATAAGTTATGTTATTGCCCTTAATTTCTAGGTTGAGGAGAGAAAATTGAGGTAACCACAAACCACTTGGAAGTTGGAGTCTAGCCCTTCCAACTTCGGAGAGGACTCTTTGAGTACGAAATGTTCAATCACTTTAGATGTTAGGCTAGGTAGTTGCTCGGTGGGTATAAGTTTTAAAGGTTTGTTGGCGGGGAGAGAAGACATATCCTTTGAGAATGGAGTCGTCAAGTTGATTATTTTTCCGCGATAGGATGAAGAGATGAGGGGTATTCTACAAGGCTAAGGTAGCGAGTCTGTTGGTGTGACAAATTAATTTGTTGTAGGAGGGTGAGTATAAAACCGGTGTGAAAACAATATATAGAACATCAAATTGTGGGATGAATTGTAAATGTTTTTAAGAATAAAACATAGATTGTTTGGAAAATTAAATCGAGCATTTTTAAAATGAATTTTGAGATAAATCATGATCTAACCAAACATGCGGACATACATTCAAGGTATCGAAATGACATAAGGCAAACTTTACAACATGACAAAAGCACATTACCATCGAGCTTACACGAGAATCCATGTATCACACCTTTGTCTTTTAATTCATAGTAAAATCAAGAAAATGCAATACACATAGTATTATTTCTTCTCAAGCTGACCAACCCTTTTTCTTCATTATAATTACATCATAAATACATGAAAAATATCGGTTCCACACTCTAGCAACCGAATTCCTTAATAGTATTTTTGTTTGTAGCTAATGCGAGGAGAAGATAAAATTTTATTTTATTTTATTTTATTTTATTTATTTATTTATTTTTTTAATTTTTTTTAATAAGAAAATTAGGAACTATTTGGCCAAATATTTTTCAATCATATTTACATTAAATACCGCATCTAGAATTGAGCTTATAAGTCCTTATATTACTCATAAAATTTACCATGAGCATAAAAAAAAATTACAAGAAGTTTTTGACATGAAAATCTCGGTCAAAAGGACGGCTTGTGGAATCACAACGACGGTGTGAGCAATGTCCTAGATCGGTAGAAACACAAAAACACATCAGAGAAAAATGAACCATGGTTGGTGTAGGTCCGGTCAATCCCTTAGCTGTAATGCTTTTGCACGTGTGAAATTCCCTAGAAATCATCGGCTTCCCTCGGGGAAATTTTCTTTCATCACACAATGCTCGAACTCTTCAAAATTTCACCTACAACAAAAGCACAACACTAGTGAGAAAGCACGACACTACTGTTATTCATAGTTTTGATCGATGCTAAGATATATGAAAAAGACACATTTTCGATGATGTTGACATGATCACGAGAATGTTCAAACCAATTCAAACTATTCTCCAAAAAATAGCAAAACTTCCACCTTTACATCAAAACCCTAACCCTAATGCTTGGCGAAGATACAAAATTGTTGTGTGAGAAATTTAACTTCTTTTGGAAAGTCACTTAAAGGTCACTAATTGTGCTTGCAAGAAAACTTCATGCAAAATATTATAACCTCGAAGCCCATTCAGCAAACATACTTAGGAAAAAAACCAAAAATCCAAAGCGCTTTGTTTACTTGTTAGAAAATTCAAAGTTTGGCTTCTTCAGCTTAACAAATCCAAATTACCTCTGTCCTTCTCATGTATCTCCTTCAACTACTACTTGGTCACCCTTGACTCTTTCCTCGTGGTGAGGTTAACGTACATACGTTTTTCAGTGCCTATGTAGTGGGAGGAACCTGCCACAACATATATTAAGCATTTTCCATTGTTGGTTCATACATGTCCAAAGATCACTTACCTTTTTCCCTAGACATTTAATATTTCTCCTTAAGTTAGTCAATTTCAACATGGGATTTCGTCATGCATCCTCAATTTATTAAAGATATGTTGGCCTTCATCACACCACAATTTTCTTCTCTTCTTGCAACGATTTATTTTCACAGATACACTTTCAAATTTTTATTAGAAGATCTAGTGACTCTAGATGTTGGTCTACCTCTTGAATATCCTCTCTGTATCTTCCCTCCCTTGCCTTTGGATTTGGTGAATGATGGTGTATCATTTGTCACTATTTCTTCTTCACTAAGTTTGGTTGTCCTTTCTAGATCACTCTTCTTGATTTCACACTGGTAATTATAACGCAGGCGTGCAATAACATGTATTTCCTTTTTTAATGGCTCTTGTAGTAATTGTGCAATTTATTTGTGTTTTTCACCGAGAACATAATCCTTGGGTATGGTTTCCAAGGCTTCAAATTTCTTCTCTAAGGGAAAATTATTTGTATTAGATCTAGTGAAAGTTCTTGGGGACACTACTTTAGGAGAAAAATGCAACTTCTTACTTTTCTTCTTTTCTGATGAATGAGCTGGCGAGATCCTTTTCATAGAACTTTCATTTGGTGATTGTCTGTCTCTCTTGCCAGCAGTGAGGGTGGTACTTCTTACTACAAGAGCTAGTTTGTAGGTCAATTTTAAACTTTGATGAGTGTGAGAAAGCTTTTCATGTTTGATTTATCTTATTCAATTCCTCCGATACTAAAATTTTTGTCGAAGAGAAGTGGAAAATTCTAGGTTCACTTGGATTTTTCCCTGCACTTTGTCTACCATCTTGCTAAGACTTGAATAGATAGAAGGGCATATTCAAGGGCTCTTCCACCTTAAAAGTCACCTTAAAAAGTCTAAAATGGTATTGATCGATCACTCCAAAACCTCTCACGGGTAAAGTATCTACGAATTGATTGCAAAATCTTGTTGTGAGGCTCAAGCAAAAATTTCTCAAGGACAATGGATCCATACTATTTATCTTTGTACCTAGGCTTCAAAAAATATTTATAGTTGGCAATGTCGAGGCATGCCCTTGAACCACTACTCTCCCTGGAGGGGAATCTTTTTACGAGTGATATAGTGACATATGAAACTAGAAAGGTGAGCTCTCCAATCTTAACCTCTAGCCCGAGAAAAGTTCACTTAAGAAAACTCCTTAGTGAGTTGTACATTGTATCCTTGGATTTTTTCACAGTACAGTGTATCCATATTTCTCAAAGGCTATTATTTCACAGGTTTGAATGGATCAGGTGAGTTCTTCGATTCAAACCTAACAATGAACCCTCCCGTATATTTATTTCTATCGTTGGGTTAACATAATTTTTACGATTGAGGTATACTCTAGGATTTCTTGAATACAATCTAAGTGTAGGCTTATTTAATGCAAAAAATAATATAATAGTGATGAAATGGAGCTCTAGATTAGGGTGTTGTGACAGTAAGAATGAAATCCATATGAAATTAAAATTAAAAAACAAAAATCACCTCTCAAACCAAAAACAACAACTAGTGTACGCTTGGTCATAGTGGTAGAATTAGAAACATAGAAGTAGCGCCATAAGCACATCACATGAAGGAAAAGAAAAAGAAAAAAAATTTCTTGACCTGCGGGAAACCAATGACCGGGTAAGAAGTTTTAAGACATTTGAAATACATGGAAGGATTCAATATCAAGGTGGAAGACAAGATTTTAGGCATTTGGTGAGGGTTAAAACATGAAAACTTAGTGCAGCGAAATTTCCGAGAAACACAACGAGTAGGAATTTATAAGTTCGGGATGCATTTTATCAACATATGAGAGTAATCTCAAAAACATGTAAAACAAAAACTCAATAAAATGAATAAATTTCACCGAATAAACAATTTGACGACCAATTAAAAAAACACACGCCTGTGTGTAAGCGCAACACCGGTGTGTGAGCACATCAACGACCCTACCTCCTTTGCACAATGAAATCCAATCACTATACAACAATATTTCATTGGAAAAATTAAGGCTATGTGGAATTTCTTGAGATTAACCGAAGCATTTGAACTCCCAAAGGTCGGTGAATGCATATTTCAAGGGTGATGATTTTAACTTTGAACTTCAATGATGATGTGCAACACTTGTCAAAGAGCAACGTTTGTCCTCCTAATTGTTGTACCAAATTGACGTCATGGATAATTGTGATTTACTTTATAACTGACCAGAGTTACCCTACAAATTTGTAACCAATGATGATAAGACATGACAACATGACCTCACTGTGATTTTTTGGTGATACATGACCTAAAACTTACTTAAATCTACCTCTTAGGATATAAATAACCATTTTCATGACCATTTACACATAATTCCATAATTACATTCAATAATGAAAATTTATTATAAACTAAGACCCATAGCTTGATATTTACAAGATCACAGCAAACCTATAAACTTTTGCAAAATAAATTTGAAGACAAAACATGTGACAACTTTAACTATAGGGAACTAACATTGGCTACAATGGGGATGATCCTCTCCCTATGAGGTGCCAGAGCTCCCTTAGTATACCATGTTGACCATTGGGCTTATTGACTCCTCAATTGGTGAAAAATTGACTCAAAAATGACTGATTACATTATGAAAATGGTGACGAATACCAGAAATCTCGGGTCCTTCTCTTCAAGCTTTAAATTCTAATGATAACTATCCACACCTACGATCTGAAAATGAATAGATATATGCAATGTAGTGATCAAATTGAACCTAGTTGAAGTAAAATAATGTTTGAGGAACACCTGCTTTTACGGGCCCCCAACATGATGTCGTAAATGCGAGAGGGTAGTGTGGGGGGGGGGGGGTGGGAGTGAATCAATATTTATTTTCAATTAGCACTTTTAAATATTTTCCAACATTATTTAATCTTCAATTATTCTTGATGTTTATCCGGTAGCAACGATAAACTAAGAGCACAATAGGCACACGAATTTTTAGGTGGAAAACCCCCTCGGGTCCAAAAACCATCGACAATTTTCTAATAAATTCTTTAATCTTGACCCCAAATGAAATGAAAAGTACAACTTCCTATAATTCTATAAAAAGCATTCTTCTCCGAGATCCCATAGAAGAGGACGCCCCAACGCCACACGGTGTCTTTAGTAGTCAACTTAATGGATGCCCAGGCATCCTAGACGAGCCTACGATCTTTGAAGTGACAAAGGCTCCAGCACTGTGGGTGACTTCATGCCAATAACATCTCTACCACCTATAATGATCGAAAATAAGACGAGTGCGAATCCCATACCGGGGACAATGATCCATGATACAATATGATTCATAATGATTTTCTTGAACTAGACCATCACCCAGTCACACTATGACCTGTAATCTAACCATAACATTATCCAACAATGACAATTATAACTCCCAACAATGCCTCTCCAACTCTGGCGATTGACACTTTTTCAAATTTTACAATGATGATTTTTACAATACGTACGACACGACCTTATGCACTTGACTTGACACTTTGCTCCTTTGAACACTATGTTGTTGAGGTATTGTTGTGCTTGATTCAAATAAAGGTACTTTAGCGTTGCATTTCCTTCTAATATGTGTGTCTAAGTTGTCGTATTGTGTCCTCCTTCTGGGTATGAATTAATGAACAAGACCCAAACCAATATACAAACAAAATACTTACACTTTTTCATGCAAACCATGGGTGAGAGAAATATTCAAAATTCAAATGTAAATGCGTTCAACATTTATGAACAAAACCCAATCAAACATACATACAAAACACTTACAATGTCCTACAAAAACACACTTGAAGGATGATATTCAATTAAATTGAAACACCATCATACATACCTTGTTGTAGCGGACTTACCCTTGGTTGTTGATGTGTTTTCCCTTCTTCATGGTCTGATCATGAATGCATATTTTTTTTTCTTTCCTTCTAGAAGCTCGATATTGAATGTATTTGTATTTATATGATTTAGGATCTCAAGGTATGAAATTGTGCCTTGTGGTAGATCTAGATCTATTTCTCCAACCCACGAGGTACGATCAATATTGGATAATTCAATAAATAGTTATTCCCAATCTCCTACGATGACCTGATTATAAATCTGGTTTAGTAGATCGAACTTGTGTGAAATTGCCATGTGTCTTTGTTTCAGCATACGGTCCTGAAAACAATATCCAAAAAAATAACGTTCATCCTCTTTCTATCACTTTTACGAAATTTGAATTGAATGCTCGGAGAAGGTTATGATTATTTTCCTAAGGTCACCTATTTGACATGAAATTCGGGAGTACGCAAAAACCTAACTACTGGATCATAAGAAAATATTAGCGAACCAATATAAAATTCGGTCACACGCTTCATGGGAATTTACATTTGAAATGGGTTTTTTGCTTGTCAGAAGCTTCGTAGAAAAAAATAAAATTATAGTGATAATGCCACAATGACTTGTTTTAAGTAGCAAAATCCTTGCATCGGAGGATACGAGGGTCACAATTTATATAAATTATTAGGTTGAAATTATTCAACAAGTGAAAATTGGAGGTTTTTAGGAGTTTAAAAAATTATTAATTATTGATTATTAAATGACCACAACCAATGTTTAGTGTCTTACAACCCCATGGGGTTTTAGCCCACTAATTGAGATTTACACTAACTTCAAACACGAATAACTCCTCAAATCGTGAAGGTATACATGACATGCTGCATATATCCCAACGGAAACATGGACAAGTAGAAACCATCAAAATATCGCTTGACTCAAAATAGGAAGTAGGTTTCCAAGTCAGAAATTCCCATGCAGGAATGAGAATGCATCATGGTGCTTCTTCGGTTGACATCGATGAAGACCAACGATCATCGTCTCCCCCTTTGGCATTGAGTAGCCATACAGTACTCCCCCTATGATCATGACATCACCTTCTTCAAATTGTTGCCACCACATCGATGGAAAAGGGTAGAAGTGCCTTGAAAAATGTCATCTGTGGAATTGTACACACCTCAACTCCCATTTTTTTTTACTTGGTTAGATAAGAGAAAGAGTGTAATGAGAACTTGGGAGAATCAGAAGCTTTACATGAAGATAATCAAATTATTCACGAGGTAATGGTTTGGTAAAGATGTCGACAAATTTGTTCCTTTGTGCCAACATGTTCAAGATTGATATTATTTCTGTGACCTACTCTCTAGTGAAATGATGTTTGATCAGAATGTGCTTTGTTTGGAATGCATCCGCAAAGATTTTTGCGGAATGTATTAAGTTAAATTATAGACTTATAATTTTCCAACATGAAATTATTAACTTGGAAGCGGGTAAACTTGTGAGATGTTGTGTAAAGTATATGAAGGCTTGTCGCAGAGTGCTTCCTAATCAAATCCGTCATGCAAACATATACTAATGTCTCTTGCATCAACACTTTGCGGCAAAGGCTACGAAGTGGATTCAAACATTCCTCAGCTCTTAGCATTGTTGATATTTGATTAGAAAAGAGATAAAGATCAAACTTACAACCATAAAAGAATCAATTTGACATTTCATAATGGAAATGCGATTAAATGAATTTAACAAATTAACAGAAACTTAATCATTTAGTATTTAACATGCAATGCTAAAGAACGGAGAAAGAGAACACTAAGTACAACGCAAATGAATAATTACGCAAAAATAATTAAAAACAAACACATTGCAACTAGTGGAGTTGTAGGCAAAGGAGACCTCTCCCACACTCACAAGCCCTTATATATTAAAATCAAGTACAAATCTGATATGTTTGATCGGCAAATCAACTCAACCCCTTATGATATGAAACGTAGTGAAATTTATACAATTTTGAAAGGCCCATACTTTTCTGAATAAAAAAGGAAAAACTACTATAACGAACTATTAGCTATCAATGCGGAACAAAATGTCAAAAATAGCTATGATGAGTCTAATCCATCTTTGAAAGCATGGATTAGACTAATGAGCCTGACCATGGGCGGAGCTTTTCCTCATTCATCAACGAGAAAAGTTTGTAGATCTGGTTGGTTTCAATGGCGGATGCGAAGCAACCAATAGGACAACGTTCATATAGGTGGATTCCCTTCGCTCCATGTTATCATTTGTTTTGGAATTAAGTGGAACATATATAACCATCGGTTCTGTGAAAATACGGCGGTTGTGGAAATCCGCACCTACAAGAATTCGCGAACATCTGAGAAGCCTAGCCTTGTTTGCCTTAGGAAATTATGGAGCTTCTTCGAATCAAGAAAAATGCATAAGACTTATAGATCAGTTGAATTGATAATTCCCTAAGGAAACAACTAGCCTAAGAATACTTGGAAACGAGGTAAAATGACACTTTTTAAGTTGTTGCATACCTTAAGGACATATCACCCTTTTGGCCAAAAAGTAGATAATATAAGCGTGAGTGTAATTAGGGGTCAGGAGAGAGTTCAATGGAGAAGTAAGGTCTTAGGAAAGCTGTCCAAAATTGGAAAAATTGGGACTCAACATCTCCCCCACACCTAGATTCTTGCATGTACCTTGTACGAGAAAAAATGTTGCACCCTTAGAAGAAAATGAGTCCTTTCCCTAGATGTTGCTCTGTGACCAAATGAGTCTAGCGGTCACACTGTTGGTTGAGCACGAACTTGGCTCTATATGTTTCATAATTCTTCTTGAATGATCCAATTTGGGCTATTTCTTCTTCATAATTCGGGCGGCCTCTGATGCCATTCATCATGCTCTTTTTGCATGTGTAATTTGTTTCTCTCGAGGTTTCATTCTCCTTCCATAAAGCCGCTCTGCGGCCACGGAAAGTTCGGTGATGATCTCCTCCAATTCCTACCGAGGCCGCTTTTTCTAAGGTGTTCCCTCCCCTTCATGTTGTCCCTAGGAGGAGCGGGGCAAGCTAGGCTCCTCACCGCCTTGTTGATCTTTTATTGTCTTATTCACGCTTTCTGCCCGGTAGTGGATCTTGGAGGGACAACTGCTTCTCTGTCGATGGTCTATGATGTATCCACCTTCCCTTTTCATTTGAACGGAGCCATGGGGCTTTTCTTTATTCTTGTCAAGTTTTGTTGGTGCCCCCACTTGTGCAATTTCTTTTATTTTTTGACTTCGCAACACAGCTCCTTGCATAAATATCTCGGTGGGGATGGAGAGTGCCCTTCGGTTGTCCTTTTTTCCTTGTGGTTTCCCCGATCACCACCACCTCTTCATCTTTGCAGCTCTTCCTCTATATTGGACCACGGAGTTCGTGACTTCTTCCTCTTTTTTCCCCTTTGGTTTTCCTCCTTGGCTTCTGAAGGACTAGGGAGTCCTCCTTATCCTCCACCAGTGGTTTCGCTTGGAAATATTCCCATGTTTCTTCTTCTTCTACAAAACCTGCATTAGGATAATTTTTATCAATACATGATGATAGAGTTCTCCTCTAAATGGGCTTCACTTTCCTTAGCGGTTGTGAACATTTTCATTAGGGACATTCTCAAGTATTAAGACAAATTCAAAGTTTGTCTCGAAAGTGGCGAGAAGGCAGATATAGGAATAAGGAAAGCCCAAAACAACCTTCGCATTTTATATATTTATGCGGAAAATAACGGTGTACGATACTTACTTCACGAGGGTGCAACGGGATCCTTTACTCAGTCGGGGTTTTCATGTTCTTTGCGGAGAAAGGATGCACGTATTCCCTTGTTGGGCAGTGATTCTTGAACCAATATCCTTGTCTGTGGGATGTTGCATGCTCGAGCCACCGATGCTCTTGTTAATCAAAATTGGAAATTCCAAACTTGTGCTTTGTCGTCATTTAAATTCAAAGCAAAGGACTTCGTAACCTCCAAATTATGCCCATTGAATTTCACGAAACAATGGTAGCCACCCTACTTTTTCCAATCTCACCTTCTTTTGTGAGGTTCAACTTCTAATAGCACGAGTCTTTCGGTTCAAATTGAACGGGGGAACTCCAACCTCGACATGGCTAGGGACGGGAGAGACGAGGATTAATTCGGCTCACATGGATGCCTCAGGGACTTTTCGAAGAAAACTCCCTTGGCCAGGAGTTTAAATTGTAAATATTGGAGAATATGGAAATTTAGAAAATTAGAGGTTGTGATCATGATTAACATCACGATCGGCATATGGGGCAAGGATACTCCGGAAATATAACCAATCTCGTGTCGAGTTATGATGGTTAGGCATGGAACTCGATTTATGACGTAACGACTCACAGCGCATTTTTTTCTGCAAGGGTTACCATCATGACTTAAATTTCATGAAAATTTTAAAATTAAAGCATCATTACCTTTCACCCGTAAGTGTCTGTCTGTGCATTACCTTACCGATATTGCACTTCCAACGGTCAGGTCCCTTGGATGATTATTTCCTTTGTCTTGAAGCGGTAACCCACTTTGAAATTACATCGAGGATGCATAATTATATAGTTCATGATATCGACCAATAATAAAAATGTCGGTACTTTATCGGTTAATTTAGCTAATGTTCCGTTACGCAATTTTGTTCTTCAAGAAACCGATGGCGTTCTTGCGGGAAGTAAGGCTTGGACGTGCTAAACATTCTACGGGGAAGTCCTTCTAGAGGAAAAACTATTTCTCACTCTTTGTGTACAATAATTAATTGTACATGAATTAAGGTACATATGTCGAATGTGCAATGATCTCATTGGATTACCAGGCATTGAGGTCAATTGTTACCCAATGTGAGACCCGTCACCATTAATGAGAGTGAGGACCAAGGTACCTTGATGCATCCTTCCATGTGTGAATTTATGGTACATTGTCGAACCCTGTGGGGATTAACAATCAAGGAGCCATAATGATTCCCCAATATTGTTGGTGAGATAACTTGTTATTAGGGAATACAAGCTTGAGGAAGCATGTAAAGGCTTTGATCTTGCATCCGGATAATTTTTTGATGTCGATGGGCCAAGATTGTTGGAAGGGGACGCAAGGAATCCCACCTTCAGTCCAACATGAGAAATCCAAAAATTAGCTGAAAAACATAATTTGTGAGAGGATCCCAAAGGATCTGCCGACTGTGTTTTAACGAGCCCAAGGTAGTCATGTAATCAATTTCAATTTTAGAGTGCGAAATACGAAAAGAAAAGACTCCAAAGGCTCCTTTTAAGTAACTAGTCCATTAGACCGGAAAAATGAATAACTTGTACCCAATAGACATTCCTCTCGTGGTTTACTGGAAACCGAAGGAATAAAGTGAGCTCAATGTGTCAACGAGAAAATCAAGAAGAGGTAGTGAGAGGAACGCTCCCTCCCACCATTCCCGGCTCCCTTTTTCTTCACAATTTCTTCCGAGAAATTCCTCCTTAGATTAGGTTTTCTAATACTTGAGTTTGTGCCCATTCAGCCAAGAAGGTAACATTAAAATGATATTTTTTAACATACGAGATCCATTACTCGAAAACTTTGTCGATTTCATAGGGACTGACCAATGTCATTGTTGATTTCCCTTTAAAGTTCTTAAATTTTGAATCATACAACAATGCCCGGTCTCCCTCTTTGAACTATTTTTTCTTAATGTACCTATCGTGCCATTTACCCCATTGTTGTTGGATCAGATCAATACGGCCAAAGAAGGCATTACGCATAATCTCATCCAACCCATTGAAATTTTTCAAGATTCTCTTTGTTGTTGTCCTCATCAAGTTTATGTCAAATCTTCTACAATCTTGAAAGTTACGGTACGGAAATTTAATAGGGTGAGAACTTGTTTCCCATACATTAATTCATATGGGAGAAACCAATGAGTGTTTCTCCATGTGATCCTGTAAACCTGATGACTCGGGAAGTCGATCAGACGATCCTTCTTGTCTTGTTGTACTATATTTGTAAGGATTGTCTCCAACACATTATTTGTTGATTCCACTGCCCATTGCTTTGTGGATGGTAAGGGTTGGACTTGGGTAGGTAATTTGATATTTCCATACCGTTCCATGCACAAAATTTGACACAGCGGGTACCACGATCGGTAACTATTTCCATTAGGTACTTTTAAATATTACAAAAATATCAGAAAAAAAGAAAATCTCCTGTTTCTAACAAGTTATCGTGGTTTCTCTTTCTTCCTTTGTAACATAATCAGTGCAAACTAAAATATACTTCCTTTGGACATAGGATTGATGGGACCTACAAAATAAGAGCCACCTCTCGAATGGTTCTATGAGAACTTGTGGCTACAAAGGCATTTCATCTAATTTATTAGGCCACCTTTATTCTGCGGGACGCTATCACATTTGGACATATTCACTTGCACATCTTTGAAAAGACTTGGCCAATAGTAACCTAGAGAGGAAGATCTTGTGGGCTATCCGCTTATGCAAAATTATATAAAGATTCATCACTGAAAATCTCTCAAGATGTCACCAGATCTCATCCTCTGCGACACACCTTGAATAATCAAATTAGGTCCGGTGAAAAGAGGTCTCCCATAATCCTAGAGTAATAATCACTTTTCCTAACAATTCCTCTTTTATAATTGAATGAAAATTAGGGTGGAAACTTTCTTGTAGCAAGTTAGTTGGCCATGTACGCAAACGAGGTGTTTGGCGAGAAATGGAAAACATATTCTCATACGGAAAGCTATCATTAATAAGAACATACTCACCTATGTGGTTGAGCCTAGAGAGGAAATCAACTACTTGATTTTTTCTTTTTTCTGATCTATCCAATACTTGGATGTCAAATTCCGCAACAACAAAATACACCTACTGATCCTACCATTAGTGATTGGTTTGTTCATCATATAAAGAATATCGAAGAGATGTATTTACAAAAACTTCATAGCCACTCATGTAATTAATACAAGCTTGTTAATAGCATAAATCACAACAAGGAATTCTTATTCGGTTACGGTGTATTCGATTTGTGCGGGGAGTTAAATTTTTACTAACAAAATAAATAACATGGGTTACAAGATCTTCTCTTTGACTCAATGTTTGCTCCTGTAGGTGAATCGGAGGCATCATTGGAAATGTGAAAGAGAAATTTTCCAATATGGGCCTCTCGGGAAGCGGGTCCGAAGAAGATTTTCCTTGAGTATATAAAATGCGGCTTGACACTCATCATTCCAATGAAATTCAGATTCTTTAATCAATAATTTAAACAAGGAGAGGCTACCTTTGTAAAATTTTCAACAAAACACGCCAATGCTTTGCATTCCCGAAGAAAACTTCGAACTCCTTTTGAGCTTGGTTTGTGGGGGTAGATTTACAATAACTTCAATATTTTCGAATCAACTTTAATTCTGCAGTAGAAACATGATGACCCAAAACAATACCCTTAGTCATAATCAAAGAAAAAAATTTCATTACTTATTTGAAATATCGGTTTACTTTACATCTTTGAAAAACTTTCTTAAGATTATGTAAATATTCTTCAAAAGTATCACCCATTACACTATAAATTCATCCATATAGATCTCTACACGATCATGCAAAGGTCAAAGAAAATACTAAGTATCGCCCATTGAAATGTGGCTAGTGCATTGCATAGACCAAATGGTAGTACCTTGTATGCATAGGTACCCAGGGAAATGTGAATGTTGTCTTCTCCTGGTCCTCACAGAGCTATCTTCAATTTGATTGTGTCTGTTGCACCCTTATAGGAAGGAAAAATACTTCTTCCACGCTGAAGTGTCCATCGATTGGTTTATAAAAGGAAAGGAAAGTGATCTTTTAATGTGGCCTTGTTTATTCCTGTAACCTGCACACTCGCCATTTACCATTATTTTTAGGAATAATAACAAGTGGATATGCCTTGTATATCGAGATGGGATAAATGAACCCTACATTTAAGCAATTTGCTACATAATTCATCTTTCACAATTTCTATGGCAGGTTCATCCTACTTTGTGGTTGTCTCACATGCCTGAATTTTCTTCTATATAGATACGATGAATGCATGTATTTGGGTGAATTTTCTCATGTATATTCCCAAGAAAATGTGTTTGAAATTTTTTTCAATGCTTGAATTAATTGCTCTTCTTGTTCGGGAGTTAAGGGAAAATTGATGTTTAAAGTTTTTCCGAGAAACATTTCTACTACCTTACCCCCATTCAGTCATTGAATATGTAGGGAATGTAGATAAGATGGTTAGGTGGTTTAGCTACGATTACTATGTTCATAAAAATCTTACCCAGTTAATGTGTTAATGTAAATTATGACTAGACTTCGCTAAATCTTTGTGGAAAATTAGTATTAGAAATAGAAAAATTTATCAAATTTTCTTACGAATTTTCCTTAAGGCTCATGGATGGGAAATTGTTAAAGGCGGTTAGGTGCCGATACGAATCATGCTCCTCTTCTTCAACCCAATGAGTATTTTCTGATCTAAGGAGGGTTTAACGGGGGGGATACAAATTGATATGCTTTTGTTTAAGCTCCATGAGTGATGGTCATGTTTCCAAACCTACACCTAACAAGCATACATTGTGGCTAACCAAGGGTCTCCCCAAAATCAAAGGATGCCCACCCAAGTTGGTTTGTGTTGAAGAACACTCAGAATTAGGAGGGTACTCCCAAGAATCCAATGAGATGAAAATATCTTACGACACCCCCTGCGGCTTTACCTTAGACCTATCTGCTAATTCTAACATGGTAGGAGTAGGAAGTAAGTCAAAGGATCCTATGAGATAAAGTTTCCATGGTCATCCCAGCAGTGGCTACACACAATCAATTAAAGTGTTCTTTATGGGATAACCATTGATAAGGGTGGTAACCACATAGAGTTTCAAGGTACGCATATTTTTCGAGTAACAATTCCGATGGACATTAGACTTGTAAGCTTTCCACCTACTTGAATTATGGAGGGTTCTTTCTTTTGTCTACCTAGTTTCTTGGTACATATCTCCCTCATTTTTTTGGCATATATAGGGATATTATCCTTAAGTGCTTATGATAATGGGATCTTGATGCCACGCACCGATTCGGACACAAGATCAAAATCAAATTTGTTTTATTTTCATTTCCAACCTCGGCCCGGAAAATGAGGTTGGACGATATGGGATGAGAAATGTTCTTGTGATATTAAGTGATTTGTTACGGTGGTTTAGGCGTGTTTTCAACCAAGAAGTATTTCTAGAGTGTCTTCCTCTACAATCTCTTCAATCCTTTCGGAAGCTGGGTACCAATTTTCCCGAGTTGCGTTTGATTTCCTATAGCGACACGGGGGGTGCGGCGCGGAGACAAAAAGAGGCCTGCTAAGAGGCTGCTGTGTAATGGAAAGCAGTAGGAAAAGTGGGATAAGTGACCAATGCGATGTTGTGAGAAGGTGGATGGTTTTATTGTTGAGGTTAGATCTTGTTTGAGCGAGGAAGTTGTGTGGGACGAGGTTGATTTGGTGGGGCAGGAAAGTTTGAAGTTGCTAGTGTTGTGGCTACCATTTCTTGTGGTGGATAAAAATTACGAGATGGAAAATTTTAGTAGCAGGTAAGAAAGGTTCCCCTGTAGAGTTGTTGTGAGACCAAGAGGCCCATGAGAACGTGGAATATTCCACATCGATTCGAGCATAAGAATTTGAAAAATGTGGTAGCGGCATGCATGGGACATGGTTGCCCGCATGGTATTTGAGATACCATTGCATGGAGTGCATTGACATATCCCCTAATATGCTATATATGATGCTTTAATCTAAGGAAGATAAGGACATTGATCGGTAGAATGCTCAACTTCACAAATTCAACATACGTCTATGTTGTCTGCAGCGAATTCCCTTAGAGCATGTTTCTTCCTACATTTAGATGAAAATGGCCATGGCTTTCTCCAATTCCTCTTGTTTCATCTTGGCACGTAAAACATCCGATTGTGAAGACAAAGTAATAAGGATAGTAGTTTTAAAATTTTCAAATAAATGACCCATTTTAGCTGCGGATTGCTCCAGCTTCGACAACTGATTTGAAAATCTTGGAAGAATTGTCTCTTGATCCTCCTCCAACTTTGGAATTTCTGTTGAATATACGCGACACAGGTTAACACACATCAACATAACAACTTTGATACATCACCTGTATTAAGTTTAAAACCTCTAGAATTTCCATTCTAATTGTCGTAGCTAAAATTGTCCTCTTGTTTTTCTTTGCTCGGTTGATTCATCTTGGAACTATTTTGTAGATTGTGACCCAATCTCTCCCCCAAGTCCCTCGGGAACTCTCCCTTTCATTTGGAGTCCATGCCAAAGAATTTCTTCCACAAGGTCTCTAGTCTTAAAATAATCTTGATACTTCTTAAAGAATACCTTATTCATTTCATCCCAAGTGTAAATGGAGTTTGAACGCATACCCATAAACCACCTAAGAGGCTGCATCCTTCAATGTGGCAAGAAACAACTTGACACGAGCATTGGAAGAATAGTCATAGATTACATAACACATCAAATTCGAATAGGAAGGCATGAGGATATTCACTAGAGACACCATGAAAATTGGGCAAGGCGAGAAGGAGGAATGTTTTTCATGCGAATAGCTCCATAGGTCTCCCTAATAGGAAATTCAAATGTGACAAGTTCCTTTTCCTTATAGTCCCCATCGTATTCCCCAATTTCCTCTAAATGGAACGCCTGTCGGACCAAGAGAGAGTAGGACCCTTGTAAAACATAAATTCTTCGAAAGTCAATGGTCTAGAAACTCTAGTTGTTAGATAGGATTGATGAGGAACTCCTCTTCAAGATGACCTTTGAGACGAGATGTTGACTTCCTTGAAAGGAGGTTCTAAATGGGCGACAATAAGGATTTCCCAACGAGAATATTAACATTGTAGCGTATTGATGCTTGGGGTCAACAACCAAGCTCTTTTTAGGAGGTAGGACACTCCCATTCAGATTCTTCTTCATTTGCTACCTTGTTTCTTGTGAACTTCCCCTTGTTCTTTTGAGTTTATTAGTAAATGAAGTGGTGCTCCTACCACAAAATATGTGAAAATATTGGACCCTATTCATATATTATGTAAAAAAAAAAAAAAAAAAGACTCTACTTGCAAACAATTAGGACATGACACGGGAAAATTATGATCTCTACGGTGCGTAGGACTTACCCTACGTCTTACCACTTCATCTCCCCCGGTCCTACAAAATCTCAAACAACGAACATACTAAAACAATTTCGGTATCATCCCTTAGCACACTCCCCGACGATGATGCCAAAATGTTGAGTTAAATTATAGACTTATAATTTACCAACATAAATTATACGACCTAGGCCGGAGGTAAGCTTGTGAGATGTTGTGCAAAGTATATACGGGCTTAATGCTTCAAGTGATTCCTAATAAAATCGATCATGCAAACACACACTAATATTTCTTTTCTGCATCAACACTTGGCTTAGAGTGGTTCAGAACGTCCCTATGCAACTCTTGGTATTTATGATGTTGATATAAAAAGATAAAAGATCAAACTCTAATATAAAAGAATAACTAGAAGCATTTAGAAATTGAAATGCGATTAAAATGAATTTAACAAATTAACGCAGAAACTTAATCATTTAATCGTGCAACATTTGTTGCTAAAACTTGAGAAAGAGAACACTAATTTGTGCAAGTGAACTATTACTTCATAAAAATAATTAAAAACACACTCACGCAACTAGTGGAGTTGTGAGCAAAAGGGGAGCCCTCCCTCCTCAGAATTTTGTTCAATGAAAAGGTTTGCTTAGCGAATGGATATAACATAGAGATATTGTACTAATATGGAAAATATTGATCAAGTACAAATGCGATATATGCAGTCAACAAACCAACCCAACCCCTTACAATATAAAACATGAGTAGAAATTTATACAAGTTTGAAGGCCCATACTTTTACTGAATAAGGAAAACTACTATCTTGTTATACTTATGGAAATCTCGGAACAAAATGTAAAAAATAACTGCGCTTACATGGCTGGAGCTTTCCCTCATACAAACGGTAGGAAAGTTTATAGATACGGGTGGTTTTGATGGTGAATACGAAACAACGTATAGAACAACGTCCATGTAGTTGGATTTCCCCACAAAACCCATGTTCTCGTTTGCTTTAGAATTAAGTGGAACATAGCTAACTTAGAGTTCTTCGCCCAGAAATTTTGATTAGCGGTTGTCATGATGTCAACCCAATGACACCAGGGAGCTACCCAATATTTCAGCGAATTTTGACCTACCAGTACTGTAATACGGGGTCAAGAATACTTTTGATGGTTTCTTCTTGTTTTGATGTTTCCATTGATATATGGCACGCCACGTAATTCTTCACGGTTTAGAGATATTCATGCTTGGAAGTTTGTAACCCCGATTAGTGGTGGAAACCCCATGGGCTTGTGGCATGGGTTATTGAAAAAAAGTAATTAATATTTTTAAGCTCCTAAAATCCCTCCCCATGTTCACTTGTTGAAGCCCCCTCTCCAACCTAAGCGATTATATAAATTGTGATCCTCATATCCTCATATGCGAGGATTTCGCCATACGAAACGAGTCATCGTGGAATTTTCGCTAACGTTTTTTCTACAAAGGTGAAAAATCTAAAAATTTTATGAGGCAGAAAGCTAAAATCCTAGAAGCTCCTGTGAAAATTTCAGATCAAGGTGCACCAATATTTTGGAGATATGATACGGCGAGAAGTTAGTGCTTTTGCGAATACGAAATTTCATCGAAGTCACATTGGGAAAATCGTCATAACTCTCTCTGCGAGTATTGGATTGGAATTCTATAAAAAGTAGAAGATAGTGCATCGACTTTATTTTTCTCTCTATCAATTTGGAAATTTTGAATAAAGCATTGATACATGGCACGCCATACAAGTTCACTCTCTTAGAAACGAGTCCATATTTAGGGCATTGTCAATGATTGGGCATAACTCTCTTGAATAATCCAAATTAGGTCAGACTTGTGGCATTGGAAATATTGACTCATAGGAATACTATAGGATCGAAAATCAGAAATTGGGATTTTAAATAACGAGGAGATACTTTTGATTCAATATCGAGCTCTAGAACCATTAAAATCTAGATCATGTGTTGTCCAAGGGTGCAAAGGACCCGGACTTTCTAGGGCAACAAAGCAAAAGGGGTGCAACGAGAGGGTAGCATGACAAGATCGGCAACCAAGGTGAAAAATAGCGACAAGAAGTTCATCACATGAAGTCTTCAAGTGGGCAACATTGCATATAGTCACTTTGTAAAAGGTATCATTGTACTAAATCATTGTAAATACATTATTGTAAAAGTTGTTCTAGTGTCTATCTACCAAGAGTTGAAGAGGGGGTTTAAGGTCTAGGATCATCATTAGGTGGTTGTGTCATAGTTGGGGTTATGGTCTAGTGTGTCTTCTTCTTCTACATCATTCTATATCATTGTAAAGTGGACCATTTTTCCTAGTACGAGAATTAAAATTTCTTCTTTTATTCTTAAAATAGGGGTGGTAGGGTAGTGGTAGGGTGAGTTGTAGCTCATTGGGTGTTGGGGCATCCATTCGGTTGACCCCAATTAAGAATCTCGAGCGTTGGAGCGTCCATCCGATGGGAGCACAGAAGAATGCTTTTCTAGATTCTAGGAAATTGGAGCTTTATTTTCAATTGGAGTTGAATATTAAAGAGTTATTAGAAAAGCATTCGGTGGTTTTGTCTTGGGTGGGTTTTACCACCTTAAATGTTTGTGTGCATTTGTGTTCCTTTTGTTTGATGCTATCATTGTACAAACAACGATAATAATTGAAGATTAAGCTAATGCTCTAATTAGAAAGGAATACGATTCACCCCCCCTTCTTAGTATTTCCAAAAATTGGTATCGAGCTTAGTTCCTTCAATAGCGCGGTTTAACGAGCTGAAGGAGGTCATGGAGAACATGCAAGAATGGTGTGCCTCTTGTTCAATGAAAATAATTATGCATTCGTTGGAAAGAAGAGGAAGAATGGAGGTCTATCTCTTGGCGCAAGGTTATGAAGTATAGGACCTTTGTTCAAAATGGACTTACATCAACGCAAATGAATGAGGAAGAAGAATTTGGTAAATGATACCAAAAGCAAAGATATTATTATCAATGGACTTATTGAATGTTGCTTATCATAAAGTGTTGGGTTGTAAAACCGCCAAAAATGTATGGGACAAGCTTGGGAATATATGTACGAGGTGACTCAAATGTCAAAGAAGCGAGGCTTCAAATCTATAGAGAAATATTTGAGCAACTCGAGAATGGAAAGAGAATTCCAACATTGTTGCATACTTCCAATACGTTGATGAAAAAAACTTTTATATGCAAGATTCTTAGAACTTTACCGGGGAGAGATTCAACCCAAGGTATCGGTCTTAGAATACGATTACCAAATCTGGACAAACTCGGCAAAGAGGAATTACATGGAGTTCTCATAGCATATGAAATTAGACTTGATGAATAAGAGGGCATAGCATCTAGAAACTATCGTTGCATCTAAGAAAACCAATAAGGACAAATCCCCTTCAATTGAAAAGACATGAACACGCAGGAGTGTGAAGAAAAGGGAGATGATGGAGAAGGTCTTTAAGATGAATAATATGCTTACTTTCTGAGAAAACTAAAAATTGGTAAGGGAAAATTCAAAGGAAAACTTCCATTGATATGTTTCGGTACAGCAATTGAGGTTGGGAATTTCGCATCAAAATGACCGAGCAGAAATGATGGCAACTCAAAGGAAAGGAAGGCTTTAAGAAATTAAAAAATCAAGATCCAAAGGAAATTTCTCTCTAAAGAAGATATCTCATCATGCGATGAAGGAAATGACAACGAAGAAGAAGCCAATGAGAGAGTATTGTTTATGGCCAAAGCACGATAAAAAGAGAGTGTCAAACAAGGAAGAAGAAGGATTGACCATAGAAGAATTTTCGAAGGAAGGTACATCAAGCTTATAAAAAACTCAAGGCGAGAAGATCCATTCCAATACTCTTGAAGAACAAGTTCAAGGTCTCAAAGGTAGTATAAGAACACAAATGTATTGAAGAGTCACTTCAAAAGAAGTTGGAAGAAAGCAACTAAAGAAAGGAAGCATTAGAAGCCAAAGTAGTCTTTAACAACGTAAGGAAGTGAAGAAGGAAAAAATTGTCCAAAACTATACTGAAAACTCAAGGGAATTGGGAAGAAATCATCAAAAATCAACGATCTTACAATGGAAAAGCTGGCCTCGGTTACAAAGAAGAGAAACGGGGACCTTCTACAACAAAATACAATGAACCTATGAGATCTGAAATGCATGTAGACTTCATTGGACAAGATTCACAAGCACATCCTTGGAAGACGATTCCTTGACGAAGATTTCCATCCCGGTACCAACATGTTTCATGGCTATTGTTATTCATGTGGAAAATTAGTCATAAGAGCCTTGTAGAATGTCGCACATACCACAGGAAGACTAATAAAATTCCAAGAGATCCTTCAAATATGAACCTCCTAAGAATCATGAAACATCGATAGATTTGAACATTTAAGAAATAATATGGAATGTTACAAATGTCGAACTTTGGACACATAGCCAAAGGAAGGCTGAGACTTAGAAAATCCTCTAGAAGAATTTTCAAAGCCATAGAATGAATGAACATGGAAGAATAAGAAGACTAATAATTGTGCTCTCGCTCTCAAGGCTCAAAACAACAAAGATGTGTGGTATGTTGACAACGGTTGCTCAACGCATATGGCCCCGGATATAGAAGGAAATTTGTATCTGCGAAATAGAAGAAGGATGGGCTTTGTATCCTTTGGAAATGACGGATCTTAAAATGTTATGGGATCGAGTCTGATCACTCTCGGAAGCAAAGATGTTATAGCCAAGAATGTTCTATTAGTTGAAAACATGAATCATAATGCGATTAGTGTTGGAGAAATGTTGATCAAGAGCCTGATGCTATTCAACTCCACAAATGTGAAATCGAGGGAAGGTGGTGTAGAAATTTATATAAGCGAGTATGTTATACATCGAGATTCTCTTGATCACACACTATTTGACTTCATGCGCAATACGAGAATCTCTTCTACCATTGATCATTAATTGCGGAAATAAAATCAATTGCATGCACACATTAAAACCATAGAAATTCACATGTGAACACGATAATTTATGGGAAAGCTTAAAGACGAAAACCCCCAACTGTCTGTATATTATATGTCATAGAGATCATGTAACAATCATCATACAAAGCTCCTCACAATCTCTCGGTACAATCTCCAATTGCTACACACTAATCAGGCCTTGTCTTGCAAATCCATGCAACGATATTTGCCGGCCTTTAACACTCTCTTCTTGAAATCAACTACAACTTGAAGAATGGCTGCGAATGAACTCTAATTGGTCGTGCTTACTCCGCAATCCTCATTGGCATCTCCAATCATTGGTTGTTGCAAATCATGAAACACTATAGTCACAACTGATAGTCACCTTTTGCTCTTTCACCTACCTCTTCTTGGTCTCCTTCGGCTTGTCCATGCCTTTGTAGTTGACGGTGTATTCTTTAGTTGGTTAATGAGTTAATAATTAGTGAATTAATTAATAATTAATTTCACACCACTCTCACTAGTGTATCAATCGGTTAGACTAGATACAAATAAACTCAACTATGCTTAACTCGGTTAAGCGAACACAACTCCTTGACTACCTCAATAACTCCACCAAACTCTTGTCACACATGAGTTCTAAGCAGGCTTATCCATGCAATAGCTCCGCTAACCCTCGGGGAATAGCATAATTCCTTGTCGGCTCACCGCTGTGCCCACATCGTACACTTAGCGAAGTGCTCAAGAGAATAAGATAATGTTTATAGTCCGAAATATTATTAAGAGCTAATAATATTAAACATATCTATTTTCTGGGCGGCAATATAAAAATAGATTCGCAATATTTCTAAAAATAGAAGTCCATCTATTTTTAACTTGACCAACCATCCACAAATAGCATCCTGCAACTCATAAGAATATATGATCGAAATGTCTAGAAGCCAGACATAGTCTAAGAAATAGACTTGCGCCAAAAATAGCCTGCCCGGAGCCCACTTAGTGGGAGCGACTTCTTTTCCACTAAGCTCATCATCTTGTTACCAATCTCAACACTCCCTCTCAACATGGTAAGGATTATCTTCCACCCTATCCACCTTTTGTGGTATTCGAATTTTCTCCTGGTGAGCGCCTTCGTCAAGATATCGGCATCTGATCCTCGGTAGGAATGTGTAAGTAACATGATCTTCCATTGCCCACAATCTACGATATGATGCGGATGTCGATGTGTTTAGATCTATCATGAAATGTTTGGATTAACCAAGGTTTGATGCAACTACGATTATCAAAATATATCACGGTAGGATCATTCTTCAGGCAAGACAACCGTCGGGATCTTCCTCATCCATATAGCCTCGCATGCAACCAAACTCGCTGCCATATACTCGGCCTCTGCTGAGCGAGTGCCACGGAGCTGCTGCTTCACTGTGTACCAAGCTGACCTTAGCCCGATGAAAATCCCTCCCGGATATTGCTCTTTCTTGTCAAGGTTGAAGCTCCTTTGCCCAATGCGCTAGTGAAAACCACACAGCTTCTCATCCCAGTATGGGTACCATAATCCCTTATCCACCGATGTGCCTGCGAAGGATATCTCCAATACCCTTCTTGCCTACCTTTCGAAACTTGGTAGGCTTAACCATAGCTTGTTGAAAGTTGGTTAATAGCATAGCATATGTTGAGTCGTGTATTGACCGGATACATAGGCAACCCCACCAGCTGACCGATAAACGGTGGCATCCACTACCTCTGCCAGAGTGCTAGCATCCTCTTTCCTCCAGCACCAGGAAGGAGTGTGGAAATCGGCTTACCGTATGCATTTTGATCTTCTCCGGTATCTCCAGGGCATACTTGCCTTGAGACTCGACGAGTCCGTAACATGACGCCCGAAATTTTCCAATCTACGGAAATAATGAAGAGCCCAAATTAGCCACATCTCAAACTCCTTTGCAAGATCGACCTTGCACCGCAGGTGTGTCGACGAGTTCATCACCGTCAAAATCAAATCATCTGCAGAAGTACAATGATCAACAACTTTCCCACACTCCACCACAATGTTTGGTATGAGTTCGGATCCGCCTCACTCTTGGAGAATCCAAGTCCGGTGGAAATATTTGTCCCCATCCATGTTGCCAAACACGGTGCTTGTTTCAACTGCCCCTGCTTGGCCTCTCTCGGAGACGCTACACACATGTGAGCACCATTGTTGAAGATCTCGAAACCTTCGACTTTAACTTTATATGCCTCCTCCTCGATCACTCCGTTGAGGAACACAATCTTCACATCCATACGATGAATGTGCCACCCCATACGCTGAGAAAGCAAGAATCGTATTTTGTATGGAAGAATACCTTGCGACGGTGCAAATGTTTCTTCATAATCGATCCTCCAATGCGCGAGAAGCCTCGGGCAACCGTCTGCACCACATGCATTTCTCCACGCTCTGTGTTGCTTGCTTCACTTTGTGAATCATCTAAGGCTACAACACGATTTCCTTCCGGCCTTGGGAATGATCTCCCACATGCACTATTTAAACCAATGAATCATACTCAGCACCATGGCATCTACCCTATCCGCGAGTTCCTCCAGCTTCCTCGAAAGAGGATGGCTCTGTCACGATACACTTTCTGTAAGAGCCATGCTTGTATCCCGCGTTGTCCCAGATGGGTGAGCCTGTCTCTGTGCGCTATGATCTTGGTGCTCCTGAAAATCTTCTGCATCTTGAGCCAATCGACAACTTTTGAGTGTACCTTATCATGAGTGGTCTCTTCCACTCATGAACCTCCTCTTGTGGCTGATCCCGCTCCCAGGGGCTCATCCCTTAGGGACTCGCTGGCTCCTCATGCGCATGCAAGTGTGGCTCCCTCTCAGCGAACACTTCGCGGCACTGCTCCCTCATGAGGTGATATCATCGCTGTGGTCTTGCGACCTGGCCACGGAAAAATACACACGTGGTTGTGGGGCGTGTCAGTGTTACCCACAAATATCCCAGCCTCTGTGATCGGCTCCAGCTTCTTCCTGGCATCCTTCGTCCATGAATGTAAACGGGTGAACCAAAAATCCTCCCATTGGGAAATATCGGGCTTCTTACCGAAGCACTCCTCTGGTGTGTACTCATGCAGTATCTTGTTGTGGGGACAACGGTTTTTGCCCCCATAAACAACGATGTTGCATGCCTCAGCGAGTGTGGGAAGGCCACCGATCATGCGACGTGCCGTCACAGCACCGACAGCCGTTCTTTTCTTTAGCTGACAACCCCATTCTGATGTGGGTTGGGCGTTATGAGCTCTCTTCGTTCATACTGCGTTGTAAAAAAGTCCGTGAATTTTCCCGAGAGATGAATTCACCCTGTCCTCCTAAGGCAGCCACTGCTTCCCCCGATTCATTCTCCCACAACTAGTGCCTTGAGCTCATAGAACTTTGAGTATGTCTCACTCTTCTTACGCTGAAGAAGATCCATCACTGAGAAAAATCATCCATCGTATCCCATAGTGGCAGCACCTTATCGAAGCTGCGAGAAGGTCACACCGCGTCTGTGAATTCTCAAGGATTGTCATGGCGGCGACTATCCTTCTCGTGAAAGGTGGCTTTGCAAATTACCCCAAGTACATCCTTGCCATGAGTACGTGCCGCAGGTATGCACTTTAGGAAGCCGGCCTGTAAATACGCTGCAAAATTTAAAGCTCCATGGTGACACTACTACATTTCGCGGAAATTCGACACCATTTAAATGACTTTTGACCAAATGTGGGAAATTTTCCCAAATTTTTTCCATCCCGCCGAAACCGTCGCTATCCGAGCGTACGCAGAAAGGGGTGTCGGCAACTCTGAGCACTTAAACTAGTGTCGCAATTACGACGTTTAAAGGAAGACGTCGCAATTGCGACACCATAACGAGCGTCGCTATTGAGACGACTCTAAACGTCGCAACGGCGACACAATGTCTAGGTGTCGCCATTGCGACGTTTGGAAGCACCGTCCTAATAGCGACGCCTTTTCCGCCGGCGGGTATAGCGGCCCGATTGTTTTTCGCGCTACATAAAAATACCAAACTTATATGGGCGCTACCGCAAAATTAAAACTTATATACGCTACATAAAAATGTTTGAGGTATTTGTCGCAATAGCTACGTTTGATATCACGCGCGCATTCGGCTCTGCGTAACGCGAACGACATTTGCGGGGCATTCGAGCTCGGCTCTTAGCGAACAGCATTTTCCTGTTCGCCCTCGGCGTTCGCCCTCGGCTCTTGCCGGAAGACGGCATTCGCCCTCGGCTCTTGCAAAATGGTAAGTTCTTCTGCAGGCCCTTCCTCCTATAGTAAGTTGACTCTATTTGGGTTTTTTAGTCAATTCCATTGGATTTTGTTAAGTGTGGTTCTCTTGTAGATGTCAGGAGTCAAGATTCAATACCCTCTATTATCTTCATCACCCAATACAAGATTTAAATTTTTCCCAAAACGCTTGTTAATTTGGCGACCATTATTTCTCCCTCCCTTTAAAAACCCTACATTTAAATGAAAACAAGCATTGCATTTCAACTTTAAAAATCTAGTGTTCAAATGTACATGTGTGCTACATTAACGTACGATGTCCACGCGCGCATTTGCCTAAAACAACACGCGAACACCATTCGCCCTCGACGTGCCGCCCTCGGCTCTTGCGGCCGACGCGTTCGCCTTCGGCATTCGCCACGAGCTCTTGCGGAAACGACGTGCCGCCCTCGACGTGCACGAGCTCTTGCGGAGCAACATTCACCCTGGATTCCCCCTCAGCTCTTTCGGAACGCGGTCGCCACCGCATTCGCCCTCGGCTCTTGCGGAGCAGCCTTTGCCCTCGACGTCGCCCTCGACGTTCGCCTCGGCTCTTGCGGAGCAACATTCGCCCTCGGCGGGTCGCCCTCGGCTCTTGCGGAGCAACCGGCCCTCAGCTCTTGCAAAATGGTAAGTTCTTATTGCAGGCCCTTCCTCCTATAGTAGGGTTGACTCTATTTGGGTTTTTTGAGTCGGTCCTATTGAATTGTGTTAGGTTGTATGGTTCTCTCTAGATGTCGAAATCGAATTCAATACCCTCTATTATCTTCATCACCCAATACAAGATTTAAATTTTCCCAAGCGACGCTTCGTAATTTGGCGACCATTATTTCTCCCTGCTTTAAAAACCCTACATTTAAATGAAAACAAGCATTGCATTTCAACTACAAAAATCTATTAGTGTTCAAATGTACATGTGTGCATCACTTGTGTAGGGTATTCCTTTTCACTTTCACATTATCCAAGAATGTGTACGGTATAGTTCATATTTTTTGTGATTTAGATTGCCTTGAAAAAGGAAAGGTAAATTATTTCCATGGAAAAAGAAGGTTTTCCATTTTTTTGTAGGTTGTTTGGACTTACGTGGAAAAATTTATGGTATGCCTTTCATATTATGTAGTTTAAATTTGAATTAACGATTATTCTACATGAAAATATAATTACCTATGTGATGTCCTTCATCACTAATTAAAATTATAGGCTTTCAATTTCCTAGACTCTAACTCATCTGATGCTAAATTCTAGGTTCTCATTGGTGGATCACTCTTCCATTGATTTCCTTTCCTACGGATCTTGTCATACTTTAAAAGTCATCAATGATACATATGTTATTTCGGGTATCCCAAAAGGCTTTATAGTAGAACATATTGTGAAGTTTTTGACACTTGAGGATTCTTTTTAGAGCGCAACGTGGATACATGCTATCGAGTTATATATCAAGCAACTTGTCCCTTAATAACACACTATGAGGTAGGTTCAACCGAGTTTGAACTTGTTGGGACATAGCATGTGAAGTTGTGTGATGAGTCCATATCACGGAGTCTATTATGGTGAAAAAAAAGTGAAGACATGTAATGATAGTTATTATGTTAACATTACTAGAAACATTTTCGAAATTATCCATGCTATCAGATGTCAAAATTCCAGGCCATTAGGTGTCAATACTCGTAGCTAATAGATAATAATAGTAATATAAAAAAATCACAACTTTATTCTTGAAATATGATTGTTACACATTGGTAACCTAGTTCATGAGTTACTATCACCCAAATATTGCAAAACAAACTTAAAATATAAATTAAGCCAACATGAGAATCCAACTAAGGGTTTTCACCGACAAAATCATGCCATAACGGCATTTTGGAGAGCAAATTTGAATCCATCATAAGTAATACAATGCAAACTCGAGATGGGTTTTCAATGCATGTTTGCATGCTACACTTATTCTCTGTCTAGATATCATTTTTTAAATGGAACCATTAGTCGAGCCCACACAGGTCCTTTTTATGTGAAAAATTTCGGCTCTATTTGAGCTCTTTTTTGCTCCACCACCTCCATAAACCGGTGTTACACGGGGGTCTCGCCCCCACCTAGGGTCTAGATTCCTCACCTAGCGCTCGGGGTCTTGGGGACTTCTAGGGGATGTTTTCCCTCACGTCCCTCACTTGCTTCTTTGGTTATGGTTTAGGTATTCAAAATTTGATGTGCCACTTAGCATATTTGAGAATCCAAGTGATTAGGATTAGGATGGTGACATGGTTGATCTTGATATATTCGTGCGAGAAGTTGGATGCGAGAGACTAGTGGGGCATTAACTTGAGCATTTATGCTCATTTATCGGTATGATGATATCATTTGATATTCATATGTTATGTTTTATGTTTTATGTTTAGGACATAACTTATTTGCGTTTAAGTTTTATGTTTAGGACTTGAGTTGTAAACTTCGGTTTAAACTCTATTTTGAATCTTGATATAATATGTCATATGATATCTTAAACTTTATTTTCATTGTACATTGTTAGTAGTTACATTAATGATTATATAGTTACAAACTTTAAACTTACATGCATGATTGTATGATGTATGTTTTAACTTTTAACTTTTTAAATTTGTTTCAATTATATGATTCATCATTCTTGATTTGTAATTTTATCATTTATAATTTATCTTTCATGATGCAAGTGTATGATGACTGTATATATACATTCCTTGCAAAAATATAGTTACATTTTAAATATTAAATTTTATAATTTTTATGACAGCGTCCCCCCACGTTTCACGAAAATTGGTGGGGAGCTTTTGCATAGGCGGCTCCGCGCTCCTCGTCCCCTCGCTCCCACCTCCGAGGGGACTTGGTGGAACATTGCCATAAACATATGCAAACATATATCGTGATCTTGGAATCCATTACATGTATGTGCCAATGTTCCCATAATCTTGCCCCCATCATCAATTTAAGAATTTCCATTGACTATCAAATTATGGAGGGGGGGAACTTTTCTTTCGCAACATTTGGCTCAAAATCGGGGACCATCTTCGTATGGGGGTGAATGAGAACTATAGATATTTGAAGAAGTAGATTAGTGCCTTTTCCTCTAGCCATGGAGTCATATACTCTAGGTCATCCATCACAAAAAATTTGTCTTCTTCATTCTCACCTTGAAAGTTGCAAAAAATCATGCCTAATTGAAACGACACTAAATTTGAAAGATATAATAAAAATGCAAGCTAGAAGTGCCACTATTAATACAAAGGAAAACCTTCTACCCTAGCGAGATAAATTTTGATTGGATAGGAAACATGATATTTCCTATGGAGTTGATTAACAACTTGTTAAATGTATGGGACTAAATCATGCATTTGATTTTCGAGGAAACATGCGCATGAAAGAGAAAAAGTCGTTAATGGAGAAAGTCATACATACCCATATAAAAACTACACGAAAGGGTCAAAAAAATACTTAAGGCCTTAGCTTAATTTGAATCCAAAAATGACATGTTAATTAGTGAAAACACGAGAGTGGTGTGGGTGAACAACATAAATAAAAAGTGAAGATACCTTTCCCCAAGATGCCTTTGTCAGATTTGTATGAAAACATGTTTTCCTTTCCCTTTATACATGCAGTGAATGCATTATAGGTATGGTGTTTTCCCGAGAATAGGAGAAGCCTACTTAAATATAATTTGTGGATTGAATGTTTGGGTGCCTTAATGTGCAATGACATATTTCGGGGCTGAATTCAATGCAAGGCATATTTGAAACTCTAACTCATCTTCGGTGTCTTATTAGAAATTATTTCAGTTTTCATTTTGTGTTTTCAAGTTAGATATTGTTTTCAAGTTTTTACATTTATAATTTTATTGCAATGTAGCGGTGATCGAACGGTGCGGGGAACAACCCCGGCGGGGATCGCGGAAAGAGAGGCCGGCGGAAGAACATATGAGGTACGGCATTGCTCTCGGTATTTTGGTTATTTACATAATTGAAATAATATTAATTTTTTTTTTCAAATATGCGATTTTAGCCATGGTACGCACGATGATTCCCTCTTTGAGGAAGAGCTTTTTCATCCCTATCTCCGGTGTTGTTGTTGCAAAAAAAGGCACGGTCTGTAGCCGAATTTAATGCTTTGATAGATGCGCCTCCAAACACACCGAAGCAGAAGAGAGGATACAACATCTTATGAGGCGGCTAAATAGATATCGGGTAATAATAAAAATTCAAAAGGATATTTTTTTTAGTACGCATGAGATGAATTGTGATAGTTTGATTTTTAATTTTTACATTGACTAAACTAACAAAAAGTTCTTTTGTATGTAGCGTCTTACGGCATTTGCTGAACCGGTGTTGGTGGTAGTGGGACACAAGGGCAAGAGATTGCCCAACAACCCTCTACATTGCCTTCTACTCCTTTAGGTGCTAGCCAAGAAACACACCTGCCCAAAGGGCGACACCCGGCCAAGCTGGCGAACGTGTTGGCAATGATAGGCGGAAATATGGCCGGCTACATTATTGCGTTTCACGGAGCTACACGTGTCGGCTCCACGGGGACCATTAATGGCACGTTGTTGGTGAACGATGAGGTGTCCCTATAAAGCATGTACAACTCCCGGGTAAATTTTAATATTTTAACTATTTCATGTACTTTATCTAAAACATATTTATCATGATTTTTATTTTTTAAATTAATGATAATATCTTCTTTTTTTCTTTTTGGTTTTGATACATGTAGGAAACAATGAGTTCTACGGGATTACGGGAGAGCCATGCGTTGGTAATTTTGACAACCATACGTACGAGGTGGAAATTCGAGAATTCAACTTTGAAAAAAGAACTTTTAGATTATCTAGAAGCCCTTTTTGGGGTCGGCACATTTGTGAGAAAAGCGGTGGCTCGGGTAGCCGGCAAATATTTGAAATATACCGGGGGACACCTATAGGACGCAATTGCAATTTAACCACTGTAGATAGCAAGCGTCCTCTCGCGATTTCGAGAGAGTGAGTGGAGAGCACTCATCCGCAAGCGGAAAAGAAAAAGGGCAAAGAAAAGAAGGAAAAATGCCAAGCTGGACCCATGAGGTAAATTACAACTTTAATTCAATAGCTTTAATTTTCTTTATGTCTAAAATAAAAGTGTGCTACGTCATATCGACTTCAATCTTTTGATGCTAGGTTGCCCGACACCTCGAGCAGCCAAAGCTAGGATAGAGAAAAAGGGGAGCCATCACACGCTCGGCCAGGGTGGCTACTTGAAATTAATTTTGCCAAAATTGTAATTAAGTAGCTAAACATCTTGTAATTAATTGTATCGCCTTCCAACGTTTTTGTAATCCTATCGAGATATGATTAAAAATACCTGGAAATCATATATAATGTAGGGTGATGACTTTGGAACGATAACCTAAGAGGAAGATAAAAATATTGCTTTCGTTTTGGCTGTCAAAGGCACAACGGATTGAACGTCGCGAGCTTAGGGCGAGGGTCCCAAGATCTACAATACTTTGATAAGGTAAAAAATTAACCTTTCAATATTTTTTGTTTTTTCGTCCATAAATTTAATGTCTAACAACTTTGTTTAAATCGGGGGAGCAACACTACGCCCAGCGAGGTAAATAACCCGATTTTAGAGCCGAGATGTAGATGATCCTCTCGTGCTTGCCCCGATCATTGTAGTGGGGACCCGGGCGAGCAATGCGCTGTCGGTGAGGCGAAGTGACGGTAATTAATTTCCACTTATATTTTTTTTTTCTAATTATACCTTAGTGGTTGTCCTTATAACGTTTTTTTGTTTATATGGCGAGAGAATGTTTCCTTGAGGATCTTACCACCGGAGAGGAAGACGAGGGCAACGGTCCAACGGCGACAAGCTGGTGCACCGGGTAAATAATCTCATTGCAATTTTTTATTAATATTAGAACTAGTTCGATGATATTTAAAAAGCTGATAATTAAAATTTAATTATTATGTTTTTTGGAGCGATGCCCGTCCTTTGGATCGAGACCGGAACATCGTGACAATGCAACTAGGTCGGCGGCGATATTTGGTGCCGAGGTAAATAATCTCATTGCAATTTTTTTATTATTAATATTACCGAGCGGTTCAATGATATTTAAAAATAAATAATTAAAATTTAATATTATCGTTTTTGTAAGGCGATGCCCGTCAACTGAATGAGCCCGAGACATCGTGAATACGCAACTAGGTCGGTGCGGGTTGAAAGGCACGAAACGGGGAGCGAACGCGATGATATTGATGATGTAATTAGGAGCTTTAAAAATAGGAAGAAGAAAAAGAAAGTTTGACAATGTAAAATATTGTATTATTATGTAAGACAAACGTTACCATACTTGGAAACATTTTTTTGCGTTATATAAAAACTCATTTATCATACTATTTTTATGTCAAGCATTAATTGCAATGTTTCCTTGCGTACTTTTTGTTGAATTGTTTTTTTACTAGTTATTGAATATTTTTTTTATGCTCATATGAAAGTAAAGATTGAAATATAGATTGGGTATTAGGGAATTGAGAGTGATGTGAGGGGGGGAGGGGGCCGTAAGAGCTTCCCACCTTCACGTGGTTGGCCTTTTGTTTAGTAGAGAATAATTTATTGAGTGATTTAATCTTGGAGCAAACCTCCCTTGATCCAGTATGTATGAAAAAAGGAAATCACTTTGTTGACTTAGTTGCTACTCTTGCTTGAAGATAGAGTGGGAGGCTTGTTCCAGAAGTTCATGCGACTCGATAAATTGTTCCTAGCTTGAAAGAAGGCTTCTTCGAGTATGTTTGAAAGCATTTTCAACATATGTTCTAACATTATCATAAGAATGCATCTTAGAGTAAAAAAATACTACATCAATTACTTGTATTTATTGTATAGATAATGATGGATTTTGATTGACTTGGCGGTGCGGTACAAATACTCTTGCATCATGAGCAATACAACTTGTCAACCGGGGTCATTGTCGAGGATATTTTGCTTGTGCGCTTGACATTTTGTAAGTTTGCTGAGTTCATAATTCAATATTAAGCTTGTGCACGATTATTATCTAGGTTTTTTGTATGTGTTTTTTCATCTATTTGATTGTAAGCAACTATGCATGTTTCTGTTGTCCACTATGATTTCTCCATTACCACTCCCAGGGATGAATCCGACTTTGTTGTTACATGGGTTACTTTATTGTTACTATGATTTCTCCATTTACGATTTCATAGGTTACATCATGTAAAGTTGTCAATCTCGAGGTTGGTGATGACTTTAGTTCTCGGTTGGGGCTTTTACGATATTTTCTCCCTCATATCATTCACTGCACATCACCTCGTTGTTTGAGCATGCCAATTGTCTACCACTTGTGCAGTTGGCACATGTCAATCTACAGTGGTGCCACATTTCACCTATTTTCGGTGAGAGTTTAGGGTTTCTCTAACATAGCTTCGAAAATCCGATTGAGTGCATAACTTGAATATTGTCACATAATACTTATGGTTTGGATTGATGAGCATGTTACCGAATGGTTGGTTGATTCATAATAACCACCCATAAATCTCCTTCTCTAACACACGGAAAATAAAAATTTCTTTGATAAGACGAGTTTCAATACTTTGAAAACAAACTTCTATTCCCTTCAATAACTCAAAAAAAAACTATTACACTACTTCCTCAGGAGGGATTACAAAATTATAGTATTTGCTACAAAACGCGGTGCATAAAACCAACTCCTTTGTATGTTCAAAACAAACATACTATGTCTCTAAGACACTACTGTTGTGTTTTTCCACTTTACTTCTTCTTCCGTACATACACATAAAAAGTTACACTCCAATTTTTCACTTTTTGCATTTTGCTTTGCTATGTAATAAAATTTAATCTTATCTATCAAAAAAAACTACCAAGCTTTTCGACCTTTTTATTTTTATATGCGGAACATATAAAACATATTATAATAAACCCTCTTTTAAAAAAAATAAAATTAAAACTAAATTCTATGGCCCACCTTTCATTTCGCATATGATATATATATAACATATGTATATATTAAACTATCAAAACATTAAAGAACCCTTTCCGTCGGACTTCAAAAGTCTAAATAGATTGAATTTCAAACCAAATTCGCGTTTCCAAAATAGGATGCGCGTACGCCTAATTTTAACTCGAATTCTCAATCCAATGTGCCCTATAAAAAATTCGGGTCCGGTTTCGAGTTTACTGATTCCCTTCAATTTCATCGATCCAATAATAGCTATTATACGTGTCCTCCTTTTGAATTTACAAAATACATCGGGTAAATTTTTGTTTGTTTTAATTTACAGTTTGGTGAATTGCGTTAATCTTTGTTTAATTGTGTTTAAATACAATCTACGTACGGAAATATGGTGTGGCCGTCTACAAAAAAAAATTGGGGAATTTTTTTAAATCTTGAATTAAATTTACGGAGTGGCATGCAAGCTTAACCTCCAAAAAAAAAATGTTAACTGCGCATCCGTCCTTTCTTTGCGGCGAGTTGAAGTTAAAATTCAACGGCACGAAAGGTTTAATAAGTGAGGGTGTAAAGGTAACTTTTTGTCGATGGTCTTTGGATTAAGATCATCTATTCATTTTTGTAGGGTCTTATGGTGTTTGGTTTTTAGTTTTGGGTTGGGTTTATTGAGTCTAAGATAGTTTTTTGAGTGAAAAAATTGCTATCGGTATTAAAAAATTTGGTTCTTTTGTCAAAATTTATGAGCTTGTTAGGAAATACAAAGCTGACAATGGTTGTATCTTAAATTTGTGAAGAAAATAATTTGAAATGAAACCTTTTTTGTTTAGGTTGTTGCGGCGGTGCAAACCCCATTCAAATTACTAGGGGCATTGACAAGACAATAAAGGCCCTTGTTTCGGAACTCAAAATTTTGTCAAAGGAGAGTAAACGCTTGCCCTTTTGGTGAAATTTGGTTTTCCTTTTTGCGATGGTTTGGTGTATCCTAATTGAATTAGTTGCCTAGTGTTGCAGTTTTGCAAACTCCTTTTCATTTTTCATACGGTATTTGGCCTTGTGGAATACATTTGATTGTGTGGTCTTGTTAGATCTACAACATTTGTGGTTGTTTTAGTCTTATGGCGGTGCACTTTATTATGGAAATAGTTGATGCGGTATTGTCATTTAATCCCTTCTTGCGGGGTAGCATGTTGAGAAGTTTTTGTGAAACATTTGGTATTCAAAATGACACTTGATCCTATACAACATGTGCACTTGACTTCAAAATTTATATTCAAAGTGTGCCGAGACAATTCTTGCAAAATTTCAAATATTTAGGTTGTTTTAAACCAAAATTTCAATCACCCTCCGGACTTATGCTAATTATACGCAATCGTTAAATTAAACAATTTCATTATACTCGGCCCCACCTATATATATCAATAACCAATCGAACACTCGTATCGTACTGGCTATCCTCCGCACACCTTAGTTAACCTCGGGCAAGTTCAACGTCCGACCACGTCCGATGGCCCTTCTCCAAATCAACGACTCTTGGCAATTTCGCGCTCGGCTTCCAACGTCGGGCTTTAACGTGCCGATGAAGTGGGTTAAACGGTTGTTTGCCGGGGTCGGGTCGCACGTGTCGCATTTCCCTATGGAATCGCTCGCGAATAGGAAATACCGCCTACTCATAAAAGCGGTGCGATATGGGCAACCGGCTTTTGTGATTCCGCTCGTGGTTTTGGTAGAGGGCTTGACCACGGGTGCATGTACGGTTAGCTATCCTTTTGTTTGTTAACTCATGTCCAATCCTCGGGTCAGGTTCCGGCACAACAATTTTGTCTCTTTATTAAGCGGGATTTTTATATGTGTATTATCAAAGAAAACCAACACAAATTTTATAAGAAAATTGTTCAAAAGTACGACACTTGGGACTTCAAACGGCGATAAACCATAATTCAAACCAAATTCGCGTTCCAAAATAGCCTATTTGACGTCGGCCAATTTTGTGACGCGAATTTCTTATCAAGTCACCCTAATATTTTATGGGTCCGGATTTCCCTTTGCGCGAGCGGCCCAAACAAAGATCCGCTCCAATCAATTTTTGCCACGTGTCCTCGTAAAAACTTGCCTGCTCATTTGTAAGTGCATTCGATGGCATTTAAGGTGATGGGACATGGATATGGTGATTTCATATCATTCGCATTAACATTTACTTATTTGTTGAATAAGTTTTCACATCAAATCTAGATTAATTAATTTTTAACCTTTATTTCAAGATCGGACCTCCACTCCTGCGAGCGTTCGCACGCTCCAATTTGATCAGAGCCTTCGGCTCTCATTATTAATGATCGAGAGATTCATTATGACGGTAGTAACCCAGTTGCATTGTAGACGGGTCGACATAAAAAATGGCGTTTCGCCATGGTTTTCGGACAAGCCGGTTATTTCGGGATTACACAGCACAATAAATGCTTCACGATGATAAGGAGAAGTGGCCGACGGAACTCCTGCCTGAACTTTCTTCGCATATTTCCATTTCTCTCGGTTCACCTTCACTCTCTGTCGTCTTCCTCTGTTAATTGGAATTACGCTTCTTCGTCTCTTGTGCCACTAACGATTGCGCCCATGCCTCGCGTGCGTCATAGGATCCGTTGCCGCGGGGGAGCACTAGAGGGTCTGATGCGACGCGCTCCCTCCGAAGCACCTCAACGGAGGCTAGTTCACCTTCTCCCACGGCTTCTTTCTTTGCGCAATTTTCGCTGATTGCACTCAACCGCCGCGAATCTGGTCGTCCTTTGACGGTCTTCGCGAGGAGGCCAAACGCGGAAGAATGCACCGTCCGTGAGGTACGAGCGGGTTTTAATTTTGTTTCTTGCTTATATCAGGCCCGGTTAATTGGGGCACGCTTTTTAGTTTATTTCTTTGTCTTTGGACCTTTAAGCTAATATTTTTGAATTTTGTAAATTAAACGTTCAAAGGCTGGTTTCCGTGTAAATAGGTCTTCTTAATTTTTGATTTTTGATGACAAATTTGCCATGAGTATGGCCAGACAATGTTTTTGACTTCGGTGTAATTTTATTCGCAATGTTAATAGATTAACTTTACTTTGAATTCTCACATGATTAGCGTTTTCTTGATGTTCAAGGATTTTGGGTACTTTAATTTGTATTTGGAACAATGAACGTATTATATCTGTTGCTTTCTTTGTTCTACATACTACTATTTCACTTTCTTATAGATGCCTCGAGGAATATTTGAATGCTTTCTCATATTGTCGATAATCTCTCCATGTGGACGTTATTTGGATTTTATATCATGTCCCTGTGTATGTGACATGGGGTATTTTTCTATCATTGTACGGGTGGGACTTCCACTTTTAAGATGGATATTTGGGTTCCAATCTTCGGATGTGAAAATGTAATGACTTCATGTTTGTTTACTTTCATATAATATATTCCGTAGCATTTTTTCTCTTAAGAAAAAAAAATGATTAATATTTATCACGATACACTTCAAAACTAGCGATGCGGGTCTATGTTGCTGGTTTATTGATATGGTGCGATGAATCTTTTTATATTTTGGACATATCACACTCCTCATGATTAAGCGTTTTCTCTCGGTATAAGGATTTTGGGTACTTTAATTTGTATTTGGAACAATGGACGTCGGTACGTACTCTATCTGTTACTTTACTATTCTACATCTTTATGTTCACTTTCTTATAGATGCCTTGGGCATATTTGGATACTTTCTCGGATTGTCGATAATCTCCATGTGGGCCAGTTCATGAGTTTGTATCAGAAGTCATTTTGTCCTGTGACATGGGGTATTTTTATATCATTGTACGGGGTGGGACTTCCACTTTTCTGGATGTTTGGGTTCGATCTTAAGATGTGAAAATGTAATGACTTCATGAGTGTTTTACTTCCTTACAATATATTGAAAACATCATTTTTCTCTTGTGAAAAAAAAATGATTAATGTTTATCACTACGCATTCAAAACTAGCGATCTTTAGTCTATGTTCTTTAGTTTATTGATATAATTAGATAGTCTTTTTTTATATTTTGGACATATAACACTCCTCACATGATTAGCGTTTTTCTACCCATTGCGGGGATTTTGGGTACTTTAATTTGTATTTGGAACAATGGACGTCGGTACTCATCACCATTTGCTTTACTATTCTACATAATGCTATTTCACTTTCTTATAGATGCCTCGGGCATATTTGGATGCTCTTAGGATTGTCGATAATGTAGACAATTCTTGGGTTTGTATCAGGTCTGTATGTGACATGGGGTATTTTTTTCTATCCTTTGTGCGGTGGGACTTCCACTTTTACGGATGTATATTTGGGTTCCAATCTTAGGATGTGAAAATGTAATGATTTCATGCATTTGTTTACTTCATATAATATATTCAAAACATCGTTTTCTCTTGTGAAAAAAAAAATGATTAATGTTTATCACCTAACGCTAGGAAACTAGCGTCTTTGGTCTGTATTCTTGGTTTATTGATATGGTGCGATGGTCTTTTTATATTTTGGACATATCACACTCCTCACATGATTATGATTAGCGTTTTCTCGGCTTCAGGTTTTGGGTACTTTAATTTGTATTTGGAACAATGGTGTCGGTACTCTGTCATTGCTTTACTATTCTACATCTTTGTATTTCACTTTCATGGTACATTTTACTTCATATCTTGTATTTCACTTTCATGGTGTTTTACTTCTTTGTTGTAGGGTCTTGGGGTACTGAGTTGTATTTGGAACAATGGACGTCGGTACTCTATCTGTTGCTTTACTATTCTACATCTTGCTATTTCACTTTTAATAATTTGTTTCGCCTTCACTTGTTGTAGGGTTTTGGGTACTTTAATTTGTATTTGGAACAATGGACGTCGGTACTCTGTCTGTTGCTTTACTATTCTACATCTTGCTATTTCACTTTCATGGTGTTTTACTTCATATAATATCTTCACTTTCATGGTGTTTTATTTCATATAATATCTTCCTTTCATGGTGTTTTACTTCATATAATATCTTCACTTTCCGCTGAGTACATTTCACTTCACTATTGCGAGGGTTTTGGGTACTTTAATTTGTATTTGGAACAATGGACGTCGGTACTCTATCGTGCTTTACTGATACATACTTCTATTTCACTTTTATCGTTGTTCTTCATATAATATCTCAAAAACGAGCGTTTCTCGTCTTTTTAAAATTTTAATTTTTTTTAAGAATTAGACCTCCGTCGGTCTGCGAAAGCGCCTTGTCGGCCGGCGTCGAGCTGCACGACAATCCGAAACGTCGGACGAGAGACGGTATGAAAACGTCGGGCCGCGACGTGCCCGCGTCGACTGCGACAACCCGAAACGTCGGAAGAGACGGTGGCAAACGCTCGGTGGCGCGACGTTTCGAACGTCGGACCACATATCGTGGGAATTACGACATCTTCCGGACGTCGGAAGAGTGACGTCCAAAGCGTGCGGACCACGTTTAGTCGGAATTGCGACCGGTTTACAAGCGTCGGAAGAGCGACGCCAAAACGTCGGACCGCGTTTATTCGGGCTGCGGCAGTTCGTGGCGTCGGAAGAACCACGTTTAAAACGTCGGAGCCGCGACGGTTTGTGATACGTCGGAAGAGTGGCCTTTCGTCGGAACGATCGGAATAAGTGTCGATAGTGCGACACTTTTGCTTGCGTCGAACGGCGACGGCGAGAGAAACCACGGTTTGTACGCGCCCTTGGTATCGCTCTTGCGACGAATGTGTCGGAATAGCGACGAATTGGCCGTCGTAATTTCTGCCAAAATTCTCTAGTGTGAAGGTGGTCCAATCTCCCACCATGCCCACCGGCTCGCCATCATCCGGCTCACCACTCATGCCTTGCACCTTGTTGCTGCGCGACCAATACACTGCGATTGATAAGGGTTCTTAACTCGAACCCCTATCCTCACGGGTTTCACCGGTTGCCTTCTTTGTCACCGAGGAAATCCTTTCCTCGCTAAAGACAACATCATATCCCTTGTTCTTCTAACATGGCCACCGAGATCAAATTCTTCTTCAATCCTGGAACATGCATCACTTCCTTCAATACGAAGGGTTTAACACACTCCCTCTCAAAGGAAATGGTACCGATACCGGTCGCACTGTATCTACCATCATCGCCCATCTCGATGTGCACTCCAAGATATTTCTCATCCAGATCAGTAAACAAATCTTTGTCTCTGGTCATATGAAAAGACGGGCCACTGTCAAGAAACCACACTGAACCTATCATACTTGAGACCAAGCATGCGATCAACGAAAAATATAGCTCAATCTGTGAGGCTAAGACCTCTCCAGCTGCAGATCTAGCAGCCTGCTTATTTTTCTTCTTCTGTGTACAATTAGTGGCGTAATGTATGTGTTGGTGACAATGAAAGCACTTCACCTTAGACATGTCCTGCTTCTTGCCTTTTGCACAAGATTGAGAAGAATTCTTCTTGCTCTTCCCCTTGCTTTGGTAGCCAAAGTGAAATTTTCTTCATCTGAGTTCTTTGATGAAGATCCGTCCCTGGTACTTTGCCTTATCTCCTCTCGCACAAGATCCGACCAAAGTCGCTCCCATCCTGGCAATTTCTTCCGACCATTGATAGAGTCTTGATAGGAATGCAAACTCTTTGGAAGCCCAAGGAGAGCCAATCTCACCAAGTCCTCGTCATCTACAGTCACCCCCACACTTCCCAGCTCATCCCCGCATTGGATGAACTTGGGCATACTGTCGCCTTTCTCCATTTTTATGGTCCTGAGTTTATCCTTGAGCGCCAACTTCCTCTGCTCGCTCTTGCTTTGGAATAATTCTATCAACTCTTTCCATATCAAGAATGGAGAAGCCTTACCATGAAGGCTGGACACTATGTGATCCTTTACACCTTCCAACAGAATTCTTCGACACTTTGCTGTCTTCTTTTTCCATGCGTCAAGTGTGGCAGCATCGCTAGAAGCAGGTTTTGGAATTTTTGCATCTATGAACTCCTTCAACCCATTGTCATCCAACACCGCCTCCATCCTGTCCTTCCATGCAATATAATTCGAGCTGCCCTCAAGGGCATACTCCAATCGCAATTCGTTGAAAGACATCTCAACTTCGACACCAAGAAAACACTGCTGCAAATTCGAATTCCACCAGCACAAAACTCAACCGCTTCAATGTTTTGCAATTGCTCCAATGATCAATATCGCTCTGATACCATGTAGAAATTTATATAACTGATATGTTATACATCCGAGATTCTCCTGATCACACACTATTTGACTTCATGCACAATACAGAATCTCTTCTACCATTGATCATTAATTGCGGAAATAAAATCAATTACATGCACACATTAAAACCATAAAAATTCACACATATGAACACAGTAATTTATGGGAAAGCTTAAAGCTGAAAACCCCCAACTATCTGTATATTATATGTCATAGATATCATGTAACAATCATCATACAAAGCTCCTCACAAGCTCTCAGTACAATCTCCAATTGCTACACACTAATCAGGTCTGATCTAGCAAATCTCATGCTCCAATCTCTGCCACCTGCTAGCCTGCCTCTACTACGCAATCACTGCTGAAGAATGGCTCTGAATGAACTCGAATTGGTCCATCCTTGCTCACGCAATCCTCATTGGCATCTCCAACCACTGTGTGTTGCAAATCATGCAACACTATAGTCACAACTGATAGTCACACTGCTCTTTCACCTACCTCTTCAATGGTCTCCACTGAAACTGTCCATGCACTATAGTTAACTGATGTATTCTTTAGTTGATTAATGAGTTAATAATTAGTGAATTAATTAATAATTAATTCACACCACTCTCACTAGTGTATCAATCAGTTATACTAGATACAACTAGCTCAACTATGTTTAACTCGGTTAAACTGAACACAACTCCACCAACTACCTCAATAACTCCACCAAACTCTGTCACATGAGTTCTAACTGAAGTATCCATGCAATAGCTCCACTTAACCCTCGGGAATAGCGTAATTCCTTCTGTCAGCTCCTGTGCCACATCTGTGCACTTAACTGAAGTGCTCCAAGAGAATAAGATAATGTTTATAGTCCAAATATTATTAAGAGCTAATAGTATTTGACATATCTATTTTTAGACTGGCAATCTAAAAATAGATTCCGCCCAATATGTCTAAAAATATAAGTCCATCTATTTTTCCAACTTGACCAACCATCCTCAAATAGCATCCTGCAACTCATAAAATATGATCGACATGTCTAAAAATAGACATAGTCTAAAAATAGACTTGCACCAAAAATAGCCTGCGGGCCCACTTAGTGAAGGCGACTTCTTTCCACTAAGCTCATCATCTTGTTGCAATGTCAACAGGTGGGTATGGTAAAATTGTGGCTACAACAAGTCGAGCTCTAAATGACATATATGTTCTGGATGAAGCAACTAAAGAATGTCTACTAGCTAAAGAAGATGAAAGATGGTTATGGCACAAACGAATGGGTCACATAAACTTTGACAATCTTGTCAGGATAAGCAAAAAGGAAGTAGTACGAGAAATGCCGAAAATCTCAAAACCTTCCAACACACTATGTGAGGCCTGTCGGCACGGCAAGCAGACAAAATTCCAATTTAAAACAAAAGAACACTTTGCATCACATCCATTGGAATTGATACATACTGATCTATGAGGTCCTATGAGAAAAAAATGCTTAGATGGAGAATTATATTTCATGTTAATGATAGATGACTATACCAGGATGACAATCATCAGTTTCCTAAAGAAAAAATCTGAAGCATTTGAGTGCTTTAAGATCTACAAGGAGTTGGTCGAAAATGAAACCGATTTGAAAATAAAGTGTCTAAGATCAGATAATGGCGGAGAATTCACTTCCAAATTATTTCATCAATACTGTGACGAAAATGGAATAAAAAGACAATTTTCAACAGCACAAATACCTCAACAAAATGGAGTTGCTGAAAGAAAGAACAGAACCGTACAAGAAATGGGTAAAACAATATTGAGGGACTCAAAATTGGATGAAAAATTCTGGGTTCAAGCAATTGATACGATAGTCTTCATTATCAACCGAAGTCTTCTCAAGAATAATTTCAACAAGACCCCATATGAATTATGGAAAGGAAAACCAGCTAATGTAAAATATTTCAGAATCTTCAGAAGCAAATTTTATATCAAAAGAGAAGATCAAAATTTTGGTAATTTTGAATCACGTGTTGATGAAGGTATCTTTGTTAATTACTCACGCAAAATAAAGGCCTATAAATGTTATAATCTAAGACGAAAACAGATAGTGGAGAGCATAAATGTTACATTTGACGAAGATGGTGTTCTAGCGAATAATGATGAGGATATAGAATCTTTGAAACTTGAGATAGAGGCTAAAAAAGACACAGATAAAATTCTAGAACAAGAAGAAAACATCAACCACAAAGAAGTAAATAATGATCATCAAGATATACCAGAAAAACAACAAGAAGCACCTCCAAGGAGAACAAAAGAATGGATTCAAAAGAACCATCCATCAAATCAAATCATTGGTGACATAAATGAAGGTCGACAACTTCGTTCATCACAACAAGCTCACATTGCTTTTCTAGCAACCTTTGAGCCTAGTAGTTTTGAGGAAGTCAGCTATAATGAACATTGGGTAGTAGCTATGAATGAATAATTGGATCAAATCGAGAAGAATAACACCTGGGAATTAGTTCCATGACCAAAAGATAAAAATATCATTGGGACTAAATGGGTGTTTAGGAACAAATTGAATGAATATGGACAGGTTACCAGAAAGAAAGAAATATTGGTTTGCAAAGGCTATGCACAAGTGGAAGGAATTGATTTCGATGAAACATTTGCACCAGTTTCCAGAATGGAAGCCATCCAAATGTTTCTTGCCTATGCATGTTCAACAAAAATCAAATTCTACCAAATGGATGTTAAGTCAACATTTCTGAATGGAGAATTAGAAGAAGAAGTTTACATCGAACAACCTGAAGGTTTTCTACTACCAGAAAAAGAAAACTATGTTTTCAAGTTAAAGAAGGCTCTATATGGTCTCAAGCAGGCTCCTAAAGCATTGTATGCTCGTCTTGATGGATATCTACGTCAACAAGGGTTCAAGAACGATATTGGTGATAGAAATATTTATGTACAAAAAGATAAAGATATTTTAACAATCATTGAGGTATATGTGGATGATATAATATTTGGTAGAAATGATGATCGACTAAGTAAGAACTTTTCTACAAAGATGCAAAGTGAGTTCAAGATGTATTTAGTTGGTGAGTTGACATACTTCTTAGGGCTTCAAATATCTCAGCAAGAGAAAGGAATATTTATATGTCAAGCCAAGTACATCAAGGAAATGCTCAAGAAATTCAAAATGGAAGATTGCAAACCCGCCCTTACTCTAATGGTAACAGGTTTCAAATTGAGCATAGACGACTCATCTAAGGATGTGGATCAGAGGTTGTACAGATCTATGATTGGTAGTCTTCTATATGTAACAACATCCTGGCCAGATGTTATGAAAGCAGTTGGACAAGTAGCAAGATTCCAAGCAACACCAAAAGAATCACATATTATTGCCGTCAAAATAATTCTTCGATATCTAAAGGGCATAGAAGAATATGGCTTGTGGTATCCCAAGGGTAAAAATCTCATTATTCAAGACTTTACAGATGCAGATTGGGCAGGAAGCGTTGATGATTGTAAGAGTACTGGTGGAGCAACATTCTATCTAGGTGGTTGTCTCGTATCATGGTTGAGAAAAAAGTAAACCTCAATCTTGTTATCTACAACGAAAGCATAATACATTGCAGCGACATCATGTTGTACTCAAGTCCTTTGGATGAAACAAACATTGCAATATCTTCAAGTACAATTCAATGAGCCTATTCCCATATTTTGTGACAACACTAGTGCCATCAGCATCTCCAAGAATCCTGTCATGCATTAAAAAACAAAACACATTCCAGTCAAATATAATTTTGTTAGAGAAAAAGTCATTGAAAAGAATATCAAACTTGAGTATGTTGGTACAAAAGAACAAATCGCTGATATCTTCACTAAACTTTTACCTCGTGAAGCATTTGAATATCTTCGCCAGAAGCTTGGGATTCTCCCAAGTTCTCAGTAGATTTTACTTATTAATAATATAAAGGGGGAGTGGAAGTGTGTATAGGTCTGCAGGATGGTTGTGTGTCAGGGGGAGTTGCCCTTTGCCATTGATTTCAAAGGGGGAGAGAATGTTGTAGGAAGAGGTGTCATGATTGCAGGGGGAGTACTTGTGTTTCCATCAATGCCAAAGGGGGATATTGTTGATCGGTGGTTGTCATTGATGTCAACCTAAGCAGCACCAGGGGCTACCCCAATATTTCATGGGAATTTTGACCTACCAAATTAATATATTATGGGTCAAGAATGCTTTTGAAGGTTTCTTCTTGTCGAGATGTTTCCATTGATATATGGCACGCCACGTAATTCTTTACGGTTTGAGAGATATTTATGTTTGAAGTTTGTAACCCCAGTTAGTGGGCTAAAACCCCATGGGGTTGCAGAATGGGTCATTGAAAAGTCATGATTAATAATTTTTTAAGCTCCTAAAATCCCTTCCACGTCACTTGTTGAATCCCCTCTCAACCTAAGCATTTATATAAATTGTGATCCTCATATCCTCCTTATGCAAGGGATTTCACCATCTGAAACAGGTCATCGTGGCATTTTTTCTCTAACATTTTTTTGATGAAGGTGTAGAAGCTGAAATTTTTATGAGGCGAAGCTGAAATCCTGAGGAAGCTCCTATGAAACTATCAGGTCAAGGTGCGTAATATTTTTGGGGATACGATCTGTGGAATTCAGTGTTTTGTCAGGCTCCTGAAATTCATCTCAAAGAAGTGACCTTGGGAAAATCGTCATAACTCTCCCTTTGAATATCGGATTGGAATTCTGTAAAAAGTAACAGATAGTGAACGGATTGTAGTTTTTTTTCTATCAATTTCAGAGCCGAATGAATAAACAGTGATACATGGAACACCGTACAAGTTCACTTTACTGAAACAATCCATAATTAGGGCATTGTGAGAGATTGGGCATAAATCTCTCTTGAATAATCCAAATTGGGTCAGACTTGTGGAATTGGAAAGACGACTTAGAGTAATACTACAAGACTGAAAATCAGATATTGGGGATCTGAAATAACAAAGATACACTAGATTCAATATCGAACTCCTAGAAGGCAAGAAAAAGCTAGATCATGTGTTGTCAAGGGCTGCAAAGGACCAGACTTTCTAGGGCAGCAAAGAAAAGCAAGGTGCAGAAATGGGTAGCATGACAAGAGCAGCAACCAAGCTGTAGAACAACAACATGAATTTCATCACATGAAGTCTTCAAATGGGCAGCACTGCATACAGTGACTGTAAAGGTATCATTGTACTAAGCCATTGTAAATACATTACTGTAAAAATTGTTCTAGTGTATATCTACCAAGAGTTGAAGAGGCAGTGTCAGGAGGTCTAGGATCATCATTAGGTGGTTGTGTCATAGTTTGGGTTATGGTATAGTGTGTCTTCTTCTTCTACATCATTCTATATCATTGTAAAGTGGACCATTTTCCCTGGTATGAGAGTCCATTCTTCTTTTATTATGCTATATGGTGGTAGGGTGGTGCTAGGGTGAGTCGTAGCTCATTGGGTGTTGGGGCATCCGTTCAGTTGACTACTGAAGAATCTCGGGCATTGGATAATCCTTCTAGTGGGAGCTGGAGAAGAATTATTTTCTAGATTCTAGGAATTTGGAGCTTTATTTTCAATTGGAGTTGAATATTAAAGAATTATTAGAAAAGCATTAGGTGGTTTTTGTCCCGGAGTGGGTTTCCACCTTAAAAACTGTGTGCATTTGTGTTCCTTTTGTTTGCTGCTATCATTGTACAAATGCTGATAATAATTGAAGATTAAATAATTCTCTAATTGAAAGGAATACTGATTCACCCCTCTCTCAGTATTTCCAACAGAAATCTGAGCGGTTGCAGGAAATCCACACCTAAAGGAATTCGTGGAGCGTCTGCAGAAAACATGATCGCGAGCTATCTTCAGGAAATTATGGAGCTGCTTCAAATCAAGAAAAATAGGCATAATAATTCTAGATCATTTGACTTGATAATTCCACAAGGAAACAATTAGCTTAAGGAATACTTAAGAACAAGGTAAAATCACACTTTTGAAGTTAATATGCATACCTTAAGCACATAGCACCCTTTTGGCCAAAACTTAGGTAATATAACCGAAATAAGTGTAATTAGGGTTCAAGGAGAGTTCAAAATGTGAGAAGAAAGGTATTATAAGGCTTTCAAAATTGGGAAAAATTGGGACTCAACAATACTGATGGCACTGGTGTTATCGCAAAAGATGAGAATATGCTCATCAAACTTGTCTTGAAGATCTTGAAAATTTTTCTTCATCCAGAGAACTTGAGTACAAAAAGTTGTTTCCGCGATATATTATGCTTCTGGTGTGGATAACGAGATTGAAGATTGCTTTTTACTCAACCATGAAACAAGGCAACCACCTGGATAGAATGCTACTCCACTGGTACTCTTTTTATCATCAACACTTCCTTCCCAATCTTCATATGTATAAGCTTGGATAACTAGATTATTTCCTTTGGGATACCATAAACCATATTCTATTGCGTCCTTCAAATATCGAATAATTCTTTTGACGAAAATAATATGAGATTATTTTGGTGCTGCTTGGAATCTTGCTACTTGTCCAACTACCTGGATTACATCTGGCCGAGAATTTGTCACATATAGAAGACTCCAAATCATAGATCTATACAACCTCTGGTCCACATCCTTTGACAAATATTCTAAACTTAACTTGCAACCTGTTACCATTTGGGTAAGGATAGGCTTGCAATCTTCCATCTTGAATTTCTTGAGCATTTCCTTGATGTACCTGGTTTGATATATAAATATTCCTTTATCTCACTAAGATATATGAAGCCCTACAAAGTATGTGAGCTCGCTAAGTAGAGACATTTCAAATTCACTTTGCATATTTGTGGCAAACTTTTTACTTAATATGTCATCATTGCTTCCAAAAATTATATCATCCACATATACCTTGATATTTGTTAGGTTATCTTGATCCACTTTCACAAAGAGATTGTTGTCGGTGCTTCCTTTCTTGAATCCTTGTTGATGTAGATATCCACAAATATGAGCATACCAAGTTCTAGGAACTTGCTTGATACCATATAGTTCCTTCTTTAATCTGCAAAGATAGTCTTCCTTTTTAGAGAGTAGAAAACCTTCAGGTTGTTCAATGTAAACTTCTTCCAATTCACCATTTAGAAAGGTTGACTTAACATCCATTTGGTAGACCTTGATTTTTCTCGAGCATACATAAGCGAGAAAAATTTCGATATCTTCCATTCTGGAAATAGGAGAAAATGTTTCTTCACAAGGAATGAACCTGCTAACTTGCTTACCTTCCATTAAAGAGAAAGAAAGATCTAGGGGAAAACTTTATTCTCTTTTTTTTCATCTTCGTGTGAGCTTGATATTTCATTGATTGAGAAATAATTTCTCAGTGGAGAGAGACAGAGACCCAGCTATTGATTCTTGCAAACTTACGATGATGAAAAAACTTGACGACGATTGCTTGCTGGGGGATGGGGGAAGACGAAGATGCTTACGAGATCAAACAATTATATTGACATTTTTTCTATATGGAAAATCAATTTTGAACTTGATATATGATTTAATGAAACTTACTGTTGGAAGTGACATTGAAACTAAAACTCTAACTTGTTATTTTATTGCTTGCTTTACTTGCCTTGAAACCTTCGAACTACAAACAACTCCAACTGGTTTGTTATTTCTTGCTTTATTACTTGATCATGCATTTGAGTAGTCTTCCCCATAGAGTAGGACCATTTTAGTAGTGTTTTTTTCCCATTATAGATTTATAAGGTTGATTTCCAACAGACAACGAAATGCGTGGTAGAAAACAACAGCCCCCAGATACCGGAATGGGCGGGGAAGATAGAGCGGATGGATCGAAACAGGCCCAAGAGGGTTAGTGAGTTAGTTATTGAGGTGCACCAATACTGATTGGATTCTTTTTCTTTTGCTGGCAGGTAAGAGCAACGACCAAAGGCGACGAGAAGTGAAGGAAGTAATTTTAGGTGGTGCTTAGCTTATTGTGGCATAATTACATATCTAACAAAATAACATTGTTGTTACTGCCTCTTTTGGGTTATCTAGGGTAAATTATTAGTAAAAATCTGAAGGTTCTCCAAACAATATTGGGGGTAGGGTAGCCACTAAAAGAGGCCACCTTGAAGTATTTCAATTACAAGGTCGGTCCCAAGGCATAGAATTTAGGCTACCTTTTCTTACTGAATTTACCAGTTTTATGGGGTGGGGGGGCCAACTCATAGATAGTTATTCCTTATCAATATATGTGAACTCGCAGATAAGTGAGAGGGCATTAGCCGCTCTACTCTAGTTTCTTCCACATTAGCTAGAGGCGAACAAACACATCCATCCGTCCTTAAAGGCTCTCCTTTTATTCAGGCTAAAAGAGGTCAAATATGGTTATTAATTCTTGAGCGGGGCATCTCTCATTGTTGCTATCTGCCGAAACCATTCATCCCCCCTCAGAATTGAATTAGCTAGACTCTAGGCACATGATAAAAGAGAATAGGTGTATGTATGCTATTTTCGGTCTTTAGCTTCGTAAAATTTCTGAATAGAAAACGTTTTTCAAATAAAGTATCGATATAAATAGACATAAGGGAAAAAGATACATAAAATACAAAAATAGACAGAAAAACAGACATGTGGGGGGCAGAAAATAGATCTGCCTATATCGTAATAAATCGATTAACCCTTCGATTGGGACCTCCTTTAAAATCAGTGGAGCAGGATAGCAGGATTTGTTCGTGAGAAGGATGGATTGAGATGCATGCAGAGGAACGAATGTGTGTGTGTTGACTGGGAAGAGGTTCTATCTAGCAATGATGGATGCATCCACGAAGGGAGGGTGGATGAGGAAGGGCAGGAAATAATCCATTAAAAAAGGTTGGTTGAAGCAGTAAGTAAAGGATGGTAAACAAAACAGGTGGAAAAAATGCACGTAAGTAAAGGAAAGTAGAGTCATAGAATGTTGTGCCCACGCACCCAAGAAAGCCTAGCCCGTGAATGATCTCAAAGTTCAGGTTTGTGAACTGGCTGGTAATATAAAGAGTGGTCAAAATTAAGGTTGGTAGGTCACACTCACATTAATGAAAGTAGGCATAAGCAAGCGGTTCCCCCTAAAGAAAATCAAGAAGGCATAGAGTGAGTGGTGAAGTTGTGGGAGGAAGGGTGACCGTTGCTAGGGTTTGTGCAAATAGGGTGTTGTGTTAATTAATCAATCGTATCTGGCTCACTGGATCTTAATCTGTGGAGTTAGCTAGGGAAAGCAGATTTGGAGAGATAAAGTTGAATTCGTTCCTAAAAGAAGATCTATTTCACTTATAGTTGAGGGTAGGAAAGAGTATACACCGCACTTCCTTTCTTACCAATAAAAAAAACTTCCATGCTCACCGATAACCCATCCCAATCTCAATGGATGGAAGGTAGGTGGATCAACCTCTTTCAAATATCTTAAGAGTGCTTGGCCTTTGAGGATAGATAGAGGGCTAGATCTACTTGAAGGTGTGCCTCTCACCTACTCTTTCAACAAAATTTGATGCCGAAATGCAACGAAATAGACGACGAGGTCAGGTTTACCGCTTCTCAGCCCAAGAACTTGAGCTATCGAGAGAAAAGGTGGGCCTTGCTAACTCATCTTTCTAATTTCCCCTCAATTCCTTAGGATGGGTGGAAGAGAAAGATCAATCTATCCAGAAAGGTGGGACCTTACCCACTCATATCAGCAAGACCTTTCCACTTCATCTTCCAAGCAGGTTTTTATTCACCTACTACTCCCGGATGGAGTCACCTATCTAGTGGACCTATCTTATCTATTCACCTATTTATTTCTTGATCCTATCTATTATTCATCCCATTTCTAGTTATCATTGATCTCGACTGGCTAACGATCTCTCCTCTCATGATGCTCATGATGTTGCCTCTGATCCTTTCTTTCCTTTCCGTCGTCTTATCGTTTATTCTATCTCCCTCTTATTGATGGGTATGATGAGAGATGATCTGGAATTACTTGATCAATTTCTTCTCACCGACCTTGTTTGCTGCCTACCCACAATACATTATTTCTATAACACCTCTGGGGTGGGGTAACTTTCCTTGACGACCACCTCACTTGTTTTAGGGTGTGTTAGCACACTCGACTAAAAGGAGAGGCCCAGTAGGGACTCACTCATTCATATGGGTGAGGGACGAAGTCACTCGACCAACAGGCCGCCATCGATTGATTGCGAAGAACCCCCAGGAGAGGGCCCCTCCCCATTCTTTGGTCGGGAGAGTGGGTTCGTAACCTCACCCCCTACCCAAAAACAAGTGAGTGGGTCCATACCCCTTCAAACTCTCCAATTTACCATGTTTTGTTAAGATGTAGAGAAGGAATATTTGTAAGCTGATGTGTGAAGTCAAGATACAGCTGACTGGTGGGAATATCAAGCTAGCTTGTTAGCTGGCTAACTGGGATGGGTTGGGGATATAATACTAGTCCTACCTTCCTTTTTTGGTAATATGGTCAAGAATAAGGTAAGGTCAAGTCGATGCGGGTGGGTTACACCCCCAACGTGTATGTCAAACATGCTTAATACACAGAGCCATGAGATGGAGACCCCGAAACCGGATCACCCGGAACAACCCCTCACGCATGCAACACACCACTCACTCACCCATTCACCCCCACGAATAAACACAACCAAGACATACATGCCAAAAATCAAGATAAGGAGAACCAACAAGCAAACAAGCAGGAGCAACAGGGGCAAGGGCTGGAGCAGTGATCAAGAAAGAGATTTCAGGCAGGTCCCTAGGTATTGGCGGTTTCTATTTTAGGTGGCAAGGTGTAGATATCAACATTCGTTAAGTTGCAAAGTTATATCTTAGGTCGAAGGCAGGTGACAAGGTCTCGATCAGCAGGCAGCAAGGGTCGAAGCGGTAAGTTAAGCGGTATCAGCAAGGGAGGTCGAAGTATTCAATTGGCAAGAGATCTCGATTTAGACCCGTCTCTCTCAAACTTGATACAAATGATTAACTTGAAATAGCTTGCTAGCTTTGCGGGCTTTACGAACAGGTAGGGTTGGATGAGAGAAGAAATAACGGGCTGGGATAACAAACCCGTTACATGAAATGCTCCAAATCTGAAACAAGCTACTCCTGAGAGGAATAAATGAATTCCAAATACTTTTGGCAAATCTAAACAAATTTTTCTCGTACATTCATCATAGAATACTTCCAGATGCCAAAATACCCAATGTAAGATAGCCGCCAAAAACATTAGGCCAGAAAACATGATATGTGCCGCGACCACACCTTCATAACTCCAAACACTGGGATTAATTACAGTTTCTCAGGTGATGTTCCATCCACTCCATGAATCGTTTATTCCCAAACGAGTCATAAAAGGTATAACGAAAATACCTTGTCTCCAAATTGGATCAAGAACAGGATCAGATGGATAAAAAACTGCGAATTCATACAGAGTCATTGAACCGGCCCAACCAGCAACTAGATCTGTATGCAGTATATGTACATAAATTAACCAGCCAGGATCATTCAATACGACGGCATGAACGCGATACCAAGGAAAACCCATGAAAATTCCCCTTTATCGGAAAAAGTAGACACTATGTAACTTTCTCACATTGGATTGGAAGAGATCATGATATCGAGCTAAACTCAGATCATCTCAAAAGTGAACATCTATTCACTTGGACATTACTAATGATCGAACAAGTTTGAAACAATTTTTTTCAAACATAATTGCAGGTAGATACAAAGATATTTTATCGATTGTATGTACTAATGCACAATGTAGGGATTGGTCCCATTTATATTGATAAAAAAAAAAATGAAACGGTATCTTCTCATCCTTCCATTCATCCATGAACGATACCTTTGAAATTTATGGACCAGGTGTTATATAATTTTTGATTAAAAATATCATTTTTCTACTCAAGAGCTGAGAAATTACTGTTTATGGAATAGGAATACTTTACGGTGGAAAAAAAGAAAATACTGAGCATAGTTAAAATGCTCAGTGAAAATGAGAACTTTACCATTTTGTGCTATGCAATGAAAAAATTATAACTTCTGTTTTGACCTTTTTGGCCATTTTTATTCTTCTTCAAAGGGTCAAAATAGGAAGTCTTTAGGTTAATGGGTTTTTTCCGTTCCTTAGAAAGATTCAGGGTTATTAGTTTTCAGGATCAATAGTGTACGAACGGAGAGAAAGGGATTCGAACCCTCGGTACGGATGATCCGTAGTACGGATTAGAAATCCGCTGCTTTGGTCTGCTTAGCCATCTCTCCAAAATGGAAGAGTTCATGTGTAACAAAATGAACGGTGGAGTAAATATGTATACCATAGTATGAACAAATTGTACCAATAATATAATTAATATTGCAATTATTCATTTGGATAAAGAAAAATATAGTCAATCGTATTGATCATTCGTTCAAAATAGCTATTTCTTTTCCTCTCTTTTATCTGACATGCTTGGCCTAGCCATCGGCCAGGCCAAGCAGGTCATAAAAATCATTCATACAGTGCTTGACCTAATTTGAGAGCTAGAATACTTGCTGTAAAAGCAAGAAAAAAAGCTATAAAAAATTGAACCTCTATTATCATCTCTTCATTCCCTCCCCAATCAGTTTGAATAAATGTGTTACATGGATTAGTCCATTTAGTCCTCTCTAGTATAATAGTTTATTATCTATATATTGAAGGGTTCTCTATATATTTTATGTATTATTGTAAATATATTAGTTGCTCAAGGCTATAGGTTCCTGATCGAACCTACACAAATGGGTAGGAGTCTGAAGAAGACAAAATAGAAGAAAAGTGATTGATACCGACAACATTTTATTCATACATCCAGTCAATGGAGGGTGAAAAGAAAACCAAATGGATCTAGAAGTTATTGCACAACTCACTATTCTGACTTTGATAGTTGTATCTGGCCCTTTAGTAATAGATAGAGATTTGGATGGATCAGAGATCCGTGTCAAATATCCTTTAACTATTTAAGTTTATAATGTAACGAATCAAACCCACCCATATCACTAAACTATACTCGCCATAATACCATTGACAGATATTTCGTCACTTCTTTCCTTCCACATTTGAATCCAAATTCTAGAATTCCTTAGATATTCCTCTTCCAGGAAGAAAAAGAGCCATAAACTGGAATGGATCCATATTATTAGCTCTCAATCTTGGTTGATCTCTTATAGTAATCACATCTTGAGGTTTGGAAGGGTTACTTGGTATGTCTACCATATGGTCATTGACCCAGATATGTCCATGATTCACTAATTGTCTAGCTCCAAGAATGGTGGGAGCCATACCTAAAAAGAATATTATTCAAATGCATTTCAAGTAATTGCAATAGGACCTGGCCTGTTGAGCCTTTGGCTCTTCTACAATACGAACATATTTCAGCAAATGTTCTCAGTTATAACTTATCTCCATTCGCTTCGTATCAGCTCAGCCTGTAGTTTCCAGTATAGCCAGCCTTACCCTCCTCTCATGTAAACAACGAGCTACTAATCTATTTTATCAACTTGATATCTATAAAGATAGATGGATCATCCACATTCAATTTTTTGTCCATCTACCATAGTATACTCACTCATTAATATATGATTAGGGGCCCCTTTAACTCAGTGGTAAAGTAATGCCATGGCAAGGGGTAAGTCATCAGTTCAAGTCCGATAAAGGGCTCATGTTTCCCACAAAGAAAGAAGGCTTGGTTGTCCATTTCTATTACATATATAGAAATATTTTCACTGAAATATGAAAATGATAATGAATCGGATCCAGTTTTGTGCATATCCTTTACGGACTAATCTTGCCTTATTCCTGGTAACATGTCCATCCTCATTCAATTTGTTTCTGAAGACCCATTTAGTTCAAATAACATTTTTATCCTTTGGTCATGGAACCAATTTCCAAGTGTCATTCTTCTCAATTTGATCTAGTTCTTCATTCATACCTGCTACACAATGCTCATCTTGACTAGCTTCCTCAAAATTAACTACAAGGAAAAGACATTTTATCAGAGGTTATAAAGGAGGTTTTTAGTGTTATAAAATTGGCCAAAATTTTCAAAAAAACATTTTCTACAACATCCGTTTTCGGTAACGGAGGTTTTGGCGGAGCCTCTAACGGAATTTCAACACAATTAAAAAACCTAGGCGGCCGGAGGTTATTACGGATGTTTTTTCATCGGTGCGCTACTCAAGTGTCAACGCACCATGCGTGTCATCTAGATGGTCGGCCCGGGGCAGTCGAAGGTGCATGCACCAGGCCGTAAAGGTCTAAAATTGCACCAGGCACACTGTAGGTGATACAATGCACCGGGCTGTTCTAATTGGTATTGGGATTTGTGCGGTTCCCATAGGTCGTATCAACGCACTGGTTCGTAGTATTATAGAAACACATTGTTGTGCAATATCACACAAACACACTGATTGTTCTAATTTGTATTGGTATTTGTGTTGTGCCCATAGGTCGTGAAAACACCCCAGTGAATAGTCTCACATAAACGCACTGGTGCGTAGTATTGCACAAACGCAATGATTTTTCTAATTCATATATTTTTTTGTGCGGTGCCCATAGGTCGTACAAACGCACCGGTGAGTAGTCTCACATAAACGCACCTGTGTGCAATATTGCACAAACGCACCAAGAGTTTAAATTGGTATTGGTATTTGTGCGGTGCCCATAGGTTGTAGAAACACACTAGTGCAATGTATCATACAAATGCATCGGTGTACAGTAACTGACACGCACCGATGTTCATTTTGTATTTTTTAGAAACATCGACCTGCGACAGTGTAATTATTGTGATTTTTTAAAATTCATTATTCATCAAAAGACGAAATATATCTTATAACAATATTCATATAAATTAAATTTTTATTAGTGCATTTGACTTCCTGGGTTCCTTGTGCACGTTCGGGCAGCCCGTTTTCTGTTTTCTCCCTTGTGGCATCATTCGGTTGGGCGCGTGGTGTCGTGCCGTGTGAGGTCGCCCGACCGCGCGTGTTCGGTTCGAGTCGTTTCGTTCAAGGGCGCCCGTATCTGTTTTGCTAGGTTGTGACTGCCAGGGTGCCTTGTGCACGTTCGGGCAGCCCATTTGTTGTTTGCTCCCTTGTGGCATCGTTCGGTCGGGCACATCATGTCGTGCTGTGCAAGGTCGCCCGATCGGGAGCGTTCGGTTCAGGTCGTTTCATTCGAGGGCGCCCGTATCAGTTTTGCTAAGTTGTGATCGCTCGAGTGCCGTGTGCACGTTTGAGCGGCCCGTTTTCCATTTGCTCCCTTGTGGCATCGTTCAGTCGGGCGCGCCGTGTCGCGCCATGTGAGGTCGCCCGACCAAGTGCGTTCGGGTCGGGCCATTTTGTTCGAGGGCACCTGTATTAATTTTGCTAAGTTGTGACCACCCGGGTGCCTTGTGCACATTCGGGCGGCCCGTTGGTTGTTTTCTCCCTTGTGGCATATTCGTTCGGTCAGGCGTGTCGTGTCATGCCGTGTGAGGTCGCCTGACCAGGCGCGTTTGGGTCAGGCCGTTTCATTTGAGGGCTCCCGTATCAGTTTTGCTAAGTTGTGACTGCCCGGGTGCCTTATGCACGTTCGAGCGGCCCGTTTTCCCTTTGCTCCCTAGTGGCATCGTTCGGTCGGGCACGTCGTGTCACACCGTGCGAGGTTGCCCAACCGAGCGCGTTCGGTTCGGGCCGTTTTGTTTGAGGGTGCCCGTATCAGTTTTTCTAACTTGTGACCGCCCGGGTGCCTTGTGCACGTTCGAGAAGCCTGTTTTCCTTTTTCTCCCTTGTGGCATCGTTCGGTCGGGTGCGTCGTGCGAGGTCGCTCGACTGGGCGCGTTCGATTTAGGCCGTTTCGTTCGAGGGCGCCCATATCAGTTTTGCTAATTTGTGACCGCCCGAGTGCCTTGTGCACGTTCGGGCGGCCCGTTTTCCGTTCGCTCCCTTGTGGCATTGTTTGGTCGGGTGCGCCGTGTTGCACCTTGTGAGGTGGCCCGACCGGGTGCGTTCGGGTCGGGTCATTTTGTTCAAGGGCGCCCGTATCAGTTTTGCTAAGTTGTGACCACCTGGGTGCCTTATGCACGTTTGGGTGGCCCGCTTTCTGTTTTCTCCCTTGTGGCATATTCATTCGGTTAGGTGCGTCGTGTCGCGCCGTGTGAGGTCGCCCAACCGGGCGCGTTCAGGTCAGGCCGTTTTGTTCAAGGGTGCCCGTATCAGTTTTGCTAAGTTGTGACTGCCCGGGTGCCTTGTGCAAGTTCGGGCGGCCCGTTTTCTGTTTTCTCCCTTGTGGCATCATTCGGTCGGGCGCGCCATGTCGCGCCGTGTAAGGTCGCCCGATCGGGCGCGTTCGGTTCAGGCCGTTTTTTTCGGGGGCGCCCGTATCAGTTTTGCTAAGTTGTGACCGCATGTGTGCCTTGTGCATGCTCGGGCAGCCTGTTTGTTGTTTGCTCCCTTGTGGCATCATTCGGTCGGGTGCATCGTGTCACGCCGCGTGAGGTCGCCCGACCGGGCGCGTTCGGTTCAGGCCATTTTGTTCAAGGGCGTCTGTATCCATTTTGCTAACTTGTGACCGCCCGGGTGCCTTGTGCACGTTCGGGCAGCCCGTTTTCCATTTTCTCCCTTGTGGCATCATTCGGTTGGGCGCGCCGTGTCGTACCGTGCAAGGTCGCCCGACCAGGCGCATTCGGTTCGGGCCATTTCGTTCGAGGGCGCCCGTATCAGTTTTGCTAAGTTGTGACCGCTCGAGTGCCTTGTGCACGTTCGGGCGGCCCGTTTTTCATTTTCTCCCTTGTGGCATCATTTGGTCGGGCGTACCGTGTCACGCCATGTGAGGTGGCCCGACTGGGCGCGTTCGGGTCGGGCCATTTTGTTCGAGGGTGCCCGTATCAGTTTTGCTAAGTTGTGACCGCCTGGGTGCCTTTTGCACGTTCGGGCGGCTAGTTTTCTGTTTGCTCCCTTGTGGCATATTCGTTCGATCAAGCGCGTCGTGTCGCGTCGTGTGAGGTTGCCCGATTGGGCATGTTCAGGTCAGGTCGTTTCGTTCGAGGGCGCCCGTATCAGTTTTGCTAAGTTGTGACTGCCCGAGTGCCTTGTGCAAGTTCGGGCGACCTATTTGTTGTTTGCTCCCTTGTGGCATCGTTTGGTCGGGTGTGCCGTGTCATGCCGTGCGAGGTCGCCCGACCGAGCGTGTTCGGTTCAGGTCGTTTCATTCGAGGGCTCCCGTATCAGTTTTGCTAAGTTGTGACTGCCCGAGTGCCTTGTGTGTGTTCAGGCGGCCCGTTTTTCGTTTGCTCCCTTGTGGCATCATTCGGTCAGGCACGTGCATGCATTAAACCTAACCCATGATTTAACCCCCTAAACCCCAAACATCTAACCCCTAAACCCCCTAACCACTTGATTTGCTAGGGGCCGGTTACCTTGATATTAACGATATTGGTGTATTCATATTCCTTCTGAATAACCAATAAAGGGTCAAGGAAATTGACCAATATGTTGTTAATTTTTGTCTTATCCATCTCTGGGGTAAGCTGCTTATGTTGTCACTATCTCCCTCTCTTACCCTTCTCTACCTCTCTCACTCCTCTCCCTCTCTCTCTCTCTCTCTCAGCTGATCCATTCCTTCTCTCCCCTCTCCTTTAGTTTATCTCCATCTCTCCCTTGTGACTGCCCTTGTCTCACCACCTGATCTATCAATTTATGTCTTTATAATTATTCTTTCTCATATATATCTAGAGTTAATATATATCATGACATATTGGGACCTACGATTGGGTCAATTCTACCTTGTTGGCAAGGTTAAAATGGTTAATCTTCGATAGACAAAATGTAGATCAAATATTTCATCAAAAAGAGGGAACCATACCCTATATTCTTCCAGGCTATGCCTATCAGTCGCTTGGCCTCTTCTTACTCTCACATGAATTTAGTCTTGCTTGACTAGTACAGAAGAAGGTTTCGCATTATCAACTATTTGTTTGGGACAACTTTTAGTTGTTTCAACACTGCTACATTCTAATTCAAGCTTATCCTTTAAACCATATTAGTCTTTTGTACTCTCTTCAACTTTGTAGTGCTTTCCATTCCTCTCAGTCACATATGTTTCCTTGGTCTGTTAAGGGACAAGGTCGACAACATTAGGATGTTTTTGCAATAAACAAGGGTATTTCCAAGACACAGTCAGGTGGAGCAAGAGTATAAGAGCCAAATTTCTCATGAATGTGGGACACTCGAACTTAAGATTTTCTGGAGTAGTCATGAGGTGCAGTCTGGTTATTAAGACTTCATCAGATGGCCATTCTCCGAACTTAAATTGTGTGACAACACTGTGGCTAAGTTTGAAACTGGAGATTGAACATACATTTGGTTTCATTGCAATAGACATTTTCATCAATAAATGTAAGGCAATGGCTAACAAATAATATAAATAAATAAATAAATAAGACATGGCAACAAGCAACAATACTTACAAAATTGTTACATTTAACTCCATAAACCCCTAGTAAACCCCTAACCCATTTAACCCTCTAAACCCTAAACCTATAAACCCTTAATCCCTAACCCCTTAAACCCTAAACCATTAAACCCTTAACCCTAACCCCTTAAACACTAATTCCCGACCCCTAGCCCATCTAACCCCATAAAACCTAACCCCATTAGCCCCTAACATCTAACCCCTAAAATCCTTAACTGCTAAATCCCCTAACCCCCTAAACCCCTAACCCATTTAACCCCCTAAATCCTAAACTTATAACCCCTTAACCCCTAACCCATTTAACCCCCTAAACCTCTAAACCCCTAACCCATTTAACCCCTAAACCATAAATCTCTAAACCCCTAACCCATTTAACCCATAAACCCTAAACCTCTAAACCCTTAACCACTAACCCTCGAGGGAACCCGCCCAAACCCGTTCGGGTCGGGTCATTTCAGTTGAGTGCGCTCGCCCAAACGCATTCGGTTCGGGCCCCCTAAGCCCCCAATCCCTAATCCCTTAACTACTAACTCATTATTCGACCCCTAACCCCTAAATGCACCTAAATACCCTAACCCCTAACCCCCAATCCCCTAAGCCCTCCAAATTCGAATTAGCTTTGAAGAAGTAATTGTTTTCTGCAATATGGTTTGTAAGTTATTTAAATAGAGGTATCTTCTCTAGAGTTCCTTTTTAGATCCACAGTTTCATTTACTAATTTTTGAACAAGGCGTATGACACTCTTCATGTCTATGGGATTTTTATCTTGAAGCTCATTATCTATACGAGGAATATTGGGTAGAAAAAGAGTTTCATAGGAGTTTTCGAGGTCCCCCACCAAACTCATCATCCATTTTCCGCATTTTTTGATACTCCAAAATTATCTGAGTTGTTATATGTTTCTAGTAAGAAACCTCATCTTCAGAAATATTTTCTTGTCATTTTCAAAATTTACTGCTTCATTGAGCACAACATGCAGCTTATCTAATACTTTATTGAAGCTAAGAGCTCCATCTCTGGGGCAAGCTGCTTTTTGGCTAACTCCACTGATTTTGATCTCAATTTTTCGAATTGCTTCCTTCTCTCATATGATACCTGAGCCTTTTCCTTTCTCTTCTCTTCTAATTCCATAATAGTGTCATAGTGATGCCAACCAACTTCTTTGGAAAGCCTTCCTAGCTAGCAGACAGTACTTGTGACCTAGCTGAAGCCTCAACACTTTCAGAGAATCTAGAATGAATATTCTCTTCTTCTGGTCATATGGTGGGGGAACCCCTTCAAAAGCCCTTAGCCTAGAAAGTGCTACAGCACCACACTTGGTTTTTTGTGGAATCATTCCTCTAATTGTCTAGTAGTCAAATCCCTCTCTTACTTTATTGTCATTTTCCCATACCTAACCAATGAGAGCACAAGAACACCTATTTCTATAAAAGCACCTATAACTTCTCTTACTTTATTGTCATTTTCCCATAAATAACCAATGATAACACAAGAACGCCTATTTATATAAAAGCACCTATAATACTTATGTGGTTTCACTAATATCCCTTTAGTTACTGTGTGCACAGTAGCGTAGATCCTAAAGTGATTCTTGTACAATGATAATCCACTAGGTGTATTTGTTCTTAAAAAACTATGCATGGATAGATGTCCCATTTATGGCCAAGTTCCACCAAAATGGTTCCCCCTACCTACCTAGTAACTACATTACATTTATTTCATGACAAGACTACCTTACAACCCACCAAATTTCTATCATATCCTTGATGTCAACAACAATTTGTTGTTCAAGATATAGCTAAGTTGGAACAAACTTAGCTCTAGAGCTTAGGATATTTTTCCACCTCTAATGTTTATAAAACAATAGATATAAATTTTCTAAAGAATGTGGGAGCCCTTTAAGTATCACCTTTCCTATATTGACTCTATCTTAAAAATCATGGAAAATGTCCATAGATGAGTTATCCTTACTAAACCAAAAATTTCATTAAAAATAATCATTCATACCATAACATTACTACTTCCCTTTTAACGACATAAAAATTATTTTTAAGTTACCATAATTCATCTTTAATATCACATAATTAGATTAAAAAAACAACCAAAATCCCTAGTTTATGAAATAAAAATTCAACAATTTTATATAATTAATAATTTAAATAAATGTCTTAGATCTAACCTCATTAATAATTATTTATAATCAACAATACCACTTATTTACCCAAATCCCTTATTAACCCCAAGAAAAGTCTCACACATTTTATTTAATGGAATTTGAGTGGCCTTAAAAAACACACGTATTTCATTTCAAAATGTCAAAAAATTTCAAATATCAAAAGTTTTAATTCATTTCCCTCTTCAAAATGTCTAAAATTTTCAAATATCAAAAGTTTTAATTTCCCTCTTTCATTTCTCTCCGATTGCATGGTTTGTCCACAGAAGTAGGGAGGATGCGGCCATACTGCCTCAGGTTTTGAGGAAGGATGCAACCATACTATTGCAGGTTTGGAGGAAGGATGCGGCCATACTGTTGCAGGTTTGGAGGAAGGATGCAGTAAGTTAAGTTTCTGTATTTATCCAATGATGATGCAATTCCCTTTAGGTTTCTTTGGTTATTTGTTTTCCCATTGGTTTTGGTACTTTCTACTTATGCCCATTTGGTTATGGTGCATTTTATTAGCTGATATGCCCATTTTTGAATCCTGAACTCATCAACTCTTTCTTTCAAACTGATAACCCTACATAAAAAACTGATAACCCTTTATGCCCATGTTGTTCTTCAATCACAGGTAACAAGCTATGCACACCATCCTTATACCTAAGAAAAAAAACCCACGACCCATCACGCAAAACCCTGTCTATCACATGCACAGCCGTGGCACCATCTTCTGCAACCCCACGAACAAGATTCTCAGATCCAGTGCAGGATGAAGGTCGCGTGTTCAATTTCGCTGCAGGGCCATCGATTCTGCTCGCAAATGTTATAAAAAAAGCTCAGGAAGAGCTCTTCAACTGGAGGGGCTCGGGGATGAGATAACTTGGATTACACATACCGTTTTCATTGTTGAACTCCACTACTACTAGGACTGGAAGATTAGATGATCTCAACTCCACTACTACTAGGACTGGATCAGATACTAAGACTTGATTAGATCAAGGTACCTATATACGAGAGCTCCGCCTCCTGCATACATCCAAACAAACAATAAAGCTCTGTCTTTAGCCAATGTAATCTTCGCCTCCTGCGTACATCTTGATCTCTGTGTGGCTTGCGCTTCTATTTGCCATAAAATTGCATTGTCTTGACAGGTCTATGTGAGATCGCCTGTCAACGTGCCTTTATTTTTCATCTTGCAGGTCCAAGCCACGCAGGAGGAGCGCTGAAGACTAATATCACAACTCTGGGACCCATTTTTCTTCTCGTTAGTGAGAAATTACTTTTCTTTGCCAGCGTTGTTGGGAGAAAGGTCTTCAATATGAATATAAAACCCTATATTCTAGATTTTAAGCTTGCATTTGATCTTTTTTGTATTCATGTTGGAGGAAGAGTAGTGATCTATGAGTTTTAGAGGAACTTTCATCTCAAGCCAATACATGTATAGGCTTCGAGGATGACTCTACATCTCTTTGGAAACACGTCTTGAAGCTCAATTTGTTATGTATGTATGCAAAAAGGAAATTATATTTGGTAGATTGCATTTGGAAGTGGATTCAAGTGCAAAAATGTTGTTTGGAAAGCACTTCGAACAATGAAATCACCGACTGATAATCCTTGGGATGATTGCATTGATTGAATATACAATGAGAAACCAACGAAATGAGTTGAAACTATAATACATCCATTTCAACCTCAGATCTGCGTGTATCTCCTAGATATGTATGCACTTTCGAGTTCTGCAATCTTGGTATTTTTTAATGGTCCCCATTTCAAGGTATCTTACATGGTTTAGCTTTGAAATCCATTTGATCCACTTCTTCTCCATCCATAATTTATATAAAAGACCCTATAGGCATCTCCACAGCCTCATTCGAGAGGGCATAAACCTTCATGTTTAATTCTTTGAGCACATGTGTGAAGGAGGTCCATTGAAAGGACTGAAGAGGTTCTCTAATATCCTAAAACAAGGGTTGAAGGAAGACATTCTCAACATCCACCTTATTGTTTTAACCGAGTCGACTACGAACTTAGAATCTCCATAACTTGCAATTTCTTAAAATATTTTTGTGATGCAACAAATAACAAAGTACACATAGCAATAAATTATCCACTATTGTTTGATCCCCTCCCAAGGGAATTTCTTGCGTGAAATAAGTGATACTGAGATAAATACAATAACACATTGAATTTGTGTTTTGACAAACGAACTTGAGTTGTGTTGTAAAAATTAACCCAGGGAATCACTAGATTAGGTTGAGGGTAAACCAGAACTCTATTAGTGATGCAGGGGCATTAGGCTCTAGAAATACTTTACACTTTTATAAGACCTAGGGGGGTCTTATGTTTTTAAATTCTCATGTAAATATTAGTATTTTGAATAAATTAGAAGGAGTTGATTAAGTTAGGAATATGAAGGGTCAGTTCAGCTATTTAGGGTTTGAGTCTAAATTAGAATTTAGTAAGTTTAAGAGCCTTTGTCGAGCTATAAATGAACCTGAATCGATTAAGGTCCTCATTTTGTATAAATTTAAGCATGAAGGACAGAGTAGAACTTAGAGTTGAAGAGACTGAGTATTGAGAGGAGAAGGGGCCATCGATCTTGAATATCTGGCCAGGACCAGGAATGCTTTTGAAATTGAGTTCACATGAATAGATGATGTATTTGTTTATGAATTTTGTGTGAAGTGTATGTATTTGAATTCTGTGTGACTAGGTAAAATTGTATTAATTCAGGGCAAATCGATGTTGTTGAAGCATATCACATTTGAAGTTAAAATTGTATTAATTCATTGTGATTTCCGGATGCATATCACATTTGAAGTTACTGTATTAGTAGTTAATGAATGGATAAATGAAGTAGAGGTTTGAAGGTTCATCTGGGGATTTCGTAGTCAAAGATTGGGTTTGAGAGATCGATCTTTGGTTAATAAGAAAAAAAAAGGAATTGTAGAGTTATTGCCTTCGCATGCTATTGGCAAAACTCCCGAAGGACTCGTTCCTTTGAAACCCTGAATTCTATGTGTTAATCTGATTGCAATTGGGGGGTATTATTCTCTGTGCGAAAGGGCCTCTCTTGTTGTTCGAATGTATTCGAAATCATGGTTTCTGTGTATTGATTTGAATCAATTGCCTCTGTGTGCAAGCACTTAATTCTGGAATGCTTTTGAATCTCCGCGTTCTGTGTGTAACCTGAAAAAGAGTCGAGTTTGTATGAAATCCCTTTATTTCACCTCTGATTATCTTTGGACTAGTCGCTTCAATGAATGAATTGAATGTATTGGTTCGATTCTGTTGAAAAGTGACTTTGTGAGAAGAGCGAAACCATATTTCAATCTTCTGTCTATTGGAGTAGTTTCCGAGAGATATAATTTTGGTGTTTCATTGGTGGATTGAGCCAAATCGATGAGGTAGATTACCCATGCCAAGTGCGGAAGAATAACTGAAGAAACACACCAAAACGCAGTGAAAATTTGGGGTTAACACTGTTCAAATACTGGTATTAGCAAAGGCAGTTTTGGAAGAGGAAACCGGCAGTATCGTGCGGCGTTGGTCCGAAGGTGAAACCACTAAAAAAAAACATGATCCAATATATTCGTGCCATGTCACCAGTCCAAAACCACCCATATCGCGTTTTTCTGGAGCGCTAACGTCCTGTGAACAAAAAAACGCGATATTGATGAGATCCGTCCGATCTGGAGAGGACCTGATCCAAGAGTAATCGCTCAGTGAGGTGCACAGTCATTAACATAAGGTATGGCCCAGTGGTTTTGCAATATTAAACATTTATTTGATTCATAAAATTCGAATAATGGATGTGTGGGGCCCATGGAATGCAATGCATGTCGCGTTGGTATTAATGGGGTTAATGATATAAGTCCAAAGGTTGGCATTTGTTAAAAGAGTCATATCATTGTTATGACATTTTAATACTATGACCGGAGTGATAATGCAGCCTAAGTGTTTTATGTTGGAAGTCTAATGGGTTCATTATATTAAGTTGAGCTTGGTATTTGTTTAATAAAGGATGTGAACGTCGGTTCATATACCTTAATGCCATTTTTCGAAGGAGGGTTCAAGTTATAGTTTAGTGCTTTTGAAGTGAATTATAATTGCGAGCGCTTTATTTCTTAGAACCGAAGTTAAAGAAGACTCCCTCAGTGTTATACTCCAATCAGTGTTCGCGCAATGGCAAAAGGGTTATTTCATGATTAAAAAGGGGTTGAAGTATTATTGGAAGGAATAATATATTATTAAGGTGTTGATAAGGTGCGATACAAATTTGAGTGCTTTATGTAAAAAGGAACCAAGACCATATTATTTGGGGAGGTTATATACCTTTAGCTTATGGTATTTCATTATCAAATTCCACGAATTTGATAAATGAAATTAAAATATGAAATTTGAGTAGAAACCCTTGGTGAGAAATTACAGATAAAAAATAGAGACCAACTCTCCTTAATACCAGCACGCCACGTTTGCTATCAATTAGATTTTAACTTTGGTTTTGTCTTAAACTCAAAACAGATCTTGTAATAACGCCAACAATGATATATTTAAGAATGTCAAGTGAGCAAAAAATGCAATTATTTCTTGTGCACCAAATGTTTTTAATGAGGATGCAGTGAAAGGCCTCAAATGGAGCACTAGGATAGTCCCCTTTCCATTCAGGAAAACATTCCTCCTGATCGATAAAATTCTAGGAAAACTTAGAACTAGGATCGATGAGGACCTTGTCGCATACATGCACCATGTAAGGACAAACAATAAAAGGAAGTGAGATATTCACTTTAGAACATCTGCATAATGTACATATACTTGGTTGAACCCAACCCCTATTTAAACCATTGTACGAGGTAAGAATTTTATTATTGAAGGCAAGCTAAAATGTGATTTTTCATTTTAGGGGGCATGAAGTTTCCAAAGTGCACTCCACCACCATTTTTTTCTCATGTGAAAGTAGACAAAATAAAAATTCCATAACCCAGTTTTGTAGTAAAATCCTAGCTCTTAAGAGTTTTTAACCAAACTAGATAATCTTCGATATCATTTTTTTATTGAATTAAGTTCGAGATTAGGATATTGATGTATGTGTTTTGCCCTCTTATTTTTTTTCTCTTAAGCTCCATATAATTAAGGGGTTGAAGTAGAAATCGCAACAGAGGTTGGAGTCATTTTTAGAGTTACAGATGAGCTCAGAGATCATATTGGACCCACTCAATTAGAGATTCTTCTGGAGAAGCTTTCCAACGATATAAATAAGTTTGAAATCCCCCCCTAGATTAAAATATAAGGACAGCCAAAGCAGGGAAAAAAAAAATCAAAACCCTGGATCGCATGGCTCATTATAAAATCTATTTCGAAAAGCTCCAGGGACCAGGGACCCAGGATCCATCAACTATTGGGGTCGGGGTCATCCATTGACGTAACCCCGTAACAGAGATTAGAGTCACTTCCATACTATTGCATCTTCAAGTTGTATATGCAACATTTGAATTTCCAAAATATGCCACATCCCAAGCTTTAAGAGGGATTTTGCATTTTTATAGATTTTCTCATTCAGACTTTGTAGGTAGGCTAGTAGTAGCATAAGGAAATTTCATTATTATTTGTATAAAATTCATTTGTGGGAATTGTTTCAATGGGAAATTCATGATATTTCCCCTTCACATTTCTCTCCAGAACTACCATTTTTTTCAACTTTACTGAAATAAAAATTTATTGTTTCGTGTTGGGGGATCTACAATTCTACTTTCAAATAAGCACTCTGACTTTCGGCATGCAAAGTAAAAGCTTGTCCATGTTGTGAGAACTAATAAAGGAGAAGATGATAAATAATTTAGTTGTGTTTATCAGGAGTGGAAATCACGATGTGTGATTATCCAAAGAACTTATGGCCATAGCAGGAAGAGCATTAAATGACCTCTGAAAACAACCCAGAAGACTTTGAATGATTTTGTGTAGGCCGAGAAATGATTGAAAGGCTTGCTTGTGGTGTTAATATTTTAATTTTTCCTTGAACACCAAAAGTTGTCATTATATTTTTTCCCTTCGAATGAGAATATAAATTGTTGGCCTTAAAGGAGATTGGATTCCAACCACTTCCGTATTTTAGAAGCTTATATACATTTTTTTAATACAGATATATTGCAGGATTTTTCCTTTACTAATATTGGAACTATGGCATATGGATAACAAGTTGAGCAAGCACATTTGATTAAAACAAATTTTGTTAGTACAACTCCTTCAAAAAGCAATACCCTTGGGAAATGGAATAAACGTGTTAGGGTGTTCTGATTCACACTTCTTGGAAACTGCCTTGTATCATAAATTGGAAAGTGTGAGGTCATGGCACTTGGTTCCAATAAGGTTACATAGGGAAAATTGCAAACTCCAGGAGCTCAAGAAATATTGTGTTGCCTTATGCTTCTTTAAAGCTAAACCCATGTATTCAGTGTTTGTGATTTCCATTGCACTAATTTAGTTTAGTCAAGGAAAATCTCTTTGGAAATTGCCACTGTACATCTATTCCAGTACCCAAAGAATGGACATTTTATTACCAATTGCTTCCAGTATCCAAAGAATGGACATTTTATTACCAATTTCTTCCTGTATATGCACAACTTGAGTGGGCCTATTGTTAAGAATGTGTTTCCTCCTTGGAGGCCTCAGGTTTGCACATGTTTGAATGATTAATATTGGTTTGTTGTGATATGAGGCTTGAAATTTGGGCACACCCCATGGAGTGGAACCACTGTATGTGAGTGTCTGGATATTTTAGCCCTTGCCAAGTCACAAGTTCCTGCTAGTACTGGCTTGCAGGCTGTTAGTACTAGATACACAATTTTTTGTTATTATAATGTTTCTTTTATAGGTACAACTTGCAGTGTTTTTTTTATTGGGTGGTTTTAGTGTATCATTGTTTCCTCTTGCTATCAAAATTATTGGTACTAGATACACAAATTTTTGTTATTATAATATTTCTTTTATAGGTACAGCTTGCAGTGTTTCTTTTATTGGGTGGTTTTAGTGTATCATAGTTGACTCTTGCTGTCAAAACTGTATCATGTATTTTCATCATACTTTATGGCCTTTAAGTTATCCATCCCTCCTTTCCATATTCCTATCTTTATTTTATTATTTTTAACGTCTTTCCCATTTTTCTCATCAATGCCAAGCCATCACAACTTATTACATATCGATATAACATTCTAGTGATTATTGGGTTACCCTTATACAAGACGAGAATTCTTGCTTGCTATGTTGCATTGTGTGGGTTTTGTTTTGAGATGTGTGGCTTGTGCTGCTATTTTCCATAAAATTGCATTGTCCTGAAAAGTCTATGTGAGATGGCCTGTCAACATGCCTTTATTTCTCATCTTGCAGGTCCAAGCCAGGCATTGAGTCCAGTTTTTCTTCCTTTATTTCTCATCTATTCATTTTTACTATTGTTTATATGTACCAAAAGTGCCATTGCCAATGAAGGTAGGTGTTACTGAGAATTTTAGGTGAAATTTCTTTAAATTTCTCAAGTTTTTTCCCTGAAAGTTGAACTCTTGAGCATGCATTTCATCCTTGCCCCAGCTCTGTCTGGTAGAGCAAACTAAAAATGTAATGGCAGACATGTTTTTTCAAGTGAAGCCTGGCCATATAGAACTACCACCTTTATGAACTCTGAAAGAGGATTGCCTTTTTTTTGGTTGCAATTAAAGTTGCATTTTGTTCATAAGGAAATACAAACTCTTATCAAATTGCAAGGTGTAATTCCAATCTAACTAAGATCAGTAACTCCACTACTACTAGGACTGGATCAGATACTAAGACTTGATCAGATCAAGGTACCTATATATGAGAGCTCTGCCTCCTGCATACATCCAAACAAACAATAAAGCTATCTTTAGCCAATGTAATCTCTGAACAATGGATGTTTTCATAATGCTTGGACTTATAAAATAAACCATAAAAAACAATAACCCAACAATTTACATCCTTAAACCCTGTAAGATTTAGGATTGCAGATAACTTGGATTGCAAACACTGTTTTCATTGTTGAACAAATAAGAGAATCTAAATGAGGGCTGCAGAAAGGGTCGAAGCTACTAACCTGATTGTAGAAGCTACAACTGCTACTGCTCTATACATCCATTTTCATTGTTGAACATTTGGCGGAATTAAATTGGGTGTGAAAATAAATATACTTGTAGCCTAAAGGCATTGTTTGGTAAGTATTTTTATGATTTGGACTGAATGTGTTGGCCCGTAAACCCTGTTGTGATTTGTCTTGAGGGCATTGGCTCATAATCTCTATTATGGTTGTATATTGGCTTGAAGATGTAAGATCTGGTATAGTTTTCCGAGCTCTGTTATGAATTGGATCATAATTTCTATTATGACTTGGGTCAAAGGCGTTGGCTTTAATATGGTTGTGCATTGGATCAAAGGCCTTGAATCGGAAGCTCTGGTCATGTACTGGCCTGAACTCGTTTTCCTATAAGCTCAGGTCATGTATTGGCCCGAAGGCGTTGGCTCTATTATGGTGGTGCATTGTCCTGAATTCATTGGAATAAGCTGAAGTCATTGGATTAAGCCCCACTCACATTACCAACTAACCACACTCACAAGACATAGGTCGGTAACAGAAGAAAATGTAACACCAGCTTCAATAACGATATTTAGAACACATAGATACTCGATCGATACATATAAAATATACGGTAGTTTCTCAAATTCGTGTTTGAAGAAGTTTTTTGGATCGACACCATCCCACAATACTAGCTGCTGCACGGGTCATTATATTTACCGTAGGTTTTTACCTACTGTGATTTTTTTTTTAAATTTTGTAATGTGTCGTCGGAAGACCGACGCCTTAGACGTCGCAAGAGAAACGTTATGTTATTTCAATATTTTGACATTTTCATAGGAAGACCGACGCCTCTATCGTCGGAAGAGCGACGTTATTTTTTTTTAATATTTTGACATTTTCGTCGGAAGAGCGACATTATTTTTTTTTATATTTTTACTTCAGCGTTGGAAGACCGACGCCTCGATCGTCGGAAGAGCGACATTTTTTTTAAATATTTTTAAATTTTTTGTCGGTAAAGCGACGTTACATAAGCGTCGGACAAACGATGTTCTAAATGTCGGATGATATTTCGTCGGAATTACGACGGTCTGTAAAACGTCAGAATTAAATGTTGGAAGCCATAACGTCGAAATTGCTACGTTTTTTTGAAAACATGAAAAGTGTCGGAAGACCGACAGTTGTTGATCGTCAGAAGACCGACAGTTTTGGTTCGTCGGAAGACCGACAGTTGGTGATCGTCGGAATACCGACGCTTATAAAACGTCAGAATAGCGACACTTTGAAAAACGTCGGAAAAGTGTCGGTATTGCGACACTTTGGAAAAGCGTCGGAATTGCGACGTAATGGCTAACCACATTTTGTCCGGTCTCAAACTGCGCTCTTGCGACGATTATGTGTCAGAATAGCGACGAAGTGGCTATTGGAAATTGGGCCAAATTTTCTAGTGGTTGGAGCTTCCTTGCAAGTTGTAGCTTGCAAAAATTGAGGTAGGAGCCTCCTGTAGGTTGGAGCCTATAGAAAATCAGTGGTGAGAGGGAGTTGGAGCTTTTCTTTGCATCACAACAATAATAAGATATGGTTTTCTCCCTTAGGGGTTTCCACTTATATCTCTTGTCTATGTGCATGATGATTATGTGTTGATGTGTTGTTTTAATCTGCTTAACTACTGGTTGTCCACACATTCAGTTTGTTGATTCATTATGTATTATGTTTCTTATAAAATGAAATAGTTAATGGGTGAAAAGAAAAGAGTTTTAATGTCCATTAATGTATTAAACTGATTCACCCCCCCTCTCAATTTCGCTAAGGGTTCATCAATTGGTATCAGAACGAGTTCCTTTAGTAACAATTTAACAACTAGAAGGAGGTCCTAGGTCCCCAAAATGGCTAGCCTAGAAGAATTCTCAACAAATAAAGCCCAATTGCTTACTAGAACAAACTATGATTTCTATAAAATAAGAATGAAGACATACTTAATGTCTCTAGAAATGGAAGTTTGGGTTGCTGTGGAAGAAAAATATGCAACAGACACTGAGAAAGTAGCCAAACAAAATTTCATAGCTAATACAAAAGCAATTAATGCACTCTTGAGCGGCCCGAGTGAGTCAAAATTTATCAAAGTAATGCACAGTAAGACTGCCAAATAAATATGGGATACATTAGAAACTATTCATGAGGGAGATACAAAGGTGAAGATGGCCAAACTGCAAGCACATAGAACTCAGTTTGAAAACTTAAAAATGAATGAAGATGAAAATATAACTGCATTCTTCTTAAGAGTTGCAGAAGTTGTGAATATCATGATAGGCCTAGGAGAATAAATTAAATAAAGTGTTGTAGTCTAGAAAATATTGAGATCTCTACCATCCAGGTTTAATCCTAAGGTTTCTGCCATAGAAGAAACAACAGATTGCGAAACTTAACCAGAAACCAATTACTTGGGAACCTAACAACATATGAGACGAGACTTCCTAAAGGGAAGTCAAACATGAGGGAGGCAACCTTCAAGGTAGACAAATGCATAGAAGAGAAGGAAGGTACATGTGCATGCTCTGATGAAGAAGAAGCCAAATTTGTCATAAGAATGGACAGAGGCACATGTAAGTACAAAGGTAAACTTCCATTCAAGTGCTTTAATTGTGGAAGAGTGGGGCACTATGCTTCAAAATGTCCTCATAATAAAATAGAGAATCAGTCAAAAGGGGAAGAGAAAATAAATTTCAGCAATAGGTAGAAGGGGAACATATTTAATAGAAGAACATTCTATGCTCAACAATAAAACAATGCATCTAAGAGTTCAGATGAATCCCCCAATGAAGAAAGAACATCAGAACTCATTTTGATGACCAAGGAATATCTTGAGGAAGATTTCCTGGAATTTGAAGAACAAGGTGAGGTAGACCTTGAGGGGGAGTTGGAAAGTGCCTTAAAGGAAATTGAAAGGCTTAAAATTAAGAGTAAGAAACTAAAGGCAATCCTTTTGAAACATGTAAAGGAAGAACCAAACTCTGAAGATTTTATTAAGTTGAAATTTGAACTAGAAGAAGCAAGGAAAGTAGAATACATTTTGCTGCAGCAAATAAGTGAGAAAATTCAGGAATGTGGAAGATTGAAAGAAGAGGTGGTGAGTCTAAGGAAGAAATTGGAAAAGGCTCGAACTGATTCAAGAATGAACATTCAGCAGTTAAAAGGTGTTGAACAATTGGACAAGATATCAAATGCACAAAGATCTCCTCTTGTAAAGACTGGGACAGGATATGAAGTATAATCCAGCAAGTCGAAGGCAGAGGATAAGAAATATATTACATTTGTGAAGGTTGTCCTAAAAGAAAATGTTAACCCCCATCAATTTGAGAACAAAAATGTGGGAAAGCCTCCAAATCCTCACGAATTGCAGAAAAAACCCACTACAAGGAAAGCCCAGGAAACAAAAGGAGTGAACAACCAAGGAACATTTCGGTACAGATCAAATGGCTTCCACAGACATAATTTTCATATGACCAGATGACTATATCCCCAAACAACCTTCTCTTCCTGATACAGATACTACTTCCATGGGTATTGCTTTTGCTGTAAAAGGTTTGGTCATAAAGCCATGGAGTGCAGAGCGTATATAAGGAGACCGGAGTATGGAAACTCAAATGGAATTAAGAAAAATGGTGGATTCACTCGTGTACATAATCCATTCCGAAATACAATAAAATGTTTTAGATAACATAAAAATGGGCACAAGTCTTGCGAATTTCCTCTCAAAGACTATGATCCATCTCCTAAGAAAATTTATAGAACAAACCGCTGCATGCAATGGAAAAGGAAGCTAAATAAGTGTGATCTGGTTATAATTTCTCAGGATCAAAATAGTCAATGGTATGTGGACAGTGGGTGCTCAAGACATATGACTGGAGACTGAAGCAAGATTGTAACATTTTATGAAAAGAAATATGGCAATGTAACATTCAGAAATGACAAAGAAGGGGAAATCAAAGGAAAAGGCACAATCAACCTGAATAATGGAGGAGGAAAGGCTCGGGATGTACTGTTTGTAGATGGCTTGAAAGCCAATATGCTAAGTGTTAGTCAAATGTGTGATAAAGGTTGTGAGGTCCTTTTTAGAGCCCAAGATTGTGAAGTGAGGTCAATCACCACAGGAAAGACCTTGGTTAAAGGTGTTCAAATAGAATATAGTGGAATAGGAGAATGAAGCATGCCACATCAGCAAATTTGACGAATCTTGGCTATGGCATAAAAGACTGGGACATCTAAATTTTGACCACATCATTAAACTGAGGAAAAAGAAAGCTGTCATAGATTTCCCTGCAATAAATAAACCACCAAATACCATATGCAAGTCCTGCCAATTGGGCAAACAAACTTGCACATCATTCAAAGCCAAATACCAACTGTCTAATAGTAAACCTCTCTAGCTTGTACACATGGACTTGTGCGGACCTTCGAGAAAAAATACACTAGGTGGAGAATCGTATTTCATGATGCTAATCGATGATTTTTCCAAATTAACATGGGTGGCATTTCTCAGATACAAATTTGAAGCATTTGAGAAATTTAAGATATTCAAGGCACTGGAAGAAAATCAAACTGGATGTAAACTAAAATGTGTCAGATCAGACAAAGGAGGTGAATTCGCAGGTGATGAGTTTGCAGACATGTGCAATGAATGTGGGATAAAGCAACAATTTACTGTTGCAGATACACCTCAACAGAATGGAGTGCCAGAGAGGCAAAACAAGTTTGTACAACATATTTCCAGAGCCATGATGCAAGAAAGAAACATTCCCCAAACCTACTGGGCAGAAGCAGTACACGCAATTGTTCATATTCTCTACAAAGCTCATCTCAGACTAAATTGTGACAAGACTCCATATGAACTGTGGCATGGGAAACCGACATCAATTAAGCACTTTGGAGTCTTTGGCAACAAATATTTCATAAAGAATAATGATGAAAAATTGGGGAAGTATGATGCAAGAGCTGATGAAGGAATATTTTTGGGATATGCATCAAAGAGTAAGGGCTACAAGTTCTACAATAAAATACTGCATAAGATTGTGGAAAGCATTGATGTGAGATTCGATGAAGAGCTACAAGGCAGAATCAAAAGTACAAACTGTGTCAATCCTCTAGATCATCATCATGATGAGAATCAAGAAAATAAAGAACATAATGAGACAAACGAAGATACAAAAATAAACTCAGAAGGGCCCTCGAGACACACTCGAAAGAACCATCCAAAAGATAAAATAATTGGAGACAAGAATGCAGAGTCCAAACAAGAAGACAGCTAAATGAAAATACCGAGGAAGTGTATCTAGTCATGTTGTCACAGATAGAATCAAATAATTTCAATGAAGCCAACAAAGACAAAAATTGGATAAATGTTATGAATGAAGAATTAGACCAGATTAAGAAGAAAAATATCTGGGAGTTAATACCTAGACCTGTTGGGAAAAATGTCATTGGCACAAAGTGGATATTCAAAAATAAGATGAATGAACAAGGTCAGGTAATCAGAAATAAAGCCAAACTTGTATGTAAGGGATACTCTCAAACCGAAGGACTTGACTATGATGAAACTTTTGCCCCTGTAGCAAGAATGGAAGCAATTAGAATGTTTTTGGTTTTTGCATGCTCTCATGATTTCAAGGCATATCAAATGGATGTGAAGTCTACCTTCTTAAATGGAGATCTAGAGGAAGAAGTATACATGGAACAACTTGAAGGTTATACCTTAGTAGATAAGCACAAATATGATTGCAGATTAAAGAAAGCCCTATATGGTCTCAAACAAACACCACATGCATGGTATTCTAGGCTGGAAAAGTACTTTCAAAAACAAGGATTCATTAAGGGAGGAGTAGACAACAATATGTATATAAAGGCTAATGAAAATGAACTTTTAAGTGTAGTGGTATATGTTGATGACATAATGTTTGGCAACAACAAGGTGAGTTAGTAAAAGGATTTGCAGAAGAGATGAAGTCAGAATTCGAGATGTCTATGATTGGAGAGCTTACCTTCTACCTAGGACTTCAAATTCTACATAAGAACAAAGGCACATTCATTTCACAAGAAAAATACTTAAGAGGCATGTTAAAAAGATTCCAAATGGAAGACTGCAAACCTGTGTCAACTCCCATGATCGTTGGATGCAAGTTATGTGCTGATGATGGATCTGCAGTTGTAGATCAAAGAATTTACAGATCTATTATAGGAATTCTGCTATACCTAATAGCCTCTAGACCAGACATTATGTTGGTAGTAGGACTTGTGGCAATATATTAAGTAGCACCAAAGCAAAATAATTTGCTAGCAATCAAGAGAATATTTAGATACTTGCAAGGAACTGCACATTATGGCCTATGGTATCCGAAAGGAAAATATTTCACAGTGATAGCATATACAGATGCAGATTGGGCCAGTTGTGTGGATGAAAAGAAAAACACAATTGGAGGTGCATTATATTTGGGAGAAAGTCTGGTGACATGGTTAAGCAAGAAGAAAACATTTGTCTCTCTATCTATAGTAGAAGCATAATACATAGTAGCAATAGCTTGTTGCACACAAGTGATGTGGATGAAAAAAACTCTTCAAGACATGAAGGTAAGCATCATTGAACCTATTTATATCAAATGTGACAATACTAGTGCAATAAGCATATAAAAAAACCATGTGCTTCATTTGAAAACCAAGCACATCCCAATAAAGTACCACTTCCTCAGAGAACAAGTAGTAGAGAAAATAGTAAAGATGGAATATGTCCAAACAAAATAAAAAACAACAAACATATTTACAAAACCTCTTGGGGATAGTTTTTGCAGATGATACTCTCTGATATGATAAAAAAGGATGATGAAGAAAAAAACATCACCAGCAAAGGCTGCAATATCAGGAATAGACATCCAACCAGGATTAGACAAGAAGAAAATTATTAGGGGGAGAATAGCCCATAAAATTTGTCAAGAAGAACTCGAGCTATGGAGCTGGTAAACATCTACAGAGGATGATTACACTATGTCTCTCTCGAAAAATGTTTATAATCTAAAAAAATGATTTTAAGAAGGATGAAAAAGAAAAATATTATTATCAGTATATAATTACAAATAATCATCAATTGGTATTTGGAGCAGTCTTCCTATCAGTAGGATACGAAATATTATTTTTAGAGCAGTGTCATGGTACAGGTCCCCAGTATCAGAGTATTATAGCATACATCATGATGTTGGTATGGCATAAATACATCAAGGAGAATGTTGAGGTGCGTTATCAAAGCATGGAAAGAAAGGAATTGTTGATATTTCACCAGTGCACAAATTTTCATCAAGCAACAAGGTACAAAAGAATAGAAAATTATATGGTGACATACCTTCCAACATTCTCATGAGTTGTGATAGAATCAGTTTGTTTTGTATATTCATACAATCTCAATGATTCTCAAAGTGCTACCTCAACAATGCTCATATATCATCTGAAGTCTGCAATGCATTCACAATGCTCTTGTAATTTTGAAGTACATATAAAGCAATGCTTATGTGTAACATAAAGTAACAATAATGGTTTATACAGAACAATCAGGAAGCAGTAATACAATGGTGGATTAGGTGTACTCATTTAAATACAAAAGGATTCATCAAGTGTGTAATGAATAGATGGAGTATGTATATTCATTTAATAACAAAAGAACTGAATGAAGGATTCTTATACTGAACTCAAAGAGGAGCAATGCAATGATGGAATCTACATTGAAAACATTTTATAACCCCTTGCCATTGATTTCAAAGGGGGAGGAAATGCAAGCAGAGGAAGAAAGACACCTCTCAGAATGAAAGGGGGAGGATGTGTTTCCATCAATGCCAAAGGGGGAGGCTGTTGGAAATATTGTCATTGATGGCAAAGAAGCAGTAAGGAGCAACACCAGAATTATCATTAGAAGCAAAGGAGCAAGGCAGAGGAGCAAAAAAGAGGCATGGATCAACACCAAAAGTATCATTAAGGCAAAGGAGTAGAGAGGAGCAGTAAAAAGGTAATGAGAAGCATTAGAATCTTTATCAAGGAGCAAAGGCAGCAAAGGCAACAAAGGAGAAAAGGCAATAAAAGAGCAAAGGCAGCAAGATTGGGTCAATTCATGGACGTGCTAGGTCGAGTGGAGCATAGATTGACGGTCGAGATCATATCGTGAACATAAAGTAGGAGAACTGACTATCCATATTATATCGCATTTGGCCATAAGATTATTGGCGCACATCGCTATCGGCGATTTTTATATTTATATGTTAAGTTATCGCAAGTTAATTGTTTTAAGTTGCGATGCGATAAGAAGTAGGGTTTGCAATGCGATGTGATCGCATATCACATGTGATAAGAGGAACCTTGTTATTGCTATGAGCTAAATCTTGCGACATGCAATAAGGTATTCATAGCTGTTTGTGAAATCGCAAAATCACAAACATTGCAATATGGTTAAAACTGCAATATTGCGATGGGCCGATTTGAGATGACGTGGAAGTTGCGTGGCGATGATGTGGTAGTAACATGGTAGTGACGTGGAAAGGTGACATGGCACGATGATGTGGACCTGGCCCGCATATCGCACATCGCAAGCTCAGGAGGATAAGCGCTCAAGAATCATGTTAAAATGCTGAAGTTGGCATGATGACGTGGACCTGGCCCGCATATCGCACATCGCAAGCTCAGGAGGATAAGCACTCAAGAATCATGTTAAAATGCCGAAGTACGAAATGTGATAAGAGTACTAGATGCGATGTAGTTTCAAAGCAAAAGTCTAAAGGATTTCAAATCAGGGGTATAAGGTTTCCCTTTGAGAAATTGCATCGAGATTTGGAAAAGCTATGCATAACAAGAAACACATGAGAACATCGGAGTGCGAAGTGCGATAATTAAGTGGACGCGATGCAGGTCAATGTTGAAGCCTAAAGGATTTCAAGTCCGGGAGTATGGGTTTTCCCTTTGTTAAATCACATCGGAGAGAAAAGGAGGATTATAACGCAAAACAAAGGAAACACAAAAACTGGGTCGAGTCGGGCCAAAAAGAAAGTTATGAAAAACTGTGTTGAATGTAACAACAGAAACAGAAAATACTCTGACGACAGCAAAAAATACAAATGCATAGCGAGCAAAGAGCTGAGAGGGCTGAGTGAAATATTTTTGTAACTATAAATGTAAATTCATTTATTATTTTATATTTTTTGTGATGCAAAGTCAAGTCTTTATAGGCATAGGAAAAACTCCAATGGGTGTTGTAATGATTATTTCTGATGTAATAACCTGAACTGAAGTGTAATGAATCGAATGGGTGGAAGACATAAGGTCAGGCCAGTTCACTTCGTATTCCCTGTTGAATGCAAACAATCATGTAGTTATCTGTATAAAACATGTAATATTAGTGTGCATAGAGTTGAGAGAGAACAACAGAATAGAAGAGAGCTGAAGAATGTAAGAGAGCTACAGAAGGTTAGAGAACAGAAGAATCAGAGAGAGCTAATAGAGATGTTGTGCACATCGGGAGCTGATATGAAGCAGATATGAAGGCTGAAGAGGCAGCTATGGAGAAGGAGTATAACAGAGCTGATATCCAAGTAAATAAGCATTTTAGTTTCATGTTGAGAGAGGGGATTGTAGTCTCCTTTCAATTTTTAGCTTGATAAATTTCCAGTTGGAGATGGGTGAGGTAGGAGCCTCCTGTAGGTTGTAGCTTGCAGAAAATTTATGGGATTTGGTGCTTCCTTGCAAGTTGTAGCTTGTAGAAGTTGAGGTAGGAGCCACCTGTGGCTTGTAGCATGCAGAAAATACATGGGAGTTGGTGCTTTCGTTTCAAGTTGTAGCTTGATAGATGTCCATTTGGAGCTGGGTGAGGTAGGAGCCTCTTATGGGTTGTAGCCTACAGAAAATATATGGTAGTTGGAGCTTCCTTGCAAGTTGTAGCTTGCAGAAATTTAATACATGGGAGTTGGTGCTTTCGTTTCAAGTTGTAGCTTGATAGATGTCCAGTTGGAGCTGGGTGAAGTAGGAGCCTCTTGTGGGTTGTAGCCTGCAGAAAATATATGGTAGTTGGAGCTTCCTTGCAAGTTGTAGCTTGCAGAAATTGAGGTAAGAGCGTCTTGTAGGTTGGAGCCTATAGAAAATCAGTGGTGAGAGGGAGTTGGAGCTTTCCTTTGCATCACAACAATAATAAGATGTGGTTTTCTCCCTTATGGGTTTCCACTTATATCTGTTGTCTATGTGCATGATGATTATGTGTTGATATGTTGTTTTAATATGCTTAATTACTGGTTGTCCACATATTCAGTTTTCTGATTCACTATGTATTATGCTGCTTATAAAATGAAATAATGAATGGGTGAAAATAAAAGAGTTTTAATGTCCATGAAAGTACTAAAGTGATTCACCCCCCCACCCCCCCTAGTTTAGCTAAGGGTTCATCACCATGGATGACATCAACCCATATTCCCTCCAGAACACTAACTATTCTGTTTGGCCTGTAGTAGTGATCAATAACAATATCCTCCCATGGTTGTCCATGAAGAATGAAAATCTTATGTTGGCTCTCATAGTCCCTGGTAGAAGACAAGTGAAGAATATGGATGTCTACTTACAACCACTGGTAGATGAATTGAAGGAATTATGGGATGGGATAAATGTATATGATGTATCAAGACCCATCGCAGCAGAGAGGAGTTTTACATTGTATAGCATATGTGCTTACACGACACATGATTATCCAAGATTAGAATTTTTCTCGGGTAAATCACATGTTTATTGATTTGTTTATATACGTAACAATATTCTTTCATATATTAGTTATTTAATTTGTTGTAATTGTTCTGATCTTCATGATATTCTTTAACGTGCCATGCATATAAATTGTATACAATAATCTCGCAGGTCTTGTAACAAAAGGGTATTTTGGATGTAAATGTTGTGGACCTTCTCTAAAAGCTAGATGGTTCAATGACCTACGAAAGCCAGTTTATGACTGCTCCAGGGTATTCCTCCCAGAATAACACCCTTACAGAAGAGCAGCATCCGCTTTCAATGGTAAACGAGAGAGAACCAAAAGGCCTCCAATAACGACACCAACTAAATGGATTAGAGAATATGAGGGAGAGAAGGAGATGGAGTTCATAGAAATGTTCGATTCAAATGGGGAGCCTATGTTCGATGATCCAGAATTATTTGACACCTAAGTTAAGAAATTTCCCATTGGGATGAAAAGGAAATATATCTTTTATAACCTCCCATATTGGGAGCATATTAAGATTACCCACTTATTAGATCCCATGCATATATTTAAAAATGTTTCATCTTTTTTATGGAGGCACATATCATCGAAAAAAAGTGACACATTGGCTGTTAGGAAATATCTTATTACATCAAAAACTAAAAATAAACATTGGCCAAGAAGATTAGAAAGTGCAGGATCAGAGGCAGGCGCTGGTCCCTCTAATTCATGGTATTTCAAAGAAGGTGATGTCCCATGGATTTTTAAAAAAGATGATCTTTCTTTGGCAAAGGAAGTTATAATGAGTGTGAGGGTGCCATATTCATACGGGTCTTCACTACGACGTTGTTTCACCATGGATGACCATTTGTCGAGGTTGAAATCGCATGACCATTTGAATATTCTAAGAGTACGTATAATGTCAAAAGAATGATTTTATTATTTTTTATATTATTACATTTTATCCCATGCAGGGATCATAAAACATAACTAATTTTGTATATTATTGCATGTTTTATAACTTTGCAGTGTCATTATCCTTTGTTCGTACGTGGGTGTGTGAAACATGAATTCCTTCAAGACCTAGGACGTGCCATATCTAAATTATTTGCATTTGTGCATTGGATCATGCCAAAGGAGATTCATGTGGCTACCATTCCACGGTGGCATCAAGAGACAATTGAGATTGTTTGTATGTTTGAGAAGAAACTGCCGACGAGTTTCATGGACTTGAAAGTTCATCTTCTAATCCACCTAGTAGATGAGGTTGAATTAGTTGGGGTGGTTTCTTGTCGTTGGATGTTCTTCTTAGAGAGGTACATGAAGAAATTGAAAGGTTTTGTTCGACAAAGGGAAAAACCCGAGGGTTCTATGGCAGAGGGGTACATATCGTATGCTTCTTTCTATTATTCCAGTGAGTACATCAAGCAGATCGACAACAAACTAGGTGCGGTGATTTGGGATGATGAAAGGGATGAAGACAAAAGAGAAGGGGAGCTGCTCCAAACGAATGGAAAAAAGCGCTTGATAAAGAGTAAGTGACTTATATTTTTTCAAATTTACACAAAGTAAATATTCATGTTGAACTTCGATATAATGTATATTTTGATCTCTGTGTACTATATAATGTCGGTTTGATTTCATTAGCGAATGCATAAATTGAAGCAATCAATAAATTCATTCTTTACAATTCTGAAACACAACCGTGGGTCGCATTGTACGAACAAAAGAGGATGAAATGGGATAGTGACAGGAAAGAATTCAGATGGTTGAATGGTAAAAGTGTTCCTTATCCCGATCATTTAAAAGAAATTATGCCAAAAATATGCCCCAACAGTTGGGTTTTTGACCAAGTTAGAGAGAAATACGGTGCAACCGGTTGTTACCCACGTGTTGAAGAGGATGCACTAAACGTAGGGATTAGGTGCACAAAATCAGTAAAAATCTATTTAATTTATGTGTACATTTGAAACTTAATAATGCACGTTTAAAATGTAATTACATCTATATTTCATATTTTAATTGTTGGGTTATTATAAGACACATGACACTATGATTTTTTAACTTTTTTATAGGTGCATTTGTTCCCATATATGTGGGCATATGGACACCATTTTCGCACAGAAAATGCCAATGATGGACACATGTCACAAGACTGTGGAGTGTAAGTCGAGTTCAATCAATCTAGTCGATCTAGCCACCGTGATCAAAACCTAGTACGAGGGACGTTAGGTTACGTCGGAAATATACAAGAGATTATTGAAGTGGATTTCTCTTATTTCCAATGTGTTACTTTTAGGTGCAAGCGGTGGGACACTTTTGATCTGAATAATGTAAAGGAAGATCCCGATATTAGGCTGATATGTATCAACTCTAGAAAGATGTGGGATGAAGCTAAGGAGCCTTATGTTTTCCCCAAACACTACAACCAGGTGTTTTTTTACCCAGATGTGTTGGATAGGGATTGGTGATTTGTATTGAGACATGACCCTAGATGAAAACATATTTTTGAGAACAATAGTGATATCATGCCAAGCGAGCTGGAAGATAATGACGGTGATCATGAGAATCGAGAGTGATATGGTACGTGTGTTATTTCATCAATATTTATACTTTTTAAGATGAGTTTTTATAAAGAAGAGGACTTAATTACCTTATAACTTATAAGACTCTTTTTTTCGAAACATTCTAAAATGTATTTTGAATTAATTGGTAATTTGCATTGTGTTAATGTTAAAATCAATATTTCACTTGATAATTTGTAATTATGTTGATCTCAACAACAATGGCGTACTGTATAAAGTTCTTTTTTTTGGTATATTGTAAGATCATAATAAAATAATGATAATTTTAAAGTACATGAATGTATTTGCATTATTTTCTAAACTTTATTATGTTACAAAAATTCATATTATTCTAGATTTATTATTTTACAATTATTTACAATTTTACAAATTTAAAAATTTTAATAAAATTATTTCACATTAATACAATCAAAATTTTCACATTAATACAATTAAGATTTTAAAAATATTTTACATACCATTAGAATTAGAATTAGAATTAGAATTTTACAATTTCACATACAATTACAATTAAAATTACAATTACAAATTTATAATTTTACATACAACTACAATTACAATTACAATTTTATAATTATAGAATGATTTCACATTAATACAATTAAAATTTTGCAAATATTTTACATACAATTAGAATTAGAATTAGAATTACAATTTTACAATTTCACGTACAATTACAATTACAATTTTAGTATTTTACATACAATTACAATTTTAAAATTTTACATAAAACTTACAATTACAATTACAATTTTACATATATTATACCATTACAATTACAATTTTAGACTTTTACATACAATTACAATCATTTCACATTAATACAATTAAAATTTTACAAATATTTTACATACAATTACAATTAAAATTACAATTTTACATATATTATACCATTACAATTACAATTTTAGAATTTTACATACAATTACAATTTTACAATTACAATCATTTCACATTAATACAATTAAAATTTTACAAATATTTTACATACAATTACAATTAAAATTACAATTAGAGTTAGAATTAGAATTAGAATTAGAATTACAATTTTACAATTTCACATACAATTAAAATTACAATATTTACAATTATAATTTTAAAATTTTACATACAATTACAATTACAATTACAATCATTTCACATTAATACAATTAAAATTCTACAAATATTTAACATACAATTACAATTACAATTTTACAATTTCACATACAATTACAATTGCAATTACAATTTTAGAGTTTTACATACAATTAGAATTAGAATTACAAATTTACATATATACAATTACAATTAAAATTACAATTACAATCATTTCACAATAAATTAAATATTACAAGTACAATTAAAATTTTACAAATATTTTACATACAATTACAATTAAAATACAATTACAATTTTCGAATTTTACATACAATTAGAATTAGAATTACAATTTTACATATATACAATTACAATTACAATCATTTCAAAATAAATTAAATATTACAATTACAATTAAAATTTTACAAATATTTTACATACAATTAAATTACAAATACAAATACAATTTTACAATTTTACATACAATTAAAATTAAAATTTCAATTACAATCACAACATAATATTTAATAAATATCATGATTTAATATTAAATTAAATAAACATCACGATCATGATAACCATCGTAGAAACATCATATTCGACTAAAAAACACATTCAAATTCGCTAACATCATCTAATAATCGTGATCATAATCATTTAAAAAAACACAATTAGCATTGTATAACATTATCACAACACAAACATTAAATATACATCTCATGTCAAATAACTGCTATCACATACACATCTATCTGCAAGTTGCACATTAAATGAACATATCTAACATTACCTAACAATATACACATCATGATGATCACCAACATGTAAATTAAGTACAACTGCAACATGAACATAAAATACATGGAAATAGTAGTACATCATGATCAATAGTAGTACCAGTCGAGGCCTGCTCAATCAATGGTGTAGCCTCGACAAGCTCAGATAGATCCCGGTCGTCATGTGCCTGCTGATCTAGTGGTGCCTCATGCTGATCAAGATCAACTGTTGGCTGCTCATGATGACTGGACATGGATGGCCCAACTTGCTCATGATCATGAGTACTACTGGATGTTGCAGGCTACTGATCATGATGACTTGATGTGGATGGTCCAGCTTACTCATGATCATGAATGTTGGATGCTGTAGGCTGAGAATGCTAACTCGATGTGGATGGTCCAGCCTACGCATAATCGTGACTGTTGGTCGATGCTGCAGGCTGCTCATTTGTGACATGAGGTGAATGATGATCACTCCCCTGATCATGATCATTATATGATGCGTTGTTGCTCGACTGTTGACCGCGTATTGTGTCTCGACCACGCCTACGTCGAAGGGCCCTCCTCAACCGCGTAACTAAGCTGGTAGCTCCTACGACATGCCACATCAGGGTGAACATGTCACACGACATGCTTCTCCACATCTGTACCAGCCTAGAATCGGCCTGTATCTCTCTCATAGTGGCGAGCTTGACTCCCACCTCCAAAAACAGTGCACAGAGTTGGTTGCCCAACTCCATCCTCAATCTACTGTCAGGCCTACGCCTCGCAAAAGGCGGTACTAGCGCACCATGAGGACCAGGTCTGTTTGCACCAACCTGATCCTCGACATCTCCCATCTCCTAATCATCATCAGGATCTACAGCTGGATCATTTGGTGGCAGTGGCATCTCATCGACATCAAATGACCCAATGTTTGCAAAATATATATAAGTACAAAACAATAATTAGAAAATTTCATTAAACAATTTAATAAAAACAAGTTAAATAACATGTTAGAATAAATTTAAATAAAACAATAATATTACCTATGTCATCTAACGACTCATCATCAGTGAAGAGGATGTTGGCACACCCTCACCAATCCAAACCAGCGTACGGACAGGGGACCAGAATGAAGGGATGCTTAACACTGGCTAGCAACTCTAGTGCATCATGTGAAATCCTCGCAAAAAAATTGACTCGCCCCTCTTGGGCATCATCAGTCCCCACATCTGCATCCGTACATGCAGCATCGACCTACGAGGCTGCCAAACAAAAGTACGCCTCGTCTCTGGAAACCTCTCAAAAAATAAACAAAACAGCTCTTAAGAAAAAAGGAAGTTCACCCTCCCTTGTGCCTGAGCACGACATCTATCTAAAGCTGTACATACCTGTTGCAAAAAAATGGCAGACCACCTCACAAGTCATGGCTGCTGTAAAAAAGAATCAACATAAAATAGAAGCGGGAAACTAATGCATTTCTCGTCGCTTGTGTTGTGTGAAATGGTCGAAATCAGTAGTGAGAGGTACCTCACCTCCTCTCTACCAAATGAAGCAATACATAACTGACCTCCAGAGACCTGAAAATATGAAGGAGACAATATATCTGCGCTAATGTATCTCTGGAAGTACACCAACTGACTCCCTGCTACATAGCCAACAGGGACCTCTAGGAACGAGGGAAAATCCACCCCTCTTCTCAATAGGCCAGTAATGAAATAGATGTCCTCCTTAGTGGGTGTGTACCATTGGTTAGGACCAACCCAGAAAGCCTGTAGGTGGGCATTCCACCTGTGGATAAGCTGTCGTAAAAACGCACCATGGCCCTTTAGGGATGTAGCCTCTTCATAGAACTTGAGGAGGCCTGTATGCCTTAGGAGCCCTTGGGTGGCTGCTGTAATAGGGTGAGGGTACATATCTCTCTCCCTCACTCATGCCTCCCATAAGCGAACCATGTTATACTGGTCCGCCTGTTGTTATTGTTGTTCCCTCTCTTCTCTCCTTTGACGTCGTTGAATGATTGACATATTAAATACATTTTTTTTATTAAATTAAACATGTATTTGGGAGTATACATATATAATTTTTTTTTGAAAATAACATTCGGTGTGCCACAAACAATAGGCATGCACTGTAATGGTGTTTTTTTTTTTTTTCACGCACTAGAGATAGTGCACCTGAAAATTTTCAGCGCATCGCTCTCCTGGTAAAGTTACAAGGTCAACGGTGCGGTAGTATAACAGACAACACCATTGAATATATAATGATGTCGGGAGGGTGGTGAGTTGACCAAACTATATGCCCCGGGGCGTATAGTTTAGGAAGCGCATCGCACTCCTGACATCACTACATAGTTAGCAGTGCGGTCGTTTACTTGCCCACACTGTTGACTATGTCAAGTTCGGGGGGCGGTGTGCTGACAAAATCACCCGCCCCGTGGTGGATATATCCTTCAATGCACCACATTCCCGCAATTCGACATGGTCAACAGTGCGACCAGGTAATCAATCGCACAACCATTTTTTTAATTTTAAAAAATCACGGTGCGTCGTTTCGGTACCGCCCCGGAACTGGTGCGGATAACGTTAACACCAGTCGCGGTGCAGCCTGTAAATTTACAAGCAGCACCGCGAACTGGTGCGAGCTGAACGACTCAAGCTCACCGCACAGGGATATATATATATATAAGGTGAATTTTAAGCTATTTTAGAAAACTAATTCGCTAAAAGGTTTAATTATGGAAAAACAAGGAAAATAACTATACATTTGGCTGTCGAGGAGACATATTGGCTGTAGAATTTGCAAAACTAAATTTGCCCACCATTTTGCAAAATTCGAAATGGAGATGGTGGGCAATGAACAACAGGAGTGCGTGCAATGGGAGCACCGATTACAGAGCGCCTCACACAAGGTAAATTTGCACCAGTGCTTGAGAGCTCTGGAGCACTGAAAAGTGAAAAATGTGAATTTTTGGCTGTAATTTTTATTATTATTTAAACCCTATTCTGGTGCGCGGGTTTTATAGGCGCACCGGTGTGGTTTCTTAAAATCGCATCGGGTTGTTTTAGTTTTGGAATGGGGTTTTAGGGCGCACCAATGTAGAATCTTTGTAGAGTACCGGTGTGCTACAGTAATGAGACGCACCGGGTGGGTTTGTACCAAGTGCACGGTGTCTCGGTGTGCCAATTTTTTGTGCGCACCAGTGATTTCTCTAGTTGAACACACTGATGAGGTTTAGGATGATAAATGCACCGGAATAAAAACATCCGCAAAAACCTCCACCCGCCAACCTCCTCTAGTAACCTCCGCTACAAACGGATGTCTGGGCTATTTTTATAAGGGGTTCCCAAAAAACATCCACTACAGGGTCTTTTCCTTGTAGTGATTGCTAGGCTCAAAATTTGCTAAAAAAACAAGGTGGGCTTGCAGCTATGATGAACGAAGCTATCGACTTCTTCTGGTTCCAATTCCTTCATTTATGTTGCCGATGATTTGATTTGACGAATGATTCTTTTGACACCATTCTTTTAAAGCTTTTGGAGAATTTTCTTGTACATCCTGCTGATCATTTCTTATTTCCTCTTGGTTGACTATTGTTTCCTTATTTGATTGGTCTTGTTTTGGAGCTTCTTCTTCATCCTTCACAGATTCTCCCTCAGATCCCTCAGATTTTATTGAAGGGACAATCTCATCATCATCCTTTGTAACACAATCTTCATCAAAAGTAACATTTATGCTTTCCACTATTTGTTTCTCCTCATATTGTAGAATCTATAAACCTTCCTTTTGCGTGAATAACCAAAGAAAATACCTTCATTGACACGGGAATCTAACTTGTCCAATTTTTTATCTTCTCATTTGATGTATCATTTGCTTCCAATTTTTTTGAAGTATTTGATGTTAGCTGATATTCCTTTCCATAATTCATATGGAGTCATGTTACAATTGTTCCTTAGCAAACCTCTGTTTATAATGAATACAACTGTATCGATTGCTTGAACCCATAATTTATCATCTAATTTTGATTCATTTAACATCGTTCTGGCCATTTCCTGTATGGTTCTATTTTTTCTTTCAACAACTCCATTTTGCTGCGGTGTTTTGGATGTTGAGAAATGCCTTTTTATTCTATTTTCATCACAATACTGCTAAAATACCTTGGAAATGAATTCTCTGCCATTATTTGATATCTGACACTTAATCTTCAAATCAGTTTAATTTTTCACCAATTCCTTGTAGATTCTGCCATCACTCCACCAGATCTTCGAAGGTTGAGAAGGAGACCAACAAAGGTAACCACAGACTGCTTTGACCTAGTAGCTATCCCTACTAGGTAGGAGAGGGCTTTGTCCATGAGATCACAGTCAAATTGACTGGATAATGAAGATTTTAGGCTATATATAGTAGGCTCTAGGGTTTGGTTGATTGATTTTGGGTGTTGGATGGCGAATTAGGTCTAGGAAGAAATAGGTCAAGGCACTGAGGATTAGAATTGCAGAGATCTGATGGGGCAAGTTAGGCACAAAATTTAGCACTTTCAGGTATCTTGATGAGTGTGATTAGACTGGCAGCATTTCAAAAAGAGCATGGAAATCATGAATTCTTTTCTATCAAAAGAAAGTGAAACATAACTATGATAATTCCTCCAAAATAGAGCATCAAATACTGAATTCTTCTTACCTAACTTAGGAATCAATCACATTGCGATATGGAAATGAATATGGAAAGCATAATGCATTCAAACATATGTAAACATAAGAGGCAACACTGCTAAAACACATACCACATGAATCCCACCAAAATAGTTGCAACTATGTCTATTAGTTCCTGCCGAAATGATTGAATACACTAGTGTTCAAAGATTAATTACACACCATCTAACCCTTGCAATAACAAAGAAAATGATATATATAGAACAAGACAAACTTCTCCCAGCCTCAGGGGTCGAATCCATGACTTGTGGAGCTGAAACCAAGTCTTTCCCCAACTAAAAAAAAAACTAGGGAGGTTATGAACTAATTCTCCTTTTAGCAAAACAACTAGAGAAATCCTCTCCAAGCATTAATGAGAGGTAAATACACCTTTTTACCTCGATTAAAATTCCTTTTAAATTCACTTTTAACCCTTTATCCTTTTACATTTCCCAAAGTGAAACTGTCAAATGAAAATTACACAGGAAAATTGTAAAATTAAACAGTGAATTTCCAGAAGCCAACAAATTTCTTGTGAAGTCTTTTTGGGTGCCTTCCCATCATCCAAATTTGAAAATAAGAGTTGATATAAGTAGCTGGTCAGGTGTAGATGACTTTAGAGTATTCAAGCAACAAATTTGGCCTCATGAAGCCTGCTAAAAACTCTTTTTCCCAAGACTACTCCTAGAAGCACAACAAATTTCTGAAAGTAGGGCAAAGAGATGATTTTTAGCACTTTTTTGCAATTTCCTTAAAAACTGAACCCTTAACCTGAAATCTGAAAAAATTGGTTCTCTTACTTTTTGATTAGATTTCCAAAAATATGATTTTTTCCCATTTGGAGGTCTGTAGCAAAAGTGCAACAAATTTCGCTGTGCTTTTGGGGAGAGACAAAAAAATTGCACCAATCTGCATCAGTCTGAACCAAAAATTCAAAATTTTTCTAAAAACCCCAAAATTTGAAAAATTTCAAAATTGTTGTGTGAGGCTCTTAAAAAGTGTGTCATGCAACTAATGAGGCATCATCAAGAAAATGGAGTTTTCCCCTCTCCCTTTGACTGATTAGGGTTTCTTTGAGCTTATTTTGCAACTGCTTGACCTTGACATTGCAAATCTTGTTTATGGTATGGTAGCGGTTAGCCATGTGCCTCAACATTTGATTGTCCTTGTTGGCCTTGTGAAGGAGCTTCTCCAGGTGTATGTTTACCTTGTCAAGCCAAACTTCCCTATCATCATTGATTTCTCTTTCAATTCTTTCCTCAAAGGTGAGTTCTTCTGCAAGAAGTGCCTCCTTTTGTATTTCGTGCTCCAATGCTCTTTTTAGGCCCCTTGTTTTTGGTCTTTTCCTTGTGATCTAGGCCTCATCCTCATCAGTCTCATCATGTCCAATCACTGGTTTTCCTTTGGCATCTTGCCTCTTAGCTTTCAACAAGTCCATTTCTAAGAGTAGCTTCTTATCCTTCAACTATTTGTTCTCTTGCTCAAGGAAGGAGATGAAAAACTGTGCCCTTGCCAAATTATCTTGTAGCTCTCTGATTTTGACATCTTTTCCTTTGATGCCCAGGTTTAGGGTTTCCTGTTCATCTTGGGATTCCAAGTCTATTAGGTCAAAATCTTGTTCTTCCTCATGGATAATTGTCTCCTGTTGTTCATGATATCCTTGCTTTGTTGATGTAGAAGGCAAGGCCCCTTCCACAATTTGTGGAGAAAACACTTGCCGATGTCCTCTTTGATAAATTCTGACCTCTTTGTCATTTTTTATCCTTTTAGGTGAATGGTGCTCCTCATGGCTTGATTCTTTAGCTTTGTTTAGCTGCTCCTCATCCCTGTCACTTGGAGGTTGTTCCCCCCTATTGCTTGGTGATCCCACATCATGCTCTGCTGAAGACATTTCTTGCTGTTGTAGTGGCTCTACCAAGTTTTCCTGAACTATCCTTTCCAAAAATGACTCCCAAGTGATTTGCTTCTCTTGTTATTGGTGAATAATGATGATCTTAATCAGAATGTGATGGAAAATACTGTCTCTATGATCTCTTCCCTTTTCATGTATCGTCTCTGCCATCTTGGACACACTTTTGAAGAGGTAATTACACATATTAAGAGATTTCATAGCTGTAAAATGCATTAGTAGTCTTATGAGGTAATGATAAAGTCTTGAAAATTTCCCTTCACAAGTGAAAAACCTCATAATGGACTTCATCAATGGAGCATATTTATCCAATAAATATCTGAAAGGAAACACATGCAAGGGAGCATCTTTGTATGGTGATTTCAAGTAGGGTTTGAAGTATTCATCATCAAGGCTCATACCCTTGAACCAATCTTCTCCTTGATTTGGTATACCAGTGGCTATGGAGATGGCTTCTAGTGTGAAAGTGAACTCTATCCCTGCTACAACAACCTAATCCTTATTTTCCTTCAACAATATGAACTTATTCCTATCTCCAGTCGTATGAGTTGAGCAACCACTATCAACATACCAAACGTTTATGTTGCTTTGAGCCTTGAGAGTGATAGCACATTTTTCAGTCTTCTTTTTCCATATTTGTTCATTCTGATTTTGCGAGAATTACTTTGAAGAAATTCCAAGTTTGCAGGTGTCCAAACTGTTACATTTGTAAAATTCAACATCATCTTTCAAATGATAAAATTTGTTAATATTCTGCTGAGTTCTGGAATATCCATTTCTGAAAGATTTCTCGAAACTGTATTTATTCCAAACATACATGCGAAATTCTATAGCTCTCTGTCCAAACCTTCCACATGAATAACAATGACCATATAAGATAGGTTGATACTTAGGAGGAAATATTTTTCGAGGAATTGTCTTTCATGGTTCTTCCTGCGAGTCCCAATCTCTTGAGTTGGCTGGGAGGTCTACCTGCTTGTTATATTTTTCATATCCATCTTCTTTTTTTGTCATAGAGGGACTTGGCTCCTTTTCATATTTTTATTTGTAACCAAGACTAGTTGTGTCACTGTTTGATCACTAATTGTTGATGATTTTTTCCAATGCCTTGGAGTTGTTGGTGTAGTTTTGAAGAGTTTTTCCATTTTTTACTTGCTTTCGTAGAGAAACTATTTCAGCTCCCAATGCTTCTCTTTCCTTGTTGTTTTCCTTTAATTCTTCCTTGAGTGATTCTTCAACTCATTTGTATTCTTCAACCTTGATTTTAAGATTAAGGACATGTTCCATTTCTATATTTAATTCATCTTCAAGAGTGTTGACATGCTTCTTCTCGACCTTGAGTTCTTTGATAACCCTGATCACTTCGTTTTGAAATTCAACCTTAGTCATCTCTTCTTCTTTGTCAGATGCTTCTTGCTTATTATTCTTGGCCATAAACAATACTCTTTCGTTGATTTCTTCTTCGTTATCACTGTCTTCATTAGATGAGGAGTTATCTTCTTTGGAGAAGAAACTCTTCTTAAACCATTTCTTCTTGCCTTGCTTGTTGAACTTCCTCATACCTTTCTTTCATTTCGTGACAACCTCATTTTTGTGAGGACACTTGGCTGCAAAATGCCCAACCTCACCAAAATCGAAACATATCAATGGGAGTTTACCTTTGAATTTCCTCGTACCTATTCTCATTTTTCGTGTGAAGTGGGAAATTCCTTATCTGAAAATTATTCTTCATCTTCTTCCTTTTCTTCTTCCTTACAACTTCAAGTTTTTGCTTTTGGAGTATGCTTGTCCTCACTAGTCTTCTTGGATGAGGCGAATGTTGTTTCCAGGTGAGATGTGTGGTCCTATTCTTCAATCCTCAATTAGTATGCCATAAGCACTCCATGAAATTCATGTTTGCTAAGATTGGTTAGATTCGAACTATATTCCAAGACAGATACCCTTGGGTTGAATCTGGTCGGCAAGGTTCTAAGGATCTTTCGGACAACAATTTTCGTGTCGATAGGTTCTCCAAAACCTTCCAACGCATTTTTTATTTCATCAACACGCTGTAAGTATGCATCAATATTTTCATCTTCCTTAATTTTGAGTTGCTTAAAATTTTCCCTGTAAATTTGAAGCTTTGCTTCTTTTACGTTTGAGTCACCTAAATATATATTCTCAAGCTTGCCTCGTATTTCTTTAGCAGTTTTGAAGTTGAATACCTTAAGATATATAGATTCGATAAGCCCACTGATAATGATATATTTATCCTTTGCATCATATACCATATGTTTCTTACCTTGTTCATCCTAGGTTGTTGTAAAGCCTTTTTCAATGATTTCCCATCGTATCCTTGCGCCAACAAATGAACCTGCATTCTTCCACTCCAAAGTGCGTAGTTATTTCCATTGAACAAAGGAACTCTATTCTTAGTATACTCCATGATCTCATTCGAGTTGTTAGACTGTTATTGAAGGAACCAGGCTCAGATTCCATTTGTTGGAAATACTCGGGGTGGGGGGTGTTGAATCAATATTTATTATCAATTACCACTTTTAAATATTTTTAGAGCATTAGTTAATCTTAAATTATTCTTGATGTTTATCCAGTAACAATAGTAAACAATAGAACACAATAGGCACACTAATTTTAGGTGGAAAACCCCCTCCGGGTCAAAAACCACCGAACACTTTTCTAATAAATTCTTTAATATTCAGCCCCAACTGAAATGAAAGGTACAACTTCCTAGAATTATAGAAAAGCATTCTACTTTAGCTCCCACTAGAAGGATGCCCCAACGCTCTAGTTTCTTCAGTAGTCAATTGAATGGATGCCCCAACATCCTAGACCGACCTACCACCCTGAAGCATTCTCAAGCTCCAACTTATAGGTGACTTCATGCACCAACCTAGCACCTCCCTGCCACCCTATAATGATCATAAATAATACAAGAGTGTGGAATCCCGTACCAGGGACAATGATCCGCAATACAATATGATTCACAATGATTTTCTTGAACTAGACCAATCACCCAATCACACTATGAAATGCAACCCAAGAATAACATTATCCAACAATGACACTTATACCTCCCAACAATGTCTCTCCAACTCTAGGTAGATTGAATATTTTACAATAATGACTTGTTTACAATTTTACAATGATGATTTTTACAATACTGACTTTGGACACGATCGGATACTTGACTTGACATTGTTTCTTTGAACACTAGCAGCTGCTGAGGTATTGTTGTGCTTGCTTCAGTAAATGGTACTTTGGTGTTGCGTTGTCCTTCTAGTATGTGTTTGAGTTGTCCTATTGTGTCCTCCTTCCTGCACATGCATTAATGAACAAGATCCAAACCAATATACAAACAAAATACTTACATTGTCCCGCAAACCACATGTCAGAGAAATATTCAAAATTCAAATGTAAATACGTTGAACACTTATGAACAAAACCCAATCAAACATACATACAAAATACTTACATTGTTCTACAAAAATACATGTCAAAGATGATATTAAAATTAAAATTCAAACACTAATCATGCATACCTTGTTATAGTAGACTTACACTTGATTGTTGATGTGTTGTCCTTACTGCAGTCATCCTTGAATGCATATTTTTTTTTTCCTTCTAGAAGCTCGATATTGAATCTTCTATATCTATGTAATTTCAGATCTCCAAGGTCTGAAATTGCACCCCATGGTAGCCCTCTGAGTCCTCTTTCCAACCCCGCAAGTCTAATCAATATTGGATACTTCAAGAAACAGTTACACCAATATCTTACGATGACTTTATTATAGTCTGGTTCAGTAGAGCGAACTTGTACGAAGTGACACGTGTCACTGTTTCAACCTACGGTCCTAAAAACAATATCCAACAAACTACAGTCCGTCCTATTTCTGTCACTTTTTACGAAATTTTAATCCAATGCTCAGAGAGACAGTTATGACAATTTTTCCAAGGTCACCTGTTTGACATGAAATTCGAGAGCCTGCAAAAACCCTAAATTCCTCAGATCATATCTCCAAAAATATAGTGAACCAATATCTGAAATTTGGTCACGCGCTTCATCGGGATTTCGTCTCAAATGGGTTTTTTTTAGCATCTGAATCTTCGCAGAAAATAAGTTATAGTGATAATTCCACAGTGGCCTATTTTAAGTAGTGAAATCCTTGCATCAGGAGGATATGAGGGTCACAATTTATATAAATGCTAAGGTTGAGAGTGTCTTCAACAAGTGAATGTTGGAGGGATTTTAGGAATTTAAAAATTACTAATTATTGACTATTCAATGACCAAAACCAATGATTAGTGTCATGCCACAACCCCATGAGGTTTTAGCCCACTAACTGGGGTTACTAACTTCAAACACGAATATCTATCAAACCGTGAAGAATTACGTGGCGTGCCATAAATGAACGAAAACATCTAGACAAGTAGAAACCATAAAAAATACCCTTGAATCGGAATAGAGTAAGTTGTAAAGTCAAAATTCCCATGCAAGATCGGGGTATCCCTTGGTGCTGCTTGGGTTGACATCAATGACAATCACTGATCAACACAAGAAACCTCTAATATTAAATCTTGTAGCAAGTATGCATTTCTCCCATGAATTGCTGCAACTTTGAAAGGTCCCTTCCAAAGGTTTTCAAATTTACCATGCTTTCCTTTTTCTTCATTTCTAGCATCCCACTTTAAAACCAAGTCACCATCCTGGAATTATTTAGCCTTTGTCCTCCTATCAAAGATATTATTTATCTTGTCCTGAATTGTCTGAGTGTTATTGTAGACCTCCTCTCTTGTTTGATGCAGCTGAATCATCTAGTTTATCCTCCTTTGCATGTCATTTGGTTTTTCATCCTCTTCCTCCAAACATATTTCATTACTGGAATTCCCAAGAAGGGAAAAAAACAGATGTTCCATACACTAGTTGGAAAGGAGACATACCAATTCATATTTTAGTATTTACCCGATCAACCCACAAGGCATATACTAACTTCTTCTGCCATGTTTTCTTGTTCTCTTTCAACGATTTCTTTATGATATTCACGAGACTTTTGTTAGAGGACTCACCTAAACCATTACCTTGTGGGTAATATGCAGTTGAGTGAATAAATAAAATATGGTATTTGTGCCCAAATTCAACCATTATTTTAGACTTAAAAGCAACATAATTTTCTACGATGATTCTACGAGGACAACCAAATCTCGAAAGAATATTACCTTCCAGGAATTGAATGATGATTGTATCTATTGTCTGCCTAGTTGGTATCGCTTCTATCCACTTCGTAAAATAATTTATGGCTGTCAGTATCCATTTGTGTTGGCCTAAAGATGATGTATGGATTTCCCTAATGAAATCCAAACCCCACTACTGAAAAGGTGCCTCCAATGCAATAGGTTTCAAGGGTAAGGGTAAGAGCTTTCTATTTCCTTAAAAAGTTTGGCACTCATGAAGCTTGACACCCTTTTGTAAACATCAACAAATAATGTTGACCAGTAAAAACCATCCCTCAAAATATTATTAGTTATGGCTTTCCAAAAATGGTGGCCTCCATAATCTCCTTTGTGAAATTCCTCCATAGCCTTTTGTGCCTCATCCTCCAATAAACAATTTAACAACACTCCTCTTGAATCCTTCCAATAGAGAAACTGATTCAAAATAAAAAATTTTACAGCCTTCAATTTCAGAAACCTTGCTTTTGTTTTGGTCAACTTTGGGGGAGCCTGTAAATGTTGCAAAACATAAACTATGTCAGCATACCAAGGGGAAGAAAGAAACCTTTCAGATACCTATTGAGAAGATTTTGCACTATTGTCATCGAACAAACCAAATATGAAATTTATGTCCAACAAACTTAGATTTGAATCTGCCATCAATTTGGCCAATCATTTTTATCAACTTGGCAGGCTTCATATCCACATCGTACTCCACAATTGTTGCTCTCCATCTGCCTCTTCTACCTTCAAGATCACGATGAGTTAAAATATCCTTCACAACAACATTCGGGACGTAGGCAATCAAATGTGAATGGAGAACATAAACTCTGAAATACTTAAAAGATTTTACCAATGCATATACCTGCTTCTCCATAATATTATATTTGAGGGTAGAATCTCTCAAAAATATGCTAAAAAAGGCTATGGGCTCCTCATTACCTTTCTTATTTTTCTACATAAGGACTACCGCAATTGTGTTTTCAGATGCAAAAGAGAAAATGATGAAATATTTAGCATAATATGGACTTGCCAAAATAGGAGCACTATTCAAGGCCTATTTTTATTCAAAATATTTCTTAGTTTCAATAGTCCATCTGATTTCACTTTCCTTCCTTTGTATGTTAGTAAAAAACCTTATATTTTTTGCTAAATTAGAAATGAACCTTCTCAAAAAATTAACTTGACCCAAAAATGACTGAACCTCCTTTTTACTCCTTGGAATGTTAATTTCTGAATTGCAGGCACCCTATTTGGATCAATTTTGATGCCATCTTTTGAGATGATATTCCTCAGAAACTTTTCCTCCTCCATTGCAAAATGTGACTTCTTTGGGTTTAAGGATATGCCATACCTCCTACACTTCTCAAAAAACTGTCTTAAATGCTTAAAATGGTCAAAATCAGAATCTGAAAATACAATGATATCATCAAGATAAATGAAAATAAACTGATCCTTTTCATTAGAAAATTCAATATCCATGGCCCTCTGAAAGGTGGCTCCTGCATTCATCATCCCAAAGGGAATTTTGGCATACAAGAAAGTTTTCCATGGAGTGATAAAAGTTGAATTTTCTTGGTCATCAAGATGCACCAAAATATGATTATATCCTGAAAATCCATCAAGCATGGACATCCTTCTTGAGCCAACCACCCTTTTCAGTATGTTGTACATCTTTGGAAAGGGGTAATTGTCCTTAAGCGACACCTTGTTGAGGTTTATGAAATCAATACAAAGCCTTATCGCACCAATATTCTTCCTTAAGGGTACCAAATTTGAAATCCATTTTGAAAACCTTAAAGGAATGATAATTTTTGGATCAAACATTTTTCTGACTTCCTTTTCAATAAGCGGGAGTAAAAAAGGATTGGTTCTTCTTAGCTTATGTTTGAAAGGCTTTTGATTTTATTTGATTAGGATGGTATGTTGAATGATGCTCTTGTCATACACTTTGAGGCTCTCATATCCCCATGCAAAAGCATGTGAGTATTCCTTCACTAGATCAAGGTATTTCTTTTTGACTTCAGGAGTTAAGTATTTTTAAAGCTTGAAAATATCAGTTTGATGTTATGTCCCTATGTTGCAATATTCTACTTTAGTTTCAGTAATAACTACTTTAATATTCTTTACTACATCATTATGGTTAAATATTTTTTCAAGAGTAACCAAAACTTTCAGAATTGTATCGTTCTTAAACTGTGTAGCATCTATATCTCCTATATGATTTACAAAATCACCAAATCTGAATCAAAATCCTGTTGTTCATCTTTCCCAAAACAATTTTCTTGATCTATGTGTGAATTATAAAATTCTTCAGTCATTTGCAGAAAACTAACAAGTTGATTTTCATCTTTGAACACTTACCAATACTTTACATTATTAGTGACTGCTAGTCTATGTTTGACTTGTATTTCATATTTCCTATTAGGATAAATAGGAATCCTAAAAGTACTAGCTGAGGTGGCCAATACATCAGTGAATTCATTTTGTTCTCTAGTAATCAATGACAAATTATATTCAGGAAACATTTGCAACATTTCTAGGACAACATTTCTACAGGTCCTCATCGTATTTTTTTTAGTTTGATACGCCTTTGATTTGATTGATAATCAACTCTGAATCCCCATGGAATGAAATCCTCTTTGCTCCCAAATCTTTCAAAGTTTGCAGTGTTATAATCAATGCTTCATACTCGGCCATATTATTTTTGCAATCAAAGGATAATTTGTAAGAACATAACCATGAATTTTCCACATTTGGGATCATTATCCACACACCAGATCCAACCCCTTATTTACTGACTAATCTATCAAAATCCATGTTCCAAAGGCCCCCTTCATCTTCTTTATGTTATGATTTTGTTTCCTACAATTCAACTGCATTCTCCTCTGATTTGTTGTCCTTGTTTTGACCATATTCCTCCAAACACAAATCATTATATAATATGAAAGAATCCATATTAGAATCCACTTAATAAATAGGATGGTCATTAGGCCTTTCCTTGCCACTTACCATGTACTTCATCAAGGTTTCTCGGCACAATCTCCTTGGCTGTCCAAAAATAGGAATTGTGGCATATGACATATCCATCTATAGAGTACCCTTCAATTTTGCAGACCATGATCCTGATAGCAGCATACCAAAATTTGGAGGAATTTTAGCAACAACTATGTCATTACTAAGCTCTTTTATGGGATTTGAGTGAGAGAGACCACCAAATCCTTGATCAAACCCAAACATTTTACCTTACTTGAATCAAAGGAGAAAGGATATTTTTATGGCCTTGTTATATCTAAACCAAGTTTCTCCATGAAAACCTTCGACATTAAGTTATGTGATCCACCTGAGTATAACATTGCATTGTGTATAATCAAATCATGCACATTCAAACTGACATAGAAAGGTGGGACATCTCTACCAACTTTTGGATCAAAAACCTAGTCAGGATGATCATCATTCAAATTGAGAGTGTCTGAAACTTATCCTATCTTCAATGCTTTGACAATTTTATTTTTTTTATACATCATTCTTAATCAATTCATTAAATGGAATAGAAATTTTGATTTTTGATATTTCAGTTTCTAAACTGAAAGATGATTGACGTTTATCGACCTCTTTGATGGTTGCATTTATTTCAGGAATCTCCTTTGGAGGATCAACTTTCTTCTCGCTGGAGGTAGGTGCATAAACTTGGATTTTCTTTGGAGGATTTATTGGGACATTTATGTTTCTCAAATTGTATTGTCTTTGTACCTCCATGATGGAATTTTCGTACCCCTTCTTGTAATATTTTGATTCCATATGCATGATATATTCTTGTGGCTGAAAAAAAATGTCTTGTTCTTCTTTTGTAAAAAAGACATTGTCATCCTCTTCACCAAAATAGTGAATCTGATCATGATCCGTTACTATCTCCTCATATTCTGCATAGTTCTCTTGAAAAGGAGGTCTGAGCTGTTGTTGATCCCCTTGGTTTCTCTGCTCTCTTTACTTTATATGTACTTGGGGCCTCTGAAAATTTAGATTTATTACTTGAGGAGGAGCTTGTTGATCTCTAGCAACAACTTTTTTCTATAAGGTCAATCTCTCCACCAACTTCTCTATTGTTTTGGCCATGATATCCAACTTATTGTCCGATGAAGATGAAGCCTCATCTTTAACTGCTCTTTTTCAACTTTCATTTTAGCCTTCTTGTTCAACAAAATCGCCTCCACTCCAACAAAATTTTTCTACATATCCTCCAAAGTGGTTGGATTCCTTTCCCTAAGCTAATAGGCAAGCTCGACATCAAAACCATTAAGGTAGTGAAGCAAAGCTAGTCCTGGAGGGGGATTTAGTTCAACTAGTATTGAATTGTAGAGTTTATTAAATCTTGCTGAAATTCCTGAATTGATTCTCCTAGAGCTCTCTTCAAGTTGTCATACTCAGCTAATATTTGAAGAGGGTTATTTTTGACTTCCCATCTGATAAGAAAAAATTGTTCAAGTTTCTGTAAATTGGAAATACTCGCAGCTGAAAACTGTAGAAATTTGAATAATAGATTACTTATTCACCGAGATTATCCTTATCACACACTATTTGAGCTTCATGCATAATACATAACCTCTTCTACCATTGATCATCAATTTGCGGAATTAGAAGCAGTCGCATGCGCACATTAAAACATAATCAAGCACACATATAACACAGTATGTAATGGGGCAAGCTTACAGCTGAAAACCCCCAACTATCTGTATATTATAATGATAGAGAACATGTAACAATACATAGCACAAAGCTCCTCACAGCTCTCAGCACTATCTCACATGCTTCACACTACACAAGCTCAGATATGAACAAGTCACAAGTTCAAATCTCCTCCACCTGTTAGCCTGCCTCTACTGCGCAATCCAATATGGAAAAGAATGAGATCCAAGTTCGAATCCCCTTGGATTATACTGTGCAATCCTCATTGGCAATCTCAATCAATGTGTGCGCAAATCTCATGCACAGCTATAGTCACAACTGATAGTAGACTCACCCTTTCACCCACCTCTAACACTGGTCTCCACTGAACTGTCCATGCACTGCAGTTAACTGATGTATTCTTTAGTTGATTTATGAGTTAATAATTAGTGAATTAATTAATAATTAATTCACACCACTTATCACTAGTGTATTTATCAGTTAGACTAAATACAACTAGTTCAACTAAGTTAAACCGAACAAAACTCCATCAACTGTCTCATCAACTCCACCAAACTCTGCCACATGAGTTCTAACTGAAGTCAACCATGCAATAGCTCAACTAAACCCTAGGAATAGCGTAATTCCTTCTGTCAGCTGCATGTGCCACATCCGTAGCTCGAACTGAAGTGCTTCAAGAGGATAAGATAATGTTTATAGTCCAAATATTATTAAGGGCTAATAATATTCGACTGATCTATTTTTAGACTGGCAGTCTAAAAATAGACTTCGCCCAATGTATAAAAATAGAGGTCCATCTATTTTTACCAACTTGACCAATCATCCATAAATAGCATCCTGCAACTCATAGACCATGATCCATATGTCTAAAAATATACATAGTATAAAAATAGACTTTGCGACAAAAATCACTTGTGTGGCCCCCACCTAGTTTTGGTGATCACTTTCCAACTAGGATCAGGAAAGATGTTTCAGGATGCCTCCTTCACTGTTTCTTGTTGCCATCTTCAACACTCCCTCTCAACAAGAAAGGACTGTCTTTGCATGCGACATGCAACTCCATGCATTCGCCCTGCAACCTTCACAAGCGCCATGCATCTGCTCTACAACTCCTCTGAAACTGAATAGGCTCCAAACAACTCAATCAGTCTGATGCATCTATCATCAAATTCTTCGACTTCTGCTGGCCAACTGCACATGTCATCAGGAACCACTGCGTTGTTGAACTCTTGCACCCATGCACTTTGCACTTGCTATCAACTCTGATCCACGCTCCAGTATCCGACACTGTCACTTTGATCTGCCTGCATCACTCCAACTGATCATGCTACTACTGCGCTGTGGGCACCTCGTAGCCAGGTTCAATTCATGAGATCCACACCATCTCATGAATCCTGCCCAGAAATCTCCTCTTGGGATTAATCATGCATGTCGCCCCACCTCTCACCTGGTGGTATAGCTGCATGCACTCCCTCTGCCCATCTGGCACGAAATTTCTCTTCATGAGTGGTTTCTTCCACTCCATGATCCTCATCTTGTGGCTGCTCCACATCCCGAGGTTCATTATTACCTACATGCAAAAATTGCTCCCTCTCAAGCATCAATTGATGGTCTTTCTCGCAATTCCCAACAGTATAAAGCTCCGTAGAAATCCCATCTACTTCAAGTCTGTAGATATTCTTTGCTCGAATCCCAACCTTCTTGAATTGTCCTGTTGCCTTGTGCCGAAGGAAAACTTTTCCTTCACTGAAGACAACTTCATATCCTTTATCCTCTAACATTGCGACTGAGATCAAATTCTTCTTTAAACCTGGAACATGCACTACATCTTGTAAAAGAATGAGTTTACTTGACTCCCTCTGAAAGGTTATTGTACCAATGTCGGTCGCATTGTATCGTCCATTGTCGCCCAACTCAACATGCAACTGGAGATCTTTCTCCACCAAGTCACTGAAAAGATTCACATCTCCCGTCATGTGAAAGTAAGCGCCACTATCAAAATACCACCCCGATCCCAAGGCACTAGACACCATGCATGAGATCAATGAGAAGTCCAACTCAAATTGTGAGGCAAGAGCCTCACCAGCTGCAGCTCCAGCAACCTTCTTGTTCTTCTTCTTCTGTGGACAATTCGTGGCGTAATGCCCATGCTCGTGACAGTGAAAACACTTCACTTTGGACATGTCACGCTCTTTACCATCCACACTGGATTGAGAAGCTTTCTTGCTCTTCCCCTTCTTTGCTTTGGCAGCCAAAGCGCAATTTTCTTCATCAGATGCCTTTGATGAAGATCCGTCCCTGGTACTCCGCCTTATCTCCTCTTGCACAAGATCCGACCAAAGTCGCTCCCATCCTGAAAAATTCTCCCGACCATTGACAGAGTCCTGATAGGAATGCCAAATCTTCAAAAGACCAAGGAGAGCCAAGTCCACCAAGTCCTCTTCATCTACAGTCACCCCCACAATTCCCAGTTCATCCCTGCATTGGGTGAACTTCGTGAGGTACTTGGGTATACTGTCGCCTTTCTCCATCTTTATGTTTCTGAGTTTATCCTTGAGTGCCAACTTCCTCTGGTCGCTCTTGCTTTGGAATAAATCTATCAACGCTTTCCACATCAAGTATGGAGAAGCTTTTCCATGCAGGCTGGATACAATGTGATCCTTCACGCCCTCCAACATAATCCTTCGATATTTCTTGTCTTCTTTTCAAGCCTCAACTTGGCTTGACATCGGTAGGCTTTGGGACTTCGGCATCTATGACCTTCGACCCATTGTCATCTAACACCAACACGCCTCCATCCTATCCGTCCTTCCATGTGACATAATTAGAAGTACCGCCCTCAAGGGCATACTCCAATGTGATCAGTGAAAGACATTTTTGACTTCGACACCAAGAAAACAACACAACGCAAATTCGAGGATCCACCGGCTCAAAACTCAGCACTTTTGATGCAGCGAGAAAAGAGTATTTCTAGCACGAGAGATCTACGTAGGAGCATTTGCTTTGGATGTATCACCTTTCAAAGAAAGGATAGATCCGAAGGCTATCGCCCTCTTACGGACTACGCTCTCTGAAAATAAAATCATAATCTTGTAATAGATGCGATGATCAATTTCCTACGATACCATGTAGAAATTTGAATAATAGATCACTTATTCACCGAGATTATCCTGATTACACACTATTTGAGCTTCATGCATAAACATAACCTCTTCTACCATTGATCATCAATTTGCGGAATTAGAAGCAGTCGCATGTGCACATTAAAACATAATCAAGCACACATATAACACAGTATGTAATGGGGAAAGCTTACAGCTGAAAAAACCCAACTATCTGTATATTATAATGATAGAGAACATGTAACAATACATAGCACAAAGCTCCTCACAAGCTCTCAGCACTATCTCACATGCTACACACTACACAAGCTCAGATATGAACAAGTCACAAGTTCAAATCTCCTCCACCTGTTAGCCTGCCTCTACTGCGCAATCCAAGATGAATAATGATGAGATCCAAGTTCGAATCCCACTGGCTTGTATTGCGCAATCCTTATTGGAAATCTCAATCAATGTGTGTGCAACTCTCATGCACAGCTATAGTCACAACTGATAGTAGACTCACTCTTTCACCCACCTCTAACACTGGTCTCCACTGAACTGTCCATGCACTGTAGTTAACTGATGTATTCTTTAGTTGATTTATAAGTTAATAATTAGTGAATTAATTAATAATTAATTCACACCACTCATCACTAGTGTATTTATCAGTTAGACTAAATACAACTAGTTCAACTAAGTTAAACTGAACACAACTCCATCAACTGTCTCATCAACTCCACCAAACTTTGCCACATGAGTTCTAACTGAAGTCAACCATGCAATAGCTCAACTAACCCCTAGGAATAGAGTAATTCCTTCTTTCAGCTGCATGTGCCACATCCGTAGCTCGAACTGAATTGCTCCAAGAGGATAAGATAATGTTTATAGTCCAAATATTATTAAGGGCTAATAATATTCGACTGATCTATTTTTAGACTGGCAGTCTAAAAATAGATTCCGCCCAATGTCTAAAAATAGAGGTCCATCTATTTTTACCAACTTGACCAATCATCCATAAATAGCATCCCGCAACTCATAGACCATGATCGACATGTCTAAAAATAGACATAGTCTAAAAATAGACTTTGCGACAAAAATCACTTGTGTGGCCCCCACCTAGTTTTGGTGATCACTTTCCAACTAGGATCAGGAAAGATGTTTCAGGATGCCTCCTTCACTGTTTCTTGTTGCCATCTTCAACAAAAAATTCTAAACTATTTCTTGACTTCTTCCAAAAAACTCTAAGTAAAAAGCCTCAGTTTGGCATCCTCATGGTCCACCTCTTCCAAGTTTATAAAAGTATTCTTCTTATTAAGGTGTTTTTGTGTTGTAATAACACTTGTACCATCAAATTTAGGAAATCTTTAACCATATGTTTGTGGCAAATCATGCAGCGAGCCTTGTAGATTTAACGAAGCATAACGGGCAACCATGACTATATGAGATGAACTAGTACTGATTTTTGGAGTTTGAAATTAAGATGAGGAAGGTAAGAGGACTGATGTTTGAGCAGTCGATGAGGGAGGAGTAACAACAATCGACACAATAGGAGCAGAACTTGGTGAGATGTTCAATGGAGCAGAAAATTTTGAGATAGAAATAGTTGGGACAAAATGTTGTACTTTAGAGGACTTAGTGGAAGCTTCCTACAACTGATGGAAAAGGTGTTATATATTATGGAATTGTGTCCAAATGTATTTATCTAATTATAATAGACCTTATTTTTGAAAAGGAATAGAGGATTGCAACTTTGATTGATAAAAAAATGTCTATATCAAATTGTTTTATGATTTAGATCTAAATAGGCTTTTCTTAAACTTCAAATCAAACTGAGTGTGGTCCACAGATTCAACTCTTTCTAGTAGGGACACAAATATTTTTATGATACTGATATATATTTATTTCGTAGGCTTCTTATTTCTAAGCAACTTCTTTGGATTGTTCAAAACCTCAAGTGAATTAGGATCTTGATGATGCCTAGTATGTACTCTCCTTGAAGCAAATTTTTCTTATAGGAATTCATTTAAACTGGATTTTAAATCACTACAGTTGGGTAAATATCCAACCTATCATTCTCTAGGTCACTGTCACCTCAGGAACCAGATTTCTCTCTAATTTTAGATCTTTCCCAGGTAAAGCCTTGTGTTCCCCAGCAACGTCGCCACTATGCTAGCACTCTATAATTTCTCCAGGTTGATGAGAGAAAAACAAAGTTAACAAAAAACCACTTGAAAGTTGGAATCTATCCCTTCCAACTTCAGAGAGGGCTCTCTCTATCGGAAATGTTCAATCACTTTAGATGTTAGGATACGTATGGTGCTCAGTAGGTATAAGTTTTAATGGTTTGCTGGCAGGAGAGAAAATAGGTCCATTGGGCATGGAGTCATGTCAAGTTGATTATCTTTCCAGTTATAGGATGAAGAGATGAGGAGTATTCTACAGGAGAAAGGTAGGATATCCTACTGGTGTAATCAAATTAATTCGATATAGGATGGTGAGTATAAGAACGATGAAAACAATATATAGAGCATGAAACTGTGAATGAATTCTAAATGTTGTTTAAGAAGAAAACATAGACTGTTTGGAAAATTAAATCAGAGCATTTTTAAAATGAATTATGAGATAAATCATGATATAACCAAACATTAAGAGATACATTCAAGGTATTGAAATAAAATAAGGCAAATTTACAACATGAGAAAAGCACATCACCATCAATAGCTGAAATAAGAATCCCTGTAAATCATACCTCTGACTTTCCATTAACTGGAAAATCAAGAAAATACAATACACACAATGTCCTTCCTTCTCAAACATGACCAACCATTTTCTTCATTACAATTACATCATAAATAGATGAAAACAAATCAGTTCCCACCTCTAGGAATTGACTTACTTAATTGGATTTTTGTTTCTAGCTAATGTAGAGAATATAGAACTGTTTTTTTTTTCCTGAAAATTAGGAATTGTTTGACCAAAGATTTTTCAAGCATATTTACATTAAATACAGAGTCTAAATCGAGCTTATAAGTCCTTATATGCATCATAACATTTACCATGAGAATAAAAGAAAATTACAAGAAGTTTTTACATGAAAATCTCGATTAAAAGGATGAATGTGTGGAAGCGCAACACTGAAACTGCGCAACTTCCTATTTCAACAGAAACAAAAAAATGAAGCAGATAAGTGCAATGAACCATGGTTGATGTAGCTCCAGTCACTCCACGAGTTGCTTGGTGACTAATTCATTTGTGAAATGGCTTGGAAATCGTCAGATTCCTCCTTAGAAATTTCTTTCATCGCACAAAGCTCCAACTCTTCAAAATTTCACCTACAACAAAAACACAACACCAGTGAGAAAGCACAACACTACCTGTTCTTCATGGTTTTGATCGATGCTAAGATATGTAAGAAAAACACATTTTGTTGATGATATTGACATGATGCTGAAAATTTTTCAAATCCCATTGAAGCCCCTATTCACTAAAAAATAACAAAACTTCCACCTTTACATCAAAGCCCTAACCCTAATTCTTGGTCAGGATACAAAACTGTTGTGTGAGATGTTTTTTTTGGAAAGTCACTTAAGAATTCTGACTAACTATGATTGCAAGAAAAAATTCATGAAAAATATGACCTCTTAACCTAAACAATTTTCAACAAGCATACTTAGGGAAAAAACCAAAAATCAAAACTGCTTTGTTTTACCTGTTCCAATATTCAAACTATGGATGCTTCAGCGAACAAATCCAACTTGAACTTACCTCTGTCCTTCTCCTGTATCTCCTTCAAATAATTATTGGTAGCCCTCAACTCTTTCCACATGGTAAGGTTATGCCTGCATATGTTTTTCAACTGCCTATGTAGTGGGAGAGGCCTCTTTAGCATATATTTAGCCTTTTCCATTGTTGGTTCATACATGTCCAAAAGATCACTCACCCTTTTCCTAGCCATTTCATCCGGCTCCTTAAGTTCAACAATTTCACTGTGGGATTTCTTCAACTAAATCCTCAATCTATTAAAGGTATGTTGGCCTTCATCCACCAAAATTTTCTTCTCTTCTTGCACTAATTTCTCTTCCTGAATTTGCAATATTTTAGCTAAAGATCTAGTGGCTCTAGTTGTTGGAGCTTCTACCTCTTGAATATCCTCTCTTATTATCTTCTCCTTGTCTCTGGATTTGGTGACAGATGGTGTAGCCTTTGTCATTGGTTCTTCTTCACTATGTTTAGTTGTCCTTTCTAGAGCAACCTTCTTCAATTCCCTGTTGTCCTGCTGCATCTGTGTAATAACCATGTGTGCCTTCTGTTGGGATCCAAAATTGATATATCTTTTTACCTTTTTTTCTTATCTTTCTATTAGTTTTCTAAATCTTTTTATGTATTTGTGTGATATGAACTTTAGAAGTGGTCAATAAGTGTTTCATCATATTATACTTCAAAATATTCGATTTAACTATGAAAATATGAGTTACGCTTACGATTTGAAGTGTGAACTGACAAGGAATTTCGATAGTGGATGTCATTCCTTGGGATAGCTGGACAAAAACGAGTCACACAAAGTTACTTGGGTTAGTTATAACCTGATTTGGTGAGACCGACGACCATCATTGAAATATTAGTTGTGAATGAGTTCTTGGCCACCTATTTCGAGGAAATATGGGAGATTTTGTAATTTGAATTAAGCATCCCGAGAATCTTCAGATTTTTAGGATCACGTCTTTATTTTCAAAATAGACTTGATTGTAATATAAAAGTGAGGCACTACAACTCGGTAGTTTAGGTGGGGAATTACTGTCATTTTCATCTATGCTATAATTTTTACAAACATCTTTTGTAATATTGTCCCTAATTAATTTAACAGAGACTTTCACGGTTCAGCTTTAACTCCTTGCACTAAAGTCGCTCTAAGGCGGTTAAATTCCAATGATTGTAGGCCCAATCATTGGAACGACTGCTTCCCTTCTTTGTGTTATTAAATTTACATTTAAGCCTTCATTTCTTGTTTTGCAATTATTCAGTTACTGCTTTCAATCCTTGCTTTGCAATTATTCAGTCATTTTCTAGATTTGATCATTGGTTATTGGATTGTTCATTATAATGATAGTTACTACAATAGTGATTGAAGGTCATGAGATTGGATTCTTGTTAATCGATCTTCTGAAGTGTTATTTGTTCTATCGTTTCCTATGATTGATTAAGAATTGTTAAGTGCGAGATTTGATATTTCCTTCACTGGAATCATTTCTATAGTTGTATTTTCCTAGGAAACAACTTGTGTTTAGTAGAATTATTTCAATGTTTATAGTAAAAGATTTAATGCTTTGATAATATTAAAGTTGTTTTGATTGTTTATGTTGTTCCTTTAGGAAATCCTTGTTGTTCCTTGTGTTTTACATGCATTTACCTTTCAATAGGGCTAGATATATTAAATCACCTTAGCACTATTCTTTGCACAGACTGTGTGGACAGTCTTGAAATAACTAAACGAGTTCTGAGTTGAAAATTCAATGTATAGAGGTTAGTTGGTATTTTTAAGAGCAACTAAGTAACCCAAAGTTTTGGCGTCGTTGTCGGGGAGGTTGTCAAAGAAGTGTTAGTCGTATCCTTATAGGGTTTGGTATTAAATATCGAAGGTAAGAAACTGTGCATGCACCAAGTAAAAAACTTGTGTCATCTCTTACACTCAGCTGATACTTTTAGATTGTTTGGTGCGCACGAATAGGAAAAATCCTAAGACCACAAATCAAGTAGTTATAGATTCAAAACCTATTCCAAAATCTATCAAAACTCAAGGTCAACCTGGACTTGGAAGAAATATCTTTATAGATGAAATCATTCGCCATTCAAAGTCTCAAGCATTGGTAGGTCGCCGAACAAAATTTTGGAATGGTTCTACTGTTGCCCCTTAAGCGAAAATATCATCTATTGTAGCTCATGCCGAGATTAATGACAATATTGTAAGTTCTGAGGAAAGTTTTCAAGATACAACCATTAATAATCTCAGTCCTTCCAGTAAAGGTGAGGGGCATTCTTACAATTTAAGGGAGGGGTAAGGTGAGACAAGTGAGCCACATCCACAAATTTTCTAGTTAGAATTTCGAGAGACACTTTTTGCAAAGGAAGAATATGAAATTCCTGATCTAAATAGAGTTGTGAGACCTACTCAAAACCTAGAGTTTAGCTAACATATTATTCTTCGGATAATACCTCCTGCCCATGAAATCCTAGAAGATTACTGGCATATTTTTAACCAAACGGAAAACTCAGCACAAGGAACAAAAAATTCAACAATATAATACCCTATTGTCGATCCACATGCCAATGCACCAATGAAAGTCATCCCATCACTAAATCTTCTAAAATTTCATGGAATGGCTTCTGAGTATCCTGATGTGTTTCTATTTGAATTTGATGCTTTATGTCAGGGTTATGACTATACCACTGATCCTCAGAAACTGAAGTTGTTTCCTTCCATCTTAAAGGGAGCAACTCTATGTTGGTTTATGGGATTAGGGGGAGGCAATATAAACTCATGAGATCAAATGAAATAAACATTTCTCACTAAATACCAAGACTATTGTCGGTCTAGGGATATGAAAGAAGAAATATTTAAAATGATGTCCAAAGAAGATGAGACTTTAGAGGAATATGTCGAAAGACTCCAATATAACTTGCAAATATCACCTTATACCACTTTACCTAGAGAGTACTAAAAACTTCTTTGATTAGAGGTATGAAAGATCAATGGATAGAAACACTTAATTTAATGGGACAATGTGATATTTCTAAGGAAGAATATGACGACATCATAAAACTATGTATCAGGTTCTCGTGAGGAAGTTCACGAACCAAATCTGGGATCCTAGACCCTCTCAGCAGAACTAGCAGGACTGCAAGAGGAGGGGTGACTCACGCAGAAATTGGTAATCTCCTAGGAGATTTTAAAATTGATATTTTGAGTATGTTAACTACATAGTTGGATGTTCTACAGGTGAAGAAAAAACAAGCATAGGTAGAACATGCCTTAGAAAATTTCTGTCATCATTGTTGAAAGAAGAATAGATGCAAAGAGTGCCCACTGGACACAATTGAGATATGTGGTATATGTACTAAATATCACTCAATGGAACATTGCCCATCCCTCCCTGGACTAAAATATGTATTCAAGGAGGAAAATGAGGATCTTGAGCCAACGTATCTCATGACACAACGACGAAAGTGGCAGACACGACCTCCAGGTATGATCCAAGATCCTACTTTGTTTTATTCTGGACAATATACCCAACATCAGATTCTTGGATCGTAGTGGCAGGGCCAACAACCTTTTAATACCACATGGAAATCGCAATCATACCTTATGCCTCCATTGGAAGATCAATCATTTTTTGGACCCTGCCTAATCAACGATATCCCACACCTCCATGGTAAAACCCATCAAATTACTTATACACGTCGCATTGGGACAATTCACCCACACAGGGACCAATATGGTCTCAAAATTGGCAACACCTTGTGGGACCAATCAATCCATCTGTTGGGTCATTTCTTCAATCACAAAAACCATTACAAAATCCGCTCTAGTTGCCCCCAAATGTTACACCTCCATTGCATCCTCAACTACTTTCCCATACAAATACTAATCCTAATAATATACCCATATAATATTTGGAAATTGTTAAAAACCCACATTATGACTCTACTTCCTTTGAATGTAATGAGTTGCGGTTAAGATCTGGACGGATGATCTTTCCAAAGGATGGTATAGGAAATCAAGAGTAGGTAGATAATGAAATTTTTGCTGAAAAGCAACCCTTAATAGAACACTCTTCGTCCACCGTAGTTGTTACCAAAATAGAGACACCTAATAAATTGACCAAACAATAAGAATCCACTACAACTATGGATGCTGCTCCACGGTACCCCGAGAGACTTACTGTAATTAAACCACCAGTTTATTCTGATTTTGATCTCGTAAGCAAATTGAAAATTTTATGTATTAAAATTCCTCTTCTCTAGGCTATTCTATATGTTCCAATATATGCTAAAACTATCAAGGAGTTGTGTGTTAAAAATCCAGGAAGAAAGCCAAAATAACCTCCTATAGTCCATGTGTTAGGAACACTTTATGATATTATCTTAGGGAATTAGGTACGTGTTAAATATGATGATCCTAGAAACTAGTGGTTACTATCTAAATCCAAGGACATAACTTCCCAAACACCCTTGTAGACTTAGGAGCTGCAATAAATATATTGAATGTAGAACCTATGGGATCCTTGGAATTACAACATTTAAATCGACCACCATTATGTTGGAATTGGTGGATAGATCAATAGTCAGACCAAAAGGCACTCTGGAAGGAATTATTGTCTCTGTAGATTCCTAGGAGTACCTAGTGGAATTTTTGGTCATCAATCGCAAAAATAGGTTGGATGGAAACCCCCTGATACTAGGAAGAACTTGGCAAGCAACTGCAAATGCGTATATTTGACGTCGAATAGGAAATATGACAATTGAAAAAGGGACTGATGTTAAAAACCTCATCCTATATCGACCTGCCAAACCTAGCCTACCAATTGATAACTATCAATCGTTTCCTCCAATATATAAAGAATAAAATTTATGTTCCCCTCTTACTTTAGATGGGGCTCTCACTTTTAAAAGGCGGACTGAGGACGACGTAATTAGTGGCTTCATTAACCAACTTTATACTATTACAAATACAACATGCCAAATGTTAAAAGCAATGTTTGACAACAAGGCTCATGAATATCCATTGAATGTTTCGAATAATGATCATATACCCAAAATTAATTTCATAACATTATACCCATCGAAATTGAACCTGGAAATACTTTGAACATTAATGTTGATTTGGATGAACTATAGCGTGAAAAATTAACTCAAATCCTCCAGAAATATAAACAGGCCTTCGCTTGGGAATATTCTGATATGAGAGGCATCAATCCTCAATTATGTACACATCACATCTATATAGATAAATATGCATTTGTCATTCGAAAACCATGAAGAAGATTAAATCCACACCTTAGGGATATAGTAAAACAGGAGCTGCAAAAGCTTCTTGATGTTAATTTTATATATCCTATTTCTAACAACTAGTGGGTTTCACCTCTAGTTGTGGTCCCTAAGAAAAATGGAAAATGAAGAATTTGTGTGGATTATAGGGAATTGAATAAAGCTACACGTCATTTCCCTCTTCCATTTGTAGATTAGGTCCTTGATACTAGATTAGGTCGTACAAGTTTGCTCTACTGAACCAATCCATAATTAGGTCATTATGAAATATTGGGCATAAATTTGTCTTGAAGAATCCAAATCAAGTCAGACCTCTGGCATTGGAAAGAAGATCCAAAGGGCTACTAAAGGACCAAAGATAAAATCTTGAGGATCCGAAATTACAGAGATACACTAGTTTCAATATCGAGCTCCTCAAAACCAAGAAAAATGTGTGTATTTGTTTTTAAACTTGAATAAGTATTGTTTGAAAAATCAGTTTTAAGTGATTTCAAGGCCATATTGAGGCATATATATTAGTATTGGGTTATAAAATGGCTCCTAAAAAGAATTCAACACCCATTAAGCCCTCAAAAGGTTCTACTATGACTCATGAAGAGGAATAAGTGGAACATGATATATCAAAATTACAAGACCAAGTGCAACAAATTTCGCCCTCGCAAAGAGTAACAAAAAAATGAAATGGAAGCTAAGATGGATGGTTTGAAGAAAGGCGTGGAAGCTAAAACGGATGGTTTGAAGAATGGCATAGAAGCTAAGATGGAAGGCATTGAATATAAGATGGATGGCTTGAAGAATGGCATGGAAGCTAAGATGGGTGGCGTGGAAGCTAATATGGATGGTATATAAGGATCATGGAATATTTGAAGAAAGATATGGAAGGTTTGAAGGAAGGTTTGGAAAAGTTGCTACAAAAAAAGCTTCCTAATGGCGAAAAGGTAGTAGAGGAAACTCATGATGAGAACAAAAGAAATGTTAATCATGATTTCATAAAATCTAATGTTGGATTTAAGACCCACCATATTCCAAAGATAGATATGATGAAATTTGATGGAAAGGATCCCGTGGAAGATTTGAAGGAAGATTTGGCAAAGTTGCTACAAGAAAAGCTTTCTAATGGCGAAAATGTAGTAGAGGAAACTCATGATGAGAATAGAAGAAATGTTAATCATGATTTCATAGAATCTAATGTTGGATTTAAGACCCACCATATTCCAAAGATAGATATGAGGAAGTTTGATGGCAAGGATCCGTTAACTTGGATACTACAAATGGAGCAATACTTTGAGCTCCATAATATGCAAAACACACAAAAGGTACACAATGCAACTTTATATTTAGAACAAAATAAGTTTGTATGGTATCGATGGCTTTGTTCTCGTAAACCACTAGTCACTTTGTTAATTTTTACGGAGGAAATGATAGCACATTATGAGGATACAAAGAGAAACACATTATTTACCTAATTGATAAATCTCAAACAAAAGGGTTCAATGATGAAGCACATTGAGGATTTCCAAAAATTGAATATAAGGGTAAATAATATTCTAGAGGAACATATGATTGATGTCTTCATAGGAACTCTAAAATATAACATCCAACATGAGGTTTGCTTTGGGAACCTGATACATTGGAGAAGGCATTCAAGTTGGCAAGAAAAAATGAAAGAAAAATTATGGTGACAAGGAAGCCTACCACTCACAACTATAAAGATGGAAGTGTTGCTACTCCTAGACTTCCAAAACCTACAAGGTTGACACTAAAGGTCATAAGTGTGCTGAGAAGAAATTATTATACATATATTGTGAAGAGGAGGAAGAAAAGGAACAAGAAACTTCAAAAGAAGAGGATATACACCAGGAACCAACCCTAGAGGAAGAAGAAATTAATCTGACCATATCCTGTAATGCATTGGCAGGAATTACCACTCCTCAAACTCTCAAGATAGAAGGACATATCAAGAAGAAAAATGTAATAGTGCTTATTGGTTCGGCTAGTACCCATAATTTTATTCATTGTAAGGTATCCAAGGGATTGAATTGCTTCCTATACCCAGTGCCAGAGTTTCAAGTGATGGTGGAAAATGGAGGAACTATAAATTTCTCTAGAAAGTGCCATAATATCAAGCTAACCATGGGAGAATATGTATTGAATAGTCCAATGCTTTCCATTCCAATGGGTGGTGTTGATGTTGTACTAGGAGTAAAGTTGTTACAATCTTTGGGGACGGTACCTTTCAATTTTCAAGAACTTTTCTTGAATTTTTTTCGAAGGAAAGGAAGTTGAATTAGGGGGTATTGCAGGGAAGCCGTGAAAGATAATAAGATTTAATGTCATGACAAAGCTTCTAAAGAAATAACAACGAAGTGTAATTTCACAATTATATTCACTAGAAGTTCCAACATCAAAATCATCTATTTCTCCAAATATCCAAAAAGCCTTGGATAATCATTCCAAGGTGTTTGAAACTCCTAAAGGACTCCCACCTATTCATAATCATGATCATGCTATTCATTTGATTCCACAAAGTGTTCCTCCAAAAATCACTCCTTTTAGATATCCTTGTGTCCAAAAGAGTGAAATTTAAAGTATGATTACAAAAATTCTAGAGGCTGGTATAATTCAACCTAGTCAAAGTTCTTTCTCTCCTCCAATAGTATTAGTGCACAAGAAGGATGGATCATGGCGCATGTGTCCGGATTGTATGGAGCTTAATAAGATCACTATTAAGGATAAATTTCCCATTCCTGTTATTGATGAATTATTGGATGAATTACATGGAGAAATTTATTTCACCAAGTTGGATCTCCGCTCAGGATATCATCAAATTATAATGAAGACCGAATACATTCTGAAAACAACATTTCAAACTCATGAAGGTCATTATGAATTTTTGGTCATGCCTTTTGGAATTACCAATGCACCTTCTACATTTCAAGGGTTGATGAATTCCATTTTCAAACCCTTCCTTAGAAAATTTGCGTTATTATATTTTGATGATATACTAATCTACAACAGGTTTTGGAAGGATCATGTTCAACATGTTGACAGGGTCCTCAAACTATTGGAGGAGAAACAATTATATGCAAAAACCTCCAAATGTTTCTTTGGAGTACAAGAGGTGGAATAAATAGGTCATATTGTATCTTAGGAGGGTGTTAAGGTAGACCCTAACAAAATTAAATTCATTAAGGAATGGAAATTCCCCAAAACCATAAAGTAGTTGTGAGTATTTCTCGGGTTAACATGGTATTATTGCAAGTTTGTTAAGAATTATGGGAGAATAGCAACACCTCTAACAACATTATTGAAGAAAGATGCATTTTCATGGACTCTTGAAGCAACTAAGGCCTTTGAACATCTTAAAGAGGCATTATGCCAAGCATCAGTCTTAGCTATGCCAGACTTCACAAAAGCATTTATTGGGGAATGTGATTCCTTAGGAAATGGAATTGGTGTTGTTTTAATGCAAGAAGGAAGACCTGTTTCTTTTGAAAGTCGTCCAATCAAAGGAAAGTATTTACATAAAGCTATTTATGAGAAGGAAATGTTGGCAATACTACATGCACTAAAGAAATGGCGACCTTACCTAATGGGAAGACATTTCAAAAAAAAAATTAATCATGATGGTCTTAAATACTTTTTGGAACAAAGACTATCTTCAAAAGAGCAACAAAAATGGGTCACAAAGATGTTGGGTTATGAATTTGAAATCATCTACAAAAAAGGGAAGCTAAACGTTGTTGTAGATGCACTCTCAAGAAAGGATGAGGATGTAGAAGCATTGTTTTGTGCCATTTATATTATCCAACCAGATTGGATAACCAAAGCAAGGGGGGAATGGAAGAATGACGAAGAAGTATGGACACTCATTCAAAAGTTGCAGCAACATCCCAATACATCTGATACATTTAGTTGGAAAAATGATTCTTTATGGTACAAAGATCGCTTATATCTTTGTAATAATTCCCAACTAAAACAAAAAATTCTTTTGGAATTGCACACCTCTCCCTTAGGAGGACACTCGCGATTTTTAAAAACTTACCACAAGGTGAAGAAATATTTTTTTGGGATGGCCTTAAATCTGATATTCAAAAATTTGTGGTGGAATGTTTGGTTTGCCAGCAAAATAAATTTGAGACAATTAAGACTCTGGATCTGCTACAACCTTTATCCATTCCAAGTCAATGTTGAGAGGAGGTTTGAATGGATTTTATCACAAGTTTACATAAGTTCGAAGGAAAGAGTGTCATCATGGTGGTAGTTGATAGACTTACCAAGTATGCACACTTTTGTGAATTATCTCATCCATTTAAAGCGAGTACATTTGATACCGCATTTTTGGAAACAATTCAAAATCTACATGGAAACCCAAAAATTGTTGTGATTGATAGAGATCCCATTTTCACTAGAAATTTTTGGATGGAATTATTTGCTTGTTTGGGTACTCAACTAGCTCATAGCTCATCTTATCATCCTCAATCTGATGGGAAAATTGAGATAGTGAACAAATATTTGGAAGGATATCTTCGTTGCTTTGTATCTGATAAACAAATACAATGGGTCAATTGGTTACCTCTGGTTGAAATGGTGGTATAACACTTCCTTCGTCCGTCATCCATCACATCATCTTTAAGAGAAAATTCTAAGGTTCAAGCAGTGTAATATCACATCGAGCATCAACAACAAGTTCTCTAAATCTTAAAGGATAACCTAAATTTGGCACAAAATCAAATGAAACAACAGACATATCAACATCGCAGCAAGAGAAGTTTTGATGTAGGCAACTAGGTATTTTTTGGCTACAACCATACAAAAAAATGTCCCTCAAGCAAGCTAAGAAGGATAATAAATTATTGCCAAAGTAATATGGTCCTTACAAGGTGTTGCAAAAGATTGGTACATACAAATTGGAGCTTCCTGTATCTTGCTGAGTGCACCTAGTTTTCCATGTTTCATACTTAAAGAAGGTTATTGGTGATAAACTTCCGGTTCAAACAATATTGCCAGAAATTGATGAGAAAGGGAAAATCATATTGGAACCTGAAGTAGTCACAGAAACAAGAACTCGACAGCTAAGAAATTGATCAATTTCAGAGTATCTCATCAAGTGGAAGAACTTACCCACTAAAGATTCCACATGGGAGGATGGAAATTTTATACAAAAGCATTCATAACTACTCAAGTGTTAAATTTTGATGACAACATTTTTTTGAAGGAGAGGGGCATGTTAGGGCCCTATATTACTAGTGTAGTCCCTTATTGTTGTTAGTGTTGTCCCATTATTGTTATTGTTGTACCCCTATAGTCCCCATATTGTTATTATTGTGCCCCATAATAGCCCACTATTGTTATTGTTGTGCCCTTACATTATTATTGTTAGGTCGGCCAGGATTATATTGTGACCCCATGGACTCCTATATATAGAAAGAATGTTTTTTCAATTGAATCATCTAAGAATTGTTCATTTATGTAATGTAAAGGAAATTTCCCCCTCGAAGTGGTTGATTTCTAAGTCGTTGATCTCTATTTTCTTCTATTTTGTGAGTTGGTTTAGAGGTCCAATGAATTAAATTTGGTTTAATTCACAAGTAGTGATCAATTAGTTAACTAATTATTCAATATAAATAGTTGTTGCATGTCAGTTATAAGGATGGCCCGGTTGAGAGTGAGGTTAAAGGAAAGATAACTATCAGTTGTATAATTAGAAAATTGTACATGTCATGCATGAGATCATCAGATTGCCTTAGATGAATTGCACAATCCATTTGAAGGCATTTTCTATTTAATAGGGCCACAATTCCTTCGGGAATGTGTAAGCAAGGTTGGGTAGACAGGGGTTGAGAATTGGTTAGGTATTGGACCAATTTTTCCTAGATCAGAGTGAGACAGTCAGCACAGTGCAAAGGTTTCTCAGGAAGGGAAATAAAATTGTATTGTTCCATGGTCTTGACTATACAAATAGCGGGGTTTTGAGCAGTTGCTTTCCCGAGATACATCTTGTGTCGTGCGATCGATTGATTTCTTTCTCTTGCTTGTTTGTGATTATGCAATCATATTTGGTTTCCGCAAATTTGTCAAAGTGATTCAGCATTTTTTTTTAGTACATTATAATATCATATTGAATCCATTGGTATAATTTCTACATGGTATGAGAGCAGGAATCACTATAGAAGAGAAGAATCAGAGTTTTTTTTGAATAGGTATATAGAATTTGCATATTTTTTCTTCAGGATGCAATAGTATATCAAGATGTATTTCAATGGTTTGAGACTCGAATATGCACTCGAGGGAAATTCGAATTACATTGCATGGAAGGACAGTATGGAGGCAGTGTTAGAGGACAATAGACTGAGGGCATTCATTGACGGTGATATTCCTTAGCATGTAGCAACTAATGTTAAACAACTTAATGCATGGAAGAAGAATGTAGCAAAGGTGAGAAGGATCTTGTTAGAAGGAGTTTGAGATCATATTTTTTCAAATATCAATGGGAAGGTGACTTGTAATATTCCTTTTTTTGGTATCACCCATGACAGGACTAGGAGGGACTTCCAGAGTTAGGAGCAGACAGGTCACATGTACAGATTGGTGCTATCAGTGAGCTCAGGAGCTTTTCGAAGGAGTTTTGAGGATTTTTCATGGTGTCCAAAGGCATTCGCTTGATATACTCCATCATCCGAGCAGTTTGGCTTTCGTTCTGATGCATTTCGATAACTTTAGGAAATTTGAGTTATTTATGGGCTTAACTCAGCTGATTATGCTCAAGGTGGCATTCCGAGAGGAATACACGATGGAACACCTTAGTGTAATAGCTCATTGGAACCGGGACGAGGAGACCTACACGATGGGGCAGTTAGACACAGATTTCAATGACTGGAGGAGGCGTGGTAGCTGATTTACCCTTTTTCGCATTAAAAAGGAATATTTTAATAAAAGGGGAAAGTGCACCATGAATAAAATAATAATAAAATAATGCTCTAGAAGACTCCAAGAGAACTATAAAAGAAAGGGAGGAGGCCATTGGGAGATATATTTGGGAGTAGATCATTTTCTTGTGTATGGGAGGTTTGAGGACGTGGTTCTCTACTTCATGTCGTAGCCCCAGGACGGAAACCCTCGGGTGATTTGGGAGTATTGGACGAAAACTCAATACTCTTGAGGAGGTTTCACTCAGAGATCTAACAGAGCTTCAGTGATATTGGAGTGAGGATCATTCAGATCTTCAACGGGAGCTTTAGTGGATTCAGTGGTAGCTGTTGCCGGAGGGAGAGTGCAACAGTACAGTTTTTGAGGCCAGCGCAGTGCAACATTTGTAGCAGATTTTCTTGAGGCCAGTTGTATTTCACTTATCTCAGCTATCTTTCATTTCAGCTTGTAACCCCAGTGTTAATATAATAAAGTTGAGTTATATTCCTGCATTATGGTGTTATGGATTTGCATGTACTTGTATGTTTAATTTTACATGGCAATCTTCTGTAAGTAAATGTTGATTTTGCGGCATTTTGTGGAGTTTATTAATTTATCTGCATTTTTAGTTAAAATATCCCATCTAGGATATTACATGACTCCATATTCGATGTGAAATATCTTGAGACATTTGTTTCAAAGCAGCAACGACCACAGGAAGCTAGCACTGAAAGACAAGCTTAGAAAGATAAAGATGGAGAAAGGTGACACGATCCAAAAATACTGACGAAGTTCACTTAGTGTCGACATGAGCTTGGAAGTATTGTGGTGAAAATTGTCGAGGATGATTTGGTGAGCCTAACACTTCTAAGCCTTCCCAAGAGCTGTCACAGCTACTAGGACTCTATGAATGGGAGGGATCAACTACAAAGGTGGGAGCGATTGTGGTCCGACGTGGTACAAGAAGAGTTTCGACGGAGCACCAGAGATGGATCCTCATCAAAGACTAATGATGAGGGGAATTGTGCCTTAGCAGGAAAGGAAAATAAAGGAAAAGGGAAGGCATCCCATTCCAAATTGGAGTTCGGAAAGGTAGGCAAGTGAGACTTGTCAAAGGTGAAATTTTTTCACTGTTGTGAGCATGGACATTTTACCAAAAAAATTCCACAAAAGAAGACCGACAAGAAGGCCTTAGGAAGAGTAGCAGGTGAAGCAATGGCTTCACAGTTCGAGTTGGACTTCACTCTCATCGCATGCATGGTGTCATCGGTGATGGGTTATGTGTGGTACTTGGATAGTGGAGCTTCATTCCATATGACTAGCAATAAATACTTCTTCAGTAGCTTGGAGGAGAAGGATCTCCAGATGCACATCGAGATGGGTGATGACGGGAGGTATAGCGCTACCGGTGTTGGTACAGTTAGCTTTCAGAGAGAGTCAGATAAACCCCTCACATTAAAAGATTTCATGTATGTTCCTGGTTTGAAGAAGAATTTGGTTTATGTTGCTATGATGGAAGATCGTGGCTATGATGTGATATTCAGTGAAGGAAAGGTGTTCCTTCATCACAAAGCCACGACACAGAGGAGAAATATTGGGGTTTGAGTTAATAATCTCTACAAACATGATGTAGAAAATTGTGATGCATTGAGCACACAAGCAAAGAGTGTGGAGAGTCGAGACGTCTGTGAGTTATAGCATAGGAGATTGGGCCATCTACACCATGGAGCTTTTAAGATCATGCATAAGATTTCTACATGACTTCTAAAGGGTACACTTGCATAGAGAGATACATGCAAAGGGTGTACATTGGGGAAGTATACCAAGGGCACCTTTCACGATAAGGAAAGTCGATCAAAAGCGATCCTTGAGAGAGAGAGTTCAGACGTATGTGGACCATTGTCGACAACTTCCACAACAAAGCACAAGTATTATGTGATTTTTGTTGATGATTTTTCAAGAAAGTGTTGGAATTTATTCATAAAAAATAAATATCAGACGTTCTCCAAGTTTTGTGAGTTCAAGGCACTTGCCGAGAAAGATACATGGAAGAAGGTGAAGGCTCTATGGAGCGACCATGGCAGAGAATACATATCTAACGAATTCAAGAACTTATGTGCCTCAGAAGGAATTCGAAGAGAATTGATAGTACCTCATAACCCACAACAGAATGGGGTTGCAGAAAGAAAAAACAGAGTGATTGTGGGAGCAGCACGAGCTATGTTGCATGATCAGGGCCTACCATTGCATTTGTGGGAAGAAACATGCAATACAACAGTATTTTTGCAGAACCATAGTCTTCAATGGATACTTGGCACGAGTACACCAGAGGAGGATTTTTCAGGTAAGAGACCAAATGTGTCATATTTTAAAATTTTTGGTTCATCTATTTATTTCCATGTAACCAAAGATGCCAGGAAGAATTTAGAGCCAACAACAGAGTTGGGGATATTTGTGGGGTACACTGACACACCCCACAACTATCGGGTGTATTTTCCAGTATAGAGGATGGCAATGGTTAGAAAATATGTGAAATTAGATGAAGAGAAAGTTATGTGATTGTCCCTTGAGAGGGAGCTTGAGTTGCATGCAGTTGAGGAGATCTTGGCTCCAAAAGAAGAACCTCAAGATGTGGAGCTGCCACAAGCAGAGGAATAGAGAGTGGTAGAAACCACTCATTGGCTCTACCAGAGATGGAAGGAAGCGCACCAGATAGGCTGACAAATTATTGCTAGATGCGAGAGATAATGTGGGAGCACCCACATCACACCACAGGCAAAGAAGGCCCCCAGAGCGGTACACTTGATACATGGATCTTATGGGATAAGGCATTGGGATATAACCATCCCCTTTTGAGGAAGAAGTGGAGCAGCCAATGTGGGTTGATGCCATGGTTGAGGAGTATGACTCCATTATAAAAAACAATGCATGTAAATTGTCCCAAGACTAGTGGGGAAGTCAGTTGTAGGATCTAGGTGGGTCTACAAGGTGAAGCAGATAGCATATGGGAGTGTGGAGAACCACAAGGCCATATTTGTGGCTAGAGGGTTCTTTCAGGTGGAGGGGATTGACTATGATGAGACTTTTGCACGAGTCACAAGGTACTCATCTATTAGATCCATCCTTTCACTCTCAGCACCAATGGGATGGAAGATACATTAGATGGATGTAAAGACGACCTTTCTCAATGGATTTATTGAGGAAGAGGTGTACATTGAGTAGCTAGAAGGTTTTGAGACTTTAGATATGGATTCGAATGTGTGCAGACTCAATAGAGCATTGTACGGGCTGAAGCAAGCACCCTGTGCTTCGTACACCAGGATCGACAACTATTTCATCGGGTTGGGCTTCATTAAGAGTGAAGTAGATGTGAACCTATATCATATTGCAGTTGATTGTAAGATTTTGATTATTGTACTTTATGTCGATGGTCTGATACTGACAGGTGCTGAGTAGCTCATAAAGTCTTGCAAAGAATATCTTGCAAGAGAGTTTGAGATGAAGGACACGCGGCTCTTGTACTATCTTCTGGGATTGGAAATATGGCAAAGAGATGGGGAGATATTTGTATCCCAGGGCAAGTATGCCAATGAGATTCTGAGGAAGTTCCACATGGAGGGCAACAAACCCATGAAGACTCCTCTAGCAGGAAACTGGAGTAAGGAGGATGCTACTTCAGGTGAAGTAGTGGATGATATTGTTTACAGGCAGCTTGTGGATTCACTCATGTATTTGGTGAACACATGACCTGACATATGCTATGCGGTTAACCAACTTAGTAAAGCTATGGTTAATCCTACCAATATCTTTTGGAAGGCAGGCAAGCATGTTTTGAGATACCTCAGAGGCACTACAAAGTATGGATTATGGTACAGACGGACATAGGAAGTGAAGCTTCAAGGCTTCACCAATGCAGATTGGGCAGGGAGTACATCCGACAGGAAAAGCACATCAGGGGGCATTTTCAACATAGGATCAACAATAGTTTCCTAGAACAATAGGAAACAAAGGTCAATTTCACTTAGTTCAGTAGATACAAAGTACATGGCGGCCAATCAGGCAGCATGTGAGGCCATTTGGATGAGGAAGATACTTGTTGATTTGTTTGGTCGACAGATGGATCCGACGGTGATACATTGTGATAACCAGAGTTGCATCAAACTCGTGATTAATATAGTTTTTCATGACAGGTCCAAGCATATTGATATCTGGTATCACCATCTCAGAGATTGTGTGCAGAGGCGCATTATGCCATTGGAGTACATTCCCACAGAGGATCATGATGCAGACATCTTGACGAAGGCGTTGGCAAGAAGAAAATTCGAATTCCACAGAGGTAGGATCGGGGTAGTAGATAATCCCTTTCTTGTTGAGAGGGAGTTTTGAAATGCATCAAGAAATGGCACCCAATGGGGGCTTCTAATTTAATTTTCTCTTAATTAAATTGGAAGAAAATTTGTAATTTCATTTCATGATAGCTTGTTTTAGTTAACTAAGTAGGAAAGAATGAGTTAGCTTACGAAATTCGAGTTTGGGGTCTAAGAGGAGGCATGTACATGATTTTCATATTTTTAGAGGGTCGAGTTATAATTGTTTGTGAGTTGTAATCAGTTAACTCAAGAAATTGAGTTAAAATCAGTTTAACTAGTTATAACTGAGAGATGAGCTAGTGAGAGTTCCAGTGAATTAACTCTAATTTAATTCACTAGTGATCAATCAGTTAACTAATAATTCACTATAAATAGTTGTTGCATGTTAGTTCTAAGGAAGGCCTAGTTGAGAGTAAGGTTAAAGGGAATATAACTATCAGTTGTATAATTAGAAAATTGTACACGTCATGCATGAGGTCATTAGCTTGCCTTAGATGAATTGCGCAATCAATTCCAAGGAATTTCCTAAATAATAGGGCCAAAATTTCTCTAGGAATGTGTAAGCAAGATTGGGCAGACATAGGCTGAGAATTGGTTAAGTATTGGACCGATTTTTTCTAGATTAGAGTGAGACAGTTAACAGATTACAAAGGTTTCTCAAGAAGGGAAATAACATTGTATTGTTTCATGGTCTTGATTTTATGCAATATATAGATAGCAGGGTTTTGAGCAATTGCTTTCCCCAGATACATCTTGTGTTGTGCGATCGATTGATTTCTTTCTCTTGCTTGTTTGTGATTATGCGATCATATTTGGCTTCCACAAATTTGTTGAAGTGATCCAGAGTTTTGTTTTAGTACATTACAATATCGGATTGAAACGATTGGTCTAATTTCTACAATATGTGTTACTAAAAGTGTATATAATTAGATGATAGTAGTGAATTTAAATGTGTATCTTAGATTATGTTTATGTTTGTTAGATGATTATCGTCATCATGATGTTTATTTTTCGTGAATTTATATCAAACTTTTATATATGAAATATTGCATGTAAAATGACTTACTTTAAAAAAAAATCAAAGATATTTTTATAAATTACAAAGTTTACTATGGTTGAAACTATGGCTGTAAAATTACGATAAATATTTTCTATTGCTTAGATAGTTCATTGATATTAAATCCAACTTAATTAGTAAAATATTTAAATACTCACAACAATAAAATAACTAAAGGTAAAATAATTTAGTTAGTTCTTAAAAAGACGAAAATGTGTATCTCATTCAATTTTTAATATAAAATATTATTAATAATAAATTATTCAAAAATACAATTTAACTAATTCAATATTGGTTTATAAAATTCAACCTATTGTTAAATTTAAAAAACTTAAGTTAGAATTTTTTTACAACCTGTAGCCTAGATCCATCTTAACTCTGGATCTACCAAAGGCCGAGAGGTATCAAATCTCTTGAGATGCAAACATATTTTTGAGTGAAAATAGATTTGATACCTCTAGGCTCTTGGTGGATCTAGGCGGCTGGTATATTAATATATATGTAGCTGACATTGAAATATTTTATTTATAATTCACGTTCTCCATATTAAAATGTTAAAATATGGCCCTCATATTTTTCTTGTATGTATACATTTAATATTTTTATTATTAATATTTTCTAAAATATTACATATCAAATCCATATTGAACACTGAAAATTTTACAAATATCCCTCATACATTGAATTATAAAGCAACTATTAATTGAATAAGAATTCTCTAAATCTTTCTCACTAAAGTGAAAATATTAAAAAAAAAAGTCAATTTAAATTACTTTATTTCTCTATATAAAGTATCTATAAAATTATGTTATTTAATATGGAAACTGAAATATTTTACTTATGGTTGACAATAAAATATTTTTTATTATAAATATCACATGTAAATGGAACATGGAATGAATTACACAATGTAATATCAATAATACTATTTCTTGTGATGTGAAAAATTTGCATTTTTTCCTTGTAGTAAAAAGTAAATTATATTTTTTTACTCATTACATTTCTTCCCCATAACAAAATGTAACGTTATATAAAGTTATATAAGATTAAGGTGTAAATTAAGTTTTAATTTATTAATTTCAATGTAATATTCCTAATTAGCGACAGCTAATCGGAATATTCAATTTTGTATAGTTTTGTCGTCTAAAGTTTGTAAATAAATAAAAAGTGAGTAAAGAGGGTCTAACTCACTTTAGTGAAAGAAAACGTCCTCCTAGTAGTGCAACGTTATGACCTAAGGGGAGCCAAGGGGGGCCACACACCACATAGAGGAGAGGACCCATATACACTCTAGAAGCTTTTGCGCAGATAAGGATGAGCAAGTGGAGGAGAGAGAGGCTACGTTGGGGTTTTGGAGGGAAACCAACGTTATAAAAGATGGAGGAGCCTCCTCATTTGATTCATTCTGGAGTTGAGGATTTTGAGTGAGATGTTTGTCTTCTTGAGCACGCTCGCTGTTTAGCCTGTCTGTAGCACTATTTAGTGCATTGAGTGTCTCCGGTCGGAGATCTCGCCTTTAGCCCCAGGGGACTTCGAGCGCCTACTCGGGCAAGGTTGGTTTTTCAGTATTTTGTGAGTAGTTTTGGGTTTGTTGCGGAGCTGGAGCTTATAGAGACTGAGCAGTCACTAGGAGAGAGGACGCAGTCCCTTTGGGTGGTGCTTCGGATTGGGGTTTCCGCAGGAGATTCCGCCGAGATTTCGAGTAGAGGGTCAGCCTTTGCTCACAGGAGGATTTTGGCGGAGTTTCAGTTATTTCCATTTAGCCTCTGCGCAGAGCCTTGGAGGCCAGTGTAATTCCATGAGGAGGTATTTTCTGGTGATTTTCGGGGGTTGGCCATTTTTGATATGGTTTCTGGGTTTTGTCCGAGTTGTTGAGGAGAGGAGGTTTGCAGATTTTCAGCTCATTCTGGCAAGGGGATCAGCCCCTAGTCTTCAGTCCATTCCAGCAGTAGCAGCTACACAGAAGTTTTCCAGCAGCTGGGACGCAGTTTATAGAGCAGCGATTCATGTATTTTTCTGAGAGTGTTTCTTCACTTGCCTTGAGCAAGATTAGGTGCCATCACTCTGATCACCTATTGTACTTCATTTTATTTCTCAGATTAATAAAATGGCTCAACATTTCCTCTCTATGTTTTCTGGATGAGTTGCCGTAATTTCTTTCCCTGTTATTATATGTCTGCTACACTGTTATTTATTTATATTTCTGAGCATTCTAGTTCTATACCACTTGGTGTGTTTATCTTTCACTCTTAGACAGAGTCTAGAAAGGGCCAGGTAGCCTCTGGATCTCGTCCTCTTTTCAGAGGCGGAATATCCGGTAAATGCCCTCCCAGTCCATCTCTGGTTGGAGTTTGCCGTGTTTTAGAGATATCCCCGAAACAGGATATTACAGTGGTATCAGAGCATAGTTCTGGCTCAGCCTGTGGAGCTAGTGGTCTATGACACCGGGGAAAAAACCATCTATTTGCTATAGCAAGAAGTACAGAGACCATGTTTGAGTGGTGAACAAAGAGTAGGAGGAGCCTGTGATAGACGCAGAACAAAGGACACCTGTGTTAGATTCAGAGCAGAAAGGGTTGATGTCAGATGATACAGAGGCCAAACAGTTTGGGGAGGCACTCCTCAAATCAGTGCAGGATTTAGCCAGACAGATTGAGGTGATGGGTCAGAGATTCACCGCTGTGGAGGCTAGACAGCGTGAGACCCCACAGGTTTTCCAGGTCGGAGAGGGATCAGGTACATCCCACCATTTTCCGGAGCAGGGTGCTACTCAGCGTGATACTCCTCAACGGATGGCTTCACGTGCACATACCCGCTCTACCATGCCCACTTTCCTAGGGGAAAATACAGGGGCAGGAGCCCAACAAGAGGCAGAACCTGGACACTTAGATGAGTATTTTGCAGAGTATCAGGCCTACGGGCAGGAGTTCAGGGATGCTCTCACATTTCGAGATTTTGTTCAGCTCCAACGGGACAGTAGACCCCGCGACCATCATAGAGGGCACCGACATTACCATGATGGAGATTCCCACCGCACATCTAGCATATTCCATTTGCCTACGTTTGATGGCTCATCAAACAGTTCGGCAAAGTCTTGGGTGGAGAAGTTGGACATCTATTTTCAGCTTAACCATATGTCGGAGACGGAGGCCATCAAGGTGGCGACATTACATTTGGATGGTGAGGCCTAGGACTGGTGGTTCCATGGGATGGTGACACTCGGGCATTCTACTGTGACGACATATGCCGAGTTTACTAGGAGGTTGATGGAGCGTTTTGACCAGAGGGATCTGGAACATCACTTTGTTGAGCTGACGAGACTCAAGCAAAATGGGAGCCCAGAGACTTACATTGCAGATTTCTTGAGGGTTTCAGTGATGGTGTCAGATCTATCCGCAGCTCGGATGATCTATATGTTTGTGGAGGGATGGGCAGAGCTACTTCGGGGTCTAGTCAGATCTACTAGACTAGCTACACTCCAGGATGCTATTAACAAGACCAAGGACTTACAAGATGCATTGCCCAGGACACAGACACCTTACCCCCAGAGACAGGGTTTCCAGCCCAAGGGGAAGGATGTGAGGGTTCCTCCTCCCAAGGGGAATCTAGGATGGGCACAGGTAGATGATGAGGCCAGGAGGGAGTTGAGGAAGAAATGGCTGTGCTTCACTTGTCAGGAGTCGTGGGCACCAGGTCATAGGTGTGCTGCTGGAAAAGCACACTTCATTGAGGTCTTCTCCGATGATAGCGGGGAAGAGGATGAGGAGGACGATGAGGAGGCAGGAGATAGTCAGACGACCCAGGATTAGTTGCCGCCTCCACCTCCAGGGACAGGAGGTGCAGCTTTTGCACCCACAGGAGGGGCCCTTGCAGCTTTGCGAGGAGTTCCTAAGTATTTGACGCTACGAGTACGAGGGACAGTACGTGGCCAACGAGTATCAGTTTTGGTTGACAGTGGGGCGACCCACAACTTCATTGATGCACAGATGGTTGAGCGGAGGGGTATACCGACCAAGAGCTTTGACGAATTTTCAGTCTTGGTCCCAAGAGCCCAGACGATGTAGTGTGCCCAGTATGTTCTAGAGTTGGCAGTGACGATGGGTACTTACACCGTGACCGATCAATTTTTCGTGGTCAACATACCAGATACCAATGTGGTGCTAGGTGTTCAGTGGTTGATTACTCTGGGGAAGGTCACCATAGATTGGGAGGCCTTAGAGATGGAGTGGGATGACAAGAAGACCGGGAAGCATGTGAAGATCCGCAGGATGCATACTTACCCACCTCAGAAAGTTTCGGCACACCGGATGGAGGCATACTTCCGGAAGGGAGACATAGAGTGGGCGGTTGAGCTGCGGGCATTAGAGGCAGAGACCACCGTTCGAGCAGTTCATCCAGATATACAAGCCATCTTTGACAGGCATGAGGTAGTTTTTGGGGATATACCACCAGGTCGGCCACCAGATAGAGGGTTTGAGCATACCATCGAGCTTGAGCAGGGTATTCAGGCGGTGATCACTACACCCTATAGGCATCCCAAAGCCTATCGGGATGAGATTGAGAGGGCCATCCAAGAGTTGTTGGCTCTTGGACACATCAGACCGAGCACGAGTCTGTTTGCTTCTTCTATAGTGTTGGTGAAGAAGAAGGACGACACTTTGAGGATGTGCATTGACTACAGGGCCTGAACAAGAAGACTCTGAAGAAGAGGTACCCTATACCCAGGATCGATGAGTTGATGGATGAGCTGAGAGGAGCTAAGTTCTTCTCAAAGATTGATTTGAGATCAGGGTACCACCAGATTCGCGTGAGGGAACAGGACATTTCCAAGACTGCCTTTATGTGTCATTATGGGCACTTTGAGTTTTTGGTTATTCCTTTTGGGCTGACCAATGCAGCAGCCACCTTTCAGTCTTGCATGAACCATATCTTCTGCAGTCATCTAAGGAAGTTTGTATTGGTTTTCTTCGATGACATACTCATATACAGCAGGACTTGGGAGGAGCATCTCCAACATATAGAGGCGGTACTACGCATCTTGGAAGAGCAACAGTTTTATGCTAAGCTCTACAAATGTGAGTTTGGGATGACAGAGATGTTGTATTTGGGTCATATTATTGGAGTAGACGGAGTGAGAGTCCATGAGGAGAAGATTAGAGCCATCAGAGATTGGTTGGAGCCGAAGAAAGTGATAGAACTTCGAGGGTTCATTGGGATATGTACCTATTACAGGAAGTTCGTTAGAGGTTTTTCACAGCTTGTTGCACCCCTTACAGATTCGACGAAGAAAGGGGCATTCAGTTGGTCAAATACAGCGCAACAAGCCTTTGATAGGCTCAAGGAGGTGATGAGTAGTTGCCCAGTGCTTGCATTGCCGGATTTTACGCAACCATTTGTTTTGGAGTGTGATGCGTCGGGAGAGGGGATCGGCGCAATATTGATGCAGGAAGGTCACCCTATAGCCTTTGAGAGTCGGAAGCTCCTTCCGCACGAGAGGTTGTATCCTATATACGACAAGGAGATGTTGGCCATCATGCATGCCTTGGCCAAATTCCGGCAGTATCTGGTAGGGAACAGGTTCAGGGTGAGGACTGACCACAACAACCTCAGGTTCTCTTTGGAGCAGAAGCAGCTACAGGAGAGGCAGTAGAAGTGGATCAGTAAGATCCAAGCATATGACTTTGACATTGAGTATTTCAAGGGTAAGAATAACGTGGTAGCAAATGCCCTTTCACGTAGACCAGCCACGTTATCTCTTATGAGCTTGGATACAGATTGGAGGGATTGGAGGGCTCGACTTTTAGTTGAGTACTCTAAGGACAGATTTGCATGTGAGGTGCTGGATGGACAGGTGGAAGATGAGAGGTACAGGGTGGTTGATGAGATCATCTATTATAGGGACAATATCTTCTTGACTGAGGGATCTCAACTTAAGAAGAAGATACTCCAGGCATCACACAATTCTCCATTGGCAGGCCATCAGGGGTTTACCAAAACCTACAGGGGCATTAGAGAGAGGTTCTCATGGAAGGGCCTCAAGGAGGACGTACTCCAGCACGTCAAGGAGTGTGATGTTTGTCAGAGGAATAAGGGGGAGATGAGCCATCCCGCAGGATTGTTGCAGCCAATTCCCATTTCGGAGGGGAAATGGGAGAGCATTTCGATGGACTTCATCATAGGGTTGCCCATGGTGCAGGGCAAGGATTGTATCTTTGTCGTCGTTGATCGACTGACAAAGTATGCGCACTTTTTCGCCATATCCGCGCATTACACAGCAGCACAGGTGGTCGAGCTATTCTTCAGAGAGGTTTTCAGGCTGCATGGTCTTCCTAAGACCATCATCAGTGACAGGGACAACCGTTTCATGGGCGGATTTTGGCAGGAGCTTTTCCGACAAGTGGGGACGGAGTTGACACCGAGTACCAGTTACCACCCACAGATAGATGGACAGACAGAGATAGTTAACAAGTGGCTGGAGGGCTACTTGCGTAACTATGTTAGTGGGCAGTAGCGAGCATGGTTGAGATGGTTGCATTTGGGAGAGTATTGCTACAACTCGATACAACACATGTCTATTGGTATGTCACCATTTTATGCTTTGTATGGGTACCATCCTTTATCTTTTGCTGACGTGATGTTCGGTGCTAGCAAGGCTCCTAGAGCCAAGATTTGGATCCAAGAGAGTCACGACATCCTCCGAGCTCTCAAGGACAATATGGCTATAGCACAGAACCAACAGAAGCTGTATGCTGACAGAGGTCGAGTGGAGAGACAGTTTGAGGTAGGGGACTTGGTCTACCTACGGTTACAGCCATACTGACAGTCATCGCTGAAGCAAAAGGGAGCTGAGAAGCTCAAGCCTCGCTTTTACGGGCCATATCGGGTGATACGCAGGATTGGGCAGGTTGCGTATGAGTTGGAGCTGCCCCAAGGCAGCAAGATCCACAACATTTTCCATGTATAATGCCTGAAGAAGGCGCTGGGGTAGCAAGTGACAGTGAGAGAGGAGTTACCACCTACTGATGATGAGGGGGCACTTGGTGTTGCAGCTGGAGGCCATTATTGATACCAGGGAGAGGCAGTTATGGAGCAGGACGGTATGGGAATACTTGGTGAGGTGGAAGAATTTGCCAGATGAGGATGCCACTTGGGAGAGCGAGAAAATTTTGCAGCATCCATCACTTCAGTTGCTTGAGGACAAGCAACATTTCGCCGGGGGAGACTGTAATATTCCTAATTAGCGACAGCTAATTGGAATATTCGATTTTGTATAGTTTTGCCGTCTAAAGTTTGTAAATAAATAAAAAGTGAGTAAAGAGGGCCTAACTCACTTTAGTGAAATAAAACGTCCTCCTAGTAGTGCAACGTTATGACCTAAGGGGAGCCAAGGGGGGCCACACACCACATAGAGGAGAGGACCCACATACACTCTAGAAGCTTCTGTGCAGATAAGGATGAGCATGTGGAGGAGAGAGAGGCTACGTTGGGGTTTTGGAGGGAAACCAACGTTATAAAAGATGGAGGAGCCTCCTCATTTGATTCATTATGGAGTTGATGATTTTGAGTGAGACGTTTGTCTTCTTGAGCACGCTCATTGTTTAGCCTGTCTGCAGCACTATTTAGTGCATTGAGTGTCTCCGGTCGGAGATCTCGCCCTTAGCCCCTGGGGACTTCGAGCGCCTGCTCGGGCAAGGTTGGTTTTTCAGTATTTTGTGAGTAGTTTTATTGTTTGGGTTTGTTGCGGAGCTGGAGCTTATAGAGACTGAGCAGTCACTGGGAGAGAGGACGCAGTCCCTTTGGGTGGTGCTTCGGATTGGGGTTTCCGTAGGAGATTCAGCCGAGATTTCGAGCAGAGGGTCAGCCTTTGCCCACAGGAGGATTTTGGCAGAGCTTGAGGCAAAGTTTCAGCTATTTCAATTTAGCCTCTGTGCAGAGCCTTGAAGGCCAGTGTAATTCCCTGAGGAGGCAGTTTCTGGTGATTTTTGGGCGTTGGCCATTTTTGATATGGTTTCTGGGTTTTGTCCGGGTTGTTGAGGAGAGGAGGTTTGCATATTTTCAGCTCATTCCAGCAAGGGGATCAGCCCCTAGTCTTCAGTCCATTCCAGCAGTAGCAGCGACACGGCAGTTTTCCAGCAGCTGAGACGCAGTTTATAGAGTAGCCATTCCTGTATTTTTCTGAGAGTGTTTCTTCACTTGCCTTGAGAAAGATTAGGTGCCATCACTATGATCACCTATTTTACTTCATTTTATTTCTCAGATTAATAAAATGGCTCAATATTTCCTCTCTATGTTTTCTGGATGAGTTGCCGTAATTTCTTTCCCTGTTATTATATGTCTTCTACACTGTTATTTATTTATATTTCTGAGCATTCTAGTTCTATACCACTTGGTGTGTTTATATTTCACTCTTAGACAGAGTCTGGAAAGGGCCAGGTAACCTCCGGATCTCGTCCTCTTTTCAGAGGCGGAATATCCGGTAAATGCCCTCCCAGTCCATCTCTGGTTGGAGTTTGCCAAAAACGGATATTAAATTCAATTATTATTTTACTATTTTTAAATGTAACGTTATGTGACAACATCTCTCCCATACTGAGATGTAGAGAGCCTCTGGATGCAATTAATTTAGTTTTAATACAAATTAAAAAATTGCATGTGCCAAATAACTCACCCCTGAAGGCGACTGTAATATCCCAAAATGGGGATGCAACAATACATGAACACAAAACTTGAAATAGTAGTGTAAGTCAAATCATAAACATTGGAGACCAATATGGGGACATAACATCATGTATTATATCAGCAAATCAATACATAATAATGAAGCATGAATCATATGTAATGAGGAAACAAGCCTCCCATAAGAAATGACTCCTAAATATGAACTGCTACTACAATACAAAAAGTCGGAAGACTGCCACAACGCAGTTATAAACACACTGCTACAGCAAAAGAATGTACAAAAGATGTAGGGCTGTTATATGCCTCAAAAGATATGCCCGATACAGATCTAGGAATAATACAAACTCTTACAAGAACCCAGAAAGGGTTTTTAAGAAATACACCCTATACAAGATGGGATCTAAAGCCCAATGGCTGACGATACACTACAAAACTGAAGTACAAGAGTGTAGAAGGCTGAAGTATAATAGATCTGAAGTAGATCCCCTCAAAGATATCCTCCCATGAAAGGATGAACAACTCAATCACAAGGAAACACTACAGAGAAACCACAAGATCTGCCACTGAAGCTGCCTTCAAAAATAACGCATTCCCTAGCTGGAACAACGCTAGAAATTATGGGAAATGTATGGCTTGATGCCAAGGATCTGAAATGTGCTCAAGAGCTCTCCAAAAAGATCTCCCAAGACAAGGAAACCTTCCTCCTATGAGAAACTAGCTCAGAAAGTGGGATTCTAACCCCTCCACTGCTGCACCCTGCAACACAGCACAATAACCTGCAGAAACTGCGCTGATGAATAAGTTGTAGCTTGGCCTAAAAACCTGAATGTGGAAATGAATACCATACTCTTCCAAGAGGCCTCTCAAGGAAAGAGGTGGGATTCCCGCTCGGGAACAAACGGTGCTGAACAACACAACAACCCTGCTAAACAACAAGAGGAAGCAATAGTCTAAGCAAACCAATATCAAAATAATAATCTCAAACATAATCCCAAATAGCTACCATCCTCCTGAAGTAGAATGTGAGCTTGCATGTCCTTGGCCCCACTCAATTAGGTCATTTCCTTCATGAGATCTATCTCCCTCAAAAACTGCGTTATTCTCTAATTAATCTCCACTTCTCCTTAATAGCGTTGTTGACTTGGTCAAAGTTGACTGAATCAACATGATCCAAACCCTGTTCACACATGGAGGAGCTTTATTTAGCTACTACAAAGGTCTCCTTTCACACTTGAAGTGTTTTTATTGCTGCTCAAGAGACTTATGGGCCTCCCCACCCACTTATTCACCTACCTAGTGATAAAACAACTATAATATTCCATTTAGCTTGAAGGCTAAATTTTTGGAATATTACAGTCCTCCCCTCCAAAATGTTGCTTGTCCTCAAGAAACTGTATAAGGAGAGTAAAATTCCTCCCCTCCTCCTCTTGTGGCCTCCTCATCAATAGTCCCCACCACTGCTCAAAATAATCTGCAATAAATCTGCCCTCCAATGTTTCCTCCCAAGTATGCATAACCACATGGCTCACATCATAGAAAGGTGGAAGGTGTAAGTGGAAACCTCCTTGCTGTCCAATGGCCTCCTCAAGGTAGGAGTGATGACAAACATGGGGAATCTCATTCCTAATGAGTGACTCCCACACCCATGCTATCATCCAGATGAAATCAGCGATTCTAGGTAGCTCATCAAAGAGATCCTCAACCCCCGGTTCATACAATGTGGTGGGGCTGCATGTAGAGATTGGATCCTCCCACCCAAGTGGTTTCTCTCTCCATTTATGGTAAGTATGGGGCTGTTGCTGACCTTGGGCTGAAATTTCATGGCCTCCAAGAATGGCCCAAGCTACCCCACCAAACAAATAAGCCATGAAGTGCCTCCTCCAAAAACTCAACCTCTCCATATGGCTCTTCCCACATGGAGAAAAGAGATGTAGTTTGGAAATCATGGGCTGCCCATTGCTTCTCCTGAAACACGCATCATGTAAAGTAGGGAGAATCATACTCCCATGGGCATCTCCAACTCATCTAACACTCTCCAATTAAAGCTCCCCATGAACATAAGAATATCAGCAATATATGGAAGCAAAAACCAATGAAAACAAGCGGCCATATGACAAACGGAGAGTGGATCATATTTCCACACATGGAACCAGCGCAGTGCATCCCTTGCCTGCATCAAAACAAGTAATAACAAGTGCTCACCCAACCACTTGTTTGCTGCCGCAATCATTCTATGAGATAGAAGCATGAAAGTACAATGTGGTGTCAATGGTGCACACTAAAAATCATGTGGCTTCCCCCACAAACCACCAATAAATAGCCAATCTCAATGCTGCAAGTGGCTTCAAGTACATCATCATATAATATGCAAGAAGGGAAAATCCTCTTTGGTGCAACATGCTGCTCATATAAAGTAAAGAAGTACAAAACATAATGTGAAATTATACCTTCTCTACCATGTACTTGGAACCTTGAGCTGAAATGGCTCAACCGGAAATTCTCCCTCACCTCCAAAGAGTAGGGAAGTGGCTGTGACATCCTCTCTATCACCATTCGGGCTATGCATCTCTCCATATGCTGAAATATATCATGTTGGATGCCCTCCCAAATGAACTCCTCTGCCAAAGAAATATATGCATCAAAGTGCATGGAAAGGAAGTTCTCATGTGCTGCATGTAGCATCTTCTCCTTGAGCTCATAAGCTCTAGTCAAGAAGACTCTGCCATAAGAATATATGACCACATCATCCACCCTATATCTGTCATCTCCATTCGGGACATCAAGAATCATGCAAGCACTAAGATCCTTGGAGTACTCTACCAGAAGTTGAGACCTCCAATATGGAAAATCCTCCCAAGAGATAGCGTTGATGATCTGAAATGTGAAGCTCTCCACGTGCTGCTGTCTTCTTCTTTGACATCCCCCATGCCAAAGTCATCCTCCAAAATGTTTCCATGCCCATCATGCAACTTCTCATGCTCAAATAGAAGTAGTGATCTTTGGAAGTTGGCCTCCCATGAGAAGCTCCCAGCCAAAAAGAATCTCCTGATCTTGGTGTTATAGCATCATTTTTCACCCTCATGTGATTCATGATTGTCTCTATGGCCTTGGGCACCCATTCCCACAGACTTGAACAAAATTCATAAAAAACAGTGTTAAAAATCCCATACGCGGGTATGCCCAGACTTTTCCGCGTGTATACGCGAGTCCATACACACTTTTCCGCGTATGCCATTAAAATCATTTAAAAAATATATAAAAATTCCCTATTTTCGGGTTGGGTTGATGGTTACTCCAGTAGTTCAACCACCCCAGCACGTGGCCAACTGTTTCCAACTGATTGAAACTACTTTGAGGGAGTATAAAAGCCCCTCATGTGCATGGCCTAAGGGAGAGAGAAATTTATAGACATTATACTCTGTTGGAATCCCAATTCAAGTCTGATTTCCCGTGCCTCTTGCACTTTCTCAGATTTTTACAGGAAACCCTTGTTTCCTGGAGATGTTCATCCATTTATATGTCATCTTGTGTGCACAAGTTTTGAAAGTATCCTAGCGAGGCAAGGGCGGGATGGATCCGGACGACGGTCTGTTCGAAGATCGTGGAAGGATTCAAGTGATCTCTCCACTTTTTATTACTGTACATGCTGTTCGTAATAAAGAAGAACCATCTTGTTCCTGAATTCACGTGTTAATATCTACTTGCATATGTGAAAAGATTATTATTTAAGCATTTATTATTGTTTATATGATGTTTCACATGGATTTCACTGACATTTAGGATAAATATATGCTGTACAACTAGATTTCTGTGCACGTTTCTTCTTGGTTTTTAGGTTGAGGAGGAAGAAGGGTTGCTGGGGGTTTGGACCTCGCGGGATCTACATCAAACGTAGGATTACGGGTGAGTTCTACTATCGATGTTATCTAGGTTTTAGCATACAAGTGTGGTTGTGTGAGTCCTTGAATAATATGCCCTGATCTGTGGAGGTTTTGACCCAACAAACCTCTAGGGAGTTATTTCCCATGAGAAGCTCCCAGCCAAAAAGAATCTCCTGATCTTGGCCAATGTAAGCATGAGTGGCCTCCATCTACTCCAATGTATGGAGGATTCCTTCCTCAAAGGAAGTACCCTCTGTTTCTCCAAATCCATGGAGCAGCTCTCTTGCACCATGAAGGTGCCATCCTCCACCACTGCAACAACTTCTGTCAGCGTAGTATATGTAGTGAGAGTGGGTAATGCTGAAAATGGGAGAATGTCTCCCTCCTCCTTGAGTCTATTTCAAACTCTTTGCGCTGTACTAGACTCCTCCAAAGCCTTCACCTCTCTGGAATCTAAGAGTGGTGAATCAAATGGCAAGATGTCTCTTACCAACTCCAGATTTGGTGGCCTCCCGGGTGGAATGCCTCCATGTAATGAGACATCAATGTCAAGAGTAGACTGTACATATGGATGGGAAACTTTTCCCTTGCCCTCACAGCGCAAATCAGTCTGCCTCTTCTTTGCATTAGCTCTCTGAAATAGATAGGGGTGTGTGCTCCTCATCAAGTGATGTTGACCTCCCTCCCTACCTTCTCCTTTCATCTGCAATGTCTCACAATCATGTTGCTTATTGATTTTGTTTTGTCCTCCATATGTGAGATCTTGGGGAATTTCTTACAATGATACAAGCATTCCTCCTGTTGGAGCATGTGCTCCTCCTTCCTCTGCATGAGGGACTAGATATGCTCTAGATGTGACAGGGCTATTGTCCCCATCCTTCTCTCCCTCTTCAATATGAATGGGAGTCCTCTGCTCAATAAGAGGATATTCTTTTGGAAAGAAGATCTCCATGCCCTCAAAAGTATGAGATATAGATCTTGCCTCTAACAAGGTGTTATGCAAGATGTGAGCCTCTTCAACAATTTTCTGAAATTGATTTGAGTTTATAGGCCCTTCCAACCCATGCAAAAGTTCTATTTGTCTTGGTTTGTTTGGTTTCACCAAGAATGTTCTAGAATGTTTTCATCAAACCTCTGCACTAATATCTTAGTGAACTTTGCATAAGATGAAATATTTGCATTTCTTAATGAAAAAGACTCAAATATCCACCAAGCATAGGCCTTACCTTCAAAATGCAGCGCTGCAACTTTGATGGCTTCATCTTCAGAAACTTGGTGCTGCTACAAATAGGTGTGTAGCTCCTCCACCCAAGCTTTGGCTGAACATGTTGGTGATCCATCAAAAATAGATAGAGAAAATATATCCATGTCATGCTGCTTGCTCCTCTCCACCTTGATCTTGCAAAACTCTTAGAAAGTGATATGATCTCTAAACTTCTCAGTTTGAGACTCATACTCTTGCAGAAAATTACTAAGAGTTTCTCTCCTTGGCATTTCCTCTTCTTTCAACTCGCTCATGGTAGATCTGGGCATTTGACTACGTTGTGCATAATAGGGTGTAGCTGCATGCTCACACCTATCATGTATCAATCTAGATTTGGCTCTAGATCCAAACTCCTCTGGAGATTCCATCTCCCTTCTCATTTTCTTGAGATCTTCTTTAATGCTCTATATAGATTTAGGAAGAAGCTTTGAGAGCCTCTCCTCCTTACTTCCTCCACATAATGGAGTCTTCTCTTTTCTGTACATCTCTTCTTCTCCTTCTTCTCTTGATATAATAATGGCTGAGATCCACAGGATGAGCCAAGATTATGCTCTGATACCACTATAATATCCCAAAATGGGGATGCAACAATACATGAACAAAAAACTTGAAATAGCAATGTAAGTCAACTCATAAACATTGGAGACCAATATGGGGACATAACATCATGTATTATATCAACAAATCAATACATAATAATGATGCATGAATCATAAACAATGAGGAAACAAACCTCCTATAAGCAATGACTCCTAAATTTGAACTGCTGCTACAATACAAAATGTCGGAAGACTGCTACAACGCAGTTATAAACACATTGCTACAACAAAAGAATGTAAAAAATATGTAGGGCTGTTATATGCCTCAAAAGATATGCCCGATACAGATCTAGGCACAATACAAACTCCTAAAAGAACCCATAAAGTGGTTTTAAGAAATACACCCTATACAAGATGTTGGAAATGTTGTCATTGATGGCAAAGAGAGAAACAAAATAGCAGAGGAGCAAGGGCAGCAAAAAGAGAGAGACAAAGAGAGCAACATAGAAGCAAAAGAGACAGCAAAAGGCAAAAAGAGGTAAAAGAACCATAAGTCATTTGGAAATTTCGACAAGGAGAACAGTAGATGAAGAAAGGCAAAAAGAGGATGCAGAGGGTCGAGCAGCTGCAAAGCAAGGCCATTTGAAGAAGCAGGCAACAAAAAGAAGCAGCCCAGGCTGCAGAATACAGAGAATACTGAGAATGCAGAGAAACAAAGAAACGGTAGCAGAGATCTGTCACACTTGTCCTGCACTAACATGCACTGCCTGTGCACTGTCATGCACAGGTGTCAAATGCAGAGAATTGGAACCCTGTGTGTCTAATCTTGGAATAGATAGGTGAGGTTCTGCAATAAATGGAAGAATCGATGTTAAATATGTCGACCCTGCGTCTTAAGCTTTAATAGGCACTTGAGTAGGATACTGACAGTGCTTTGAATGCGTGTGTCCACTATATGTGTGAAGGAGGATTCAATCCTTTCGAGAGTCTTGAACTACAGCGATTCTGTGTGTAATCAAATGGAATTAAAACTGTGGTTGAGCCCGTGTGTCATTGAGGAAAATAGACTAGTGGAGAACTGATCCTGTTGAGTGTTAAGTTGAATGATAACTCAGTGAACTTGGTTGGCACGATGGAATAATTAAAACAGAGTTACGCTATCATGGAGAAAAAAATGTGAATGAAACTGTAAACAACAGCGAAGGCGGGATTTGTGTAATGAAAGATGGAAGTGGAACCATGTGCTAAATGGAACCATGAGCCAATGAACAGTGAACGTGGGTTCAAGCCACAAAACCAGCAATATCGCGTCTTTTAAAAGTGGTAAGAAGAATTGTTAAAAATAACGCGATATATGTCTTTAGTCGACACGTGGCCATAAGTGGTTTACGAAAACCATTGATATCGCGCGATGTTGGGGAATTAACCCTCGTGCAATAAATTAACGCGATATTTGTTTGGGATCATTGGATCACCGAAACTGATCCGACGACACCTCAACTGTCAGATGTGAACAGGAGGTTAACCACTGGGCCCCAGTTCATCGCTTAAGTTCGGAGGACTAAAGCTCGTGCGATTCAACTGCGCGACCACCGTTGATTTTTCAGAGGGGAACGCAATAAGACCACAACCGTTGATTGAGGAGGCACGGTTATGTGAAGTCGGGATTATTTGTGTTGGGATATAAATCCAAACCCAAAGTTTTTGTTTATAATAACTCTTGAAATTTGAATAGAGGGCGTAATATATATATTGATGTAAGTTGAAATATGTTGTGGGCCATACTTTTATGTGTATCGAGATATATGGTTACCTGGGGTTTAATAAAGTGCAGGGGGCCCGAAAACGATTATATCTCATTCACTTGGGTAATTCCAAAGGCTTTTGTTATAGTGTCTGACGGAGGAGGCAATATATACTAATATATTATCATTGAGATGAAGTATAATAAAAGGTGCGATTATATTGGGTTATGACAAAGTTCTTGGTGAATGTTTGATACGTGGTGAATAGACTGTGGGGCCCGATACTATACATATGACTGCATAATCATGTATTCAAGGTAAGGATTATTGAGATACACTATGGTTTTTCTCATATGGTTTTAACCACTGACCTAATTAATGAAAATCTTCCACATGTGAAGTTCTGGTGTTGGTTTGAAACCATTGGCAAACGCATATATTATAATGAATCGAAGTTTATATTCCAAAGGCAGCTTCCGCATTTACTGAATTAAATTGCCAACCCATAAAATAGAGTATTGAAATTGCCCAGATCGACAGTTGTATTGAATACAAATTTGTTGTATGCATTTTATATGCACAGAGAGAGAAAATGTGGGTCTGACAGAGGTAAACAGAGATTGCAGGTTTGATAGGTGTACACGCACAGGTGCCACAATTATAGTGAACAGAGTATGTAGAGAAGTTACCTGACAGTAGCAAAAAAAGACAAAACCAGCAAGCCAAGTGCTGGAAAGAAAAATGAGTGAAATTTATATATGTAACTGAAAATGGGAATGCAAATGTTGTAATTGATTTTATATTGTTTGTGATGCATTGGCAAGTCTCCGGAGGAAAACAAAAATCCCACTGTAAATTTGAAATTAATACATATTGTTATATTTTTCTGAATGAGTTGATAAAAGAAATGAGGAGGCAGAAGGCAAAGAGGCATGGCTGTCCATTTCAAATTCCCCGAGGAATGCTAACAGCCATAAGGAAATTTCTATAAATAATATCAAATTGATATGCATAGGAGGTTAGATAGGTTAGAGAATGCAGAATTGAAGCAGAGAAAATAAGAAGAAGGTGGAGATGCTGTGAAGAGTTAGAGAAGATATAAGACATATATGAAGATTGGAGGACAACAGTAAAGAAGGTACAAAACAGAGCTGATATCCAAGGTAAATCAACAAGTGTTTTCTTTTGATAGATTGAGGAAGTTGGAGCTTCCCTATCAAGTTGTAGCTTGATAGATGTCAGTTGTACCTGACTAATGTTGGAGCCTCCTATAGGTTGGTGCCTGTAGAAAATTGATGGGAGTTGGAGCTTCCTTGCAAGTTGTAGCTTGCAGAATTGAGGTTGGAGCCTCCTATAGGTTGGTGCCTACAGAAAATCAGTGGTGAGAGGGATTTGGAGCTCGCCTTTGCATCACAACAATAATAATATGTGGTTTTCTCCCTTTATGGGTTTCCACTTATATCTGTTGTCTGTGTGTGTGATGCTTATGTGTTGATATGGTTTATTCAGTCTGCTGAATACTTGCTGCTCTCATAATAAGTCTGTTGTCACATTATCTTTATACTTGCTGCTCACATATTAAGATTGTTCACATATAAAGCTGATCATGAAATTAAGTTGTAAATGAGCTTAATGAAAAGTTTTAAAAATTCTTGAATGTGTTAAACTGATTCACCACACCCCCCCCTCTCAGTTTAACTAAGGGTTCAACACAAGATGGGATCTAAAGCCCAATGGCTGATGATACACTACTAAACTGAAGTACAAGAGTGTAGAAGGCTGAAGTATAATAGATATGAAGTAGATCCCCTCAAAGATCTCCTCCTATGAAAGGATGAACCCCTTAATCACAAGGAAACACTACAAAGAAACCACAAGATTTTCCACTAATGCTGCCTTAAAAAACCTTCCTCCTATGAGAAACTAGCTCAGAAAGTGGATTCTAACCCCTCCACTGCCGCACCCTGCAACATAGCACAATAACCTGCAGAAACTGCGCTGATGAAGAAGTTGTAGCTTGGCCTGAAAACCTGAATGTGGAAATGAATAACATACTCTTCCAAGAGGCCTCTCAAGGAAAGAGGTGGGATTCCCGCTCGGGAACACTTTTTGCTAAACAACACAACAACCTTGCTAAACAGTAAGAGGAAGCAATAGTCTAAGCAGACCAATATCAAAATAATCTCAAACATAATCCCAAATGGCTGCCATCCTCCTCCTTAAGTAGAATGTGAGCTTGCATGTCCTTGGCCCCACTCAATTAGGTCATTTCCTTCATGAGATCCATCTCCCTCCAAAACTGTGTTATTCTCTAATTAATCTCCACTCCTCTTTAACATCGTTGTTGACTTGGTGAAAGTTGATTGAATCAACATGATCCAAAAACCCTGTTCACACATGGAGGAGCTTTATTTAGCTGCTACAAAGGTCTCCTTTCACACTTGAAGTGTTTTTATTGTTGCTCAAGAGACTTATGGGCCTCCCCACCCACTTATTCACCTACCTAGTGATAAAACAACTATAATATTCCATTTAGCTTGAAGGCTAAATTTTTGGAATATTCCAGCGACCAATAGATGGGTATCCAACACTCACAATCGATTCAGTGTATGCAGACTCGTCCTACTCCTGCCAACCATCACCATTGAGTCTACCATCCGCCCTCTCGATAATGTGCCAATACAATGTCTCGAGGTTGGACACATACTGGAAAGTTGCCACAACTGTACATGGTATGCTCTCCTCATGCATGGTCCTGACATGCCCTGTGGAAAGAGTTACACATGTCTACCTCGTGACCAACTCCCCAGGCGTAGGCTCATTGATGAAAGATATGACACCCCTATAGATGATCACTGCATCCCCCAACCTATGGTTATGAACTTGCACAAATTGAGCTCCCCAATTGCGTTGAGTGTCATCCCAATATCTCAGGTGAGCTCCTTGTCCTCTGCTGCTCGCGCCCAGAGTATCAAAGGACAAATTCCAAATTGTCTGTGCCTGTGAGTGATGTATAAAATGGATATCCGTGTGAGTCCCCATGGATACCATCGAGTATCGCTCATCTACATCCCCATTGATCCTAGGTGAAGTACACCCAAAGGTATGCCTGGTGTCTCTATTCATAAGTCTCCTTAGAGGCAACCCTCCAATACCTCGTTGTGCAACACCATATGCCCCTGCATCCCACCGAGTATCCATGTACTCCTCGACTTGGAATTGTACCTTACTGTCTATCACTATACACCATTGGATACCATGTGCTACTGATGTACCATCCTGTACCGTCTTGTATCCTCCCTGTGTCATTGTACCTAATACTCCCCACGTGTACTCGATGCAATGTGAGTCGCTCCATTCGAACCAACATGCTGCATCAAACAACTACGCATCTCCATGCTCCTCTGCAAGCCACTGCTCATCACTGCATACTTCTATACAACACTTGTTAGGATATTCCGACACATAGGAAATAGTTAAGAATAACTTAGTCTAGTGTAGAGTTAGGTAAAATGTGTTTCTTTACCATGTACATTTGTAACTTATAATCCGCTGATCACGTTTTGTAGTGATTTGACGGTTATCTCTCACCTCGGTATTAACGACACTTGATTTGTGGCTTAACACCCGATTGGTCCATGATCTCTATTTAAAGAGCATGGAGGGTCATTTGTCCGGTAACTGTTTATGAAAGAAACATATGTAACTTTTCTTTTTATATTAATAAATTGCCTGAAGTGGCCGCGTTGGCTCAGGCCGTGGACTGTTTCCCTTTTTGAGGGTTTTAACCACATGATTATACTGGTGTACTGATTTGTGATCTGTTTGTGAGCGGTGACCTTTGGTTCTTGATCTATGGAACTTACCCTATAAATTCCTACATGGTATCAGAGCTATTTTGAGGGCCGCGTTCGTTGTTGATCAAAATCTGAAGCCAGTTTGACTACATGCGAATGCCGTTTTGTAGATCTACTATCTGAACATTTTTGGGCTTGGAGAACTGCTCGGTTGTGTTCGGAGCGTTTGTTACATTGAGGAACGCCTTTTGTTTCATGCGAAAAGGTTTCCGGCTGCCCAAGTTATGTCAGTTTAGATCTGGAGGTATAAAGCATCTATTTTGCAGTTATATTTGTTAATAGTTCTGCTTATTTTGGTTTTTTTCTGTTTATTTTGGGTATTAAGGTTTTATTTATTTGCCAGATCTATACCCTCTTCTCTGTGTATTCTCTTTGTTGTGCGCTCGGTGCGATCTCGACAAATCAGAAACAGGAAAAAGGGATTTTTTTGCTACGTATGCTCTTTCCCCGTGTCTTTGTGCAATCTCGAGAAATCAAAAATAGTGAAAAAATGATAGTTGTCGGTAAGACTAACCGAAAATCTAACATTCTGTCGTGAGGCTTTGTGTTTCGTTTTTTTTGCTCGGTTTTTGTGTTTGTTTGTGTAGGAAATGGCACGCACGCCGAAGAGTACAGAAAACAGATTTAAAAAAAATAAAAAAATCCCTTCCTTCTTTCATACAATAACGTGATCCTTTTACTATCTCACTTGGTGAGGGGTTAGTTTATGAGAATAGAGGTCTTGGGTTCAAGTCTCCTTCACAAGCTTCTTTTGTAAAAAGTTTTTGTTCAAAGGGGCGGAATTTTTTTTTAAAAAGCCACACTTCATCCCGTTCCCGTAACTATTTGGCATCTACAACTCGGTTTTTTCAAAAGGCATTAAAGAAAAAAAAAAAAAAAAAACCCTTCTTCCTTTCATACAATAATGTGATCCTTTTACTATCTCACTTGGTGAGGGGTTAGTTTATAAGAATAGAGGTCTTGGGTTCAAGTCTCCTTCTCAAGCTTCTTTTGTAAAAAGTTTTTGTTCAAAGGGGCTAATTTTTTTTTTTAATGCTGCACTTCATCCCGTTCCCGTAACTATTCGGCATCTACAACTCAGTTTTTTCAAAAGGCATAACTTCTTCATCCGGAAGCCGTTTTTCGAGCCGTTTTTTTTTAAACGGCCTAATTTTTCGAGATCTTTCCATTGGAGTAGTTAGTTTTAACTTTTCTCAAATTCAGTTTAAAAAAAAAATGGAAAGTGCATGTTCTTTTATTCTTAACAGCACCAATTATTTCCAATGGCTACCTCACATGGTAGATATACTTAAAATTAAAGGGCTTTATAGAATAGCCACAGGACAAGAAACTAAACCTTCCGATGATGATAAAGCTGCTAAATGGGAAAATAAACAAGATCAAGCACGAGGGTTGATAGGAACGTCCATTGCTCAAGATCTTCGATTTCATATCCTTGACATTGACACCCCTAATGCAGCCCTGGAAAAGCTAAAAACTGTTTTTGGCGTTCAAAATCAAATCAGGGCCCACCATCTTGAAAATGAGTTGCTTACTTTGGACCCCAATAATTTATCCTCCATTGAAGATTTTTTTGTCCAAATTTAAGACCCTCAGAATTCTTTTAAAAGGTTGTAAGATCAAAAAGGATGATGGTAGCCTCATCTATTGCATTCTTGCTAAGCTTGGCCCTGCATACTATGTATTTGTTTCCGCCTTCCATTCCACTAGAGAAGCCATCATTTCTTCAGGAACCACCTACAAGAATCCCTCTTTTGATGCCTTTTGTGATTCTTTGATAAGAGAACAAGAAAAACTTTTACACCTTGGTCTTATCGTTGCTAGAAACGCTTCTAAGAAAGCCTTAGCAGCCCAACAACAACCATATCAAAAGAATCCCAAGAAGCAATATCCTAAAAAATATGGTCCTAAACCAAACAAGGGCCCTAAGCAATTTCAGCCGCAAACTGAAAAATCAAATCACCAAAATAATAAGGCAAATCAAAACAAAGGGAAGAAGACAGATAGACATTGCAACTTTTGCAATCGGGATGGCCATATAGAGTCCAAATGTTTTAAGAAGATGGAAGCCTTAGAAGCAGCAATGAAGAAGCACAACATCAATTTGGAGCACTTTTCACCTTCATCTTCAGGCATGGCACTTTCTGCTTGTGGTTATCAGGCATCAAGGTCTAGTTATGCATTAAATGTATCTTCTTCTTCTCCTTCTCATGAGTGGCTCATTGATTCTGGAGCTTCTTACCACATGGCTAAAAATAAATCCATGCTTTCTTCTTTAAATTATTGTAACACCAAAGATATTTATGTTGGTGATGATAGATCTCTTAGTGTTGTAGGATCTGGAACCATTCATCTAGATAATGGTCAGTTTAATAATGTACTATGTGTTCCTACCTTGTCATGCAACCTTCTATATGTTTATCAGATAACTCATTCAGGTGAAGGGAAAATAGTAGAATTCTCACCTCATGATGTTGTAATCAAGGACCTCAAAGATCCTAAACATATTTTAGCTACTGGAATTGCTGATGATTCCACAAGGTTGTATAAGTTTGATAACTTTGGGTCATCATCTCTTCCCTCGGTTTTTGTTGCTCATAATGATGATGTGAGCAAACTTTGGCATGAGTGATTTGGTCACTTAAACTATCGCTCTCTTCAAACTCTATGTAAGGAAAATATGGTGACGGGCCTTCCTATGGTATCTTGTCGAGATGGTGTTTGCTCCGGATGTGTACTCGGAAAACATCATCGGGATATTTTTGACAAACGTGCCTCTTGGCACGCTTCAGCCCCTTTGTAGCTTGTGCACAGTGATTTATGTGGTCCACTTCCTGTTTTTTCTTTCTCTGGTTGCAAGCACTTCTTAACTTTCATTGATGTATTTTCCAGACGCACTTGGGTATATTTCTTAAAACTCAAGAGTGAAGTTTTTAACATGTTCTTGGCCTTTAAGGCCTTTGTTGAGAAACAATCTGGACATCAAATTCTTAAGTTAAGATCAGACAATGGTAGAGAATATGTTAACAACAAATTTATCAACTTCTGCACTGGGCATGACATTCAATTGCAACATACTGTTCCATATACTCCACAACAAAATGGTGTAGCTGAAAGGAAGAATCACACCTTAAAAGAAATGGCTAATTGTATGCTTCAATCTAAAGGACTTGGTCTCAATTTTTGGGCAAAAGCCATTAACTATGCAAATTACATAGTAAATCACACTCCTACTAAGGTTTTAAAGAATATAACTCCAGAAGAAGCTTGGAGCTCAATCAAACCAGATGTAAGTCACTTTCGTGTTTTTGGAAGTGATGCTTGGGCCCATATTCCAGATGCGGAACATAAAGCCTTAGAACCTAAGAGTGAAAAATGTATTTTTGTTGGATATTCTGAAGATGTCAAAGGATATAGACTTCTTCAACCCAAATCCAAAAATATAATCATTAGAAGAGATGTAAAGTTTGATGAAAATATATCGGCCTATGAGCCTAGTTCGGCAGGTGTGCCACCTTTGGCCTGTGAGCCTGATTCGGCATATGTGCCACCTCTCTCTCTCTCTTCTATTTTTAATAGCATTCCTTCTAGTTCAGATGATGACAACGAGGATGAAAATCCTCCTCTAGCTCGTGAAATTGTTCCTTATACTCCATCGCTTCCAAGATGGGTCCGCTCTACTCAGGATGCAGCAAATTCTCTTGCAGGTGACCCCACCAATCGACGATGTACAAGTTCTCAGTTTGAAAGAGCCTCTTCCTTATTGGCTCAAGTTCCAGAAAAATTTGATCCAAAAACCTTTGAAGAAGTCTCCGGTCATCCAGATTGGGATGAAGCTATAAATGAAGAGTATCGTTCCCTATTGGCAAACAATACTTGGGATCTTGTTCCTCTTCCAAAAGGAAGAAAACTTGTCAGATGCAGATGGGTTTACAAAACAAAGTTTGGACCAGATGGAAAAGTGGATAGACATAAAGCTCGTCTTGTTGCTAAAGGTTTTTCACAAGTTGAAGGCATTGACTATACTGAAACCTTCTACCCTATTACCAAAATGAATTATATCCACCTTGTTCTTTCCCTTGCTGCCTCCTTTAAATGGGAAGTCCATCAGATGGATGTTAAATCTTCCTTCTTACATGGAGATTTTCATGAAGAAATCTACATGGAACAACCCCCTGGCTTTATCCAAAAATAATCCAGCCTTGTTTGTCACCTTAGGAAGTCTCTCTATGGTCTCAAACAAGCTCCTTGGGCTTGGTATGCCAAAATGGATAGATTTCTCTTAGATAATGGCTTTGCTAGGTGTCATTCTGACAACACTGTCTACACTAAGAAAGTGGGTAATTCCTTCACCATCCTTGTTCTTTATGTTGATGATATAATCCTTATTGGTAGTGATCCAAACCATATAAACCATGTGAAGTCTATCCTCAAAAATAAGTTTGAAATGACAGACTTAGGACACTTGCATTATTTCCTTGGTCTTCAAGTCTTGCAATGCAAGGAAGGCATTACCCTCTCTCAGTCTAAGTATGCCTGTGATATTCTACACCACTTTCACACAAGACCGTAAGCCCCGTCTTTCTTCTCCCTTGCATTCTGGAGTCAAGCTTTCTACCAATCAGAGCCACCCCCTCGAAGTTGATGCTACCTTATTCCATCAACTTGTTGGTGCAAACTTTTGTATCTAACCCACAATTGGCCTCCGACCCTTTCCTTGCCATTGGTCTTGTCCTCTGCTTATGCACCAACCTCATGGAAAGTCACCGGAAAGCACGAAAAGCATTTTCGATATACTCCGAGTGGCCGGGGCTCAGTTCGGGATTCATTGCGCACAGATCATCTCCCCATCGTTGATTGGTTTCACTGATTCTGATTGGGCTGGTGACCCTGATGATCGGAAGTCCACTGCAGGATATGTATTCACTCTTGGTTCAGGACCTATTACTTGGTCTTGTAAGAAACAAAGTACCATCTCCCTTTCTTCAGCAGAAGCAGAGTATCGTGGTGTAGTTGAAGCTAGCAAGGAAGCCATGTGGCTTCGTTAGATCTTGTCTGAATTTGGTCTTCATCAACAGCATCCAACTACACTTTGGTTTGATAATTAGAGTTCCATTCAGTTATGTAAAGATCCAGTTCAGCATCAGCGTATGAAACACATTGAACTCCACATACACTTCATCAGAAAGCTCATTCATGATCGTGTTCTTGAAGTGCAATATTGTTCGACCAATGATCAAGTAGCCGATATCTTTATGAAGGCTCTCACAGAAGCGAAGTTTACCAAACTTCGATCCATGCTTGGAGTTCAGGAAAGTTTTCATTAAGAGGGGATAGGCTCTAATGCCTCCTTCCTTCTCCTATTGTGTCACTTTTGTAAATCCTTCAATCCTATCCCAATTTGTTCTTAAGGGGGGGTTAGGATATTTCGACACATAGGAAATAGGCTCTTTTTGTGTCACCTTTGTAAATCTTTCAATCCTATCCCAAGTTGTTCTTAAGGGGGGATATTAGGATATTCCGACACATATGAAATCGTTAAGAATAACTTAGTCTAGTGTAGAATTAGGTAAAGTGTGTTTCTTTACCATGTACATTTGTAACTTATAATCCGACGCGTCACGATTTGCAGATCCCGACTAAGCACTTCCTCACCTTGCACAACGACACTTGATCTGTGGCTTAACACCCGATTGGTCCATGATCTCTATTTAAAGAGCATGGAGGGTCATTTGTCTGGTAACCATTTATGAGAGAAACATATGTAACTTTTCTTTTTATATTAATAAATTTCCTGAAGTGGCCGTGTTGGCTCAGGCTGTGGACTGTTTCCCTCTTTGAGGGTTTTAACCACGTGATTATACTAGTGTACTGATTTGTGATCTGTTTGTGAGCGGTGACCTTTGGTTCTTGATCTACAGAACTTACCCTGTAAATTCCTACAACACTCGATGTTAGGGTCTTAAATTGGGTATGTATGCATCAGGTCGCATCCCTTTGCATAACACTGGACTCTGTGGAATATCTTTGTGCGCCCCTAGGTACCATCACCTACCGTCGTACCACCCTGCATCATATTCCATCCCACATGCGGCAACGCATACACCACTTTGTTAGTAACCCCTCCATTATGTGGGCTACATCTCCCCATCTGCCCTGAAAGACTTGAGCGGCCTGGCTCCTCACATGCCAATGAGAATAACACTATTGCGCCTATCCTCAGTAGCTTAAATGTCCAATATACCAATGAGAGAGCACCATCTCCATGTAATGCCCTGTCTGGTGGCATGTCGTGTGAAAATTCCTCAAATCTGGAATCCTATTGCAACAATTGGTATTAATTCTTCTAATTGATAAATTAATTATTCAGTTTATTGCTACTACAACATTGAATTAAACACACTGCAACCTTCACTAAATAAACTGCGGAAAAATACAAGTGCGGAAAAAAAAACTGAACAAGAGCAAACCATAGACACATCTGACATAATTATTTTTGGACTAATGTCCCCGGAAAAACCCAATGCGGGAAAGCTGGTGCAGCAAATGAGGGTTGTATTATTATGCAGTAGTAATTTCTAAATACAATCTCTGGATGCCTTTTCTGGCAATCCAGTTACAAAGAATATCACTGACGGAGAGATTAGTGAGGTTACCTCACACTATCACGGGAAATATCGGTTGATCCCACCACTGAATGAGTTGCCCTTGACAACCTCTGTGCAGTCCCAACATAAACCCTCCTCGGTACAGTGTCACCCCTTCTGTGGATCGATTTGTTGCCTAGGAACTTCGATTTCTACCTCCCGATCTCACACCCTGGCTTCCGGATTCTGCAATCGATTCCTTCAACAAATTTCTGGATTCCCTCTTGGCCTCTGCGTAGCCCTGCATGGCGTTGTGTCAGCCTCTGTAGCTCTAAGCTAGATCTGTTGAATCTCTCTATGCCTTCTCTAGTGATGATTCTCCAACCAAGAAATATTTATCTTCAGATACTATCCTTGCCCCTCTGTGCAAAGAATCACTTGATCGATATTTCCTCTAAGAACTGCTCACTTCAGAAATTCGATCTCTTGATCCTTACTATGTGTTTTCCAAACGACCATTCAATCCCTTCTTATAATTTGTTGTTGTCAAGCTTTCACTTGACCAGATCTCTCCTCAACTCTTCCTCCTGAAGTGTTGACCACATCTGCTCCTAACTGGGAAGCGTGGCCCTGCCCAAAATGATTTGGAAAAAATCTTGCTACTCCTCCATGGCCGCGTTAACGGCTAGCCTCACCATAGTTTTCAAAGATGGGGTGGATCCCACGGCTGTCCACTGGTCTCGAATCTCCAGAAGTCTCGTAAGGAACGAAGCAATGCATCCCCCCTTCTACATCTGGATCATCCGGAGCTTCTGCTCCAAGTACATCTTCTGCTGCTCAGAAATTCCTTCATACAATAAGGACAAGGCCTTCCAAATCTCCCTGGCGATGTTCTTGCCAGCTACATGAGAGACTATGTGATCCTTGACACCATCAAGGATCATCCTCTTGGCCTTTGCCATATCGGACCGGTACTTCTTAAGTTTATTCGGATCTAAAGGTACAAAAACCACATTCACCATGAATGTCTTGAGATCGTATTCATCTAGAAGGCATTAGAGGAAATTTCTGCCTAAAAGTGCCCAAGAAATTTTCACGTAATTTCCATGTCATAATATGTAAACCAATTAAAATCCTTTAAATTTAAAAAGAGGTACATGTAAATATTTTGGAGGGAAAAGAAGAAAACGTATTTTTTTTAATTGTATTTTTGGCTTTTCTCCTTCTAGGTTCACTCAAATTTCAAGTGTACACACTTGTTGGATGCGGAATTAAATTATGCAGCCAATGAGTATCCATTATGCATACTTTTGAGAAGACCCACAATGATAGAAATTGAAGATACATTAAAAAAACGTGTTGAAACACGTTTTTCTAATGTACCTTCATTTTTTTTTCATTGTGGGTCTTCTCAAAAGTATGCATAATGGGTACTCGTTGGATGTGGAATTTGGTTCTGCATCCAACGAGTGTCTACATTTGAAATTTGAGTGAACCTATAAGGCAATAAGCCCAAAATACAATTAAAAAAAATAGTTTTTTCATTTCCCTCCGAAATTCATAACTCTTATTTTATTATTTTAACTATTATTTTTCCTTAGGAGGCCACTTTTAGGCTAAAATTTCCTCTAATGAATTGGATCATTTCCTTCCAAATTACGTAGTTGGAGGAACCCTCCAACTAGTCCTGATCTCTAAGACCATGAGATGCCATCTCAACCAAACAACTGTCGAACTGCTGCGTCTTTCTCCCCCATTGCGCAGCACTAGGCAAGCTTAAGCACTCATTTTGGAGCTCGTAGGTCTGTTGCCCTGATTTGCTGCTCAGATCCTGGAAAAATGTTGAATTCCTCGACTAGGAACTCACTGAGGAAGAATTCCCCGCTATGTGCTCTTTTCTTTCTTCTGACACTTTTCTGCCCAACAACTACTTGCAGAAAAATTGCATCCCTCTGGCTCTGCGTGAAAGCTCTACTAGGTAGCTCCCTCTGCCTCGGCAAAATCTCGAACCAAAAGTCCTACCTCTCTGTCGACTCACTCAGAGAGAGACAACCTCGAAAAATCAACCCTTCTAGCTAAAACTGCGCACTCTTCTTGGGGATTCAATATGTTGTTGCTACAGAAATTTGGCCTTCACTTTCAACGTCAGATCTACTCTTCATTTTTCACATCAAATGCTATGATAACATGTGAAAAATCCTAGATCTGACAATCTTAGGAATCCTACTGCAACAATCTAAGTTTACTTCTTCTATTATGTAAATGTAATATCCCTTTACAGGGATATTCTTCAAACACAAGCAAACTCCAACTAGAGATGGAATGGGAGGGCGTTTACCAGATATTTCACCTCTGAGAAGAGGGTGAGATCTGGAGGCTACCTGGCCCTTTCCAGACTCTGTCTAAGAGTATGGGTTAAGACACCAAGTGGTATAGAACTAGAATGATCGAAGATAGAAAAATAACAGTAATGCAAGCATACAATAGCACAGATAGAATGCATAACAAATACTCCAGAAATATAGAGAGAGAATGCTAAGCCATTTTATTATACTGAGAAATATAATGAACTACAATAGATGATCAGAGTGATGGCACCTAGACTTGCTCAAGGCAAGTGAAGAAATACTCTCAGAATGTCCAAGAAATGGCTGCTCTCTGAACTGCATCCCAACTGCTGGAAAACTGCCGTGTAGCTGCTACTGCTGAAATGAAATGATGATTTGGGGCTGTTCCCCTCCTCGGAATGAGCTGAAAATCTAGAATCCACCTCTACTCACCAATCGCAGCAAAACCCAGAAACCATATCTGAAATGGCTGACCCCCGAAAATCACTCCCTTAGGGAATTACACTGTCCTCCAAGGCTCTGCGCAGAGGCTGAATAGAAACCACTGAAATGCAGCCTCAAACTCCACCAAAATCCTCCAACAGGCAAGGGTTGGTCCCTTGCTCAATCTCCAAGCTCAAAACCCCTGCAAGAAACTCAATCCGGAGCTCCCCTAGAATGGGCTGCGTCCTCCCTCTCAAGACTGCGCAGTCTCTGAATGCACAGCTTCGCAAGAAAACCCAAACACCAATCCTCCTACAAAATGATGTTGAAACTACCTTGCCCGAGCAACCACTCGAAGTCCCCCGGGGCTAAGGGTGAGATCTTCGATCGGAGACACTCGATGCACTAAACAGTATTGCAGACAGGCTAAACAGCCAGCGTGCTCAAGAAGTCAAAGTGACTAGCTCAAATGCATAAACTCGAATGACCAAATGAGGAGGCTCCTCTCTCTTTTATAACGTTGGCCTCTCTCAAAACCCTAAGGCCCATCTCCTCAATGTAGCCTCCCTCTTGCCACGTGCTCCTCTCCATTTGCGCAGTCCCTCCTAGTGCATACGTGGGCCCTCTCTCTACGTGGTCCTTGGCCCCCCTTGGCTCCCTTAAAGTTACAACGTTGTGCTACTAGAGAGTGAATTTATTCCCAAAGTGAGTTATATCCCCCTTTACTCACCTTTTTATTTATAAATAAACTATAGAAGGCAAAATTGAGCAAAATCAAATATTCCAATTAGCCATTGCTAATTAGGAATATTATAGTCTCCCCCGGAGAAATGTTGCTTGTCCTCAAGCAACTGAAGTGATGGATGCTGCAAAATTTTCTCACTCTCCCAAGTGGCATCCTCATTCGGCAAATTCTTCCACCTCACTAAGAATTCCCAGACTGTCCTGCTCCGTAGCTGCCTCTCCCTGGTATCAATAATAGCCTCTGGCTGCAACACCAAATGCCCCTCATCATCCGTGGGTGGTAGCTCATCTGTCACTGTCACCTGCTGCCCCAGTGCCTTCTTCAGGCATGACACATGAAAAACGTTATGAATCTTGCTGCGTTAGGGCAGCTCCAACTCATATGCAACCTGCCCAATCCTGTGTATCACCCTGTACGGCCCATAAAAGCGGGGCTTGAGCTTCTCAGCTCCCTTATGCTTCAGTGACGACTGTCGGTATGGCTGTAATCGTAGGTAGACCAAGTCCCCTACCTCAAATTGTCTCTCCACCCGACCTCTGTCAGCATACAACTTCTGTTGGTTTTGCGTTGTAGCCATATTATCCTTGAGAGCTCGGAGAATATCCTGACTCTCTTGGATCCAAATCTTGGCTCTTGGAGCCTTGCTAGCACCAAACATCACATTAGCAAAAGACAAAGAATGATATCCATACAAAGTGTAAAATGGAGACATACCAATGGACATGTGATGTGTAGTGTTGTAGCAATACTCCCCCAGATGCAGCCACTTCAGACATGCTCGCTGCTGCCCACTGACATAGTTACGCAAGTAGCCCTCCAGCCACTTGTTAACTATCTTCGTCTGTCCGTCTGTCTGTGGGTGATAACTGGTACTCGGTGTCAACTCCGTCCCCACCAATCGAAAAAGCTCCTGCCAAAATCCGCCCATGAAGCGGCTGTCCCTGTCACTGATGATGGTCTTAGGAAGACCATGTAGCCTGAAGACCTCTCTGAAGAACAGCTCGACCACCTGTGCTGCTATGTAGTGTGCGGATATGGAGAAAAAATGTGCATACTTTGTCAGTCGATCAACGACGACAAAGATACAATCCTTGCCCTACACCAAGGGCAACCCTGTGATGAAGTCCATCGAAATACTCTCCCATTTCCCCTCCGGAATGGGAAGAGGGTACAATAATCCTGCAGGATGGCTCATCTCCCTTTTATTCCTTTGGCAAACATCACACTCCCTAATATGCTGGAGTACGTCCTCCTTGAGGCCCTTCCATGAGAACCTCTCTCTAATGGCCTTGTAGGTTTTGGTAAACCCCTAATGGCCAGCCAATGGTGAGTCATGTGACGCCTGAAGTATCTTCTTCTTGAGTTGAGATCCCTCAGTCAAGAAGATCCTGTCCCTGTAGTAGATAATCTCATCGACCACCCTGTACTTGTCATCCGCCACCTGTCCATCCAGAACCTCACATGCAAATCTATCCTTGGAGTACTCTACTAAAAGTTGAGCCCTCCAGTCTGTGTCCAAGCTCATAAGAGACAACGTGGCTGGTCTACGTGAAAGGGCATCTGCTACCATGTTGTTCTTGCCCTTGACATACTCAATGTCAAAGTCATATGCCTGGATCTTACTGATCCACTTCTGCTGCCTCTCCTGTAACTGTTTCTGCTCCAAAAAGAACCTGAGGCTGTTGTGATCAGTCCTCACCCTGAACCTGTTACCTACTAAATACTGCCGGAATTTGGCCAATGCATACATAATGGCCAACATCTCCTTGTCGTATATAGAATACAACCTCTCGTGTGGAAGGAGCTTCCGACTCTCAAAGGCTATAGGGTGACCTCCCTGCATCAATACTGCTCCGATCCCCTCTCTTGACGCATCACACTCCAAAACAAATGGCTACGTAAAATCCGGCAATGCAAGCACTGGGCAGCTGCTCATCACCTCCTTGAGCCTGTCAAAGGCTTGCTGCGCTGTATCCGACCAACTGAATGCCCCCTTCTTCGTCAAATCTGTAAGGGGTGCAGCAAGCTGTGAGAAACTCTTGACGAACTTCCTGTAATAAGTACAAATGCCAATGAATCCCCGAAGTTCTGTCACGTTCCTCAGCTTCGGCTAATCTCTGATGGCCCTAATCTTCTCCTCGTGGACTCTCACTCCGTCCACCCCTATGATATGTCCCAAGTACAACATCTCCGTCAACCCAAACTCACACTTGGAGAGCTTGGCATAGAACTGCCGCTCCTCCAAAATGCACAATACTGCCTCAATGTGCTGGAGATGCTCCTCCCAAGTCCTGCTATAAATGAGGATATCATCAAAGAACACCAGCACAAACTTCCTCAAGTGACTGTGGAAGATGTGATTCATGTAAGATTGGAATGTCGCTGGGGCATTGGTTAGCTTGAAGGGCATCACCAAAAACTCAAAGTGCCCATAGTGACACCTGAAGGCGGTCTTGGGAATGTCCTATTCCCTCACGCGAATTTGATGGTTACCCGATCTCAAATCAATCTTTGAGAAGAACTGGGTTCCTCTCAACTCATCCATCTACTCATCGATCCTGGGTATAGGGTACCTGTTCTTCAGGGTCTTCTTGTTCAGGGCCCTGTAGTCAATACACATCCTCAAGGTGTCGTCCTTCTTCTTCACCAACACCACGGAAGAAGCAAAAGGACTCGTGCTCGGCCGGATGTGCCCAAGAGCCAGCAACTCCTAGATGGCCTGCTCAATCTCATCTCGATAGGCCTTGGGATGCCTATAGGGGGTAGTAATCACTGCCTGTATGCCCTGCTCAAGCTCAATGGTGTGCTCAAACCCCCGGTCCGGTGGCTGTCCCAGCGGAATCTCCCCAAACACTGTGGCATCCCTGTCAAGGATGGACTGTATCTCTGGGTGCACCGTTTGCCCTGTAGTCCCTGCCTCTGATGCATGTAGCTCCACTGCCCACTCTACGTCTCCCTTCCGGAAGACTGCCTCCATCCGATGAGCCGAAACAGTCTGAGGCGGATATGTGTGTTGTCCCCGTATCTTCTCATGCCTCCCTGTCTTCTCATCATCCCACTCCATCTCTAGGGCCTTCCAATATGTCGTGACCTTCTCTAGAGTAATAAGCCACTGAACACCTAGTACCATGTTGGTGTCCTGAATATTGACCACGAAAAAGTGATCAGTCAGTGTGTAGGTGCCCATCGTCACTGATAACTCTGGAACATAACGAGCACACATCATGGTCTGATCTCCTGGGACCAAAACTGAGAATCCATCGAAGCTCTCAGTCTTCATAACTCTCCGCTCAACCATCTGTGCATCGATGAAGTTGTGGGTTGCCCCATTGTCAACCAAAACTGATACTCACTGGCCACGTACTGTCCCCCGTACGCGCAGTGTCAAATACTTGGGAACTCCTCGCAATGCTGCAAGGGCCCCACTGGTAGGTGCAAAAGCCGCACACCTGCTGGTGGTGGTGGAGGTGGCAAAGGATCCTGCGATGCATGACTGTCTCCTGCCTCCATGTCATCCTCCTCATCCTCTTCCCCGCTGCTCTCGGAGAAGACCTCAATAAAATGTGCTTTGCCAGCAGCACATCTATGTCCCGATGCCCACGGCTCCTGATAGGTAAAGCACAACCGCTTCTTCTTCAGCTCCCTCCTGGCATCATCATCTATTTGTGCCCGTCCTGGATTCCCCTTTGGAGGCGGAATCCTCACATCCTTCCCCTTGGGCTGGAAAGCCTGTCTCTGGGGATAAGGTGTCCGAGTCTTGGGTAAGGCATCCTGTAAATCCCGGGTCCTGCTAATAGCATCCTGGAGTGTGGCTGGTCTAGTAGATCTGACTAGACCCCGAAGTGGCTCTGCTAACCCCTCAACAAACATGTAGATCATCCGTGCTACGGATAGATCTGGCACCATCACTGAAACCCTCAAGAAGTCTGCAATGTATGTCTCTGGGCTCCCGGTCTGTTTGAGCCTCGTCAGCTCAACAAAGTGTTGTTCCGGATCCCCCCGGTCAAATCTCTCTATCAATCTCCTGGTGAAATCGACATACGTCGTCACTGTGGAATGTCCGAGTGTAACCATCCCATGGAACCACCAGTCCTAGGCCTCACCATCCAAGTGTAATGTCGCCACCTTGATGGCCTCCATCTCTGACATCTGGTTGAGCTGGAAATAGATGTCCAGCTTCTCCACCCAAGACTTTGCCGAACTGTTTGATGAAACATTAAACGTAGGCAAGTGGAATCTGCTAGTTGTGCGGTGGGTATCTCCATCATGATAATGTCGGTGCCCTCTATGATGGTCGCGGGGTCTACTGTCCTGCTGGAGCTGAACAAAGTCTTTGAACAAGAGAATATCCCTGAACTCCTGCCCATAGGCCTGATACTCTACAAAATAATCACCCATATAGCCGGGCTCTGTCTCCTGCTGGGCTCCTGCCCCTGTGTCTGCTCCTAGAAAAGTGGGCATGGTAGAGCGTGTAGGTGCATGTGATGCCTGGTGCTAGGTAGCATCATGCTGAGTGGCAATACGCTTCGACAAATGGTGAGATGTACCTGATCCCTCACCAATCTGGAAACCCCTTGGGGTTTCACGCTGTCTAGCCTCCACAGCGGTGAATCTCTGCCCCATCACCTTGATCTGCCTCGCCAGATCCTGCACTGATCTGAGGAGTGCCTCCCCAAACTGTTTTGCATCATTGTCGTCTGCCATTGGCTCCCCCTTCTCTGCGTCCACCACAGGCTCCTCTTGTTCTGCGTCTATCACAGGCTCCTCCTACTCTGTGTCCACCACTCGAACACGATCCCCCTCTCCGTAGGTGTTCTCCAACCTACGCTCAATATCTCTGTACTTCCTGCCTCGGTAACAAATGTAGGGCTTCTCCCCCGGTGTCATAGACAACTAGCTCCACAGGCTGAGCCAGAACTATGCTCTGATACCACTGTAATATCCCTTTACAGGGATATTCCTCAAACATAAGAAAACTCTAACCAGAGATGGACTGGGAAGGCGTTTACCAGATATTTCACCTCTGAGAAGAGGGTGAGATCTGGAGGCTACCTGGCCCTTTCCAGACTCTGTCTAAGAGTATGGGGAAAAGACACCAAGTGGTATAGAACTAGAATGCTCGAAGATAGAAAAAGAACAATAATGCAAGCATACAATAGCATAGATAGAATGCATAACAAATACTCCAGAAATATAGAGAGAGAATGCTAAGCCATTTTATTATACTGAGAAATATAATGAAGTACAATAGGTGATCAGAGTGATGGCACCTAGACTTGCTCAAGGCAAGTGAAGAAATACTCTCAGAATGTCCAAGAAATGGCTGCTCTCTGAACTGCATCTCAACTGCTGGAAAACAGTCGTGTAGCTGCTACTGCTGAAATGAATTGATGATTTGGGGCTGATCCCCTCGCCGGAATGAGCTGAAAATCTGGAATCCACCTCTACTCACCAATCACAGCAAAACCCAGAAATCATATCTGAAATGGCTGACCCCCGAAAATCACCCCCTTGGGGAATTATGCTGACCTCCAAGGCTCTGCGCAGAGGCTGAATAGAAACCACTGAAATGCAGCCTCAAACTCCACCAAAATCCTCCAACAGGCAAGGGTTGGTCCCCTGCTCAATCTCCAAGCTCAAAACCCCTGCAAGAAACTCAATCTGGAGCTCCCCTAGAATGGACTGCGTCCTCCCTCTCAAGACTGCGCAGTCTCTGAATGCCCAGCTCCGCAAGAAAACCCAAACATCAATCCTCCCACAAAAAGATGATGAAACTACCTTGCTCGAGTAGGCACTCGAAGTCCCCCGAGGCTAAGGGTGAAATCTCCGATCGAAGACACTCGATGCACTAAACAGTGCTGCAGACAGGCTAAACAGCCAGCGTGCTCAAGAAGTCGAAGTGACTAGCTCAAATGCATAAACTCGAATGACCGAATGAGGAGGCTCCTCCCTCTCTTATAATGTTGGCCTCTCTCAAAACCCTAAGGCCCATCTCCTCAACGTAGCCTCCCTCTTGCCACGTGCTCCTCTCCATCTGCGCAGTCCCTCCTAGTGCATACGTGGGCCCCCTCTCTACGTGGTCCTTGGCCCCCTATGTTCCCTTTAAGTTACAACGTTGTGCTACTAGGGAGTGACTTTATTCCCAAAGTGAGTTATATCCCCCTTTACTCACCTTTTTATTTATAAATAAACTATAGAAGGCAAAATTGAACAAAATCAAATATTCCAATTAGCCATTGCTAATTAGGAATATTACAGTAAATTACATTTACAAAATTAATTCAAAATGAATTATTGAAGTAACTACTGAAGCGGCCTACACTTAATTAAATATGATTCGGAAAGAAGGAAACTTAGCAAGAAATCAATCCCACATAGGACACCTTTATTTTGGAGTAAGTCCCCATAAAAACCCAATGCGGGAAAACAGGCGCAACAAATCTGAGGGTTTTTATTATTAAGTAGTAGCAATTTATGAATACATCTCTGAATTCCTCAAGGGTTATTCAGTTACAGAGAGAGAAATACTGGCAGAAATAATTGTGAGAATACCTCACTCAATCACTGGAAAATCTGGTTGATCCGATCACTGGAAGAGTTGCCCCTGAAGGTCTCTGCGTAGCCTCTGTGCAGTCACTGTGTAGGCACTGTGTCACTTCTAAGCACTGCTTCACCCCAGCAAAGGATCGATCTGACTCCCGGAATCACAGATCTCAGCCTCCTGGTCTCACACCCCGACTTCTGGCTTCTGGATCAGTTCTGACAATGAAATCTCAGAAACCCTTTCAGCCACTGCGTAGCCTTTGCGTAGCCCTACGTGGCTCTGCGTCAGCTTGACTGGATCTGCGCTGGCTCTGCTGGATGTCTCTCTGCCTCTCACTGTTTTTGATTCTCCAGCTGAGAAAATCTCTTGCTCTAGATGTTATCTCTGGCCCTCACTTCATTGAATCACTTAGATCTTATCTTCGTCTGAGCATTGCTTCGTCAGAAGAATTTGATCTCAAGATTCACTCTGTGTCTGTCTTTCCAAATGACCCTTTAGACTTCCTTTAAAGTCTTCTCGTTGAGAAATCAATGACCAATATTAGATCTCTAATCAATGGCTAAGATTATATTAGACTTGATCTTTGATTTTCTAGATCATTCACACTCTGTTTTATTAATTCCCTTTAATTATTTAATTTCCCTAAGTGGATTTTTCACAAACAGTTTCTGGGTTCTTTGGAATACTCGTGCCTAAGCCTCTCCACAAAATTTGGGGCTTAGAGCACTTCCGATGTACCAAAAATCAACAGTGAATCCACACACAATCAATATGCCAAGACAACTCATGAAATCTATCTGCTCCCTTGTCAAACCATCCTGTCACAAGTGTTGTCTGGGGCTCTGATGGAGATTTGAAATGTGTGTGCACCCAAACGTCGAATCCATCACGCAACTACTACCATCACCTACCACCTCTATGATGTGATGGGAAATCCCACCTAGATCCCAACAACAGTCTGGCCCTCGAGTCCCTCTTATAATCCATGGTATATGCTAAAATGTGGAAATAGATGTATTTGACCACCTAGCATGCTCCATCGAGTACCAACTCGGTACCTCTTGCCATATAATCCCAAAGGAGGGATCGAATGTACAATCCCTTGTGGAAGGAAAAAGCCATCCAAGCGATGTGGTGTCATGATCAGCTCATGTCGCTCAATCGTGCTAACCTAGCCATCCCCTTGGGTATGTCTAGACAATTCTACCTCCCTCAATCCAATGCGTAAGGGTGGGCTAGTAATGTTGTAGATCTCGTCAGTGTGCCTTTGAAACGAACTGTGCTGAAATCCCAACGTGTGGTCTCTATGTTGCCCCACATCAATGTCTAGCCCAAATGATGGTTCCACATCCTCCTCCATCATGGAATCAACATGAGCCTCCAACTGCTCCTCCATAGACAACCTAACACGCAAGACATGCTCACCAGTCAACTATAGGTGACTATCGTCCGGTAACTCTGGCATAGATATGGATGCCTCTGTACCTATTAGCTAATCATCAATGGTGAAGATGTCTCCCGGCACCTCATCAACCTGTGGTGCACTGCTATCACCTGAGTACTCTATCACAATCCCGAATACCTCATCAATGGATAACATCTCATCAACAGGTGTATGCTCAATTGTCTCCTTGCCAACCATGGCCCCTTCAACTACTACTCCTTCTTCTGCCTTAATCCTCCTCATCATCCATGCATAATTCCACTGAATTCCCACTGATTCTCCAATTTGCTACCAATAACTCCACATCAGTTGCAATCATGTCTTGCCATCTTGATGAATTATCCATAATTTTGGGCATAGTGGATTTGTTGTATAATTGAGAAGTCTTGATTCCCAATTATGGTATGAATCAGCTGCTTCCACACATCAATCATCATTTGTTGCAGTTACAAATGGAAGGAGGCATGTATAACTTGGGTTTAAGTAGCATATGCTCAACTAGTCTTTTCACTCTGCACTTGCTCTTTGCCATGATCAATTCTGTAATCATAATTCAATGCAGATCGATGATGAATTGTCAAACATTAAGATGCCTTGAGTACTATAACCCTCAACACATGAATTTTTTAATGAGGTTATTAAGTTTTTCCTCCATCTAGCAGAAATTTCTCTAGGTAAACAAAACACTTCCATGTGGGATAAATGGTTTCAAGCTCTGCCATTTCTCAATTTTGGACTCCTGTATCTTGTTATGTGTCTTCAGTTTATCATCTCTTCCTTTGCACCATCTCTATCACTAGCCTTTGTCATCGGTTTTTACGCTCTAAATCCATATTCCGTCATTCCACTTGCTACATGGTTTGATAGGACTCAGGAGTGCTTGTGTTTGGCTGTTTGTGTGTTCTTGTCCTCCCCCTGTCAAGCTCCTCCTATCATGGTTCTATACTTTGGCATCAATTTTCGAGCTTCCTTTGATTCCATTGCTTTATCACCATGCTTGACCCCTCTTGTTCCTTTCCACGCCCCTCTCCCATCCTATTCGGCTGAACTGTTTCACACCTCCTTCCCATCCTCTCTTCAAGCCTGTTACAATGTCCTAGAGAGGTTTTGGTCTCTCCAATCCAAATTCCAGCAAGAATGAGCCTTACCTGCATACTTGAGCTCAAGCAAGCACCGAGGCAGTGGCTTGCAAGTACAGGGAGCACACTCATTGCTCATTGTAGGAAGAATTGGATGTTGCTAAGCATGAAGCTCAGATTGAAAGAAGTTTTCGATTGGACATACAAGTGGAACAAGATATGTGTAGTGGGTCCTAGACGCAAATAACACTTGTACCAAGCAAACCCAGTACATGCAAACTATGGTTATGTATTGGTAGTTAAAAACAATCGTGGGAAAGGTGCTGGTTGAAAGGAATGAAGCCCATGAATAAATATTTTCATGCATCAATGCTTTGAAATAGTAAGTCAACAAAAGGGACAACAAAATTTTAGTGTTTTCCAAGAAATTGGCAAACCTGGAATTTCACAATAGTGAAGATAATGACCAGGCCCTTGCTTCTATTGAGGTGGACTCCCTGAACAGATAAACGTGTCTTTGGTTCGATTAATATTGGTTGTATATTATGAGTGTATTTTTATCAGACATGCAGATAGTTGTATAACTTTTTATTTACTGAAGTTATTGTCAGTCTTAGACCTGATTACTTAGTTAAATACTTCTATGTTTTGGAACTAGTCTTTAAAACTTCAGTCATGCTATTATACTTCTAGTCTGATTTCTCTAATGGTAGATCAAAAGTATTGTAGAAACCGTCTTTTAATTATTCCTAACTTTTACACTTAATTTCAGAGTTTTGCTAGAGAGGGACTTAGTGCTAATTCGACCGACAGGGTATATGACTGTTACAACTATCATTCTTCCCATGAACACAATCTAAGACATCCTTTCCATGAATAAATCTAAGCATATATATATATATATATATATATATATAAGTCAGCAATAATATGATTGAATGAAAATCAGCAGTGAAATTTCACAAAGAACTAGTCTATACATAGAAAAATACCTGGAATAGAGCTGATTACTTAATGATGGTTTCTCCTCGTGATGCTGTGAACAGATTACCAAGACAATCAAATCCTCCCAGCCAATCCAGGAACAATCCCAGACCCAAAGGATGTCTCCTCTGCCCCCGTGCCCAGATTTCCAAGAACCAGAGACTCCTTCCCAGACACGGTTTTTCTAACTTAAGCAGAATTCGTTTCTTTTCTCTCAAAACATCCCCCCTTCTCCTCCATATCTCCTCCCTTAAATAATCTCCCTTCACCGCCTCTTACTTCCCCCGAGGTCTTATCCTTATTAATGGTGATATTATATGTAATTATGGTGGTATACTTTTCATCATATTTGGATAGGAATACACTTTAAACAATCTTCCTCCACCGCCTCTAACCTCTCGAGGCCTTATCCATCTTAATGTTGACATTAAATGTTTTTATGGTGAGGTGATCCATATTAATGGGGTTATGAATATAGGTATGGAGGTGGTTTATACGATTGTCTTAATTATAGAATATGGGACTTTACATTTAAGTATTTTTAATATTAATTTTTAAATACTTGCATATCCACTTTTAACTTTATTATATCATTTTCTTTTATTATTCCTTTTACTCAGTTAAACTTAATATAAATCTGAAATCTTAATATTAAGTCCTTAACTATGAAATCTTGATATTCGTATGTAGGTGTACTAGTGCGATGTGTGCGATATAGGCAGGTGTAGCTATCAAATGCATACATCGTACACACGTTAATATGATTTTGTGTATAACTTGGGAATGGGTCATTACATACTTCCTCCCTTTCAGAAAACTTCGTCCCGAAGTTCATGGTTTTATATATACTTTTATCAATATTGCGTTTTCAGATATTAGGGTGATAAAACAAAAAAACTTGTAATTTTAAGATTGAATTTCCATTTGAATAAGTATGTATCTGTAATTTAATTGTTACTTCCCATCTCAATCGAATCTCCAACTATTCTAAAATCATCCTATCCTTTCTAATCTCTTCCACTCCCATCCTATCCATCCTCTACAGGAATATGCCATGGCATCAGTTTTATTGATCCATTCATAGACCTTAAGGGTATCAATGTCGATTACGTCGACCTGACATGCTTGTAGGCATCCGACAGTCATCATCACACGTCTAGGGGAGCGTGACTCACACAGTCCTCCCATGACTCCAGGTATTGGAGGATAAACGGTGGGCAACACTTCCACCCCTCCCAGTAGGACCAGGGTCAACACCCTATCGTGGGATCTCAGGGAGTCTCAACTGTTCTTGGAAATCTATCATCACGTAGATTGTTTCGGTGTAATATCCCCTACGGGAAATAGACAGTAATACACAGAAATACAAACAAGCAGATATATAGAACAAAATGCCGGAACCAGAATATGGAACAAATACACATAAAATGCCAGAACACTAAGCCATTTTATTAATCTGAGAATACATGTATATGGGTACAAAGATAATCAGAATGAGTGCACCTATCCTTGCCCTAGGCAAGTGGAGACCCTCTCAGAATAAGAAATGGCTGCAATAGAGACTGCGTCCTAGCTGGCTGGAGAAACTGCCGTAGAAAACTGCTGCTGCAATGTACTGGAACTAGGGGCTGATCCCCTCACCTGAATGAGCTGAAAACTGGAAGGCTAGTTGATCTCAACCCTCCGGACAAAACCCAGAAATCGTGAAGCAAATGCTCCACCTCCGAAAATCCGCCAAATAAATCCCCTCCAGAGAAAACGCTGTCTCTCCCAGGAACAGCGCAGAAGCCCAAGAAAACGCTGGGAAAAAGGGGTTGAATCCTCCTGCAAAACCTCCGGATGAAATAGAAATCTCCTCAAGGCTGGAAAACGCTGAAACCACTGCCAAATAACCACCCAACAAAGCTGCTCAACAAAGACTGCGTCCTCCCCAACAGAAACTGCGTCCTCTCTCCTAGACTGCGCAGTCACTCAAAAGGGCAGCTCCTCTGCAAAACTTCCACCAGAAAACCACTGCAAATCACCAACTGGAACTGAAGGAAAAACCTTGCTCGAGCAGGCACTCGAAGTCCCCCGGAGCCAAGGGCGAGATCTCCGACCAGAGACACTCAGTTTGCACTAAACAGTGCTGCAGACCGACTAAACAACCGGTGTGCTGAAGTAGACAGAAGTCTAGCTCTCAATATCAATATCATATCAACAATGCCAAATGGAGTGGAAACCCCACCTTTTATAGTGCTAAACTCCCTCCAAAACCTTAACTGCGTCCTTCACCCTCCTTGGCCTGCGCAGTTACCTTAGGGTCAGCGTGAGGCCTCCCCTCATACAACGTCAATCAACTAGGAAAGCACTTTATTTTATAAAGTGAGATGACCCCTCTTATTTCTCACTTTATTTATTATTTTTAGCTAAAGCGGCAAAATTAAACAAAAATGAAATATTCCAATTAGCAATGGTAATTAGGAATATTACAGTCTCCCCCGGCAGAACGTTGCTTGTCCTCAAGCAACTGAAGTGATGGATGCTGCAAGATCCTCTCATCCTCCCAAGTGGCATCCTCATCCAGCAAGTTCTTCCATCTCACCAAGAACTCCCTGATCTTCCTGCTCCGCAGCTGCCTCTCCCTAGCGTCAATAATAGCCTCCGGCTGTAACACCAGATGCCCCTCATCATCTGTAGGTGGTAACTCCTCGGTGACTGTCACGTGCTGGCCCAGTTCCTTTTTCAGGCATGATACAGGAAAGATGTTATGAATCTTGCTGCCTTGGGGCAACGCCAACTCATACGCAACCTGCCCGATCCTGCGTATCACCCTGTATGGCCCATAAAAACGGGGCTTCAGCTTCTCCGCCCCCTTCTGCTTGAGCGAAGACTGTCGGTATGGCTGTAGCCGTAGGTAGACCAAGTCTCCTACCTCAAAGTGTCTCTCCACCCGACCCTTATCAGCATACAACTTCTGCTGATTCTGTGCTATGGCTATGTTGTCCTTGAGAGCTCGGAGGATATCTTGGCTCTCTTGGATCCATAACTTGGCTCTCGGAGCCCTGCTAACACCAAACATCATGTCCACAAAAGATAAGGAATGATATCCATATAAAGCATAGAAGACATACCAATAGACATATGATGCGTTGTGTTGTAGCAGTACTCGCCCAAATGCAGCCACTTCAGCCATGCCCTCTGCTGTCCACTGACGTAGTTACGCAAGTAGCCCTCCAGCCACTTGTTAACTATCTATGTCTGCCCGTCCGCCTAGGGGTGATAACTAGTGCTCGGTGTCAACTCGGTCCCCACTAATCGGAAGAGCTCCTGCCAGAATCCGCCCATGAAGCGGCTGTCCCTGTCACTGACGATGGTCTTGGGTAGACCATGTAATCTGAAAATCTCCCTAAAGAATAGCTCAGCCACCTGCGCTGCTGTGTGATGTGCGGATATGGCGAAAAAATGGGCATACTTCGTCAACCGGTCAACGACTACGAAGATGCAATCCTTGCCCTGCACCGTGGGCAACCCCGTGATGAAGTCCATCGATATGCTTTCCCATTCCCTTTCCGGAATGGGAAGAGGCTGCAACAACCCTGCAGGATGGCTCATCTCCCCCTTGTTTCGCTGGCAAACATCGCACTCCCTGACATGCTGGAGTACGTCCTCCTTGAGGCCCTTCCATGAGAACCTCTCCCGAATAGCCCTGTATGTCTTGGTGAACCCCTGATGGCCCGCCAATGGTGAATCATGTGAAGCCTGGAGTATCTTCTTCTTGAGCTAAGACCCCTCAGTCAAGAAGATCCTGTCCCTGTAATAGATGATCTCATCGACCACCCTATACCTGTCATCTGCTACCTGCCCATCCAGAACCTCGCATGCAAACCTATCCTTGGAGTACTCAACCAACAGTCGAGCCCTCCAATCAGCGTCCAAACTCATGAGTGATAATGTGGCCGGTCTACGAGAAAGGGCATCATCTACCACGTTATTCTTCCCTTTGACATACTCTATGTCAAAGTCATAGGCCTGGATCTTGTTGATCCACTTCTGATGCCTCTCCTGCAACTGCTTCTGCTCCAGAAAGTACCTCAGGCTGTTATGATCTGTCCTCACCCTGAACCTGCCACCCACCAGGTACTGCCGGAATTTGGCCAATGCATGCATGATGGCCAGCATCTCCTTGTCGTATATGGGATACAACCTCTCGTGTGGAAGGAGCTTCCGGCTCTCAAAAGCAATCGGATGACCGTCCTGCATCAAAACTGCACCAATCCCCTCTCCGGATGCATCACACTCTAGGACAAAGGGCTGCGTAAAATCTGGCAACGCTAATACAGGACAACTGCTCATCACCTCCTTGAGCTTGTCAAAAGCTCGCTGTGCCGTGTCCGACCAATTGAATGCCCCCTTCCTCGTCAAATCTGTGAGAGGTGCAGCAAGCTGAGAGAAGCCTTTGACGAACTTCCTGTAGTATGTGCAAATGCCAATGAATCCTCGAAGCTCCGTCACATTCCGCGGCTCTGGCCAATCTCTGATGGCCCTGATCTTCTCCTCGTGGACTCTCACCCTGTCCACTCCTATAATGTGTCCCAGATACAACATCTTTGTCAACCCGAACTCACACTTGGAGAGCTTGGCATAGAACTGCTGCTCCTCCAAGATGTGCAAGACTGTCTCAATATGCTGGAGGTGCTCCTCCCAAGTCCTGCTGTATATAAGTATGTCATCAAAGAAAACCAGCACAAACTTTCTCAGATGACCCCTGAAAATGTGGTTCATGCAAGACTGGAAGGTAGCAGGTGCATTGGTCAGCCCAAATGGCATGACCAGAAACTCAAAGTGCCCATAGTGACACCTGAAAGCGGTCTTGGGAATGCCCTGTTCCCTCACGCGTATCTGGTGGTACCCGGATCTCAAGTCAATCTTCGAGAAGAACTGTGCTCCTCTCAACTCATCCATCAGCTCATCGATCCTGGGGATGGGGTACCTGTTCTTCAGGGTCTTCTTATTCAGAGCCCTGTAGTCAATGCACATGCGCAATGTGCCGTCCTTCTTCACCAGCACTACAGAAGAAGCGAAAGGACTCGTGCTGGGCCGAATGTGACCAAGGGCCAGCAACTCCTGAATAGCCCGCTCTATCTCGTCCCGATAGGCCTTGGGATGCCTATATGGTGTGGTAATCACGGCCTGTATCCCCTGCTCAAGCTCGATCGTATGCTCAAACCCTCGATCCGGTGGCTGCCCTGGTGGAATATCCCCGAAAACCACTGCATACCTGTCGAGAATAGACTGTAGCTCCGGATGCACTGCCTGTCCTGTATCCACTGCCTCTGAAGCCCGCAACTCTACCGCCCACTCTATGTCTCCCTTGCGGAAGGTCGCCTCCATCCTGTGTGCCGACACCGTCTGAGGTGGGTATGTGTGCTGCCCCCGTATCTTCTCATGCCTCCCCGTCTTGGGATCATCCCACTCCATCTCTAGGGCCTTCCAATCTGTCGTGACCTTGCCTAGAGTAATAAGCCACTGAACACCCAATATCAGGTTGGTGTCCGGAATGTCCACCACAAAGAAGTGATCTGTCAATGTATAAGTGCCCATCGTCACTGATAACTCCGGAACATATCGAGCACATGCCATGGTCCGATCTCCTGGGACCAAAACAGAAAACCCATCAAAGCCCTCTGTCTATATGCCTCTCCGCTCAACCATCTGGGCATCAATAAAATTGTGGGTGGCCCCACTATCAACTAAGACTGAAACCCGCTGTCCGCGCACTGTCCCCCGTACGCGCAGTGTCAAGTACTTGGGAACTCCCCGCAATGCGGCTAGAGCAACCCCAGTGGGTGCAAACGATGCCCCACCTGCTGCGGGTGGTGGAGGTGGTAAGGTACTCTGTGCTGCATAACAATCTCCTGCCTCCACATCATCCCCATCATCCTCTTCTCCACTGCTCTCGGAGAAGACCTCTATGAAATGTGCCTTCCCTGCCGCACACCTGTGTCCCGGCGCCCATGGCTACTGGCAAGTGAAGCACAACCGCTTCCTCCTCAGCTCTCTCCTGGCCTCATCATCAAACCGCCCTCGTCCAGGATTCGCCTTGGGAGGCGGAGCCCTCGTGTCCTTACCCTTAGGCTGGAAAGCCTGTCTCTGGGGATAAGGTGGCCGAGTCCTGGGTAAGACATCCTGTAAATCCCGAGTCCTGCTGATGGCATCCTGAAGGGTAGCCGGTTTGTTCGACCGGACTAGGCCACGAAGTGGCTCTGACAGCCCCTCCATAAACATGTAGACCATCCGAGCTGCAGATAAATCAGGTACCATCACCGAAACCCTCAAGAAGTCTGAAATGTATGTCTCTGCACTCCCAGTCTGTTTGAGCTTGGTCAGCTCAACAAAATGCTGCTCCGGATCCCTCCTGTCAAAGCGCTCTACCACCCTCCGGCTAAACTCGGCATATGTCGTCACTGTGGAATGCCCGAGTGTCGCCATCCCATGGAACCACCAATCCTGGGCCTCACCATCCAGATGCAATGTTGCCACCTTAATGGCCTCTGACTGCGACATCTGGTTAAGCTGGAAATAGATGTCCAGCTTCTCCACCCAGGACTTTGCCGAACTGTTTGATGAGCCATCAAACGTGGGCAAATGGAATCTGCTAGCTGCGCGGTGGTCATCACAGTGATGCCTGTGCCCCTGGTGATGATCACGGGATCTAATGCCATACTGGACCTTGAGATACTTGCTGAAGGTGAGAGAATCCATGAATGCCTGTCCGAAAGCCTGATACTCTGCAAAAATACCTGCCATCCGAGTCGGATCCATCTCTCGCTGCGCTGCTGACCCTGCGTCCTCTGCCAGGAAGGTAGGCATGGTGGGTCGCGTGGGTGCTGGAATATCCCTCCGTGCACCTCCTTGTACTCCTGCCCCTGTGTCCTCTGGCAAGAATGTGGGCATAGTGGATCGCGTGGGTGCCTGAGTCGTCACAATGGGAATAGCATCATGCACTGGTACGTGGTGAGACATACTCGATCCCTCACCGACCTGGAAAACCCTAGGGGTTCTTTCTGTCCTACCTCTACGGTCGTGAGCCTCTGTGATATCTCCTGCACGTGATGGAGGAGTGCATCCAGTTTCCTCTCTGCGTCTGCCATCGGGTCCCGCTGCTTTGTGCCCCTCATAGGCTGTTCCGCCTCTGAATCTGTCTCAGGTGGCTCCTGATCAGAATCACTTCCCCCGAAGGGAAACTTCCACCTACCCTCAACGCCTCTGCGTCTCCTCCGATCGATGTAGGGATTATCCCTGGGCGTCATAGACTGCTAGCACCACAGGCTGAGCCAGAACTATGCTCTGATACCACTATAATATCCCTTATGAGAAATAGACAGTAATACACAGAAATACAAACAAACAGATATATAGAACAAAATGCCGGAACCAGAATATGGAACAAATACACATAAAATTCCAGAACACTAAGCCATTTTATTAATCTGAGAATACATGTATATGAATACAAAGATAATCAGAATGAGTGCACCTATCCTTGCCCTAGGCAAGTGGAGTCCCTCTCAGAATAAGAAATGGCTGCAATAGAGACTGCGTCCTAGCTGGCTGGAGAAACTGCCGTAGAAAACTGCTGCTGCAATGTACTGGAACTAGGGGCTGATCCCCTCACCTGAATGAGCTGAAAACTGGAAGGCTAGTTGATCTCAACCCTCCGGACAAAACCCAGAAATCGTGAAGCAAATGCTCCACCTCCGAAAATCCGCCAAATAAATCCCCTCCAGAGAAAACGCTGTCTCTCCCAGGAACAGCGCAGAAGCCCAAGAAAACGCTGGGAAAAAGGGGTTGAATCCTCCTGCAAAACCTCCGGATGAAATAGAAATCTCCTCAAGGCTGGAAAACGCTGAAACCACTGCCAAATAACCACCCAACAAAGCTGCTCAACAAAGACTGCGTCCTCCCCAACAGAAACTGCGTCCTCTCTCCTAGACTGCGCAGTCACTCAAAAGGGCAGCTCCTCTGCAAAACTTCCACCAGAAAACCACTGCAAATCACCAACTGGAACTGAAGGAAAAACCTTGCTCGAGCAGGCACTCGAAGTCCCCCGGAGCCAAGGGTGAGATCTCCGACCGGAGACACTCAGTTCGCATTAAACAGTGCTGCAGACCGACTAAACAACCGGCGTGCTGAAGTAGACAGAAGTCTAGCTCTCAATATCAATATCATATCAACTATACCAAATAGAGTGAAAACCCCATCTTATATAATGCTAGCTCCCTCCAAAAACCCTAACTGCGTCCTTCACCCTCCTTGACCTGCGCAGTCACCCTTGGGTCAGCGTGAGGCCTCCTCATGTGCGTGTGGACCCCCAAGGCCACCCCTTTAAGTTACAACGTCCATCAACTAGGTAAGCACTTTATTTTATTAAAGTGAGATGCCCCCCCTTATTCTCACTTTATTTATTATTTTTAGCTAAAGCGGCAAAATTATACAAAAATGAAATATTCCAATTAGCAATGCTAATTAGGAATATTACATTCGGTAATCTTATTTCTGCAAGGTAATCATTGGTACACAATCTGCAATGTAAACACTCGTACACATATTACAGCATATGCATTTATATTGTTCATAACAAATTGTTACCCATATAACAATATCTAAATATTCAAAATACATTGATATTAATGATATTGATCCTAGAACTTATATAACATACTTGGTTTTAAATTTCTTGTCCACATAGGTATCAATATGTCCAATAAAATTTCTTATTTCAGATACTGCTTTTGTTTAGTTCATACATGTTCTATCTATGACGCATTTGTTTTAACCATTTTCAATCTGTATACTACTATGTTTCACTTTTATATTTAAAATGTAGTTACTCTTCTATTTCCTTTCCTTCAATCATATTTGAGATGTAATGAAATGAATCGATATATAGTTTCATCTATAAAGTTTAATCTATGATTTCATATGGTTGCAATGTTAATTTAAATGACATACTGCATATCGGTATCCATGCACCAGCATATATCACTAGAGTGAAGTAGCATTCTATCTTTATGGGTATCCATGTACCAGCAAAGTAAAACTCATCTTTACGAAATGTTTCAAAATAAATTTTCAAGTATCAAAATAGAGCAGTCATAAACATAAGAAGTTTTCAGTTCTCAAATTTTTTTAGCATAAGCTAGGGTAATTCTGGTAGAAAGTCTCAGCGTCCTCCCAAGTCGCTGATCTAGGATTATATTTGTCCCACTGGACTTTAACTTGGTCTATCCAGCGGTTCCTGAGCTGTTGAACTCTACGTTCCAGAATACGTAATGGTTCGACCGTTAGGGTTCCCTCGTCTGATACCTGCAGTTCCTTCCATTGAAGGTCATGAGATTTACAGCAATATAATGTCATAAGGCAGATACATGAAATACATTATGAATTTTGTGCAGGTGTGGTGGCAGTGCAAGACGATAAGCGACAGGTCCAAATTTTCCCAGGACTTCAAACGGTCCTATAAACCGGGGGGATAATTTTGTCCCCTTCCCAAACCGAATGGTGCTTTTATTTGGTCTGATGCGAATGAAAACCTGATCTCCCACTACATAGCTTCTATCTGTCCTGTGAGCGTTAGCATAACTTTTCTGTCTATCCTGAGCCTCTTTCAGTCCTTTCCTAATCAGTTTTACCTGATCCTCCATCTCTTGGATCAATTTTGGCCTGACGATTACTCGGTCTTCTAACCTGTCCCAACTCAACGGCGTTCTGCAGGGTCTTTCGTATAATGCTTCAAATGGCGGCATCCCGATTGAATTGTGATAGCTATTTTTGTAAGCAAATTCCACCAAGGGTAAGTACTTTTCCCAGTGCGACTGTTGGTCCATAACATACATCCTTAGCATATCCTCAAGTACTTGCTTTACCCTTTCTGTCTGTCCATCGGTCTCAGGATGATATACCGTACTCAAATTTAACTAAGTTCCCAAGGTCGATTGCATACAATTCCAGAACCTTGATGTGAACCGAGGATCTCTGTCGGATATGATTTTCTTAGGTACTCCATGGAATCTGATAATTTCATTTATGAATACCCGAGCTACATCAACTACTTCATAAGTATCTCTTACTGGGATAAAATGGGCACTTTTTGTTAATCTATCCACCACAACCAGAATGGCATTATGCTTTTGTTGCGTAAGAGGCAGCCCAACGATAAAATCCATAGAAATTATCTCCCATTTGGTCATAGGGATGTCGTGAGGTTGTAAGAGACCTATTGGGTGATGATGATCGACTTTTACCTGCTGACATTCAAGACACCTAGAGACAAATTGGACAATGTATTTTTTCATGCTTGACCAGAAGAAAAGTCTCTTAGTGTCAGCATACATCTTCTTTACCCCAAGATGTGCACAATATACTACTCGGTGTGCTTCCTTCAAGATGGTGGTTCGGATATCTCCACTATCTAGTATATACATCTTTCCATGAAATCGTAGAATTCTGTCCTCTTCTAGATCATATCCTTCGAACTTAAGTTCCTTCGAATAGTTGCTTTCGAGCCCCGACCTTACTTTTAAGTACCAACTATCTCTTACAAGATGTTCAAGCACTTGATCTCTCAAGTTCACCCTGATAGGTACGAGGGAGAATATTCGAGGTCTTTTACTTAAAGCATCTGCTACAACATTCTCCTTCCCTTTTATATATGAAATCGCAAAATTGTATTTGCTTAGGAGTTCACTCCATCGTCTTTGTCTTGCATTTAAGTCTCTCTGGGTGAATAAATACTGCAAAATTTGGTGGTCACTTTTAAGCACAAAGTTTCTCCCCACCAAGTAATGTCTCCACATCTTTAAAGCTAAGACCACCGCGGCTAACTCTAAATCATGCGTAGCATAAAGTTCTTCATGGGTTTTTAATTTTCTCGAAGCGTATGCTATTACACCTCCTTCCTGCATTACTACTACGCCTAACCTTTGCTTCGATGCGTCGGTACACACAGTAAAGTATTTATCCATATCCGGTACTCGCAAAATCGGTGCACTAGTCAATAATCGTTTAAGTTCAAAAAAAGTTTTATCACATTCCTCAGTCCATTCATACTTAACACCCTTGCGCTGGAGGTTTGTGATCGGCTTTGCAATTTTGGAGAACCCCTCCACAAACCTTCAGTAGTAACCTGCTAAACCCATAAAGCTACGCACTTCATGTGCATTATTAGGTATCAGCCACTCCTTGATTGTATTTACCTTTTCAAGATCTACAGAGATTCCTTTGCCTGATATGATATGACCTGAGTAATGGATTTCCTTCTGAAAGAAAGCGCATTTGGATAATTTTCCATATAACTTGTGCTCCTTGAGACAAGATAATACTATCCGAAGATGCTTTTCATACTCCTTCTCATTTTTAGAGTAAATGAGAATATCGTCCAAGAAAACTTGTACAAATTTGTCGAGATATTTGTGGAGAACGCTATTCATAAGGTTCATGAAGACTGCAGGTGCATTGGTCAACCCAAATGGCACCACAATGAATTCATAATGCCCGAAACGAGTTCGGAATGCAGTCTTAGAAACATCGCTCTCGCTAATCCTGAGTTGATGATAACCCGATCGCAGATCGATCTTTGAAAATACTGTAGCTCCCATCATTTGATCGAAAAGGTTGTCAACGCGAGGCATTGGATACCTATTGTTTATCGTGGCCTGGTTTAAATCTCGATAGTCCACACACAGTCGTAATGAACCATCTTTTTTCTTGACAAAGATTACAGGAGCACCCCATGGTGAAACACTAGGTCGAATGTGCCCTACATCTAACAGTTATTTCAGCTGTATTTGCAATTCTTGAAGTTCCGAGGCGGTCATTCGGTAAGGAGTTTTAGATATAGGTTCTGTACCAGGTTTCAATTCGATGGTGAGGTCTAGCTCTCTCTTAGGAGGCAGTCCTGGTAATTCCTTTGGAAAACATCCGGAAATTCTAATAGAATCGGATACTGATCTAAGGAAGGCCCTTTTTCTTTGCTTACCTCTTGAACTGCATACACTTAACAACCCTTCCTTAAGCACCACTTCATTTGCATAGCTGAGATGAAACGCAAGGATACTTTTCTCTTAATACCCTGAATTTGGATTGTCTCGCCCTCATCATTCATGCAAAGTATTGTTTTTCCGGAACAATCCACCCATGCTCGATGAGACTCTAACCAATCCATTCCTATCACTAGGTCGTAAGTACCTAGGGCTGTGACATATACTTTTAGTTTGGTCAAACAGACTCCTAGATCAACCTTGCAATCCTCAACACTTAATTCTACTGGTTGAAGGTCTCCTGAAGCCATTTCTACCTGTCTAAATCGTCCTGTTTGCAGGCTGCCAACCCACATTTATTCAATGCATAAGATGAAATAAAACTATCAGTAGCTCCAGTGTCATAAGATTTTGAGTTGTATTCCGTTGATTGTACCTGAAGATTCCACTACAGTGGATTGATGTGCTGCTTGGTTGTTGTTGACGACAGCATGGATTCTATGATTGCTTTGAGCATTTGATGATGGTTCTTTTCCTGTTCGCCGAGAGTTCTCCGGACAATCACGTTGAATATGAAGTCCTCCACACCCCCAACAGTCCACTCGGTTTGGTCCTTTTGCGTTTGATTGAGAAATCCTCGACCAAGAACTCTGTCCCCTGGTGCCGCTTCCTCTCCCATTCCTCCCTCAATTACCAGTCCCTCGAGACCTCCAAGCACTGATGTTTGAGGACGCGGAAGCTATTGCGTTTATGGTCCTGGGAGCTCCTGCCCCCGCTTCTCTTGGGGTAAACCTGTTTCCATAAGGAGGTGGTCTCGAGTTATTTCCTCGGAAGAAATTTCGGGGAGTCCTTCCCGTAAATGCCTGCAGTATTGGTTCAGCTGGCCTGAAATCCCTTTTTATCCCTAGATGTTCTTCTGCATAACGAGCACATTCAACCGCCTCTGCCACCGTCGGTGGCTTCCACATTCTTACCATGGCTCTTATCTGAGGATTTAATCCAAATACGAAACGCTCGGCCTGGCGTTCATCCGTGTCTAGACAAGGAACATATTTCACAAGTTCCATGAATTTTATCTCGTATTCTTCCACGGTTTTACCACCTTGGGTTAGAGTATGGAAGGCTCCGGCTTTTTTCTCTTGAAAGAAAGGTGGCAAGTATTTCGCACAGAATCGGTCCAAGAACAATTCCCAAGGAACGGTATCTGAAGTGAGATGCAGCTGTTTTTCCATATTCCCCCACCAAATCAGAGCATTCCCCCTGAGTTGGAATACAACGATCTTTGTTTTAGAAGTTGAAGAATATTCTCTTAATGCGAAGCATCTGATCATCCCTTCCAACCATGCTTCGGCATGTTCTCCAGCTCGTCCTCCAGAGAATTCTGGGAGTTTAATCTTTTGCAGTTCCCGTGAAATATCTTCTCTGTGAGGTTTGTCATCAAAATCCTTAGGCTTTTCTGAATGTCTTTCCTTTGAATGATGTCGTTCCTCCTTGTTCCTGGTCGACTGCGACCCTTTTAACGTTTCCAAAATGGCTTCTAATGAGCTCATCACAGTAGTGAGATCGGGTGGAGCAACAGGCACTGACTGCGATCTTGATGGTGGTGATGGCGGAGGTGAAGGTGGAGGTGGCGGCGATGCATTTCGTTGGCGCTGCCGCCTTTGGTACGTGTTAAACATAGTGACTTTTCCTGAAAATCATAATAAATTTGTGAGAAGTGGGTGAATTTTCAGACTGACAGAATATAATTTTCGTAAGATTTTGAGCTTGCATACGGGTATAGTTCTTTTGCTATTTTACCTGCAGGCAGGTCTTACTAGTACCGAGGTCAAGGAGGGTGGCAACGCGACCTCCTTGTCCTATGCAGGGTATTTTATGCGTACTAACTCTAGAGTGAAATGCAGGGGTTTTCACAGATCAGAGTTGTTAGTTTGTAAAACTTGTCTAGAATGTTTTAGTCCCTGATGCAGTGATAGAAGGGATTTAATGATTTCAGATACTTATGACTAAAACTAATACTTGAATATTAATTTTCTTTATCCTTGTGACTCTCCCTGTCTGCGTAATAAAATAAAATGAGAGAAAATTTTCCATCATGAAAGCATTTAAACTTTTACATTTAACTCATAACTTTCATGTGCAAAGTTATTTAATCCCCACCCAACGTGAATTATCTAGTTAAGCAAATTTAAATTTTTCCCATTTTAACTATAGTTTTAATGCATCACAATGCATATATAGCATACGATGCTATCATTCGTTCTCGGCATATGTAAAATTAAGTCCTATGGTTGGGCATTGACCCGAGGTCAAACCTTGTGGTCGTTTTTTTCTTTTTTTCTTTTAACATATGGTATATATATTTTATCCACCTACCACTACATACGATAATCCATATAAATTTACAAATTTAATTTTTAAAATTTAATTTAAAACACATTAAAATTTGAATAAGATATTAAATTTTTAATTCATATAAGATGTCAAATTTTAAATCGAAATGGATTACGTGGGGCCGCCGGCTGGTGGAGCCTCGACTGGGCTTCAAATCCCATCCAGTCCAATGGCGAAGGCACATAAGAGAGGCATAATGGTAGGCGGGCATGGTGATGAGGGAGAGGTTGCTAGGTCAAACCCCGGCTTCTGACCTCCGCGTACGTGTTTTTTGTATAGCCCACGAACAATGGCTAAAATTTAAACCATATGATACATAATATATCATATGCTCCGACGTTTATTTAAACCATATGATACATAATATATCATATGCTCCGGCAGTTAATAAACGGTGGCATTAATACATTGTATCTGTTAGCCCCCCTATGAAATTCTGGGCAAGCCAGCTGGGGGCTACATTGTTTTGAGCCTTCAAGGAATGCCTTTCCTCTGAAAACCCATCCTCCTTGAAGTCTCTTAATTGCTGTGCCTAATACAAATCCTCTCTGCTAGTACATTGCTCAAAAAGGGCCTATTATTCCCTCCTTTACCCCTGCGAAATATATCAATTCCCCTTCTTTTCCCTTTGTCTGAATTCCCTTTCTTCCCCCCCAAGATTCCCCCTCTCTGTGCCTAAATCCCCCAAAATCCCCTTTAAATTTCCCCATCTCCCTTATTTCCCTAGTTTCCCCCTCCAATCTCCCCTACCGGTACCCTTTGATTGCCCCCAAAACGCATTAAACATGAATTAAAATGATAAATTTTATGTTTTTGGGTCTTAGCCCTTCTTCTGATAGCCTCGCGCCCTTTTCCTTCCATAGAACCCGGTGCCGTGACCAAGGCTCTTTCCTTGTGGGGGCTCTTCTCCGTCCGTAGAGTCAAACCACAGAGCCCCCGTAGTTGACTCTTCGGGATGTGGGAAAGCCCGATCAATGGTCGTTATTCACTACGGGGGGTCGCTCCAAAACTCCCATGCCCGTACACCATTGGCCCCCCGTAGTCCATCTCCACCGTCCATTCGCCCGACAGATCGACGGCGCAGAGCCATACGTCATCTGCCCAGAACCCGCCGGTATTTTCCGCACCACCCATCTGCAGCAGGCGGTTTTCCCCGGAGAGCCAGCGATTCCACTAGCCGATCGCCATGTGTCCTTTGTACGGGAGAAAAAACACCCTCATTTCGCGCATTAACTTCCTGCTCAGGACGCCCAGCGAAATCCGTGTCAGCCGTTAGATCTCGAAAGCTCCATCCGACGGCTCCCAATCACCAGAGATGCACAATATTTAATGAAATTGCGCACGCGATAGCTCTTGTTCCGGCGCACCATCCGCCGCCCTCCACCGTTGATCTTAGCCCGATCGACGGTCCAGATCTGTCCATGCATTGTTGACCATTCCACCGTCGCCTGGATCCCCACGTCATCTGTCCACTTGGCCGTCCGTAAGCCACGTCGCCCCACGTGCATATCCCGTATCATTCAACCATTCCGACGCATATAACGTCCCGTTTTCGTGGTTTTTAATGTTTTTCATGCGTTTTTCATTCTGCAACGTCCGCCAACCTTACCAGAGCGATTTTTCACCATTTCCCCTGCAATTTTTCCCATCCATTCCATCTGCATGGCCATTTCCTCCGTCCACACTGCGTCCATTGCTCCGTCCATTGTTTTCTTCACAGGTTTGCTATGTTGCAGGGTTTCTAGAGGAAGAAAACCGCCGTTGTTCAGTGTACTATCTCAATGGCGAGCGGCGCAGACAAGATCAAATCCAATGAACTAGTACCATCATGAGAGAGTCAAGGAATGGGGCTGTCAGGACTTGCATTAAAGAAAAGCGGAGTTCAAACGCCGGAAATCCTGCCAGCGCCATTTAAAGCTCGAGCTAACTCGACAGAGGCAGTAATGAAGCAGCAAAGAATTTCAGTACAGAGAAGAGGGATTAGGGCACATAAACGAAGATCTTAAGCCCTAAATAAGAAATTAAAGAGGCGAAGCATCATTTTGAAGACCCCGAGGATCGACTAAAGGATCCCGAGCACAGGCAAAAGGTAATATCTGAGTTTTCATCAGCAGAATGTTTGTTCTTCATCAAGGACAGGGCGCCCATACAGTCTTTATTATGCACCGTGTCCCTGAAGGAGTTTCCCACCCTAACAACAGTTCGAAGAAACCAAAACATTTATGAGACAGACCTTTCAATAGTTTATTTTATTTTGGTTCAAATCACCAGAGGTACTTCAGCCAAAAGATGTCAAGATCATATCCAAAGCAGATCATTCTTTCACAAGGGAGGTGACAGAGATTAAATACATAGCAGATCAAACAGAATGGGTTTCGGCCCTGCATTCATTGTTATGTTTAAATGATACATTTAATTTTCACCCACTCCTTCAGTCGATCTTAGGTTCATCCTTTGCTATAAAGCACAGAAGGAAACTTTGTAATGGTTGTTGATGAGAAATCAGTGAAATACAAGTATCCTCCTCTTGAGACAAGTTCTCTGTGTATATTGTAAGATAGGCTGAGATTTGATGTATTCAGACTGAATGTTCAAGCTATGGGCTATGATGTACCTGATTGGTGTTGTTTTTAATATGACAAGCATGTTTCTTTGGATCCTGATCTAAAGCAGCTGGTGATGTTTTCTTTTCTCTGTGTTTAATTCTGTTTCATTTCATTACGTTTCTACTGGCTTGCATCAGAAGTTTGGCATAGGATTCACCCTTGTTAGGTTCCCTATGTTGCTGCTCTCCCAGCCCTCAATTTTTTCTGCTTATAAGTGTATCTGAATGTTGATTTCAATTGATTTAACCAGTGTAGTGGATGATATTGCCTGCTCTCTGATGTATGAATTGATGAAGTCCATGTTTAGATGTTCTTGGTAGGATTTAGCTGGAAGGTTTGGGAACACTGGGGATTAGTGTTAGCCCTGTCCACTAGGATCTTTGCAAGACCAGCTAGCCTTTCTAAGATCCCTTGTGATTACCTCTAATTCTGTCCAAGCAGGCCTGGAGTTAAATGACCTCTGGTCTGATCTATAGACAGAGTTGGTTGGTTCTCCTCCTTTCATTTTCAATCTTTAATGTCCCATCCCACCAATCATTCTTTAAGATCCAAATGCTCTAGATGACTAGCCCAACTGAAAGCTTGCACATTGAACACAAATAAATCCTTTCTTGACTCCATAGCCCAATGGCTTTGATGTTCTCTGAGTTATCTGTCTCTGCCTAAGCTTCCTCTTTGCTCATCCTTGTCTTATATTGGTCCTTCTTTTCCTGATTCCCTACAACCAAACTCTTAATCAAACAAACAAACCCTGAGCCCCATAACTAGCCTAACATTGAAAAATTGAGCCTCAAAGACATATGCCTTGGCAAATATAGAGAGATCCCTCTCTGGACCTAGGAGGGCTAGATCCTAAGGTCTGAAAGTGGTTCTGATGTTGTCTCATCTTTTGGTCTTGCCAATCTGGCCAAAACATGGGAACCCCAACAGTATCAAATATATGCGGTGGCATATATCATGTGCAGTTTATAAGGTAAGGTCCCAGCGATGGTTTTGAATTATATAAATGACGACATTTTTCAAACAATGGCACAGTGATGGCATTTTTAAACTATATTTTAATTTCTATTTATTTTCCCGCGATCAGATAAACCAAAACAGGTCGTGACCAGCTGTGGTGTCGACTTTAGACAACGCAACAACAGGGTATGCCCTATTCGTTAGTTGGCTTTACCTCTGCTACCCATGAATTTTAGAATTTTGACAGCGAATCCAAGTGTTTCCTTAGATTCTTCTTAGGCATTTCCCCCAAGACTTCAGGGATAGAATAAACAACCGTGCCTGGCGGAGTTACATACATCTCTCTGAAGTCGTAAACGTCGTTATCAGGATCTGGCACCTTCTTGATGAGGAAGTCACAGTGAAGAAGGCCAATTTTATGAAACTCGTCTTCATTTATCTTGTAATCAACCATCGGTTGACACAAACGTTTCACTTTCCGCTACAGGGAAATCCTCTTCTGCGATATCATACATGATCTCGTGATCCTTGAGTTTATCCGGTTCCTCAATAATTCAAATCTCTGGTTTCACAAATGTTCTCTGTCCTGGGGTCTATTGAGATACGTTTGGCTGGGATGAAGCTAATATTTACAGTGACAATTCAACATTTTATTTTATTTATTTATTTCATTTTGGAAGATTTTATGATTTTTGATCCACTTCTCGCACTCATTTGCAAATGTCCTTGTTTGTTTTGGTGAATTTATTTATGCTTGTTGATTATGCACAAATCTTAACTGTACAGATATTTGATTTTTACTGTTTTAGTTAGATGAAAGAGCAATATAAATTGTATTGATGTGCATAGCATAACAGATTCTATGGCTGAGTGAATTTTAAATTTTCTATTAAGCCAAGCAGGCGAGTGTTATTGCTCATGATGAGTGCCTTTGTCTCTTTTTTTTCTCACTCATGATGGTTCTTGCATCTGCAGCAAGTGTTGAGGCAGTACATTGCACCTTTGATGGAACTAGGGGATAATTCTGGAGTGTGAAAAAGTCATTAAAGGAATGCTCAATTAAGAACTGCTCACCAGCAGTAAGTGAGATCCTCAAATTTGTCTCTGTATATGAGAAACCTTAAGAATATAACCTAAAGCATCAGCTGCTATAAACATATAAATATGGGGCCAATGTCAACAATGTGTAATGGACACAACCTCTTATGATAGATGTCCATTCACACAGGCTCTAGAAGTAGGGCTATTTTTTTATTTTTTTAAAAAAAGAGTTATGACTGTGATAGTGAAGAAACTCTGAAAATATAGCTAAGAGAACTCTCTCTCATATCTTTAGCAGTCATATTTGATGCAACTCTCAACTTGAAGAAAGAGTTATGACAGTGTTAGTGGAGAGACTTCCAAAACTCGGCTAGAAGAACTGTCTTTCAGATATTTAGCAGTCATATTTGAAATTTTGATGCCACTTTCAATTTGGATATTTCTTTTTATGAGCCTTGGTTGTGACTGATTTCAGCTTTTCTTTCTTTCAGCACCTTCTAAGAGCTTAGATGTGCAGGAATCTCTTGACTGAAAATAAGTTTCAGTTGGGGATAAATCTCCTAATTCCTTCGTGTGACAATGACAATGACATTTCTGTGCTACCATTTGAGTTTTCTTCTATTGAACAAGCTTTCAAGGCTGCAGATTCTCTGGTGAGATGGTTTTGTTTGTAAGCCAAGGAAATTTCTCTACTGTATGTCAAATTTTGCATATTTTGATTATTTTTGCAATTGTGAACCTGATCCTCAGCAGATACAACACCAACTGCTGCTCTACCATTGCAATGATTTGCATCTGATCTACCATTGCAATGCTTTGCATCGTAAAAAGCTCTCATGGCAACAATTTCTGAGAGCCTTAAGTGAGCATAAGTTACACAGCGAACTACAAAGTCTCACAAATTTCTCACTAGATCTGCAAAAACCTCGTTTCTGAGTAGAAAACTAGAGCACAAAATGTGGTAAGCCAAATGGATCTACCTGTAGAACAGTCAACAATTTGTATGGGGCTTGCTCCCTAATCGAAGGCCTGAATAACCCCACTTATTTATTTGATAAATTTTCATGCTATAGACTGGAATTTTACAGAAATTGCAGGGCTTATTAGGTCGAAAAGGGTTTGAAACTACGCTTTGATACCATATGTAGAAACCGTCTTTTAATTATTCCTAACTTTTACACTTAATTTTAGAGTTTTGCTAGAGAGGGACTTAGTGCTAATTCGATCGACAGGGTATATCACTGTTACAACTATCATTCTTCCCATGAACACAATCTAAGACATCCTTTCCATGAATAAATCTAAGCATATATATATATATATATATATATATATATATATATATATATATATAAGTCAGCAATAATACGATTGAATGAAAATCAGCAGTGAAATTTCACAAAAAACTACTCTATACATAGAAAAATACCTGGAATAGAGCTGATTACTTAATGGTGGTTTCTCCTCGTGATGCTGTGAACAGATTACCGGGACAATCAAATCCTCCCAGCCAATCGAGGAACAATCCTAGACCCAGAGGATGTCTCCTCTGCCCTCGTGCCCAGATTTCCAAGAACCAGAGACTCCTTCCCAGACACAGTTTTTCTAACTTAATCAGAATTCGTTTATTTTATCTCAAAACATTCCCCCTTCTCCTCCATATCTCCTCCCTTAAATAATCTCCCTTCACCGCCTCTTACTTCCCCCGAGGTCTTATCCTTATTAATGGTGATATTATATGTAATTATGGTGGTATACTTTTCATTATATTTGGATAGGAATACACTTTAAACAATCTTCCTCCTTAATGTTGACATTAAATGTTTTTATGGTGAGGTGATCCATATTAATGGGGTTATGAATATAGGTATGGAGGTGGTTTATACGATTGTCTTAATTATAGAATATGGGACTTTACATTTAAGTATTTTTAATATTAATTTTTAAATACTTGCATATCCATTTTTAACTTTATTATATCATTTTCTTTTATTAGCCCTTTTACTCAGTTAAACTTAATATAAATCTGAAATCTTAATATTAAGTCCTTAACTATGAAATCTTGATATTCGTAGGTAGGTGTACTAGTGCAATGTGTGCGATATAGGCAGGTGTAGCTATCAAATGCATACATCGTACACACGCTAATATGATTTTGTGTATAACTTGGGAATGGGTCATTACAAGTATGGATTGTGTAATATTCCTAACATAAATATTAAGCATATAACAAAAGCATGCACTAGACAACAATAGAGAAAATAAGCACAAACACAGTATACAAGTACACACAAAAATTAGAACTGCTGAGCCATTTTATTAAAATTTGAGCTGAATAGAGTACATATAGAATGGAATAGGTGCACCTGGGCTTGCATAAGCAAGGTGAAGCAAAATCCAGGTGATAGAAATGTCCCCAAGAGCTGGAACCCTCTGCTCAATGTTCCTTTGCACAGACCCAGGAAATTGCAGCTGCAGCTACATTGAGAATGATAAGAATGTCCCTTTATAGTGCCCGGAATCCCTTGAAATTACAATTGTAGCTTCTCCCAAAATAACTCAGCAAAACCCATAAGGGAAATGGCTCAACTCCCAAGCACCTACTGATCCACAAAAGTGTGAATTGCCTAGTGAGATAGGCAGTATGCACTTCTAGAAAATAGCTGTAAGTGCCCCCCAATTCCACCAAGAAACCTTCTCCAACTCCTGGGAAATCTCTCTCCAAAATATCCCTTCCAACACCAACCCTCCTCATAGAAAAATTCTCTTTCTTCAAGCCCCTACGAATTTGTCCAGAATGGCCCCTGCACAGGCCCTAAAGCCACAAAATCCACCTATAGAATTTCCCCACTTTTTAGCTATGCAACAACCCAAAATCTCCAGCGAACCACTAGGCCAATATTCCCTTGAAAGCTCGGAATTTCTCCTCCTCAACTGTAGCTCCTCCAAGTGGTGCGAATTTCTCTAACTGCATCCTCCACAGGCTGAACTGATTGTTCAAACTCCTGCAATAGCTCCAGGAGCAGCTTGAAGGTGAATGAAGTTCCCCTAGGGATGGCAGTCGAAGTGCATCGAAGGTAGAGGGGAGATTTCCACTTGGAATCCCCTTGTGCTAAACAACATTGTGTTGTCTTGGCTAAGCAGCTCAAGAGAACTTTAGTTCAATTATCAATTTGTCAAAAGCCCTAAAATGAGAGCCTCACCTGCTATTTATAATTTGCTTCCCTCTTGCTCCTTGTGGGATCCCCATCAAACCTCTTCTCTCCTCTAATTCGAATTTCTCCAAGGGATGTGTATTCCCTTGGAGTGGCCCCCACTTTCCACTATCCATCGAATTTCCCTTTTTCACCCATCTTTCCTAAGTTTTGGCACCAAAATTGTATTCATTCCAAAATTGCGAAATTGTGAATCTCCCTTAGCTGATTTTAATGAGAAGGAACATTACATTCCTCCCCTCCCAAATGTTGCTAGTCCTCAAGCAATTGTAATGCAGGGTGTTGTAAGATATGCTCACCCTCCCAAGTGGCGTCCTCATCTGACAAGTCCTTCCATCGAACCATGAACTCTCCGATGACCCTGCTTCTCAACTTCCTTTTCCTTGTCTCCAAAATTGCCTCAGGTGTCAATATCAGGTGCCCCTCATCATCCATAGGAGGAAACACATTACTGCTGTAATCTGCTGCCCCAAAGCCCTTTTCAAGCAAGAGACATGAAATATATTGTGGACCCTGCTCTCTGGGGGAAGCTCCAACTCATATGCTACCTCCCCAACTTGCCTGGTTACCTTGTAAGGCCCATAGAAATGTGGCTAGAGCTTCTTTGCACCCTTCTACTTGAGGATGGACTACCTGTATGGTTGGAGCCTCAAGAAGACTAGATCCCCAATCTCAAAATGTCTCTCCACTCTGCCCCTGTCAGCATAGAGCTTTTGTTGATTCTGCGTTGACTACAGATTATCCTTGAGGGTTCTAAGGATATCCTGACTCTCTTGTATCCATTCCTTTTCACATGGGGCCCTACTATCTCCAAAAACCATGTCAGCAAACATTAGTGCGTAATAACCATACAAGGCATGGAAAGGATACATACCTATAGACATGTGGTATGTGGTATTATAGTAATACTCGCCAAGATGCAACCACTTCATCCAAGTGCTCTGTAGTTCGGTCACATAATTATGTAGGTAGCCCTCCAACCAGTTGTTCACTATCTCTGTTTGATTGTTCGTCTATGGGTGATAGCTTATGCTAGGAGTGAGCTTTGTCCCCACAAGACTAAACAACTCTTGCCATAAACCTGTTGTCCAAGTCGCTCACAATGGTCTTGGGAAGACCATGGAGCCTAAACGCCTCCTTGAAAAAAAACTTGGCTACTTGTGAAGTTGAATACAAAGTTGGGATGGCAAAGAAATGGGCGAATTTGGTAAATTAGCGAATTTTCCCATTATGGCCCTTGTGCAGGACCTAAAGGCACAAAATCCAGCTATAGAATTTCCCCAATTTCCAGTTGTGCGACCACCCAAAATCTCTTGCAAACCACTAGGCCAATATGTCCCTGAAAGCCCAGACTTTCTCCTCCTCAAATGAAGCTCATTGAAGTGGTGTGAATTTCTCTAACTGCATACTCCATTGGTTGAACTGGTTGTTCGAACTCTTGCAATAGCTCCAGGATCAACTCGCTAAAGGTGAATGAATTTCCCCTAGGGATGGCACTCGAAGTCCACCGAAGGTAGAGTGGAGTTTTCCGCTTGGAGTCCCCTTGTATTGAACAACACTGTGTTGTCTTGGCTACACAACTCAAGAGAACTTTAGTTCAATTGTCAATTTGTCAAAAGCCCCAAAATGAGAGCCTCGCCTCTTATTTATAGTTTACTGCCCTCTTGCTCCCTGTGGGTTCCACCCAATCAAACCTCCTTTCTCCTCTAAGTCAAATTTCTCCAAGGGCCATGTATTCCCTTGGAGTGGCCCCCACTTTCCACTATCCATCTAATTTCCCTTTTTCACCTATCTTTCCTAATTTTTGGCACCAAAATTGTGGTCATTCCAAAATTGCAAAGTTGTTAATCTCCCTTAGTTAATTTTAATGAGAAGGAACATTACATTATGTAACTATTTTGTTTTATATGGTAAGATAGTCTAATTTATGAAAAAAAACGAGGAATCCTCGATATGGATTTGTCCAAAAATCAGACTTTCATAACCCTAGTTCGACAAGAAGAAGTTGAAACATTTCTCCACGTGACTATGTAGCCCATCCATAGATCGGGCCAATAACTTTGTATAATTTAGATGAAAACCAACAAAATATCTTATGAAAGCATAATTTCCTTTACTAGAGCCAAGAGGAGAAAGTATAAAGAAATCAATCCACAAATTGTACACAAGACGTTTGAACCAAATAAATTTCTTATTATGGCATTAATGATCTCACATTTTCATAACATGGTTTGCTAAGGAGAGAAAGCTCTAAATTTATGTATGAGGTTTGTTGTTGCAATATCTAGCAGGCCTTGAAGAGGGAACCCTACAAGTCATAAACTAGACTAAGAGACAACAATGGGGTAGTGGCCTATTACCCACCACCTGAGGGTAGTATATATAGGAGATTTTTTTGTGAAAATTTCTCAACATAGAAACCCTACTGTAGTATCTTGATTTACTTCTCCTACTTGTTTGGTTAATTAACAAGTTATTTTTGGAAATATTCAGTAAAATATCAAAGCAAACACAACTGCAGCCTACACATACAGATCATTTACTGAAGCATAATGCACACATGACAAAGGACATTATTTTTTGGACAATGTCCCCGGAAAAACCCAATGCAGGGAAACCGGTGAAGCAACTCTTAGAGGGTTTATTTATTAAGCAGAATATTTGAATACAATCAAGGGCACCAGTGATGGGTTGCCCAACAAAGAATTCACGGCAGATGAACCTATCACTCGGAGACAAAAAATATGGCTGATTTGGCCGAGGAAGCACTCCTCTGAATAATAATGAATACGAGCCTCGCCTTTCTGGCCTACTGGAACCCTAGAGTTGCCCCTCCAACCTCTGTGTCAACTTCTCCTGTCCAGCGTAGCCACTGCTCAGCGCAGATTGCTCCTACGTCACCCCTTTGAGCTCAGCGCTGCCTCTGCGTTAGCTTCTCCTGCCCAGCGTAGCCACTGAGCAGCGCAAGCTGCTCTTGCATCACCCCTCTGAGACTGCCACATTTGTACTACAACTCCCTCTCAAATGCTGCATCATGTTGCCCATAGCACTGCCACTGCTAACTACTACACTGCAACTTAGTTGCTGAGAAGTAAGCAACTGAAGGACATCACCCAACAACTGACAGACAAGTCAGTCTGGCTACATTTCATCACTGAAACACCCTCTGCTGCTGCTTTGCGCTGTCTCCCTAGAGCCTCTGTGCTACTGTTGCTCTGCACTACGTAAGCAATGCCTCTCTGCGATGTTGAAGTCCCATTAGCCTCTGTGCTGCTGCTACCACTGCACTGCGCTGCTCCAATCTTCAGCGTTCAAGCACTGCCTTGTGCCTTTCCATGATCCTCTGCATCCACTGACTCCAGTCATCCTGCTACTGCCTTTAATGGATCCCATAGCTCGTATGTTATCCAAGAGTTTGGGCACCTCAAGGATCCTGTCATCACCATCTGTAGCTCAATCTACAGATCTATGTCGCCTCACCTCTTCTCTCGAGGTACATCGGCACTCATGGCCACATCATCATCATTGCCATCATCTCCTTTCGTTGTTTCTACCTTGGAATATGCATCTTCCTTGCCCTTCTTCTTAGAACAAGTATTGGTGAAGTGTCTCAATTCGCCACATCTGAAGCATCAGACCTTGGATAGGTCCTTCTTCTTCCCTTGTTGCCTCTGTCCTTTAGATGCTAGGGCTACATCTTCCTCCTCCTTAATCTTGACTCCTCCGCTGCTGAATTCCCTCTTGGTTATTCTCTCGATCTCCTCCTGTCGAAGGATTTCCCACATGTCCCCCCTATTTGGAAGTTGTGCTATGCACAAGATACTTTGGACAAAGGTCTCCTAGTCATTGATGACTGCATTCAGGGAAATCCTCACCATGAGTCCATCATCAAGAGTTGTCCCCATGGCAATCAGCTGGTCTCGAATATTCTGCAATCTAAAGATGAAAGGATCAATCTCCTCTCCGTTGTGCATCTAGAAAAATTGCATTTTATTCTCTAGAAGCATCTTTCGCTGGACGTAGCTACCTTGATACAACGTGATTAATGCCATCCACATCTCGTTTGTCGTCTTCTTCTCGACAATATGCAAGACCACGTGATCATTCACTCCATCCATGATCAAGTGTTTAGCCCGCGCCTGATTTTCATTAAACTTCTTTAGAGGATCAGCATCGGTCAACACAACCAAGATGTTCTCGGCATGGTCTCTGATGCCATATTCATCAAGGACTATCAGGACTTTGGCTTTCCACATGGCAAAGTTAGACACACCGTCTAACCTATCTGATCTCTCAGTCCATACGGAGTCATCTCTGCTCAAACTGTCAAAGAAAGTGCTCTTCTCCCTTCCCCTGCTTCTACACTCAGCAAAAGACCGGATCTGGGTTTCTTGGCGATAGAAACCCTCTACATAATATGCTCCCTCTGACAAAAGATTTCCCTCCTGGAAATCCTTCACCAATTCTGTCGAATCAGCCCTCTACGATCACGCCACTTGATGGAATCTCAGATTTCTTCGCTAGAAAATCTGCTGAGTAATTGTTTCCCCTTACTTTGTCAACCATATTGGGCATTGTTCTGCACCAGCAGAAACAATGCCCCACTAACAATTTTGAAGATCAGAAAATTGCACTTCCAACCACGGCAACCGGCACAACGTCACTCCCTCCTGGATTGCATCACCCTCTTGGGCCTACATCAACTCAGCGTGAGATTGACAGGCTCTGCGTTAGCTCTGCATGAGCAGACTGGCTCTGCTTCACCCCTGCAGGGTTTCTGTGTTGTCCCTCTGGTGCTGTGATGCCTCTTTTTGAATCTGTGCATCTTCAGCTGCCCTCCTGCAGCAAAAATTTCTTCAGCCCTATGCTGATGGCTTCAACTTGATCTGCAATCACTCTGATACCATGTGAAAGATTCTCAATATAGAAACCCTACTGCAATATCTTGATTTATTTCTCCTATTTGTTTGATTAATTAACTAGTTATTTTCTAAAATATTCAGTTGTAATATTCCTAATTAGCACCGCTAATTGGAATATTTGATTTTTGTATAGTTTTGCCGACTATAGTTAATTAATAAATAAAAGTGAGAAAGAGGGGTCAACTCACTTTAATAAAATAAAGTGCTTCCTAGTAGGAGCAACGTTGTGACTTAAAGGAGAGCCTTGGGGGTCCACACTTTGCATGAGAGAGGCATCACGTAGGCTCTAGAAGCAACTGCGCAGGCATAGGAGGAGCTTATGGAGAGAGGGGACGCAGTTAGGGTTTTGAGGGGAGCTAGCACTATAAAAGGTGGGAGTTTCACCTCATTTGGCATTATTGATATGTTGATGATATTGTGAGCTAGACTTCTGTCTACTTGAGCACGCCGGTTGTTTAGTCGGTCTGCAGCACTGTTTAGTGCGACTGAGTGTCTCCGGTCGGAGATCTCGCCCTTGGCCCCGGGGGAATTCGAGTGCCTGCTCGAGCAAGGTATTCCTTCAGTTTCAGCAGTTGATTTGCAGGAGATTTTGGTGGACGTTCTGCAGAGGAGCTGGGTCTCATAGAGTGACTGCGCAGTCCAGGAGGGAGGACGTAGTTGGTGTTAGTGCAGCTCTGTTGTGGGGGATTTTTGTGGAGTCCTCAACGTATTTCAGCTTGGAGGGATTGTCTATTCGGTTGGAGAGTTTTGCGGAGGGATTTGTGGCCTTTTTCCAGCATTCTTCTTGGGACTCTACGCTGAGCTTGGGAGAGACAACGTTTTCCTTGAGGAGGGCTTCAGTGGTGGATTTTCGGAGGTGGTGCATTTGCTTCATGGTTTCTGGGTTTTGTCCGGAGCAGTGAGTACATGCAGTCTACCGATTTTCAGCTCATTCCAGTGAGGGGATCAGCCCCTAGCTCCAGCACATTGCAGCAGCAACATTCTACGGCAGATTTCCCCAGCAGCTAGGACGCAGTCTCTATTGCAGCCATTTCCTATTCTGAGAGGGTTCTTCACTTGCCTTGTGCAAGGATAGGTGCAATCATTCTGATTATCTATTGTACCCATACATGTATTCTCAAAATTAATAAAATGGCTTAGCGTTCTAGTATTTTTATGTGTACTTGCTCTATATTCTAGTTCCGGCATTTTTCCTATATATTTGCATGTTTGTATTTCTGTGTATTACTGTCTATTTCCCGTTGGGGATATTACAGTGGTATCAGAGCATAGTTCTGGCTCAGCCTGTGGAGCTGGCTATCTATGGCAAATATGAGGATCACAATGCCTACATTCTTACCTGAAGTACCGAGGCAACATGGTCGTATACCTCTTGAAGATTATTTCAGAGAATGGAAGTCCTTGGGGGAAGACCTAAAAGCAATTTTGCCCTTCAAAGATTATTGTTAGCTCAGAGAGGATGGAGTTTCTAGCATACAGAGTTCAGATTTGCAGCGCACAGTGGGCAGATTCCATCTACCGACATTTGACAGATCATCCAGGCGCTCAGAGGAAGCTTGGGTGGAGAAGTTGGACATCTATTTCCAGCTTAATTAGATGTCGCAGTCAGAGGCCATTAAGGTGGAAACATTGCACTTGGAGGATGAGGGCACACAGGATTGCAGGGAGTCTAAGGTTACACCTAGTGTGACACAGGATTCCCCCTCATGGGAGACCTCCTTGGCCATGTCGGTTGATGTGGTAGTGGAGAAGGTAGAGCCTACCTCAGTAGAGCCATCCATCGAGGTGATGACCGGAGTCGTGTCCGAGTCTTCAGGTGGTAGCAGCACACGACAGATGGGTGAGGCGTTAGGAGATATATCCACCTTCGATGAGGCACTAGCAGGTACAGAGGTTTTGGATGATGGTCGCAGACAGCGGTATCATCGGCTTCGGACGAACCTTCGAGTTTTGAGAGAGAAGGCCACGTCAGTACGGGAGGCCATTTTGTTGCAGGACCAGGAGCTGGAGGGTATGAGAGTCACTTGTGCCAAGTCGGCGGCCAAGTTGGTCCGCATTGGGGAACGACTAGATTCCCTGATGGTACAATCAGAGGGCACGTTGGAGCGACAGATCATTCCCCTTCTGGCATGCATGGATGGGACTAGTAGTGTTGTTGGGTCATCTCTTCCCGTTGGAGAGAGAGAGGCAAAGCCACATAGTCAGATCTCATATGTTGACTTGGATAGCGGTATGGGAAGATCAGAGTTGCACAGGGTACAGCATCCACATGTTGAGGTTGGATGGCGAGAGATTTTGAGTTGGTACTCGGTGGAGCGGGCTATGGAGATAGTGATGGATCCGAGTGTAGCTCAGCAGGATTTTTTATGCATTGGGAAGACAGGGACCCCAGATTGGCATTGGGATCCAGGTGGGATCACCTACTGTCTCCCAGGCAGGTCGGCTGACTATGTCTTGGAGAGTACAAATGGCCTAGCAGTAGAGCATGTGCGGTTTCGGTCAGCTCCAGTGGCCAACCAGTTTATGGGCAGACTCCCTAGGTTGTCTTGGCATGACATTCATACACGGGATCACGGGGTGGTCAGCACACCTTGGCAGGAGCTTGTCGGAGGAGGTGGCATTGGCCGGCCACCAGATGGCACCTTGTATGGGGCCAAGGATTCTTCACCTTTGTGTGGGGCACAGAGGACACAGCGGAGCCGAGCAGTGGTGGTAACACTACTGACCCATAGGGAGATTCACTTCTCGGACCCCTCGAGGAGGATTTGCAGTGATGATCCATTTGTCGGCGGGTATAGTGATGCGACGGTGGACATGACGATATCGATTGGTGGTAGTCCGATATGTAGAGGCACAGCTCTAGGACATCACATCCATGGATGTGTGGGAGCCTCTAGCAGTGATCAGTGGACTACTGATGGACATGGAGCTACATGGTGGTGTACCGTAGTGTGTGGGACTGCATTGTGGAGTAGGAGTGCCCTACATCACATTGAGAGCACGCGGGGAGTGACAGATTCCTGGACACAGTCAGGGCACGAGACGTTACAGGGTGGTACAGCAGTAGCATGGGGTATCCAGCAGTATTCAGGGGTATGCCTTAGTGTGCGGTGGCATGTTGAGGAGTACATGGATGACCGGTGGCTTGCGAGGGCGTACGGCGCGACACAGCAGGGTCTTAGAGTATTGCATCCAGGGAGACTCACAGACAGGGACACTGGGCTTACCTTTGGGGGTATTTCACCCAGGATCGATGAGGAGACAGAGGAGCGATACTTGATGGTATCTGTGGGGACTCACACATCCAACACTCTTCTACATCACTCATGGGCACAACTGATTTTGTTGTTGTCCTCGGGCACTTTGGGCATGAGCAGCAGGGTCCGTGAGGCACACCCAAGATATTTGGATGGCCCTCAGCACACTAGGCGAGAGACTTCTCAGCAGTGGCACTGGGTTAGTACGCTAGTTGACAGCCACAGTTTAGGGGATGAGATGATCCTCTGCAGTGGTGGCACATTAGTCATTGCCGAGCCTACGCTTGGGGAGCAGGTCATGAGGGAGACATGTATCATTTTTCCCTCAGGGCATGTTGAGATCATGCATGAGCAGAGGATATTGGGTTCAGCAGAGGTAGCATCCCAGCATGCGTCTGGACTCCAGACATTGTATCGACACTTCATCGAGAGGGTGGATGGCATATTCTATGCAGATGAGGTGGCGGAGGTAGAACAGGAGGGCATTCCTTCTGTATGCCGAGGTGAGGACTCTCTTTCATATGAGTCCGTAGGATCAGTTGAGGTTGCTTCTGTGGAGCAAGAGCAGTCATGCGGGTATGATGACAGTAGATTGCAGCCGTCTTACAGTGTGCAGGGTGAGCAGTCAGGGGACTGTATAGGAGATACTTTGGGTGATGAGTCACTTGTGACGCTTCAGCTAGAGCAGCACATGAGGGAGCCTGAGTCAGCAGAGGAGGATACTATGGACATCAGGCATGACATTCCCTTGGGTGAGGTCCAGATGGGTGCCCACATTGAGCCTATGATGGATATGTGGCTAGCAGTGGGGTCATCCTTTGAGGTGGAGCAGTCAGATGCACAGACACCGAGTACCGTGACAGCAGCTACAGATCCATATCCTCTGGAGATGTTGGAGGTAGATGTGATAGTTTGGCAGTGGGAGATGATTACGGGTTGGCGGCAACCTTCCAGGCAAGGTCCACATGCAGTTGTTGTTGCTACATCAGATGCTTCCTCCAAGATGGACTGGCGGGAGATCATGAGTTGGTACCCTCTTGGTGGTACGGTATTCTTCGTAGGGAGCACAGTGGAGCAGGGGCCCTTGGACATAGTAGATGTTACAGATCCCAGTCGGCAGGAGGGCACCAGTTGTCGTTACTTCGGGACTCCTTCCCAATTTCAGGAGAGCAGGATCAGCATGGGATTGAGTCATGACTTGGATTGGAGAGAGGTGATGAGTTGGTATGCAGTTGGAGGGGTAGCATATGTAGCTACAGGTACAACGCAGCAGGAGCCCAGGAGCATTGATGCTTATTGGTGGTCTTCACCTCTTAGAGCATTAGTCATAGCCAGAGGCAGTGCACAGTCCGAGCCGTGGGACTTGGGCGATTATTGGCCATGGTGGCGATGGGATCTGGGGGAATTATTGGTTGACTGGTACTGTGAGAGGCCAGTTTGGGATCCTGGCATTGAGATATCCCTTTGTATCAGGGTGATGCAGGGGACAGAGAGGTTTCAGTGGGACCCAGGCACATTTTGCAGTATCGGTGGGGAGCATCAGCTAGAGAGTAGGCATGTTCAAGCGTTGCTTGAGGACAAGCAATTTTTGCCGGATGAGGATGCCACTTTGGAGAGCGAGCAGATTTTGCAGCATCCATCACTTCAGTTGCTTGAGGGTAAGCAACGTTTTGCCGGGGGAGACTGTAATATTCCTAATTAGCACCGCTAATTGGAATATTTGATTTTTGTATAGTTTTGCCGCCTATAGTTAATTAATAAATAAAAGTGAGAAAGAGGGGTCAACTCACTTTAATAAAATAAAGTGCTTCCTTGTAGGAGCAACGTTGTGACTTAAGGGAGAGCCTTGGGGGTCCACACTTTGCATGAGAGAGGCCTCACGTAGGCTCTAGAAGCAACTGCGCAGGCATAGGAGGAGCTTATGGAGAGAGGGGACGCAGTTAGGGTTTTGAGGGGAGCTAGCACTATAAAAGGTGGGAGTTTCACCTCATTTGTGGGATTATTGATATTGTTGATGATATTGAGCTAGACTTCTGTCTACTTGAGCACGCTGGCTGTTTAGTCGGTCTGCAACACTGTTTAGTGCGACTGAGTGTCTCCGGTCGGAGATCTCGCCCTTGGCCCCGGGGGACTTCGAGTGCCTGCTCGGGCAAGGTATTCCTTCAGTTTCAGCAGTTGATTTGCAGGAGATTTGGGTGGACGTTTTGCAGAGGAGCTGAGTCTCATTTAGTGACTGCGCAGTCCAGGAGGGAGGACGCAGTTGGGTTCAGAGCAGCGCTGTTGTGGGGGATTTTCGTGGAGTCCTCAGCGTGTTCCAGCTTGGAGGGATTGTATATTCAGTTGGAGAGTTTTGTAGAGGGATTTGTGGCCCTTTCCCAGCATTCTTCTTGGGCCTCTGCGCTGTGCTAGGGAGATACAACGTTTTCTTGAGGAGGGCTTCTGTGGTGGTTTTTCGGAGGTGGTGCATTTGCTTCATGGTTTCTGGGTTTTGTCCGGAGCAGTGAGTACAGGCAGTCTACCGATTTTCAGCTCATTCCGGTGAGGGGATCAGCCCCTAGTTCCAGTACATTGCAGCAGCAGCATTCTACGGCAGATTTCTCCAGCAGCTAGGACGCAGCCTCTATTGCAGCCATTTCCCATTCTGAGAGGGTTCTTCACTTGCCTTGTGCAAGGATAGGTGCACTTATTCCGATTATCTATTGTACCCATACATGTATTCTCAGAATTAATAAAATGGCTTAGCGTTCTGGTATTCTTATGTGCAGTTGCTCTATATTCTAGTTCCGGCATTTTTCCTATATATTTGCATGTTTGTATTTCTGTGTATTACTGTCTATTTCCCATTGGGGATATTACATCAGTAAAATATCAAAGCAAACACAACTGCAGCCTACAAATACATACAGATCATTTACTGAAGCATAATGCACACATGACAAAGGACACAGTATTTTTTGGACAATGTCCCCGGAAAAACCCAATGCTAGAAAACCAATGCAGTAGCTCTTAGAGGGTTTGTTTATTAAGCATAATATCTGTGTACAATCAAGGGCACCAATAATGGTTTTCCCAAAAAAGAATTCACAGTAGATGTACCTATCACTCGGAGACAGAAAATAGGGCTGATTCAGTTGAGGAAGCACTCCTCTGAATAATACTAAATATGAGCCCTTTCTAGCCCACTGAACCCCAGCGCTGCTCCTCCAACATTTGCGTCAGCTTCTTCTGCCCACCATAGCCACTGCGTAGTGCAGGTTTCTCTTGCATCACCCCTCTGGGCTCAGCGCTGCCTCTGTGTCATCCTAAAGGCCCTGGATCAGCCTCTGTGTTGCCTTTGCGTGAGCCTGGCTAGGCTGCGTCCCTCCTGCTGGTCTTTGTGATGCCTGGTACGAATCTGCCTCTCTACCTTAGTATTCTCGGCCTTATATCCGAATAATCCCTCATCGATTTTCCTATCACAAGCACTACAAGCTCACTCGAAAATTCTCGGCAAACCGTGCCCCAGAATTTCGACTTAGCTCAAGTGCTACCGCTCTGTGTGTGTTCTCCAACTAACCCCAAGCCTTCCTTTAATACTTTTCTCGTAGAGAAATCAAAGGTCGTGATCTAATCTCTAATCAACTACTAATATTAGAAAAGACTTGATCCATGTTACTTAGAACATTCTCACCCACATGTTTAAATTAATTCCCTTTAATTATTTTATTTCGCTAATTTAGACTTAGGGTCTCCATTAAAATAATTAATTTATTGAATAACTTTCACACCAGGTGGAATTTCTCCAAACAATTTCCGGGTCTTGGAGATCTCATGCGTTCTAGCCCCTCCACAAACTTTCAGACCTAGAGCACATTGGATGCTACCCAAAATCTCAACATTTTTCTCCCCTAGAAGGTCCTCAGCCGGTAGCTAGCAACCCCTTGAAGCCGTCAGATAGCTCAATGTGCCATTGTCTCCACCACTTGAGCTAGCCATGTGGTCCCTCGACCACTTGTCATGAACGTATGTTTGAAGGTGGGCCTTCCTGTTCAAGGTGAGAATCATCTAGAAACTCACGCGGATCGACTCCAATATGATCCTCGCCATTGATTAAGTTTTAATCTTGGTCGTTGGTGCTCCAACAATGGATTATAAGAGGAATTCGATGGGCATTTGAAGAACCAGAACACCAAAAGTTCGATTTTCTTCGTAGATCGAATTCCAGAGTAGCAGCAGTTAGTTTTTGGAGGGCCAGAGATCAACGCAGTGAGTGAGGAGAAGGGACAATGATCCAAAGGAAGTTTTCCAAATCTGGAGAAGCAACAGCAAGTGACAGAAGTGATCCACGCAAAAGCAGCGCAGTAGCTGAAGCAGAGCAGTTTGATTTAGCTGAGGAGGAGGTTGATTTAGTTTCCAAAGGCAGGGAAAGTCTTCTAGAGGGTCGAAGAGTAACTTCCAGTAGTAGAGGCAGGCTAGACAGCTTTCTCAAAGGCAGATTCGATCCACACGTGTGAGAAGCAGCGCAGAAGCAACACAGAAGGGCTTACGCTAGGGTTTGGACAACCAGTTTTCTATAGAAAAAAGCGCTGGGATTGCTTGTGGGGTGAGAGAATTTTTCTCTCTAATTATTTCTATCAGATAATTGCTGATTGGATTGCCTGTTGGGCATCCATAGATTGTACTCAAATTTTCACTGCTGCACCAGTTTTCCCAAGTTGGATTTTTGCGGGGACATTTGCCCAAAAATAACAGTGTCAATTTTTATGTGTGCATGCTAATATTTTCTCATATTCGAGTGCTATTTTATTTATGCATTTTTATTTGTGAAGGTTGTAGTGCGTTTATTTCAATGTTTTTGAAGCAATAAACTGAATAAGTAATTTATCAGTTAGAAGAAATAATATCAGTTGCTACAATAGGATTTCAGCTTTGAAATTTTCACAGGGTATCAGAGCATAAGTGATCATCCAAGAAGCTCAGAAGCGGAAGATAGAATTTCGCTGCTCAGTGGGAGCAGCAGGCTGAAATTCTTGAGGCAGCGCAGTGCTCAGACAGGCAGGCCGAATTGTTGGGTAGCACAGTGCTCAGACAAGAAGGCCGAATTGCTGTGCAGCTGTTTGATTTTCAGTTGCAGTTTGGCAAAAAATTCGAATAGCCCGGAATAGTGATTCTAGCAGTGAGAGGGAGATGCTGCAACTCAGATTTTCGTTGAGAAAATTCCTTGGTTGGACGCATAGGGTTTTGCAATAGGAGAACCTGTGTCGGGTGGAAGAGAAAATCACACACAACAGAGAGAATATTTCTCTTAGGGAACTTCGAGTTTCAGAAATTCGATTTTCCATTGCAAATTGGCAGTTGTTGTGAGCATATTTTCTCACTCCAGAAGAAAGTATGAGTAGCAGATTCAGTAGTTGAGCAGAGGGAAAGAGGGAGAGTTTCGAGGTTTATTTATCCAGTTTTGAGTTTCCAGATTTTGCATCTCTACAGGTATGGATGTCCGAGATTGCCAAAGGTGTTAATGCGAGTTAGCTAGAATGCAGATCTGGGCAGCAGATCGACTTCCAGTTGTCGGGCACAGATGTCGGAGGAAGTGTGAGTTGCAAAGAAAGGAAGGGTCCCAGTTAGGGACTAGGCTTGAAAGGAGATAGTGGGGCACCAGATCTAGGAGGAGGAGTATAAGACTCCAGTATGCCATATTGGGCAGGGTCCAATGCACTTGCAACAAGGAGATTAGTCAGATCAGTTCTGGATTGTTCCGACGAGACTATCATCTTTGCTACAGGATCCCACAGTATCATAGTAGTAGGTTCAGTGTTAGCAGACGCAATCTGTCATTAGATAGTTGCAAATCCAGTTGCAATCAGTACCTAGGAGACAGGTGTAGAGCTAGATGCAGTGACACAAGCAGTGTGAATTGCGCTATAGTATGCAAGTGCAATTCTAGCCAGAAGAGTCCCAGCACAGAGCTTCGCAGTCCAGTTTCTAGTGTAAGAGGACAGTGTGAGTTTCCAGGAGGGAACAAAGAGATTTCCCATAGGGAACAGAGAGATTTCCCGTAGGGAAATTGAGACTCAGATGGAGTGTAGCTTCAAAGGGAGCAACCTTATGGAAGCTAGTGGTTCAGGATCTAGGGAGATTAGACTCATTATTGCAGGAGTTGCAGCAGTAGTGCAAAAGCATCAATAGAGCAGTAGAAGCAACAATATGAGTAGATTAGATTTTGCTATGATGTCAGCCATACATCCAGGAGTGAGGTGGAGTGACTTGGATTTGTAGCTCCAGAGAGCTACAGAGATTGGGCAGGGTCCTTGAGGAGTCCACCTCATGGATCATTACCTAGCTACGGGGGCCCACAGTATTCAGTAGCAATATGGATTAGTGTTACTAGATACAGTCAGAATTTAGAGTGATAGTTGCAGACTAGTTGCAGTGAGATGCTAGAGCGCACAGTGTAGAGATGGGAGCAATGTAGAGTGGCACAGTTCAGAGTCAGTAGCAGTGAAAATCATTTAGTGAAAGTGCAGAGGATAGTAGCCGTTAGGATTCCGGAGACAGATGCATCACACTGAACATAATTGATTCAGTATTTTGGATGTTTCTCAGTTGTAGATGTTGCAATTGCACCAGCAACAGATGAGAGGGAGTTGCAGTGCAGATACAGAGTTGGAAGCAGTACAGCAAGGTCAGCAACAACACAAATGCAGCATTAGAGTTGTGCAGTAGGTGGTGGGTAGCAGTGGTAAGACATCAGCATCATGACAGGAGATGATATAGAGAGATGGTGTTGTAGCAGAGTGTGCAGCACTAGAACATAATGCTTGCTAAGAGGGAGTGTTAGTTTTTGTAGCATCAGATGTGTTCTTGCTGCGAAATTTCGTGGAGAGGCTAGAATACATGAGATCTCCACAACCCATAAATTGTTTTTGGAAATTCCACCTAGAGATTGCTTAATTAGATTATTGGTTGTTTTTTAAATGTTTCCCAAGTCTAAACTTAAGGAATATGGCTAATTAATCAGAATTAATTAATTCAAGGTTAGAATCATCTAGAAACTCACATGGATTGACTCCAAGATGATCCTATCCATTGATTAAGTTTTAATCTTGGTCGTTGTGTTGATTTCTATAGCATCAAAAAGTGTTCTAAGTCTCATTTTTGGTAGAGAGGCTTAGACATCAGTTATCCAGAAAACCCAAAAATCGTTTGTGGAAATTCCACTCGGATATGGCTTTATTAAAATAATTAATTATTTTAATGCAAACCCTAAGTATAAACTTAGGGAAATTAAATAATTAAAGAGTATTACTAGAGCAGAGTGTGAATCTTCTAGAAGACGAAGATCAAGTCATCCTTTAATATAAGCCATTGATTAAAGATATAATCTTGGCTGTTGATTCATCAGCGAGATGACTATAAGAAGAAACTTGAGGGCCATTTGGAAATCAAGCCGGGGACACTTTCAGTACCCGAAGGAAATCGATTTTGAAGCAACTGAATTCGATTTTAGTGGGTGAGTTTGTAGAGGTTGGGTTGCAGAAGCAGAAGGAGGAGGAGGGAGAAGTCAGTTATTGGGACGCAAATCTCAGGAGGGTGAAGGGAAGGGTGACCTGATCAACAACAAGAACCCCTCCACGTAGAATCACACAATCCAGAGAGGGACTGCGCAGAGCATTCATGCTGGATGACGCTGAGGGTGAAGGAGGTCACCCCGAGGGTCTGAAAATTCTCTGGAAGGTCTAGAAAATTCAGCCAGGTGTTTCATAATTTTTCTCTGCTCATCAGACTCCTGTATATGTACTTTCCATTTCTGAAGATAAATATAAAGCCCTCATCTGCTGCATTGGTTTTCCCACATCGGTTTTTTTCGGGGGACAATTGTCCAAAAACATCTATTTTCATGTGGTTATTTCTATTGTACTATTGGTGTAAATTATCTTTCTGTTCTTATGCTCTTAATGATAGTGAAGATCTGAAAATGTGTTTATTTCAGAATTTATTGAAGCATTTGTAAATAACTTATCTCATAAGTAGGAGAAATAAACCAAGTATTGCAGAAATATTTTCCTCTTGAAAATTTCGCATGTTGGTGCTCCAATAGTGGATTATAATAAGAGGAAGTCGATGGGCACTTGGAGAATGCACACCAGAACACCATAAGTTAGATTTTCTTGGCAGATCGAATTCTAGAGTAGCATCAATTAGCTGCGGGAGGCCTAGATATCGAAGCAGTGAGTGAGGGGCAGGGACAGTGATCTAGAGAGGCAACAAGAAGCCACATAAGTGATCCATGCAAAAGTAACGCAGAGAATGCGCAGTTGCTGAAGCAAAGTAGTTCGATTTAGCTGAGGAGTAGGTCTATTCAATTTCGAGAGGCTAGAAAAGTCTTCCAGAGGGCCATAGAGTCACTTCCAGCAGTAGAGACTCGCTAGACGACTTGCTTAGAGGCAGATTCGATCCACACATGTGAGAGGCAGCGTAGAAGCATCGCAGGAGGGCTTACATTGGGGTTTGGATGACCAATTTTATGTAGAAGCCAGTGCCGAGATCTGCCACCGGATAGCTCGATGTGACAAGCAACATTTGGGAGGGGGGGAATGTAATGTTCCTTCCTAGGATAATTTATTCACAATTTTGGCAATTTGACTACTATGGGGCCCACGAAATTTTTGGGCTAAGACTTTGGAAATTGAGGCTGAAAACTTTTTGTTAGTGGAATGTGGGGCCACATCCACATGAAATATGCACTTCTTTGGAGAAAAAGTTGAGTTGCTAAGGTAGGAGGTCGAAATACTTGATGGAGGGGCCCACATGGGAAGGAAAATCGAAATTAAAAATAGGAGGAGCCTAGCGGCTAATGGGGTCTTTTTTCAACCTAACATTTCTCTTCTTCCTCGAGCTGATTAGTCGAGTCACAGTGTTGTTCAGCGCAAAGATTTCCAAGGGGATAGCTTACCCTTCTTTCGGTGGAATCTGAGTGCCACCCTAGGAAGGTAAGATTGTTGCCACATTGGAGGGATATTTGTGGAGTTCATGGTGCATTATACAACCATTTCCCTCAATCCATTCGAGCTACAGGAGGACACAGTAGAGGATCACATGCCACTCATTTAAGTTATTTTCTGAGAGGTGTTTTCCGAGAGAAATTTTGCACAAATACTACAAAGGAAGTCCAAGCCTTGTGAGGAGTTTTGGGGCTAGAGATTACTTCCTTGAGGCAGGCCAAATTTCTCTTACCCAAGGCCTATGCAAGAGCCAAATTCCGGGCACACATGGGAGGTTTAGGAAAGGAATTGGGGAGCTGGATTGTGCTGGGAATTTGGGGATGTCATCCGGGGAGCAAAATTTAGCATTTTTGGAGTGATTGGCGGGCTACTTCAATGAATTTCAAGACAAGTCATATTTTCCAGCCAGTTTAAGGAGGACATGGTAATTGGGGTCAGTTTTCGGAGGTTGGAACTAGACCAAACCCTTTATGGGTTTTGGTGGGTTTATTGAGAGGAGCCGGGGGCTGATTTTGCAAAAATATTTGAGCAAGACAGTGCAACTCCTCTAGGGCAGCGCAGTGCATATTTGGGGCAACTCATTCTTTTATTTGGGTGTTGTGTTTTCCAACCTGGGGCTTGTCTAGCTTTCCATTGAGGCAAGCCAAGGTGCACTTCTTCCACACAGATTCTGCTATTGCTCCAAATAAATAATAAAATGGCTCAGTCGAATGGTGATATATTGTGATTTCATGAGTGTTTACTTATATTTCTGAGTTTTGTGTATGCATGTCAATTTTATCTTTGTTTATCATTGTCTTTCATAATTAGGAATATTATAGAGGCAGGGCTTATGTCATCATTGTGAAAATTTCTGAATATTACTTATGTAGAAACCCTACTGTTAAATCGCGATTTACTTCTCCTACTTATACAAGTTATTAATCTGAAATGTTTAGTTTTAACATCGAAGTAAACACTTTAACGGCCTACACAGATACAAATCTAAACAAAATACATGCACATAGACAAAGTGACACAAGATTTTTTGGACAACTGTCCCCGGAAAATCCCAATGCAGGAAAATTGGTCTTCTAGATGCTGGAGGGTTTATATTATTAAGTAGAATCTAAGTACAACAAATTTGAGCACCTTATTGGTTAACCCGACAGAGAAATACAAAAATCTGCAGCAATACGTCTGTTCTAGAGATGGAGAAAACTGATTGATTCACACCCTCAAACGAGATTTATAGAACTCAGCCCTTTTCAGTTTTCAGAAACCCCAGCGCTGCTCTGAAGCCCTCTGCGTCAACTCTGCTAGCCTGTGTGTGCCTCTGCGCTGCTCAGGAGAGGCCTACGTAACCCTAGACTAGGTTACGTTGTCCTTGCATTGCCCTTTCTGGGCCTGCGTAGCACTGAAGCCCTCTGCATTGCGCAGCTACTGCATAGTTGCTGCTCCCTCTGCGCTGCGTAGCTGCTACATAGTTGCTGCTCTGACTGCTGCTTCTCTGCCTCTTGCTGACTCTTGGCCTAAGATCAATTCATCCCTCTCGCCAATACTACCCCTTGCTGCAGCTGAAATGCTTTTAGAAATTCTTAGCAAACAACGCCCTAGAATTCTAGCTTAGTCTCAGTGCTCTGCCACTGTGCCTTTCCTACATACTTTTCTCGTTGGGAAACCAACGACCGTGATCTAATCTTGAATTGACGACTAAGATTAAAAGAAAGCTTGATGTGTGTGACTTAAGTCATTTCCATCACATATCTAAATTAATTGACTTTATTTTAATTTTCCTAAGTTAGACTTAGGGTCCTTAATTAAAAAGATTAATTAATTAATTTTCTCTTAAACCAGATAGAATTTCTCAAATCCCTTTCTCGGTCTTGGAGATCTCATTTACTCTAGTCCCTCCACAAAGTGTGGGAGCTAGAGCACATCCGAAGCTACCCCAACACTCAAAATCTCAACACTCCCTCTTAGCGAGGAATGTGCTCTAGCACAACACTACTTCACCCCAAAGTTCTGCACTAATCTTTGGTGTGGGTCTCTGTGCTGATGCTTGGCCTGCTGCCCTTTATCATTGCGTTGTTGCTGCTCTCTCGTACTGCTGCCCATGACGCTGCCACCGCCACTGCCACATCTGTACTGCAGCGCCCTCTCAATCTCCTGCATTGTGCTGCCCACTGCTGCACTGCAACTCAATTGCTGAGAGAACCAACTGAAAACTGTTGCCCAATCTTTGATAGACAAGTTAGTTGGGCTGCATCCTCATCACTGAATCTCCATAGGCTGTTGTAGCTCTGCTTTGCGTAAGCCAACCTGCACTGCGTTGTTGAAGTCACATCAACCCCTCTGCGTTGCTGCTGCATCTGCATTGCGCCGCTCCCTTTCAGCATCTAGCTCTGCCTCTGCTCCATCTGTGATTCTTTTCACCCACTGCTCCACTTGTCCTGCTACTGTCTCAAGGCTCCCGTAGCACAGATTTGATCCAAGAGTTGGGCTACTCAAGGATCCTGCCACCACTTTGTAGCTGCTCTACAGATCAATGTCACCCCACTTTCGTGGTTCATGAGCGCTCATGGCTACGTCATCTTCAGAGCCATCGTTTGCCACAACAGCCTTGGAGCTAGAAGCTTCCTTGTCCTTCTTCTTCTGAGGAAAATTACTGGCGAAATGTCCTAGTTCGCCACAATGGAAACTCTTGATATTTGATAGATCACGCTTCCTCCTCCCTTGTTGTCTCTTTGATGCCAAGGCTGCATCTTCTTTCTCTTCCTTCTTCACTTTACTCGACCCTGTGCTGTATTATCTCTTGGTGAACCGACAGAGTTCTTGTCGGAGGATTGCCCACATACTGTCCCAGTTGGGAAGGTCCGCTCTACCCAAGATACTTTGGACAAAGGCTTCCTAGTCCTTTGTGACCACATTGAGTGCAGTCCTCACCATAACATCATCCTCCAATTTCACCCCCATGGCAGTCAACTGATCCTTGATCGTCTGTAATCTGAAAAGGAAGGGTTCGATCTCTTCTCCCTTGGCCATCATGAATAACCTCATTTGATTTTCCAGAAGCATTCTTCTCTGGACAGATCTTCCTTCATATAGTGAGGTTAGAGCCACCCACATATCATGAGTTGTTGTCTTCTTAGCTATGTGAGGTACTACATGATCTTTGACTCCGTCCATGATGAAGCGCTTGGCGTGTGTCGCTGCTTCTTCATGCTTCTCCAGGAGCTTCGCATCAGTCAGTGTGGCCAGGACTTTCTCTACATGTTCCCTCAGACTGTATGCCCCCATGAAAACCAAGATTCTAGCCTTCCAGACTGCAAAGTTTGACAGATCATCCAACCCATCCTAATCACGTAGTCCTTGAGGTGCCATCTTCTCAATAAATCTGTCAGAATGAATCCTTCTCTCTATGCTAGAGACTCGGATCTGGGGTCCTTGGTGAGAAAGGCACCCTCTGCTCCCTCTGACAACTGACTTCCTCTCTTGGAAGTATGCCAAATCCCAATGAATCATCTCTCCTCAGTCCTCTAACCGATCTGTAGATTTCTTTGGTTGGAACTAATGCTCAGGCTAATTTTTGCACCTTCAGAAATTTAACCTCACCAGCAACTATTGAAGCTCTGCAGCACTGCTTCCGACACTCTAAACCAGCAATAGCGTTAGGACTACGTCACCCTCGCTGGCCTCTGTGTGAGCAGACAGTCCCAGCACATCCTCTGCGTTGCTTCTGCGCAGTAAGTATGTGGGCCTGCGTGGAGACTACGTCACTCTGGCCTCTCCGTGGCTTTGCTTCCCTCTGCTTCTATGCTCTCCTTTCTGGTCCGGCTTTCTGGAACTGTTGTTGCTTTCTTTGCTGCTTTCTGCAGCAAGGATTATTCAGTCTTCTTGCTAATGATTTAGCTAGATCTGCAATCACTCTAATACCATGTGAAAATTTATGAAGATTACTTATGCAGAAAACCTACTGTTAAATCACGATTTACTTCTCCTACTTATACAAGTTATTAATCTTAAATGTATAAATAGAAGTGTGATGGAATCATTTGATCATCATCAATTGGATTGGATCATTTTCTCTTGGGAGATTTTTCGTTATTCTTTTTGGATGACGAAATTGGATGGATGGATGAATTTTGACGTTTGGATCTTTTCATTTTTGTCTTGGAGCTTCTATATTGGCATATGATTATGATTGAATATACTTTTTCTCACATGTAAGTACTTTTAAATGCTATTCTTCACTTTTTTTATCTCACGTGCATGTTGCTGGGGATTTTCACTATACTAGGCTGAAATTTGTTGCTTTTCTTGTGTGAAATGATGGAAATTTGTCTCTTTATAGTGTTGCATCATGTCATGGCCCATGGGCCATGTTTGAATAAGTGATTGTTCCTAGAGATATTTTGTTGAAATTTTATCTCGATAAGTCATCACATATTGCATATTGAAGTATAAATACCTTGAAGAAATTGGCCATGCCCTAATCATGCGAAATTGTTTATAGTCCTCCTTGACTAAGTGAATCCATTCCAATCACTGAAGTATCCTTGACTCCATTTCTCCCAAAGGATTAGGCATTGGTCCTCCTTAGGTGATCATCAAAAACACATTCTTTATCACCTCTCTCTCTCTCTCTCTTTCTTCTAGGCCTGGCCTCCATAGGGGACCTAGGGCATCACATTTCTCACAAACTTCCCATAAAAAAAATTCGATCTCCTACCCTCTACTGCATTGTTGTGTCTCCTAGGAGCCCTCCAAATTTGAATCCATTCCAATGGTGGGATCTTGAGATATTTCAAGCCCTAGCTTCGAGATTGATTCTTGCCCTTTGTTTCCCTTGGCTAGTGACCTCATTGGGATTATTGCATCAAATTCAAATAAAATTTCTCCTTTAATCCTATTGTCACTCCTAGAAACAACCTTGAGTTGCTAAAGACCAGTGCCTAGGACATCTTAGGACAGGAGATTATTCAGGTTTTCTTTCATGCTTATAAAGGGAACCTCCTTATGGTAAATGGATGGAAATATTTGAAAGGTGGTCCTGGACCTTAGAGTGGGAACTTTGATTGTAAGGAGAAAGGCCTGCTCAGAATTGGCCTGAAGCAGTCATGAAATAAGACTTGTTACAAACAGGGTCGAATGTGAAACTAATGAACAGTTATTAAAGTTAATCAGGATGAAAACCATGAAGAATAAGTATGGTAAGTCAGAGTGAGGTAGGCTTAAAAAGCTATAATAATCCACCCTTCAAAAGACTTCAGAGGAAAACGATATAGAGAGAGAACTTGGAACGGATATCATGCCCCGAGCTTGATTAATGTATTACTATAAGTCATGATATGAGTACCAATGAAAGATAAATTCATACATAGCTTATAGACCACCCGCATTCTGAAAGCAATGATAAAAGGAAGGAAAATATGAGTGAAATGAACATTAAACTAACAAACACATCAAAGACATACATACAGTTCATCCATTTCAGTAGGAATCCATTCCCGCAACGAACATACATTATATTATTCTTCAAAATGGCTCTTTAGATATACATTAAGAGCAAACCTCAAAACTACAAAATATGTTCTGCAGACTACACACTTCCACTGCCAGAAAATTCAGAACCTTTACTTAGTCTGCGGTTTGGCCTTTTATAGTTGTTTACATGGACAGTGAGACCAGATATTTCTTCAGACAAAATATTCCCTGCTGATATTACAGTTTCCAATCCTAATAAAAAATGATGAGTTATAACGACATCTCATCCTGAGAGGTATGGTTTGACACAGATTATAACAAGAACATAACAAAAAATATGAAATATAGAGAGTGCGTAGGGTGAAATCATCTTTACAGTACATAGAAAATGAAAAACAAAAGTTAAAATAGGCCGCATGGGCCAAAATCATGATATCCATCATTTGGTACGCCGAGGATTGCCTTAGCCTTCTGGACGGTGTGAGCGGACTGAAGATGAAGCGGATGCATGTTGATGAGGCGGAGGAGGTGGCAACTGCTGTGAGGTAGAAGAGACCGGAGGATTTGCATACTCGTAACACTTTTTCCATAACGTTTCCCTTGTAGTTGGCACCGTTTTGTAAGTCTCAAAAATAGACTGCATCTGAGTCAGCTCCGTATAATCCACACAGACGGCAAATAATTTCTTAACCTGACAGAGAAGGAAAAATTCCTTGCACAGTGCAGCTATTATGGTCTCTGCCTTTAGCCGGGATGTTTTCTCTAACGATATGTCTGCCTTACACCTGATTTCTGTCATTTTTTGATCATAGGTCGTTAAGGTGGATAATGCGCCTAACTGTGGATCCCAGCATGGTGGGAGGCCAGCTTCTACCAGCTTGTGCCACTCTTGGTCGAACTTCTCCACTCCCTTTGATACCAGCACTAAACACCCCAACGTATTCGCGCTTGCATTTTCTCTTTCAATCATTCTACCGACTTCCATGACTATTCTGAAATGGTCAAGCATTCCCTGTGTACGCAATTCTTCAGGGGAGAGCTCATTGAGGTACCTGATATACTTCCTGGATATTGATGCCTTTTCCTCTTCTTCCCTACGTCCAACCTCCAATTGGCCCTTGAAGTCGTGAATTGCAATCTTCTTGTCATTGACCAGTGCGAGAAGATCCCAATGCTGCTTAACCTCTACTATGATTTCTCCCCAGACAAGTCCTCTTGCTTCCACGAGCGACATATTACCTTTGATCTGCCCTTTTAAGTCTTTGATAGACTTGTCATGCTCTTGAGCTTCTTTGCGGAGGTTCTCATTTTCTTTTTGCAAGGATGAAATAGTCTTTTGATGTGCTACTTGCGCTGCCTGGGACTCGTCTAAGAGCCGGCGAATTGAGCAGGTCTCCTCTTCTGACATTCCTAAGTCAGGTAGGGCCTTGGTGAGATGCTCCGGGGAAGTCTCGGGATCTCCTGTTATAGGAACCACGCATGTATGCCCCTCCCATTTGAGTTACAATTCAGACACCCTCTCCCTAAGCCCGACGATCTCTTTATCTTTTTGGACGTTCTCTTCCTACTGTTGAGCAAGGGAATCGGCGAGAACCATCTTCTCCTTTTCTACCTGGACAAGCTCCTCTATCTGAATAAGTTCAGCACGAGGCATATTCAGTTTTCTCCTCATCTCCTGTACTTCCAAGTCCAATTTGGCAAGAAGAGCTTGGAGTGCTGCATTGTTATCAACCTCCTTTCCCGTTATCATCCTCTTGGTGCTCTCCAGCTGGGTAGCCACGGCCTTAGCACTAATCCTTTCTCTTTTTTGGTTGTCCTTTATCTACTTTATCTTCTTTTCGAGCTTCTGTAGGGTGACTGCATGCTTCACTACCTCGGTCCGCAACATGTCTCCAATACATTAGTGTAAATCCAGCTTGTCTATTAGGGGAACGTTTCCTAGGTTAAAGATTATTTCCAAGGCCCTATACTGGGATCTTGAAGATGCTGGCTGCAAGGCTGACTGCTGGATGGCCAGTATGAGTTGTTCTTTGTCCATATCCAGCACGGAGGAAAGCTTAGAATGGTGTTTTTCTACGAACTGAGAAACTTTGGCCCTCAACCTTTCCCTTGCGAACTTATTTCTGGTCTCAATCTCATCCTTTGCCTCTTGTTTGACCAGAGTCACTGCCTGTGACTGTTTTAAGGGGGGCGAAGATGAGGCATAGTCGAAGGATAGTAGAAAGCCTGGCTTGTCCTTGTTAAGAGTCAAGACCCTCGAGCAGGGGGACCTCATCATCAGATAACTCAGCCTCTATATCATCTGGCCCTTGAGTTATCTACTTTTTACTAGGATGAGTTTCCTCATCCACATCCATAACCTCTTGGCTTCCCGAGGGATCCCTCTGTTCCTATTCGCCTGTCTCGACAGGCTCATTATCTCCTTTTCCTTTGGCAACTGAGGATTCGGCCATGTATAAAGGTTAGCCTTCCATTTAAGGAAGGGCCTAGGTTCATGCGTATAAGTTGTTGATTTTATTTTTTTCTTCCTGCTGGTGAGGAATCCCTTAGGGTCATAGTGCTAGACATCTCCCTGAGGGAGGTTCATTTCCCGCAACATTTTTTCCACAGTGGGGAGGGCATGTCTTGAACTAATGGTGAAAGTGCTAATGGAATTTGAGAGCTTGAAAATGTATCCCTTCTTCGCAAGCACGAAGTGGACCTGGTCGGCATTCAAGACCTGTTAGATAAATTCGAGGGCAAAAACCCGCATAGATGGGAATACTGGTAGGTGATAGGGAGGCACCTCTACATCGTAGACTCTGATCTCAGTATGGTCATCAAACAAGTACCAGTCACCTCTGCAATCCTTCTAATTGAACTGGAGTCAGTCCTTCTGCTCAGGAAAGATTCTGGGCGGAGGGCTGTCATGTATAATGGCATAGGCTATGGGCATGAAATCATTCATGAATTTCGCATACCATTTCCCCCTGGCTGCTGGCGAACTTCCGTAGTCCACTCGAAAACGGATCTGGGTTGGGCATTTCTCCTCGAGAATCTGTTCAGACCTAGACCTTTGAACTTATCCTCGTGCTCGAATAAGAATAGGTACAAAACAAGGGAACAATATTTGAAAGAACCAGAAGAAGACATTTCTTGAAACTAAGCCTTGATAGCCAAAGCTAAAAAGGAGGGGATGCCCAAAAGGATCTTTGCTTGCATCATGAGCCATAGGAAAGCTAAGCCCGCCTTAGTCACCTGCTTGACCTCCTTAGACCCTAACATCCCCAAGATGACTGCTAGGATGGGCTGCACATTGCTTCGGAAAGTTTACAGAGGAACAAAATCTGTGAAAGGGAAAGATGACAAGCGCAAGTTAGAGAGAAGACTGAGGAAACCACTCTGTTTCTCCCAGGCTTGCTTTGAAAAATGACAGGAGAGGGAAACCTCAGTGAACTCAACACAATCCTGATCAGGAGGGTAGTAAAGGGCTTTCCTTATGAGTTGGGGGTAATCTGGAGGATCTTGTTGCCCCAGGTGGAAAGGAAAATGCCCCTACGCTCGACATAAGCTTCCCTGAGCCAGCTAATGAATTTTGGGAAAGGGTGTGTAGTTGGGGCGATTTAATAATATAGACCTGACTCAACAACCCTAAATATGTCCTCGCCTCTTCGCTGGTAGCCAAAGAGCTCGGCTCTGGTGTGGGCTACATTAAAGGGATAGATTGGGTCACACAGTTGAGCGTGAGCGCCAGTGAGGGGTTCGAATCTAGGAGCAGTCCTGACCTCGCGAGCTTGGGGGGTTTCAGGCGCAGATTGTTTCGATTTTTCTGTGACAATTCGAAATAAAAACAAAAGAGAAATAGCAAGATGGGAAAAACGACGAAATACCTGAAATAGTGATGAGATAGCAAAAAGGGAAGCGACGCAGGAGTGAGAGCGACCTGTACTCGAGTTTTAACCCGTCTGAGCCAAAAAACCCGTAAATAACTAGTAACATTGCACAGTTAGGAGTAAAACCCGCTATGGAAAATAGGGTTTTATTGGGTAATCGAGGAAGGATGATGCTTGTAGTGCTGACGTCGTAAGGACGTTGACAATGAGACACGTGGTGTCGGGTGATTGGCTGGCAACAGCCAGGTAGGTGGGAGCCATGTGCCGATTAAGGCAAGTATCGGTCTTCGTACTACCTCCTAGACTTACCTTACTGCATATTTACCTGAGCCAACTGGCAACCGTGGCGGGACCTCTCATGTTTCGGCAAAGTGAGTTGGGGTCTCTTTCTTCTCCTCTCCACCTGAAGGAATCTTTCTGATTGGCCGAAGGAGGGATGGCATCAGCTCCTCTGGCAGGTTGAATCTGACCATCGCAGCGTCTGTTGGATGCCGACGGAATAGTGTTGGCCGCAGCTCTTTGGCGCGAGGTTCCACCACAGAACTGTGAGCGGTGTCTTAATGTGTAATAGAGATCATCGCGCTTGTTTTTAGAAGCCATTTCCATAATTTTTACTACCCATCGTCCTCTTAACCTATCTTTTTCTCTTTCATTTGCTCGACAGCTCCTTCTCCTTAATCAGTGAGGTTACTAACCAACATTGGCTCCACTTGGGGACGGCACGCTCGCTCCCGAGGGTGTCGAGAATTTCACAGACCATCTGCTTGTGCATTTGTGAATCTACCTGGGGCCTCTTCAAAAACTTCAAGCATTTCCAAAAATACTTAAAACAAAAATGCGTGCGGAATTTAAAATGGAATATATATACAGTGTGGAGGATATATACAATTGGCTATCAAGGTTGTTGTCAGTATTGGAAGTAAGGCTTGAGGAATTGCCCGTTCACGGGCGTTTCGATCAGGTTGCCTTCCAGATTCTCTAATATGAATGTGTTGTTGCCTTTGACTTCAGCCACCTTGAATGGTCCAAACCAAAGTGGATCGAACTTTCCATGTTTACCCTTGTCTGCCTGTCTAACATCCCACCTCAGCACAAGGTCTCCTGCCTGTATTTCCTTATCTTTTGCTCATTGATCAAACAAGCTTTTCATTTTCTCCTGATAGTCGGACAACCTGACGTTCACCTGGGCTCGGGTTTCCTCCAGTTCAACAAGCTGATTCATCCTCCTGATGAGATCATTCGCCTCCTCTTCACTGTCTTGTAGGAACTTGGTAACAGGTAAAGCAAGTTGGATGGGGAATACCGCTGCTCAACCATATACCAGTTCGTAGGGAGACTTGCCTGTGGACCTTTTGCTGGTAATACGGTATGTCCAAAGTGCAAATTTAAGCTGGGAGTCCCAGTTCTTCTGATTCTTGCTTATGGTCTTCTTCAGAGCTCTCACCAAAGTTTTATTTGACGACTCAGCCAACCCATTCCCCTGGGGATAATAGGCCGTAGAGTGTCCCAGAGTGATGTTATACTACTAGAAAAAATTGATGAACTTGGTGGACTTGAAGGCTTGAGCGTTGTCAGTGACGATCTTAACTGGGCAACCGAACCTTGCTATTATATTTTCTTTCACAAATTTGATCACCACTCCATTTATGGCATTTCTCGCAAGTACTGCCTCAACCCATTTGGTGAAGCAGTCAGTGGCGGTGAGAATCCATCTGTGTTGGTTGCTGGATGCAGGGTGGATCTCCCCAATAAAATCAATGCCCCATTGTCTAAATGGTTCCTCGACATGCACTGGTATCAGTGGCAATGGAGCGAAATTTTTCTTTTCTGCAAACATCTGGCATTTTTCACATTCTCGTACACGAGCATGAACGTCTCCGAATAATCGGGGCCAGAAAAAGCTAGCTTTTAGGATTTTGTGAGCCGTGGATCGCCAGCTATAATGTTCGCCGCATACACCCTAGTGAAATTTTGCCATCCCTTCTTCCACCTCCTGCTCAATGAGACATAGTAATAGAATTCTTGAAGGGTCCATTTGCCACAACGTACTTCTGCGATTTTAATCTCAGAGTGCGGTACTTGGCTTTGTCAAAATTTAGGGGACATCTCAAAGTAAGGAGGTATTCTACTACATCTTTGTACCATGCAGAGAGGAGGTATTTCATATGTGTTTTTTGCACTGTGGTTTCTATTTCGGGCTGTACTTTTGTACCCTCTAGTACTTCTCCCTCTTCCATGGATAAATTTACACCCAAGGCCTGGTAATTGGACTCCGATAACATTTTAGCCAACCCCTGTCCTTTAATGAGCTTAGCAGGTCTGATATCTAGCTCATATTCCTGAATTTTGGCAATCCACTTGCCCCTCTTTCCTTCACTGTCTCCTTGTATCAAAATATCCTTTATTGCTGCTGTGGGACGAAAGCAGTTATGGCCAACTGCAGCACATATATCCGAAAAGCCTTTAAGGATTTGACCAAGGCGTAGGCCTGCTTTTCCAGAAAGTTGTATTTTAATTATGCATCTAGCAGAACCTGGCTAAAGAATGCAATTGGTTGTTCGTGCCCATCTTCGTTCTTCTGTAGTAGCACTGCGTCTATCATATGAGGGGAGGCAAAAGAAAATATCATGAAAATCTTGTTGTAGTCAGGGTCTGCCAACACTGGAGCCTTAGCAAAGGCTTGTTTAATTCTATTAAAGGCAGAACTTGACTGAGGGGTCCATTTTACTTCATTATTTTTCTTGAGCATCTCTATGATGTTTTGGACTATCTTAGCATAATTTGGGATAAACCTCCTCAGGAAGTTTATTCTCCCCAAGAATACCTAGATTTCTTTTTTATTCCGTGGGAGGGAAATTCCATTGATCACCTCTACCCTTTTTGGGTCAATTTTTACTCCCTCCTTAGTCACACTGTGTCCTGTTATCACAAAATTAGACCTGATAGGCTGCTAATCAAATCAATCTCATGTAACTGTTTCAAACCAATCTTTTGATTGAGGCTTAGCCTCCTCAACCTGAGAGGGCTCTCTCAAGGGTTAATGATTTTTTGATAAAAATATAGATGGCTAACTCTATGTGGGGTAATGAGCAGATAAATGATAGATATTGGTTGTAAATCACATTAGCAAGTGCACATTGGGCTTATGGAGTCAAAATAGCTTCAGTAAAACAAAACAATCTACTTAGCATGGAAGTCAAGGCATATCATATTTCTAGTCCTGAGATTCAAATGTGAAACTGTAAAACACACAATCAGTTTGTCTATGAAGGAAGTCAAAGCATCAATGATGAATTCTAAGTAACATAAGCAAACACCACTGCAATAGGATAGTAAAAATATGCCACTAGAACAAGAACACACTAGAAGTCTTTATGAATCTTGAGTTGGCTAAGTAGAAAACTCTGTATTCAACTGAAAACCAGTCACTTACAATAAACACAATGTTTTTGCTAAAAATGTCCAACCCTTAGTATTTCGACTTCTTCATCTTTTATAGATCATTTACAACATAGGATAACCTTATCTTGAGCTAAATACATCAAATTCCTACTTTTTGACACCTTGCCTAACCATATGACATGGTATTTATTACAAAATGACAGCTGCAAACCTAATGAACATTCCTATTACAAATAGGATTCAAACCCCTTAACTCTACTCATAGCAACCTTATCTAAACTAGATTACATCATTTTCCAACTGTATTCCCATAAGGTCGAATCCATATGATAAGCTCCAACACTTTATGACCTCAATGCTAATCTCCATTAAACTAGGAAACTGTCCCTTGTTTTCTAGGCATAGGATTCTTTGTTCTCTTAAGACACTTTGACTATCATGAACCCATTACATCGAGCTTATTTGATATTAGGCACTAAAGTAACACCTGTCAAAAACCCCACCAAGTCCCAGCTGTCCAAAACCACCATCAAACTCTTCAAAATAGCAGAAGTAGACCTGCGCTACGAAAACAACACAGTTTCGTAGCGCCTTTTGTAGCGCAGCCTTTTTACCCTTCTACCTTCAAAACTTTGGCTTCTTTCTTCCAGATTTATCTTTATATTCACTTAACACAACTTCCCTAGCAATTTCGGGTCATAATACACACATTTTCCTTTCAAAAATTTATAAGAAAGGGTGAAAAAAGCTGCTACAGTAGTTTCATAGCGCTTTTCACTTTTTTTACACTGTCTGCGCTACGAAACTGCTGAGTGAGTAGTTTTGTCCAAAATTTTCTAAAATGAAAATTTGAAAATGTGCCAAAACTCAAAATGAAACTGATTTCATCATATCAAAAGCCATATGAACTGAAAACACAGTCATTCCAGCCTTCATAACTTCTTAACTTCTTGCAGATTTCTCCTGTTTTTATCTGAAAAATAGGTCTTGAGACAAAGTTTATATCTCCTAATCCATGATGTAGTTTGAGAAATTGAAGGAGGTTTTGTATACTATTATGTCTTGAATAAAAAACTCTCTTGGTTGTTTGAAATACATCTCCTGCTATCCAGAAAATGTCATTGAAAAACATGTGTAAAACAGGAAAACTCTGTTTTCTGAAAACAGGGCTTCAAAGAAAGCCTTGTATCTCCCAACTGATAATACTTGTGAGAAAAGTGGGATAGTTTATTGTAGCTGGGGCTGTGATTAAGACAAACCTCGTTCATAATTCCAAAATACTTTTGCATTTGGCTAGAAACTGAACTTGAAGTTGATTGCTAAACAGTCATGTACAAGACAGTTTTGTAACAACAGTTTCGTAGCGCATTTTAATTTATCAATTTTTCCCAGCTCCTAATGAATTTGAAGAAACTGAGAGAGGTTTTTGTAGTTAGGTCTGTTACGAAGAAAAACCTCTTTTATTTTTCCTAAATTCGTTTTCAGTTGCTCAGAAACATCCTTCGAAGATGACTGCTCAAAACTAGAAAACAGAGTTTTTGCTTCATAACTTTCAGCAGTTTCATAGTGAAAATCAACTTTTTTGAACTAGCGGCGCTACGAAAATAAGTTTTCTTGGCTAATTTGACCATTTTTGACATGAAACTTTAGGAAATGACTCACAAATGGAAATTATGGATATTTGACAATGAATGGACCTTAAAAAGACTTTATTTAAACTTAAGGATGGGCTTTGAACTTATGACAATCTAACCTACCCTTGATCAAAACCTAAATTGACTTCTAAACCTAATTTGAAACATGACCAAAAACAAACATGACACAATGATGTTTTGAGAATTTTTTGGGTGATAACATGTCCCAGCAGCTTCCCTTCCTCCAAAGTGAACATGGACTTTTGAGGGTTCAATGACAGGTCGTACCTGCGATACTTCTCAAAAGTCCAGCGAAGATGTTCGATGTGTTCAGCGTCACTTTTTGAGAACACTGTGATATCGTCCAGGTAAATTACTACAAATTTATCTTGTTCCCCTACAAAAGAAATATCCATCGCTCGTTGAAAGGTGGTGCCTGCATTAATCAATCCGAAGGGCATCTGGGCGTACATGAAAGTCCCCCATGGCGTGGTGAACGTTGTTTTCTTCTGATCCTTGGGGAGGACAGCCACTTGATTGTATCCCAAAAAAGCCATCGATCATGGACATCCAGGAGGATCCCGCCACCTTTTGTAAAATGTGGTCCATCTTTGGAAGGGGGTAATTATCTTTGAGGGAAGCCCTATTTAGATTTCGGAAATCAACACACAATCTTATTTCTCCGTTCATCTTCTTGACCGGAACCAAGTTGGCCACCCACTCTGAATATCTCAGAGGGACTATAATTTTAGCCCTCAAAAGCTTTTTGATCTCCTTCTCAATTGCTGGAAGTATTAATGGATTGATTTGCCTTAGTTTCTGCTTATGGGGCTTGGCGTCTCCTTTGAGAGGGATCTTGTGTTGCATGACCTCCACATCAAAAGTCTTCAAATCTTGATACGACCACGCTGTAATATCCCGAAAGGGAAATAACCAGTAATACAAAGCATACAACAAGATACCAAAAACTATAAACTGAACATGAAGCTGAAACACATAAAATAGAGAGAACACTGAGCCATTTTATTATACTGAGAAATAGAAATGAGTACAAGAGGTGATCAAAGGGATGGCACCTTGACTTGCACCCGGAAAGTGTAGGAATACTCTCAGAATAAAAAAGGAATGGCTGCTCTATGCTCTGCGTCCAAGCTGCCGGAAAACTGCCGTGCTGCTGCTACTGCTGGAACCAAATGAGCATTTGGGGCTACTCCCCTACTCAGAATGAGCTGAAACTCTAGAATCAGCCTCTACTCACCATACCCAGAAAATCCCAGAGAGCATTTCTGGAATGGATGACCCCCAAAAATACCTCCCTTGAGGATCTATGCTATCCTCCCAAGGGCCACGCTGAAGTTGGATGAAATCCTCCAAAAGATGGCCTCCCACTCAACCAAAAGTCTCCAATAGGCAAGGGCTGGCCCCTTGCTCAATCTCCTGACCAAAATCCTCTGAAATAATGCCACTACGGAGCTCCCCCAATATGGACTATGTCCTTCCTCTCAAGACTGCGTAGTCTATAGATGCAATGCTCCTCCACAAATGCCACAACTCGATCCTCCTGCAAAATATTGATGGGAGTGCCTCACCCGAGCAAGCACTCGAAGTCTCCCGGGGCTGAGGGTGAGATCTCCGAACGGAGACACTCAATGTACTATACAGTGCTACAGACAAGCTAAAAAACTAGCGTTCTCAAAGTCTAAGTGACCAGCTCAATATGCATAAACTCGAATGAGGAAATGAGGAGGCTCTCCTCCTTTTTATAACGATGGGCCTCTCTCAACCCTAGGCCCCACTATCTCCTATGTAGCCTCCATTTGGCCCACGTTGCCAACCCAACTGCATTGTCTATGCCCACGTGGTCTAAGTGGGTCCCCCTCTACGTGGTCTCTTGGCCCTTCTTGGCCCACTTAAGTTACAACGTTGAGTCTACTAAGGAGTGTACTTTATTTTAAAGTGAGTTATATCCCCCTCTTACTCACTTTTATTTATATTTTAACTATAGAAGGCAAAATCGATCAAAATTAATATTTCCAATTAGCTATCGCTAATTGGGAATATTACAGTCTCCCCCGGAAAAATGTTGCTTGACCCCAAGCAACTGTAGTGATGGATGCTGCAATATATTCTCACTCTTGCAAGTGGCGTCCTCATCCGACAAATTCTTCCACCTCACCAAGAATTCCCGGACTGTCCTGCTCCACAGCTATCTCTCTCTGACATCAATGATGGCCTCCGGATGTAGCACCAAATGCCCCTCATCATCTGTAGGCAGAAGCTCCTCTGTCACTGTCACATGCTGTCCCAAAGCCTTCTTCAGGCATGATACATGAAAAATGTTATGAATCTTTCTGCCTTGGGGCAACTCCAACTCATAGGCAACCTGTCGAACCCTGCGTATCACCCTGTATGGTCCATAAAAGCGGGGCTTGAGCTTTTCAGCCCCCTTCTGCTTTAGAGTCAACTGTCGGTATGGCTGCAAGCATAGGTAGACCAAGTCCCCTACCTCAAACTGTCTCTCCACCCGACCTTTGTCGGCATACAACTTCCGTTGATTCTGCGTGGTAGCCATGTTATCCTTGAGAGCTCGGAGGATGTCCTGGCTCTCTTGGATCCAATCCTTGGCTCTCAGAGCCTTGCTAGCACCAAACATCACATCAACGAAAGATAAAGCACGATAACCATATAATGCATAAAACGGAGACATACCGATAGACATGTGATGTGTGTTGTTGTAGCAGTACTCTCCTAGGTGCAGCCACTTCAGCGATGCTCTCTGCTGCCCACTGACATAGTTACGGAAGTAGCCCTCCAGCCACTTGTTAACCATCTTCGTCTGCCCATCTGTCTGTGGGTGATAGCTGGTGCTCGGCGTCAACTCTGTCCCCACCAAGAACAGCTCTGCCAAAATCTTCCCATGAAGAGGCTGTCCCTGTCACTGAAAATGGTCTTGGGAAGACCATGTAACCTGAAGATATCCCGGAAGAACAGCTCTGCCACCTGTGCTGCTGTATAGTGCGCGGATATGGCGAAAAAGTGTGCATATTTTGTCAGTCGATCAATGACGACAAATATACAGTCCTTGCCCTGCACCGTGGGCAACCCTGTGATGAAGTCCATCGAAATACTCTCCCATTTCCCCTCTAGAATGGGAAGAGGCTGCAACAGTCCTGCTGGATGGTTCATCTCCCCCTTGTTGCACTAACAAAATTCGCACTCCTTGACATACTGGAGTACGTCCTCCTTGAGGCCCCTCCATGAGAACCTCTCTCTGATGGTCCTGTAGGTTTTGCTAAACCCCTGGTGACCAGCCAATGGGGAGTCATGAGAAGCCTATAGTATCTTCTTCTTGAGCTGAGAGCCCTCAGTCAAGAAGATCCTGTCCCTGTAGTAGATGATCTCATCCATCACCCTGTATCTATCATCCGTCACCTGTCCATCCAGAACCTCGCAAGAAAACCTGTCCTTGGAGTACTCCACCAAGAGTCAAGCCCTCCAATATGCATCCAGAATCATCAAAGACAACGCGGCTGGTCTGCGTGAAATTGCATCAGCCACCCGTTGCTCTTTCCCTTGACATACTCTATGTCAAAGTCGTAGGCCTGGATCTTGCTGACCCACTTCTGCTGCCTCTCTTGTAGCTGCTTCTGCTCTAAAAAGAATCTGAGGCTGTTGTGGTCAGTCCTCACCCTGAACATGTTACCTACTAGGTACTGCCGGAATTTGGCCAAGGCATGCATGACGGCCAACATCTCCTTGTCATATATGGCATATAACCGCTCATGTGGAAGGAGCTTCTGGCTCTCAAAAGCTATCGGGTGACCTCCCTGCATCAATATTGCACCGATCCCCTCTCCCAATGCATCACACTCCAGGACAAACGGTTGCGTGCAATCCGGCAAGGCAAGTACTGGGCAGCTGCTCATCACCTCCTTGAGCCTGTCAAAGGCCCGCTGTGTTGTATCTGACCAACTGAATGCCCCCTTCTTCGTCAAATCTGTCATGGGTGCATCAAGCTGAGAGAAACTCTTGACGAACTTCCTGTAGTAGGTGCAGATACCTACAAACCCACGAAGTTCTGTCACGTTTCTCGGCTCCGACCAATCTCTGATGGCCCTGATCTTCTCCTTATGGACCCTCACTCCATCCACTCCTATAATGTGTCCCAGATATAGCATCTCTGTCAGTCCAAACTCGCACTTGGAGAGCTTAGCATAAAACTGCTGCTCCTCCAAAATACGCAACACTGCCTCTATGTGCTGGAGATGCTCCTCCCATGTCCTGCTGTATATTAATATATCATCAAAGAAAACCAGCACAAACTTCCTCAGGTGACTGCAGAAGATGTGGTTCATGCACGATTGGAATGTGGCTGGTGCGTTGGTTAGCCCTAAGGGCATCACCAAGAACTCAAAATGGCCATAATGGCATCTGAAAGCGGTCTTGGGAATGTCCTGTTCCCTCAAGCGAATCTGGTGGTACCAGGATCTCAAATCAATATTTAAGAAGAACTGTGCTCCTCTCAACTCATCCATCAGCTGATCAATCCGCGGTTTGGAATACCTGTTCTTCATGGTTTTCTTGTTCAAAGCCCTGTAATCAATGCACATCCACAATGTGCCATCCTTCTTATTCACCAACACTACTGAAGAAGCGAAAGGACTGGTGCTGGGCCGTATGTGTCCAAGAGCCAACAGCTCATGGATAGCCCGCTCAATCTCGTCCCGATAGGCTTTGGGGTGCCTATAGGGGGTGGTACTAACGGCCTGAATGCCCTGCTCTAGCTCAATAGTATGCTCAAATCCCCGATCTGGTGGCTGTCTCGGCGGTATCTCCCCAAACACCACGGCATACCTGTCAAGGATGGTCTGTATCTCAGGATGAACTGTCTGCCCGGTAGTCCCTGCCTTTGATGCACGTAGCTCTACGTCCCACTCTATGTCACCCTTCCGGAAGTCTGCCTCCATCCGGTGAGCTGAAACAGTCTCGGGTGGGTAAGTGTGCATCCCCCGTATCTTCTCATGCTTCCCGGTCTTCTTATTCTCCCACTCCATCTCCAAGGCCTCCCAATCTGTGGTGACCTTCCCTAGAGTAATCAGCCACTGTACACCCAATACCACATTGGTATCTGGTATGTTAACCACGAAAAAATGGTTAGTCACTGTGTAGGTACCCATCGTCATAGCCAGCTTTGGAACATATCTGGCACACTGCATCGTCTGATCTCCTGGGACCAACACTGAGAATCCATCGAAGCTCTTTGTCGGTATACCTCTCCGCTCAACCATCTATGCATCGATGAAGTTGTGGGTTTCCCCACTGTCTACCAGTACTGAAACTCGCTGCCCACGTACTGTCCCTTGGACATGCAACGTCAAATACTTGGGTACTCCCCGCAATGCTGCAAGGGTCCCCCTGTGGGTGCAAAGGCTGCACCTTCTGCTCCTGGTGGTGGAGGTGGAAAATGGTCCTGCGCTGCATGGTTGCCTCCTGCCTCCCCGTCATCATACTCATCCTCTTCTTCGCTGCTCTCGGAGAAGACCTCAATAAAGTGTGCTTTGCCCGTAGTGCATCTGTGTCCTGGTGCCCATGGCTCCTGACATGTAAAACACAACCTCTTCTTCTTCAACTTCCTCCTGGCATCATCATCCAACTGTTTTCTACCTGGATTCCCTTTTGGAGGTGGAATCCTCACGTCCTTCCCTTAGGGTGGAAATCCTGTCTTTGTGGGTAAGGCATCCTGGACCTAGGGAAGGCATCCTGTAAATCCCGAGTCCTGCCAACTGCGTCATGGAGTGTGGTTGGTCTAGTGGATCTGACCAAACCCCGAAGTGGCTCTGCTAACCCCTCAATGAACATGTAGATCATCCATGCTGTAGATAGATCTGGCACCATCACTGAAAATCTTAGGAAATCTGAGATGTAAGTATCTGGGCTCCCGGTCTGCTTGAGCCTCGTCAACTCAACGAAATGCTCCTCCGGATCTCGTCTATCAAACCTCTCTATCAATCTCCAGGTGAACTCGGCATATGTAGTCACTGTCGAATGTCTGAGTGTAACCATCCCATGGAACCACCAATCCTGGGCCTCTCCATCCAAATGCAATGCTGCCACCTTGATGGCCTTCGTCTCTGCCATCTAGTTGAGCTGGAAGTATATGTCTTCTCCACCCAAGCCTTTGCCAAAGTGTTTGATGAACCATCAAACGTGGGCAAATGGAACCTGCTCACAGTACGCTAGGTGTCTCCCTCATGATAATGCTGGTGCCCTCTTGGATGGTCGCGGGGTCTGCTATCCCGCTAGAGCTGAACAAAATCTCTGAATGGGAGGGCATCCCTGAACTCCTGCTCATATGCCTGATACTCAACAAAATAATCACCCATGTGGCCATGCTCTAATTCCTGCTGTGCTTCTGCCCCAGTGTCTGCACCCAGAAAAGTGGGCATAGTGGAACGTGTGGGGGCATGTGATGCCATGTGCTAAGTGGCATCGTGCTCCTGCAAATAGTGGGATGTGCCCGATCCCTCACCAATATGGAAACCCCTCGGGGTTTCACGCTGTTTAGCCTCCACAACAATGAATCTCTGTCCCATCACTTCAATCTGCCTCGACAGATCATGGATTGACTTGAGGAGTGCTTCCCCAAACTTCTTTGCATCACTATCATCAGCCATCGGTACTCCCTGCTCTGTGTCCACTACTGGAACCTGTTCTGCGTCCACTACTGGATCCTCTTCTGCGTCCACTACTGGAACGCAGTCACCCTCCCCGTAGATGATTTGCAACCTACGTTCTCTGTCACAGTACTTCCTACCCCTGTAGTAAATGTACGGCTTCTCTCCCGGTGTCATAGACAACTTGCTCCACGGGCTGAGCCAGGTCTATGAGCTCTAATACCACTGTAGTATCCCGAAAGGGAAATAACCAGTAATACAAAGCATACAGCAAGATACCAAAAACTATAAACTAAACATGAAGTTGAAACACATAAAATAGAGAGAACACTGAGCCATTTTATTATAATGAGAAATAGAAATGAGTACAAGAGGTGATCAGAGGGATGGCACCTCGACTTGCACCCGGCAAGTGTAGGAATACTCTCAGAATAACAAAGGAAAGGCTGCTCTATGCTCTACATCCAAGTTGTTGGAAAACTGTCGTGATGCTGCTACTGCTGGAACCAAATGAGTATTTGGGGCTGCTCCCCTACTCGGAATGAGCTAAAACTCTAGAATCAGCCTCTACTCACCATACCCAGAAAAGCACAGAGAGCGTTTCTGGAATGGATGACCCCCGAAAATACCTCCCTTGAGGATCTACGCTATCCTCCCAACGGCCACGCTGAAGCTGGATGAAATCCTCCAAAGATGGCCTCCCGCTCAGCCAAAAGTCTCCAATAGGCAAGGGCTGGCCCCTTGCTCAATCTCCTGACCAAAATCCTCCGAAAGAATGCCACTCCGGAGCTCCCCCAATATGGACTGCGTCCTCCCTCTCAAGACTGTGCAGTCTATAGATGCAATGCTCCTCCACAAATGCCACAACTCGATCCTCCTGCAAAATACTGATGGGAATGCCTCACCCGAGCAAGCACTCGAAGTCTCCCGGGGCTGAGGGTGAGATCTCTGAACGGAGACACTCAATGCACTAAACAGTGCTACAGACAAGCTAAACAGCTAGCATGCTCAAAGTCGAAGTGACCAGCTCAATATGCATAAACTAGAATGAGGAAATGAGGAGGCTCTCCTCCTTTTTATAACGATGGGCCTCTCTCAACCCTAGGCCCCACCATCTCCTACGTAGCCTCCATTTGGCCCACGTTGCCAACCCAACTGCGTTGTCTATGCCCACGTGGTCTAAGTGGGTCTCCCTCTACGTGGTCTCTTGGCCCTCCTTGGCCCACTTAAGTTACAACGTTGAGTCTACTAGGGACTGTACTTTATTTTAAAGTGAGTTATATCCCCCTCTTACTCACTTTTATTTATATTTTACCTATAGAAGGCAAAATCGATCAAAATTAATATTTCCAATTAGCTATCGCTAATTGGGAATATTACATAGGCGAAAACATGTTTATAAGCCTGGAATAAACGGATATATTTGTCTTGGTATTCTTCAGGTACTCCCCTGAACAATTTCACTACTTTCGGGTCTCCCTTCGTCCCGATGTTTATATCTTTCACCTGGTCCCCTTGTGTCATTTTACCGGGGCCAATAGGCATATCATTCTTGTCAAACAGCCTTTCCAAGGGCACGAGGCCTCTGGGAATGACGTTCCCTTTTAGTTGGAGAACGCGATGTCTGGCTAGTGTCTCCTCCCACTTGGTCTATGGCTGTTCATCGGGGTCTTCATCCACTATTCCTATCACCAGATTAGAGAACTCACCAACTGTCTCTATGAATCGCTTAACCTGTTCTTCGTCTTCGAAGAATTGCCAGTGTTTCACATTATCTGGGATGGAAGGGCTATACCATACCTCGACCTCATACTTGAGCAGAGGATTTTGTGGCAGGCGGAAATCGCTAGCTGCAACAGCAAGCAAATTGGTCATTTGGTTTTTATCTCTCGGCATTAATTGTATGTTGAAAGCCAAGAAGAAATTCTCCACCAGGTCCCATATCTCATTTCTATAAGCTCTGAGCCGTGGATGCTTAGCCTGACACTGATTTCTGACTTGTCTTACTACTAGTTCGGAGTCCTCGAAGACATTCAGGCTCTGGATATTCATTTTTTTTGTTGTCTGCAATCCCAAGAGTAGTGCTTCGTATTCGGCCACATTGTTGATGGCTTTGTACTCCAGATTGAACGAGAGAGGGACCAACTGTCCTTTGGGTGAGATTAAGAGCACACAGGCTCCATTCCCTTCTCTCGAATTGGCCCCATCAAAGTGCAAAGTCCACATTTCATTCTCCTCTTTGCTCATGGCTTCACTTTGTTTCAGAGGGCGGACTGCTGCCTCCTGCAAGAAATCTTCACCTTCTTCAAAATAAGGCAGGCAAATTCACACTCTTTGCCATATACCAGGGAGTTCACTGAGCCATCAGCTTTAGTAACCATTTTTACGAATCTGGACTCCCGGTATAGCCTTCTTTCCTCTCCTCCGAATACTGGGATGGTAGCATAAGTGTGGTTGAGTTTAATCGACCCACCGATCTTTGAACCCCATGATCTAGACAACAGCATCCCGAAACTAGCTAGAATATCAACCACCACGATATCCATTACCACGCTTTTGGCTAGGATTTGGGCCAGATTTACCACTAAATCCTTTATCATGCCTAGACACCTAACCCTCTTGGAGTCAAACGAATACAGGTCTTTATATTGGCGGGTGATTTGCAGCCCTAATTGCTCCATGATAGTCATTGGCAATAGTTTATGAGAGGCCCCAAAATCTAGCATGAAATTATGTAACAATAGATCGTGAATGACCAGAGATACATAGAATGGGGGGGTTGCTGAGTCCAATTCTTCAACATGAGGGCCAAAGAATACCATGGGCCTTTCTTCCTGAAGATTTAGGTTATCAGGGAGAGGAACAACTCCATGGGGGAACATGAATTGGGATATCTGAGCTTTATACAAAGGTTGTTTTAAAAGTTCGACTAGGGGAATAAAATTTTTAACCTTTTCTAGCTCTTTCTGGAGGTTGAAAATTGCAGGATTCTTTTTTGTAATAACCTCTTTTCGTTGTTCCTTAGGAGGGACGGGTGAGTTTGAGACTGCAGTAGGAACCCTATGATTTACAAGGGGATCGGGGACTGACCTTGTGGAGGAAGAGGCGGTGGCTTCTTGGTGCGAGGGCTTCTCTATAGGCTTCTTCCCTTTGCTGATAGAATCTGACAAAGTAGGCTCTTTTGGTGTGGATTCTCTGTAATATTCCCATTTTTGGTGACACCTACGACAGGGCCAGGTTGTTCTTCCAGAGTAAGGAGCAGACAGGTCACAGGTACAAATTGGTGTTATCAGCGGGCTCAGGAGCTTTTCGGAGGAGTTTTCATGGTGTCGAGAGGCATTCGCTTGATATACTCCATCATTCGAGCAGTTTGGCTTTTGTTCCGATGCATTCCGATAACTTTCGGAAATTTGAGTTATTTATGGGCTTAACTCAGCTGATTATGCTCAAGGTGGCATTCCGGGAGGAATACATGATGGAACACCTTAGTGTAATAGCTCATTGGAACCGAGACGAGAATACCTACATGGTGTGATAGTCAGACACAGATTTCAGTGACCAGAGGAGGCGTGGTAGCCGATTTACCCTTTTCTGCATTAAAAAGGAATATTTTAATAAAAGGGAAAAGTGCTCTATGAATAAAATAATAATAAAATAATGCTCTAAAAGGCTCCAAGGGATCTATAAAAGAAAGGGAGGAGGCCATTGGGAGATATCTTGGGAGTAGATCATTTGCTTGTGTATGAGAGGTTTGAGGACGTGGTTCTCTACTTCAGCCGTAGCCCCAGGACGGAAACCCTCGGGTGATTTGTGAGTGTTGGATGGAAACCCAATACTCTTGAGGAGACTTCACTTAGAATTTTCACAGAGCTTCAGAGATTGGTGTGAGGATCATTCAGATCTTCAACTTGGGTTTCATCATCTTTAGTGGATTCAATGGTAGCTCTTCCCGGAGGGAGAGTGCAGCAGTTCAGTTTTGGGAGGCCAGCGCCGTATAGCAGTGCAGCAGATTGTATTGTTGGCTAGTTTTCTATCTCAGCACTTTCTGGGTCAGATCTACATGTAAACCCCTCTTATTATTTATAATAAAAGTTGAGATTTCTCCTGTTCTATGTGGTATTCGATTGCAGTATTTATGTGTTTAATTTTACATGGCAATCTTCTATTGAATAAATGTTGATTTTTCGGTATACTTTGGGGTTTCAGTAAATTTCTGCAACATTAGTTAAAATTTCCCATTTGGGATATTACAGTGGGATCAGAGCATTGGTCTTGGCTCAGCCTGCAGAATTTTAGTTGTGAGGGTTTCAATTCCAATTCCAGATTGTTCGAGGGTTTTTTTTGTTTTGAGGTGCCGAAGGAAAATCATTTCTAGATTGAGTTCTTTATTTGTCGGAGAAATCTATTCGAGGCGTTAGCTACTCTACAAAATATCGATACTAGACAAATTTTCTTTGGATTTGTCTTCTGCTTAATAAGCATTCAACCAATTGTACATGCCAAAGCATCCATATGAATTCTAATTCGGGAGCTGTATTTTTTCATTATCTTGCCAATGTAATTGAGGGAAGCGTGTGATGACATAATTTTCTCATAGAAATAAATTTGGTGGCTATTCTCCCAACGTAAAGGAGTCGGTATACTCTTTCCTCTATGTTGGTGTCTTTCCTCCACGTTGGCAGATCAAATCAGGGTTTAAAGACCAAATTTTCTGATATTACGTGCACCAAATTGCCCGCGGGAGCTGCCAAACTATATCATTACATTTGAGCAGGACTATTTTGCAACGGTCGTAGAATTATTAAAGGGCCTACAGTTAAGAATCATTTTATAAAGGGTGGTCGGATTAATTTATCAAAGAAGCCGTGAATTTTTTTTTGGGAAGCCGCATTTTAATTGAAGAATTTTGGGCCAGTTTAATAATTAGTTGGAGCCAAGTTCCCCTTGCTTTAATTACAGCTCGTCCATCTACCCAACACTTGTGATTATTGTGAGAAACAAATTCGAGCCGCTTTCGAAGCCACCAGACCATAGTCAATATTGCTATTGGTGTGCCCAAGATCTGACGTGATTGGCGCCTAGGCATTTTCATCGTTGTGGAATACACACTCTGAAAGGATAAATTATTCCAGTAATTCGACAGTGCTTGGAAGCCGACTTTTTCTAAAGCTAAGGTGACGAGTTTGTTGGGGCTAGCAGATTTCTCTATGAAAATGATTGGCTAAAGTTTGCTGGAGGAGCTACGTATTCTACGCATTTTCTGGAAGGACGTTTGCTAGAGGAAGAGCCGATATTAATTTACGGGAGCCGCCACAGTCAGTACATAAACTGAAGTCAATATACATTCGTTGTTCGAAACATTTTGTGGAAGCCCAAGTGCCGTGTCAAATTTCAGCAGCGGGTGATTTTGTGGGGCCGTGAATTTTTAGTAAGGGACAAATTATTTTATTAAGGGGGCGCAACATATCAAATACCTTGGCAGAGATATATTTGCGAGAGAAAAGAGCATTGTTCCCAAGTAGGCACGAGCTGTAGTGTCATGTTCTAAGTTAGTCAAACCATCGCATAGCAGCCATCGTGGAGATCCACCATCAACAAGAGGCCAAGTTAATCACAAGAGGGTAGCTGAATCATATTGTGCATCAACAGTGGATTTAGAGGCCGAATTATTGTTTGCATCACCTTGGAGGGCCTAGCACTTAAAAAAAAAAACTATTTCACAATCGAAGACTTGTTGGGTTGCATTATGGTGGCGTAGCAGATCAATCTTTTATCGAAAATTCCGTGTTGTCGTAGATTTTTTCAACGTTGTTTATAAGGGACTAAATCATTGGAAATATACAACAGTGTTACTGAAGAAGACAAAGCTATTAAAGTCTGATATTGTGCGTATATTCTGGACTGGATTGAAGGTTGTAGCAGGAGACACCCACCTATCACTCTACTGAAGAGCGCTTTGCTGGTCTATTTACCAGGTTCCATCATTCTTATCTGCTCACTGTATATTCATTTCTAAAGAATGGGGAAAGAAAAAATAGACTGTCTATGTTGATGTTAAATATATATTGCATGCTTATTTCTAGGTCTGTTGGGAATATGTTCTATCCTCAAAATAAAATGATGATAGAACCCCTACAGCATGCTTGCTAACTGTTTAACATTACTTCCAAAAGAAATTACGCCAAGTACACTTAGAAAAACAGTGACCACATCATTGGTTGAACCATGGAGGGATTCCTAAACAAATTGATGAAAATACAAATAGAAGTTGGTTCCTTAAACCACCATGCATCAGAAGACCAGAAAAAAAAACCAAACAGCAGACCCTTTTCAAGAGGAATTTATGCCATCCTTCAAAAAGGACAGCCAAAATATTTGCAAGAAGAATTGGGGATTGGTCACAAAATCCTTGCACTTGGGACAGATTTGAAACACATGAAGATGACATGGAGAGTTCTGTCCAAACTAGATGAACTTAATGAAATTCTGTCCAAAATAAGCCAAGAAGAAGGGAAGAAACTGATTTGGGCTCTAAAACCAACTATGCTTGCTCTTATACAGCCCAAATTCTTGGAGAAACCTTGTGAAGGGGTCACATTTCCAATTGCAGCTTGTCTCTATAACATCATGAAATTGACCGCACCTATAGCTCCGTATAATGATGATGTTATGAGGAGGATTATGAGGCTGATTGTAGACACTTTTCAGGATTTGGACAATAGTGCAGGCTCTACCTTCGGGAAGAAGCTTGAGATTTTATGGCGTATGGCCACATTCAAGACTTATGTCATCATGTTTGACCTTCAATGTGATGACCTGATCCTGCAGATGTTCCAATGCTTCTTCGGCATTAGGAGGCATCATCTTGACATTGTCATAGCACACATGCAGTCCATCTTGTCGTCATGCATGAGAGACCATGAGACCATTGGCCAAGAGTTGCAGACCTGGTTGTTGAGCAATTGGAGGAGAGAGCAGTTGGTCTCACTTGCTGCTCATAAGCTAGCCCAAGGGCTGGTTGAGCAGAATATTGGGCTATTCAAGAGACAGTTGACCAGGGAGGAGCTGCTCCAGTTTGGTGGGTCAGGCAGCAGAAATGAGCTGAGGAGGAAGGGACTTTGCTTCATTTGCAAAGAACCTTGGGGGCCAAATCACTCATGTTTGAGAGATGCAGATGATGTGGCGGAGGCAGGATAGGAAGGCATTCCTTCCGTATGCCAGAGTGAGCACTCTTCTTCAGATGAGTCCATAGGATCAATTGAGGATGCTTCTGGGGAGCGAGAGCAGTCATGCAGAGATGATGACAGTAGACCGGAGCTGTGTTCCAGTATGCAGGGTGAGCAGTCACGGGACTCTGCAGGAGATACTCTGGGTGAAGAGTCACGTGTGACGATTCAGCTAGAGCAGCACGTGATGGAGCTTGAGTTGGCAGAGGAGGACACTGTTCACATCAGTCATGATATTCCTTTGGGGGAGAGCCAGATGGGCGCCCACATTGAGCCGATGAGGGATATGCGGCTAACATCGGGGTCAGCCACTGGAGTGGAGTAGTCAGATGCACTGACATCGAGTACGGTGACAGCAGTTGCAGATCCATATCCTCTGGAGGTGTTGGAGGTTGATGTGATTGTTCTGCAGGGGGCCAGTAGACAGCGGGAGCATGACATTCCTGATCAGGAGTGGGAGGAGCTGTTGGATATGGTGGAGCATTCATCTGTGGGTCGACACAGGGATGAGGCGCAGATATGTGTACACGCAGTCAGCAGAGCTGCATAATTTTCAGTGAGTCTCCAGGAGTACATCGATGGGGCTTGTAGCATATCTTGCCCACTTTGGCCCATTATAGAGAGAGGGTATTCCTTCTACAGGTAGCTTCCATTGGCAGACAGGGCAGAGCAGTGGGAGTTGATTACAGGCTGGCGACAACACTCTGGGCATGTTCCATGTGCAGTTTTTGCTACATTGGATTCTTCTTCCAGGATGGACTGGCGGGAGATCATGAGTTGGTACCTCTTGATGGTACGGTATTCTTCGTAGGGAGCACAGCAGAGCGGGGGCCCTCAGACATAGTAGATGTTACAGATTCCAGTTGGCAGGAGGGCACAGGTCGTTGTTTCTTCAGCACTCCATCCCGATTTCAGGAGAGCAGGATCAGCGTGGGATTGATTCAGGACTTGGATTGGACAGAGGTGATGAGTTGGTACACAGTTGATGGGACAGCTTACATAGTCACAGATACAGTGCGACAGGAGCCATGGTCTTCACCTCTTAGAGCATCAGTCATAGCCAGAGGTAGTGTGCAGTCCAAGCTGTGGGACTTGGGCGATGATTGGCCAGGGTGGCGATGGGATCTGGGAGGATTTTTTGTTGACTAGGACAGAGAGAGATCAGTTTGGGATCCCAGCATTGAGGGGTCTGTTCCGAGAGGTTTGACACAAGGGCATAGCAGCACCCAGAGGTTGGTATGGGATCCAAGCATTGGGTCTGAGATGCAGCGGGCCAACAGAGTGGCCCACATATTTCGATTGCTTGAGGGAAAGCAATCTTGGGGTGGAAGGTCTGTAATATTCCCATTTTTGGTGACACCTACGACAGGGCCAGGTTGGTCTTCCAAAGTTAGGAGCAGACACGTCACAGGTACAGATTGGTGTTATCAACGGGCTTAGGAGCTTTTCAGAGGAGTTTTGAGGAGTTTTCATGGTGTCCGGAGGCATTAGCTTGATATACTCCATCATCCGAGTAGTTTGGCTTTCGTTCCGATGCATTCCGATAACTTTCGGAAATTTGAGTTATGTATGGGCTTAACTCAGCTAATTATGCTCAAGGTGGCATTTCGAGAGGAATACATGATGGAACACCTTAGTGTAATAGCTCATTGGAACCGGGATGAGAATACCTACATGGTGGGACAGTTAGACACATATTTCAGTGACCGGAGGAGGCGAGGTAGCCGATTTACCCTTTTCTGCATTAAAAAGGAATATTTTAATAAAAGGGAAAAGTGCTCCATGAATAAAATAATAATAAAATAATGCCCTAGAAGGCTCCAAGTGATCTATAAAATAAAGGGAGGAGGCCATTGGGAGATATCTTGGGAGTAGATCATTTGCTTTTGTATGAGAGGTTTTAGGACGTGGTTCTCTACTTTAGCCGTAGCCCCAAGACAGAAACCCTCAGGTGATTTGTGAGTGTTGGACAGAAACCCAATACTCTTGAGGAGACTTCACTTAGAAGTTTCACAGAGCTTCAGAGATTGGTGTGAGGATCATTCAGATCTTCAACTTGGGCTTCATCATCTTCAGTGGATTCAGTGGTAGCTGTTGCCGGAGGGAGAGTGCAGCAGTTCAGTTTTGGGAGGCCAGCGCCGTATAGCAGTGCAACAGATTGTATTGTTGGCCAGTTTTCTATCTCAGCACTTTCTGGGTCAGATCTATATGTAAACCCCTCTTATTATTTATAATAAAAGCTGAGATTTCTCCTATTCTATGTGGTATTCGATTGCAGTATTTATGTGTTTAATTTTACATGGCAATCTTCTGTTGAATAAATGTTGATTTTTCGGTATAATTTGGGGTTTTAGTAAATTTCTACAATTTTAGTTAAAATATCCCATTTGGGATATTACATTCTCCCTCTTGTTCTTGCACACGGGTCCTCTTTCTAGAGGATCTAAGCTCATACTTCTTATGCAACTAGGCTTGCATGAAGTCTACAAATTGTCTGCAATAGTCATCAATACCTGGGTCTTTTGGGGACACTTCTTTCTTCTCTTGCTCCTCTTGCAAGGTAAGTCCTCCATCTTCATTTTCTCAATAAGAAAGAAACTGATCCTCCTGACAGTCAGAGACTTCCTTAGCTTGTCCTTCCAAATATAAAGGAGGCTAGATATGATCCTACTGCTCCTTTCTATCTCGCTGTAATATTTGCAATGGAGGTTTCTGGTATTGTGGATTGAAACCTCAGTTAGGGGCCATATGGTTGGGTCGAGAAGCGGAATTTTTAGTTTCTAACTCAAGCTTCACCAACTTGTTAGAAAGGTTTTTTATCATCTTGTTCATCTCTTCGATCCTGCTTTCTTATGCTTCTCTTTCTTGATTAGAGGAAGAAGCTTCCTCCTTACCTCTTCTCTTGGAATCATGATCTATTCTCCCTTTGGATTTTCCAGTAGAGGCACAGTTAGCTTCCACCTCTAGATCATCTGCCTGGATTTGATCCATGGACGTAGACTTTCTTTCTCTCAAAGTGAATCCAAACTCGGACTCAAATGCTTCAGTGAAGACTACTTTGGCTATTGTTTGAGGGGGTTTGATTTTAGAGGGCAGATCATTGTACAGTTTGTTAAATATTTTTATGAACTCGGTTACACCTTCATTGTGCTTTTTCTTCAAGGCATTGAACTCTATGAGGATGTAACTGTGATCCCTCCTTTCTCCCCATTTTTGATTAAAAGCATTCTCCATTTCCTCCCAAGTAGTGACTGAATGGTCAGCCAGAGATTTAAACCACTTTCGGGCTTCTCCATCCAAGGACTGGACGAAAAGCCTTAGTACTACGTCAAAGTGTTCCACATTGACATTTTCAGCGAAAGCAAGAAATTCCTCAATATGCTTTTGGGCAGAGGCACTGTCTTCCCCTATGAACCGAGGCAAGATCTTTAGGTAATCCTAAGGCATATCATTTAAAACTTGAGGCAGGGCTAATGGGTCATATTTATTAAGTAAGAAACCTGGCACAACCATGGGAGGCGGTGGATTATGAGGGGGATTCTGATGGATGACAATAGGTACATGCTAGGAGGAGATTTGCAAGTTAACTTGAGAAGAGCTCTGGAGTATGGTGACTTGTTTGACTTCCTCAGCCTCTAGAGTAGGGTGTAAAGGAAGCACAAAGGTATTCACTGATTTGGCTTCGTCTTTTATCTCAGTATGGCCTAGAGCAGAGTTATCTGGGGTATATTCAAGTACTCGGGCTGTGGAACCCGGGCCGTGGACTTGAGCCTTCTGAGATGAGGACGGGGAATCTTCTAAAGAGAATGTGGGTATGTCAGTCTGAACTGGTTGCTTTTCTTTCCAAATTTTCTTGAATATAATTTTTTATGGGTCAGATACAAATGGGGTTCTCAATTGAGAGGTGTCTGACCTAAAGTGTGGCTTGGTGTAAGCCAGGATTGCGGCTGATTTAGATTTAGATAACAATGGAGTCGCCAAGGTGAGGGTTGTACAACTCTCAACCCTTCGTGCTCACCTGATTGAAGGGTGGAGACAATGTCATATTCTAGGGGAAGTATTTTAAACTTCGATCCCCGACAACGATGCCAAAAAGATGTTGTCACTCCTAGAGATAGCCTTGAATTGTTAAAGACCAATGCCTAGGACATCTTAGGATAGGAGATTATTCAGGTTTTCTTTCATGCTTTTAAAGGGAACCTCCTGATGGTAAATGGATGGAAATATTTGAAAGGTGGTCATGGATCTCAAAGTGAGTAGAGTAGTAGCTAGGAACTTTGATTGTAAGGAGAAAGGCCTGCTCAAAATGGGTCTGAAGCAGTCATGAAATAAGACTTGTTACAAACAGGGTCGAATGTGAAACTAATGAATAGTTATTAAAGTTAATCAGGATGAAATCCATGAAGAATGAGTATGGTAAGTCATAGTGAGGTAGGCTTAAAAAGGTATAAGAATCCACCCTTCAAAATACTTTAGAGGAAAACGATATAGAGAGAGAAATTTGAACGGAAATCATGCCCCGAGCTTGATTAAGGTACTACTGTAAGTCATGATATGAGTACCATTGAAAGATAAATTCATACATAGCTTATAGACCACCTGCATTCCGAAAGCAATGATAATAGGAAGGAAAATATGAGTGAAATGAACATTAAACTAACAAACACATCAAAGACATACATACTTTTCATCCATTTCAGTATGAATCCATCCTCGCAACAAACAGATGTTATATTATTCTTCAAAATGGCTCTTCAGATATACATTAAGAAAAAACCTCAAAACTACAAAATATGTTCTACAGACTACACACGTCCATTGCCAGAAAATTCAGAACCTTTACTTAGTCTGCGGTTTGGCCTTTTATATCTGTTTACATGGATAGTGAGACTATAAAAAGAACATAACAAAAAATATGAAATATAAAGAGTGCGTAGGGTGAAATCAAGATTTCACCCATCTTTACTGTACATAGAAAATGAAAAACAAAAGTTAAAATGGGCCGAATGGGAAAAAATCATGATATCCATCATTTGGTACGCCGAGGATTGCTTGAGCCTTCTGGACGGTGTGAGCGGACTGAAGATGAAGCAGATGGATGCTGACGAGGCAGAGGAGGTGGCAACTGCTGTAAGGTAGAAGATACCAGAGGGTTTGCATACTCGTAACACTTTTGCCATAGCGTTTCCCCTGTAGTTGGCGCCGTTTTGTAATTCTCAAACATAGACTGCGTCTGAGTCAGCTCTATATAATCCACGCGGACGACAAAGAATTTCTTAACCTGACAGAGAAGGAAAAAATCCTTGCGCAGTGCAGCTATTATGGTCTCTGCCTTTAGCCGGGATGTTTTCTCTAATGATATGTCTGCCTTACACATGATTTCTGTCATTTTCTGATCATAGGCCGTTAAGGTGGATAATGCGCCTGACTACAGATCCCAACATGGTGGGAGGCCAACTTCTACCATCTTGCGCCACTCTTGGTCAAACTTGTCCACTCCCTTTGATACCAATGCTAAACACCCCAACATATTCGCGCGTGCATTTTCTCTTTCAATCATTCTGCTGACTTCCATGACTGTTTTGAAAGGGTCACGCACTCCCTGTGTATGCAATTCTTCAGGGGAGAGCTCATTGAGGTACCTGATATACTTCTTGGCTATTGATGCCTTTTCCTCTCCTTCCATGCGTCCAACCTCCAAGTGGCCCTTGAGGTCGTGAATTGCAATCTTCTTGTCATTGACCAGTGCGAGAAGATCCCAATGCTGCTTAACCTCTACTATGATTTCTATCCACACAAGTCACCTTGCTTCCACAAGCAACATATTACCTTTGATCTGCCCTTTTAAGTATTTCATAGACTTGTCATGCTCCTGAGCTTCTTTGCGCAGGTTCTCGTTCTCTTTTCGCAAGGATGAAATAGTCTTTTGATGTGCTACTTGCACTGCTTGGGACTCGTCTAAGAGCCGGCGAAATGAGCGGGTCTAGTCTTCTGACATTATTAAGTCAGATAAGGCCTTGGTGAGCTGCTCCGGGGGAGTCTCAGGATCTCCTGTTATAGGAACCACACATGTATGCCCATCCCATTTGAGTTGCAATTCAGACACCCTCTCCCTGACCCCGACAATCTCTTTATCTTTTTGGACATTCTCTTCCTGCTGTTGAGCAAGGGAATCGGCGAGAACCGTCTTCTCCTTTTCTACCTGGACAAGCTCCTTTGTCTGAATATGTTCAGCATGAGGCATATTCAGTTTTCTCCTTAGCTCCTGTACTTCCAACTCTGATTTGGAAAGAAGAGCTTGCAGTGCTGCATTGTTATCAACCCCCTTTCCTCTTATCATCCTCTTGGTGTTCTCCAGCTGGGTAGCCACGACCTTAGCGCTAATCCTATCTCTTTTTTGGTTGTCCTTTAACTGCTTTATCTTCTTTTCGAGCTTCTGTAGGGCGACTGTATGCTTCACTACCTCGGTCCGCAACATGTCTCCAATACATTGGTGTAAATCTAGCTTGTCTATAAGGGGAATGTTGCCCAGGTTAAAGATTATTTCCAATGCCCTATATTGGGATCTTGAAGATGTTGGCTGCAAGGCTGCCTATTGGATGGCTAGTATGAGTTGTTCTTTGTCCATATCTAGCACGGAGGAAAGCCTAGAATGGTGTTTTTCTACGAACTGAGAAAGTTTGGCCCTCAACCTTTCCCTTGCGAACTTATTTCTCGTCTCAATATCCTCCTTTGCCTTCTGTCTGACCAGAGTGACTGCCTGTGACTGTTTTGAGGGGGCCGAAGACGAGGCAGAGTCGAAGGATAGTAGAAATCCTGGCTTGTCCTTGTTAGGAGTCAAGACCCTTGAGCACGGGGACCTCATCATCAGATAACTCGACCTCTATATCATCTGGCCCTTGAGTTCTCTGCTTTTTACTAGGATGAGTTTCCTCATCCACATCCATAACCTCTTGGCTTCCCGAGGGATTCGTCGATTCCGGTTCGCCTGTCTCGACAGGCTCATTATCTCCTTTTCCTTCAGCAGCTGAGGATTCGGCCTCCATCTGTGTATCCAAAGGCCATGTATCAAGGTTAGCTTTCCATTCAAGGAAGGGCCTAGGTTCATGCGTATAAGCTATTGATTTTATTTTCTTCTTCTTGCTGGTGAGGAATCCCTTAGGGTCATAGTGCCAGACGTCTCCCTGAGGGAGGTTCATTTCCCGCAACATTTTTTGCACAGTGGGGAGGGCATGTCTTGAACTAATGGTGAAAGGGCCAATTGAATTTGGGAGCTTGAAAATGTATCCCTTCTTCGCAGGCATGAAGTGGACCTGGTCGGATTTCAAGACCTGTCAGATGAATTCTAGGGAAAAAACCTGCATAGTTGGGAATACCAGTAGGTGATAGGGAGGCACCTCTGCATCGTAGACTCTGATCTCGGTATGTTCATCAAACAGGTACCAATCACCTGTGTAGTTTGTCTCACTGAACTGGAGCCAGTCCTTCTGCTCAGGAAAGATTCTGGGCAGAGGGCTGTCATGTATAATGGCATAGGCTATGGACATGAAATCATTCACGAATTTTTCATACCCTTTCCCCCCTGGCTACTGGTGAACTTTCGTAGTCCACTCGAAAACGGATCTGGGTTGGGCATTTCTCGTCGAGAATCTGTTCAGGCCCAGACCTTCGAACTTATCCGCGTGCTCGAATAAGAACAGGTACAAAACAAGGGAACAATATTTGAAAAAACTGGAAGAAGACATTTCTTGAAACTGAGCCTTGACAGCCGAAGCTAAAAAGGAGGGGATGTCCAAAAGGATCTCTGCTTGAATCATGAGCCATAGGAAAGCTAAGCTCGCCTTAGTCACCTACCGACCTCCTCAGACCCTAACATCCCCAAGATGACCGCTAGGATGGGCTGCACATTGCTTCGGAAAGTTGACAGAGGAATAGAATCTGTGAAAGGGAAAGATGACAAGCGCGAGTCGGAGAGAAGATTGAGGAAACCACTCTGTTACTCCCAGGCTTGCTTTGAAAAATGACAGGAGAGGGAAACCTCAGAGAACTCAACACAATCCTGATCAGGAGGGTAGCAAAGGGCTTTCCTTATGATTTGGGGGGTAATCTTGAGGATCTTGTTGCCCCGGGTGGAAAGAAAAATGCCCCTATGCTAGACATAAGCTTCCCCGAGCCAGCTAATGAATTCTGGGAAAGGGTGTGTCGTTGGGGCGATTTGATAATACAGACCTGTCTCAACCACCCTAAATATGTCCTCGCCTCTTCGCTGGTAGCCGAAGAGCTCGACTCTGGTGTGGGCTACATTAAAGGGATAGATTGGGTCACATAGTTGAGTGTGAGCGTTAGTGAGGGGTTCGGGTCCAGGAGTAGTCCTGACCTCGCAGGCTTGGGGGGTTTCAGGCGCTGACCGTTTCGATTTTTCCATGAAAATTGGAAATAAAAACAAAAGGGAAATAGTGAAATGGGAAAAACGACGAAATACCTGAAATAGTGATGAGATAGAAAAAGGGAAAGCGACGCGGGAGTGAGAGTGACCTGTACTCGAGTTTTAATCTGTCTTAGCCAAAAAACCCGTAAATAACTAGTAACATCGCACAATTAGGAGTAAAACCTGCTATGGAAAACAGGGTTTTACTGGGTAATCGAGGAAGGATGACACTTGTAGGGCTGACGTCGTAAGGACGTCGAAAATGAGACACGTGGCGTTGGGTGATTGGCTGGGGGCAGCCGGGTAGGTGGGAGCCACGTGCTGATTAAGGCAGGTACCGGTCTTCATACTGCCTCCTATACTTACCTTACCGCGCATTTACCTTAGCAAACTGGCAACCATGGTGGACCCTCTCGAGTTTCAGCTGAGTGAGCTGGGGTCTCTTTCTTCTCTTTTCCACCTGACGGAACCTTTCTGATTGGCCGGAGGAGGGATGACGTCACCTCCTCCGGCGGGTTGAATCTGACCATCACAGCGTCCGTTGGATGCCGACGGAATAGAGTTGGCCACAACTCTTTGGCACGAGGTTCCACTACAGAACTGTGAGCGGTGTCTTAATGTGTAATAGATATCACCACGCCTGTTTTTAGAAGCCATTTCCATAATTTTTACTACCCATCGTCCTCTTAACCTTTCTTGTTCTCTTTCATTTGCTTGACAACTCCTTCTCCTTAATCAGTGAGGTTACTAACCAACAAATCCCTTTCTCCCCCTTAATTAGGTCAAGCATACCCTTGGTTGATCTATTCCATCCACTTGGCTTAATTCTGGGTCCACGTGGTCCTATGTGGTTTCGCAACCTTTGAAGATAATTCCACAAAGAACACTTGGAATCCAAGTTTCTACAAGGATTCTAGGGTCTAGGAATCTCCTTGACAAGTCCTATACTCAAACCCTAGCCCTTGGAATTCTCCTGCCCTTCCTAGAGTTCCTTTGATATTGCTTTCCAAGCAAGCTAGCAATATATTTGAGCCTCTCTTGTGAATAGGCTTCTAGGACCACTTTTTCATCCCATCATTGATTCATTCATCTTCGTTATCCTTATTATACTGGGTCTCCTCCCATTGGTGAAAGTCCGTAAAGAGCAAGGAGCCTTAGTTGAGGTGACAATGGGATATCGCTACATTGTTGCCCTATAGGACCCCCTGCTAGTTTGAGCATTAACAGTTCTTAACATCACTCGATCGTATAAGAAGGCATGTGGTTTTAACTCTAAACCTGTGGAAGTAGAAGGCCTCATAAAAAACCTTAAGGCTTATTTGGCTATGAACCTTGATATATCTTTGATTATGGATGTTTTAGTCATATATATCCCTAATGTATGGGGGATTCTCCTATCTAGGAAATGGGGAGCTGCTGTTGGGGGTCATTTTCAAATGGACCTGCCATACGCCATTATCCCTCAATCTGATGGAAACCCCTTCACCCTTTATAGAGAGCCTACTTACCCTTCTCATGTGATCAAGCTAGGACCAATCCCATACTATAAGACACATGAGATTGAGAATCCCTATCCCATACTCCCTTCGTAGGAAGTCTATATTCTTAAGTGACCAATTCACAAAGCAAACAAAAAGTGGAATCCTAAAAAGGAATACATGTTGGGGATGTGGTCTTGGTTGATAAAAACCGAATGCTTGGCAAGATTCATGGGAAAGTTGGGGAGGATTATTACTACATTGCTAAACTCAACAATGAACTTTGGCCCCAACCAGTCAAGTCACATCACCCCTTTCCTTGACACTTGACATTGTACCATATGCATGTTAGAGTAGGGTGCATTGCATGCTGATTTTCGCATTAGAACTAACATCATATGATATTGCTCATGATAAATTAGTTGCATTTAGATTAAATTTGCATATCTTTTCTTTCCTGTTGATTTTTACGGCCTAACACTTAACATGGGTGATCATAAGACACCATAAAAACATGTTTCCTCGTGTGCTTAGTTTTTGTATGTGTAGGTAACAGGTTTGCGGTACCAAGAAGATTGTTGGTGTTCTCATCACCTCCCGTCCGAGTAGCTTTGTGCACTGTCCCCGAGAGCTCATGTCCCAGTTGGAGCCAATTTTTACCCACCACCTGTGGGTAGTGTATATAGGAGAAAATATTTCTCCCAGAAGGTCCTTAGTCGGTAGCCAACAGCCCCTTGAAGCCGCCAGATAACTCAATGTGTCACTGTCTCTGCCACCTGAGCCAGCCGTGTGGTCCCGCGACCACTTGTCATGAATGTATGTTTGAAGGTGGGTCTTTTGACCCCAAAGATATGGCTTTTCATTGGTATAGTTGAGTAATTTTAATTACTTGTCATGGGAATTTTGGGCATGGATTGGTGGGGAAATTCGACAGAAACAATGGGTTAGGCTTTTATTCTTGTCTCCACTACCCAATTTCGTGGTTACCATTGTATCATAGTCCTGTGGGATCTTCTTTAATGACCATTTGGCTTTAGGGATGGCACCAATGGTATCAGAACCGAACCAGTCATCGAATCAGAAAACCTTGTGGATTGGGAACCGATCAGAACCGAATTTAAAAAAAAAAAAAAAAAAAACGGTTTACCAAAAACACATAAAATATTCATATTTTAAAGAAAAAACAGATATATTCATGTGCATCCATTTGAATCCAAACTATTTATATACAAAGATGCAAAAGTCCTCATTTATATAGCAAGTAATAGTGCATATAACCAAAATAGCACTTAGTGCAAAACATCGTTGAACCAAAAATGTTACAAACATCAAGAAGGAGGCTTTAAAAGGCCTTTATAGTCCAAAATAACATCATAAATCATAGTATTATACTACAACTTACAATAATACAAGCTACAACTACAAAAAATCAATGATTAAATCATCAATCATCAATCATCATCAGAATCCTCATCCTGATCATCCTCCTCATCCTCATCTGAAGAATAAGTAGCATCCAAGTTTGCAATGGGATTATGGCTTGATTCCCCTGACCCTTGATTTACCCTCTCAATTTTTGGAGAAAATCAGCCCCAAATTCCTCTAAAATCAACTATGTAGCAGCCCCAACATAATTAAAAAAAAAAATCTTCCACCAGTTGCAAAAACCATTGAAGAAAACTCAAAGATCTCTGGGAAAAAAATATCTTTTAAGTAGCACGAAAATTTGCCAACCCAACAACTCTCTACAACTCCAATCAACTCTTCAAATCTGCAAAAAAAAATCCCTCACAACAACCCTACAAAAAACTCTCTGAATTCTCCTCACCGAACTCGCTCAAGAATTGCAAGAGATTCAAATGAATAGTGTGAGTGAAATAGAGGGAGTGGGGGTGTTTAAGTAGCTTTAGGGGGCTAGGGTAGCATTAGTAAATAGGAAAAATAATAATTAAAAGAAAAAAGATTAAGAGAATTAATAAAAAAAAGAAAAAAAAAAGCCCAGGCTTGTGAACGGTGGAACTGGTCTTCGAATCGGTCCAGACCGTTTCGGTACCGAACCGACTGGTTCGGTTTGGTGCTGAAACTGGCCTGTTCGGTTCGGTGCCAAAACCAGCCGGTTCGGTATGAAACCGGTCATTTCCGGTTCAAAGGGTCAGTTCAGACTGGTTTTGCCTCCAAACCAGTCAAACTGGTTGGTTTTTCGAAACCGGTTCGATTCCGATAACACTGGTTGGCACTACACTGGAAATCCTAATTTTGGTTGTGTGGTCTCGCTTTTCAATACCACCTACATTACTCCCCTTCCACTCACTTTATCCCCATCCATCTCTTTTCCCATCAGGTTCCACATGTGTCCACTGGGTCTACATAAGGTTAGCCTCCCCCTCCCCTTGTCCACACCTTGGGTCAGGCCTGAAACGATGCCTCAAAGGTTGATGCAGCTAAAAAGAAAAGAAAAAACATAATTTGGCTACTCTCAATAGGAAATATACCACAGAAAGCAAAAGATGGTCGGGACATACAAATTTAGCACGTGGGAAAAAGGAAATCATGAGCTCTACCCGTTATCCATGGCCATCACCCTTATTCCTATGGGCCCTACACGAGCCCCCTCCATCTTTAAGGAACCCACGATTGTCCCAACCCATGGTGGAAGATGAACTGCCCCACCTTAAGGGGGTATTCATTGATACATATTACACATCATGCTCTCGTCCCCTGGAGCCTCGAGCAGTTATGAAGAAAATCAATAAAAGTCAAAAGGCATATGAAAAGGGTGGAAAAACAAAGGCCCGAGTAGCTCATGTACCATGATTTTCTCCCTTCCACACTCATATACCCAGGAATGGGCTTCCCCTATTATAGCTACCCTTGCACCTTGGCCAGGTGGTCTGGATGATTCCCCTGATCCCCACTCCATTCCATTATTATATCATTTTCCATCTACCATTTGAGAGATGTACCATGAACATGTCAGCCCCTCTAGAGGTTGAAACCACCTAATAGGGTCCTTGGCTAACCCCTTATTGAGTTTGGAGACACTTGTGAGTACCAAAGCCCACTATGGAAGGGCATGCCACCATGAAGTGCCCCATTGATTCCATGAATTGTAAGCTCTTTTGCTTGATTTTTTGTATTGGAGGGCAAGGGAACACATTGGATCTTATGCAGGATTGCAGGTGGATTCCCATTTGGGGCTTGGTCTTCCTATACGGGGCCCTAGTTGTGAAATTTTTTGAATATAAATCAACAGAAATCCTACTGTAGTTAACTGATTTTCATTTACAACTTGTGTTCTTCAATTAACAAGTTATTTATAGAATTATTCAGTAAATATTAATGTAGATACACTACAACTTACACCAATATACAGATCAAGTACTGAAAAATAAGATGAGACAATCACACAAAGGACACACTTATTTTTGGACTAAACGTCCCTGGAAAATTGCAATGCAAGAAAACCGATGCAACAGATCTGAGGGTTTTTATTATTAAGCAGAAGTTTTCTGAGTACAATCTTTGGATGCCTTGCTGGCCATCCAATAGAAAACGCCAGACAAAAAATAGTGAGTTTTACCTCACCTTACAAGTCCTGGCTGATCCAGATTTGAAAGGGCGAAACCCTAACTCCCTCTGCGCTGCCTCTATGCAATAGATGCGTAGGCCTGCATGGGTATGGATAAGGACTACGTCACCTCCTCTTTGAATTGATCTGCCTCTAGGAATATCAAGTTTCAGCCCTCTAGGCTCAGAAACCCTGATCTCCAGCAAAACTTGGACTGTCTCTTGGAAACACTGCACAAGGACTACGTCACCTCTCCTAGTGGCTACACTGCTACCTCTTCTGTCTCTGCTGCCTCTTTGTTATGTACTCCTGGTCCAAGAGAAGATCCTCTGACCAATAACTACTTCTGTTCCTCACTACACTGAATTAGTTAGATCTGATCTTCGTCCGAGCACTGCTCCGTCAGAAGAATTCAATCTCAAGGTTCACTCCGTGTGTGCGTTCTCCAACTGACCCTCAAACCTTCCTTTATACTTTTCTTGTTGAGAGATCAACGACCGTGACCAAATCTTTGATCGATGGCTAATATTAAAAAACACTTGATCTTCGTCACTTAGAAGCTTCTCGCCTACATTTACATTAATTCACTTTAATTATTTTAATTTCCTAAGTTTTAACTTAGGCTCTGTTGACCGCACTTTGTCAACTACCCCATAGCAGTACACCCCCATTTTTTCAAATGGGATTCTTCATGTTCGACGTGGTTGTGCCATTCAGATTCCATCATCAGTCATCAGTCGACAGTTTTGCAAATCATGTAAACCCATTCTGCATGTTATGATGTAAATAATCTAAGTAAGACCGTCCATGTATGTAACAACCTACGTAAGCCTAGTATGTTGTTGATGATCTCTATCCTAGGAGGTTTTTTGTCTCACTGATTCACGTAAGTGATCGGCAGAGTTTTTCCCTCCAGCCTCACCCCAAAGCTAGGGTGGATTTTATCATCAGCATACTAAGTGAGTCCTAGTGTTTCTATTGAGTCCTTGTAAAAGTAGTTTGAGCTACTTGGTCTACTAGATCATATTTTGAGTCGCAGAATTGAGTATTTATTTGAGGGTCTATACAAATGGGTTTTCCCCCTTCATGTATGTAAATGTATTATCTCATGTAAAAGAGGGTTGGAAAAATAATTATAATCCCCTCTTAGTCAATTAATTAAATTTTCTGGTCAATTAATTGATAAAATCTTAAACCGGAAATTTAATTAATTTAGGGTCCTAAGTTAGGATTAAATCTTTAAAGGCAAAATTTGTGGGTCCTTGGAAAATGATTTTGAAAGCCCTGGGCCAAGGGAATATTGAGAATTTTAAGAAATTTTGGACCTTTGGGCCTTGGTGGTTAAGTCAAAGTCAAAATTTTGGGGTAATTAACTCAAAAATGATATTTTTGAGTTAATTAAAATTGAATTAAATGATAAATTCGTTTTTTCCCCAAAATTTTAATTTCAACACTCCGGATTAAAAGATAATTAAATCTTTTGGACGGTTGAGATTATTTTGACGAGGATCATCCAAACTAGCCGTTAGAGATTTTGTCCTATAAATTTAGAAGTCTTTGTCATTCTTGAGTCATCCGATCTCAGAATCGTGTACTGGTCTTGGAAGCTCTTATGAATTTTTCTTGATGAATAAAGCATAAAGACTTTGGGGTTACAAATCTTGATGTTCCTTCTCAAATTTATGTGGTGAATTGTCTCTAAACTCTGCTACTTGGTTTCTTGCATTTTATAGTTGATGGCCTACATGGATTAATCTGCATACAGGTATCTTGTGCAGTTTTCTGGGTTTATAAAATAACATTCTGATTTTTCTAAGGGTCTCATGTTGTTTTCTTAAATCTCTATCGATCTAAGGTTCAGATCTAAGTGTGCAGAGAAATATTTTAAGATTGAGCGTCTGGGGAAGTCTTCGGTTGGACCAGCGAACTCTCAATAAACATAAATCTGATAAGCTCTTTATTTGTTAAATTCCAGGTCTATCTTATGATATTTGTGATTTTGCAGGGTTTCAAAGGCTTGTGTCTCTCTAAAAAAAAAATCTTAAATCTCTGAAAATTGTGCTAAAATGGATTTCAAATTTGACCATGAGGGTTTAAAATCTGTGAACTAGTTGTAAATTTGTAAATTTTCTTTTAGAATTGTAAGGGTTTAATTGTTGCTTGGTGTGTATCTTCAGATCCGGCTGATTTCTTACAGATTCAAGGTTCAAATCAGAATTTTTTTTTTAGATATGAGCCAGATCTAGCCTCCATAGGCCAGATCTGGTCTCAAATTACAACTGTGGATGAATCTGGATATTGTTTCAATTTAAGGGAGCGTAAATTGGAGAAAGTTTAAGTTTGTTGGGCAACATTTGTGTATCGGGTTTATCAAAGTTATTATGCCTCTGCAAAAATAGCTATATAGCTTCATTTCTCTACCCTCGTATCCAATTCTGCATTACCCTACCTGTCACCCCTTTCTCTGCGTCCGGTCCAACCACATTCTAAGTTGAGCCCATCGTGCTACTAGCTCCTCGTTTCTGCCTCATACACCTTTGTCGTTTGCTTTTTTGCCCTACATTTTTTCTTTGCCAATCGACTTCACCTTCCTTACATCTATCTCCATTTGCCATCTTCTAGGTTAACCCGTCTTTACTTCTGCTGGTGATTTTCCATTGTGACGTGGCTCCACCGTCCAGCATCCTCCAGCTTCGACCCCGCGTTTAAGCTCTGCTATCGATCTCACCTTGTCCAGTCGGCTCCTCCTTAGCACGCTTGTTCGATCAGTGTTCTACCCCGTCCAGCCTGCACAAGCACAAAGCGTTCATTCCCTCTGTCTCATTCTTTAGGCTCGCCTTCAATCCTTCATCCTTGTCGTCCGCTCTGCAATCTGCGTTTTTCCCCTATGCAAGCCGTCGATCTTCTCACCTGCGTTCGCCATCGTGCTTCAATTGCCTTCGTGCCCTCGTCCAGACTCCAACCTGCAAATTACACAAAACGACAAACACACATAAAATCGATCGGTCTCATTTTGCATGGAAAAATTTACAAAACGACAAACGCACATAAAATCGATCGGTCTCATTTTGCGTGGAAAAATTTAAGTAGATTTTGTTTTAATGTGGGTAGAGTTATTTTAATTAGATTTTCATTTTAATTTCATTTTAGTTAGGATTCGATTTTTTTTTATAGCGCAAGTTTACATTAGATTCCAAATTCGATTTTTTTTTAGTTTTGTTTAGATTTTAATTCAATTTGTTTTTTAAGGCTTAGTTTTATTTATTTATTTATTTTTTGTTTTAGTTTAGATTTAATTTAGTTTAGTCTAATTTTAGTTTTGGACTTAGATTTTAATTTTAGATTTAATTTTAGGATTTAGATTTAAGTTTTAACTTAGATTTAGATTTTTTTTATTTTAGATTCAAAAAATAATAAAAAAATATAAAAAAATTTTAAATCCTAAAAAAATCTCGAAAATACAAAAATATAAAAAGAAATTTCAAATTTTCTATAGTCAAATGTGCTAAATTTTTATTCCAAAGTTTGACTGTGGAACATTTTGATTGTCGAACTGGGTTATAATTGGAATATCTTATTTTTCGGAAATCTTTCAAGCATTTGGCATTCTCATGTTATTGTTATTCATGGTTGTGGCATTTTCAATTAAATATCATTGTAATCAATCGTGTTTTAATAAGTAGCAGTTAATCGTCACTTACTTGTTTATAATTGCATAACGGGATTCTGTTTGACTCCATAAGGCACTGGTCTTAAACGTGAAATCTAATTTAGATCTGTGGAGTCTCGTTCATTCTATCAAGTATTTGATGTTTTAACTGTCTCTGGGATTTGTCATCATCATTTATAATAGGGTCTACCTCCCTTAGCTTGCAAGGAGACAGCTTAAATAGAGAGATTGGGGATAAGGGTGACAGCCCCCAATCTGAGCCATTATCGCGGTGCCTGGACAATATGTGCGACAACAGGCTCCATTAAAAATAATTATTTATTTGAATAAAATGCACTTCAGGAGGAATTTCTCCAAACGATTTATGGGTCTTGAAGATCTCATGTGTACTAGCCCCTCCACAAAATTTCGGAGCTAGAGCACATCTGATGCTACCCAAAAATCAACACTCCCTCTTAGCGAAGAATGTGCTCTAGCATTACTTCTGACCAGAAGAATCACCCTGATCCACGGCATCGGCCCTTTGCGCTGCTGATGCTCGGCCTACTGCCCCTCCTCCACTACGCTGCTGCAATCTATACCGCTGCCCATGACTCTGCCACTGTCACTACTGCATCTATACTTCAACTCCCTCTCAAAATGCTGCATCATGTTGCCCATAGCACTACCACTGTTAACTACTGCACTGCAACTCAATTGCTGAGAGTTAAGCAATTGAAAGACATCCCAAATCCCGACATACTTGTTAGTTTGAATGCACCTCGATGTTGAAGCTTCCTCTGCTGTTAATTTGCACTAACCCTCTGATGCTACTACACTGCACCACTGTGCACTCTGCCACTGCAGTTGCCTCTGCTCTACGTTGCTTCAGGCTTTGGCACTCTAGCTCTGCCACTGTCACTCCATCATCCCTTAAACCAACTGACTCCCGTCATTCTACTACTGTTATTAAGGGCTCCCGTAGCAATATGTGATCCAAGAGTTTGGGCACCTCAAGGATCTGTAGCTCCAATCTACAATTCCACATCGCCCCACCTCTTCTCTAGCAGTGCATGAGAAATCATGGCGCATCCATCGTCATCCTCCTCATTAGCCTAATCTGAAGCAACCTTCGAGTCAGACTTCTCTTCTTTGCCCTTCTTATTCATAGGGCATTGCATGGCGAAATGTCCCATTTCTCCACATCTAAAGCATCTGAATTTCGAGAGGTCCTTTTTCTTTCGTCTCTGTTGCCGTTGTTATCCCTTTGATGTGAGAGCCGCATCTTCCTCTTCCTCCTTCTTGAATTTGATCCCTTTACCGCTAATTCCCACCTTGGTCCACCGTCTGATCTCTTCTTGTCGAAGAGTTGCCCACATCTCCTCCCAACTAGGAAGAGTAGCCCTGCCAAAAAGGATTTGGACAAAAGTTTCCCAGTCTTCAGTGTCTGCATTCAGGGCAGTCTTAACCATAAATCCAACATCTGGTGTAGCCCCTACAGAAGCTAGCTAGTGTCGAATCCCTTATAATATGATAAGAAATGGATTGATTTATTCTCCCTTCTGCATCTGAAACAATCTCTGCTGATTCTCAAGCAACATCTTCCGCTAGACGGAAGATCCCTCATACAATGTGGTCAAGGCCACCCACATTTCTCTTGTTGTGTTCTTCTCAGCTATATGTGGGATTACATGATCCTTGACTCCGTCGATGATCAGGTATATGTGGGATTACATGATCCTTGAATCTGTCCATGATCATGCGCTTCGCTTTCGCTTGAGCCTCCTCATACTTCTTGAGAGGATCAACATTTACCGGAACAACAATCGTGTTCAAGGCATGATCCTTGATGCGATGATCATCCAAAATTGCCAGGATCTTGGCCTTCCAGATGACAAAGTTGGATGCTCCATCCAACCAGTCTCGAGCCCTCAGTCCACTTGCGGCCATCTCTGCTCAACTAAGTGTCGAACAAGTTCCTTTCTCCCTCTTCCGCTGCTACCCCAACAAAACTCGGATCTGAATTTCTTTGGCGCTAGAAATCCTCTAAGGAACAAGCTCCCTCTGAATCTCGATTTCCTTCACGAAAAATCCTTCTGCCAACAAATGTTGAAGCACTCCTCTTTGATCTCTCTTTGCTGCTGCTCAACACTAGATCTAGATTCTTGGCAAGAAATCTTTTGAGGAACTGATTCCTTCTACTTTTATTTTGTCCCACTAGATACTGTTCTGCACCAACAGAATCAGCGTCCCACCAGTAACTTCAGATAAAAGTCTGCACTGCACCTCCATCCACGACAACCAGAAAAATGAGACTCAATAGCCTCTGCGCTGGCCCAGCAACCACTGCGCTGCCTTCTACAGTTGCAGCGTCACCCTAGTAGGCTGACACAGGTTCTGTGTGAGCTTTCCTTGGTTTGTGCGTCACCCTTCCTCTGCCTCTCTGGTTTAGAACTGCGTTATTTCTCGGGACAACTGCTTTCCTACAACAGATTTTCCTATGTCCTTTCGTTGATGGCTTCAGTCCTCCTTGATTTTCAATCGCTCTGATACCATGTGAAAATTTATGAATCTAAACCAACAGAAATCCTACTGCATTTAATTGATTTGTATTTCCTCCTTGTGTTCTTCAATTAACAAGTTATTTACAAAACTTTTCAGTAAATACTAATGCAAATACACTGCAGCCTACACCAATATACAGATCAAGTATTGAAAAATAAGATGAGAGAGTCACACAAAGGACAATTATTTTTGGACTAAACGTCCTCGGAAAAACCCAATGCGGGAAAATTGGTGCAGTAGATCTGAGGGTTTTTATTATTAAGAAGCAATTTTCTAAGTACAAACTCTGGATGCCTTGCTGGCCATCAAGTACAGACAATTCAGGAAAACAAAAAACAGTGAGTTTTACCTCGCCCTGCAAGTCCCGACTTATCCGAATTTGAACTAGATAAACCCTAGCTCAATCTACGCAGTAGATGCGTAGGCTTGCGTGGGGATGGCTCAGGATTACGTCACCTCCTCTCTGAACTGATCTTACTCTCGGAAAATCAAGTTTTAGCCCTCCAGACTTAGAAACCTCGATCTCCAGCAAAACTCATACTGTCTCTTGGAAACACTGCGCAGTCCTTGCATAAGCCTTACGTGGACCCGTGTCACCCCTTCTAGGGACTGCGTCACCTCTCCTGGTGACTGCGTTGCTCCCTCTACTGTCTCTGCTGCCTCTCTGTTATGTACTCTTGGTCCCAGAGAAGATCCTCTGACCAATAAATGCTTCTGCCCCTCACTGCACTAAATCACTTAGATTTGATCTTCGTCTGAGCACTGCTCCATTAGAAGAATTCGATCTCAAGATTCACACCGTGCGTGTGTTCTCCAACTGACCCTCAAGCCTTCCTTTATACTTTTCCTATTGAGAGATCAACAGTTGTGATCAAATCTTTAATCAATGGCTAAGATTAAAATAGACCTGATCTTCGTCACTTAGAAGCTTCTCACCCACATTTACATTAATTCACTTTAATTATTTTAATTTCCTAAGTTTTAACTTAGGCTCCATTAAAAATAATTAATTATTTGAATAAAATGCACTCGGAGCGGAATTTCTCCAAATGATTTCTAGGTCTTGGAAATCTCATGTGTTCTAGCCCCTCCACAAAATTTCGGAGCTAGAACACATCCGATGTTGCCCAAAAATCAACACTAGCCCCCTAGAGGGCCACATTTTCACTTGTAAGGTGAGCGTTGAGAGCCATGGGCCTCCAACATAGCCAAGATTACGTCATGGATCCCCAACAACGTTCGTTGTTTGATCACATCCCACCTTTGGGATGAGTGTGATGCTCCCGTCTCACCATGTCCAGTTGGCTCCATAGATGCACCATACACTTGGTAGATGTTCCAGGATCCAGAGGTTTGTTCCCCACTGTAGAGGCAAGGCTTATGTCATCATTCCAGCCTTTATAGATATTTTACAGGCACTTCCAATCCATTTGGAGACCCATGAGGATGACCTTGTGCCCCTAAGCCCACTTGGGAGCACCACAGGTTCTTGCTTGGAGAAAAAGGGGCCATCCCCTTGTCCACTATGATGGGAGTCCATTTCTACATCATAGCACCATTTGGAGTTCATTAGGCCTCCTCAAAGGCCCAATGATTTAATTTTTTGATCATTCGACCCTCTTCAAAGGCTTATTCATGTATTATTGAACTATTTGGTAGGCTTGTCACCAAAATTTATTGTTATTATGCACATTATTTTATTCTAGGGTCTAAATTAGGCCAATCCAGCCAAATCGAATTCATTAGGAAGTGTATAAATAGAAGTGTGATAGAATCATTTGATCGAGATCAGGGCTTATGTCATCATCCAAGCCCTTACAAATGGTTTACAGGTTTTTTCGATCCACTTGGAGCCCCATGAGGATGTCCTTGTACGCCTCACACCCACTTGGGGGCACCACGGGGATTTGCTTGGGAAATAAGGGTCAACCCCTTATCCACCGTGTTTGAGGTCCATTCTCACATCATGGCACACTTTAAACTTCATTAGGCCCCCTCAAAGGCCCAACGTCTCACTTTATTAATCATTCTACCCTCTTGAGAGGCTTACTATAATGTTATTGAGTTATATTGGTGGGCTTGTCACTAAGGGATGTTATTATTGCACATTATTTTATTATTTGGGACTCAATTATGCCAAATTAGACAAATCAAACTCATTAGTGATTGTATAAATACAAGTTAGGTGATTCATTTTCATCATCATCAATTGGATTCGAATTTAGTAGCTCTTGTGAACTTCGCATTCCTTTTTGGAGGACAAGTTTGGATGTTATGGATGAATTTTGATGTTTAGATGTACTTCTCTTGTCTTGGAGATTCACTATTGGCATAATATGACGATTGGATATACTCTTTTGTACGTGTAAGTAATACTTTTCATGCTAATTCTTGTCATTTACTTTATCACATGAATGTTGCCGGGATTTTTGCTATACAAGTTCGAAATTTACTGCTTTCTTATACGAAATTGTGGAAATTTTGATCTTTTATAGTGTTGCATCATTGCATGGGCCATGTATGAATGGGTGAATATTCCTAAAGGTTATTCAGTCAAAATATACCTTGATAAGTCATCATTTATTGCATATCGAAGTGTAAAGATCTCAAGTAGATGCTCTCATGCCCTAGTGCCATGCGAAGTTGCTTGAAGACCTCCTTGATTGGGTGAAACTCTTCCAAACCATAAATTATCCTGACTCCATCTCTCCCAAAAGATAAGGTATTGGTCCTTCCATAGGTGATCACTTTTGACGCATATATCTCTCACCTCTCTCTCTCTTTCTAGGCCTAACCTCCATAGAGCTTATAGGGCATCAATTATCTCACGTTCTATTCATCAAAATATTTCAATCTCTTGTCCTCTATTGTGTTGGTGTTTTCTATAGAGGCTCTCCAAATTTCACGAAATTCGAACAGTGGGATCTCGAGATATTACAAGCCCTAGCCCAAGGATTGTCTCTTGCCCTAGGTTTCCCTTGGCTAGTGAGCTCATTTGGCAATCCAGACTTATGCTGGAACACAATAAAATACAAAAATACACATGAACGCAGAGATGTAGCAAAAATAAGACTTCATTTCGTTAATATCACATAACTTAAATATGCTTACAGATAGAATGGAAATAAACTAGCTAGGGCATTGGTAGCTTATCTCTGAGAAGATATGTGGCGGCTACAGGACTCTGAACTTTGTTACAATGAGGCTCGAAGGCCTGTTTATTATTGAGAAACAATGGAAAACCCTAAACATCCAAAAACCTAACCTTAGGAGATGAAGCACCAAAACTATGGGCCCCGTTTGGGTAAATTGGTACATCAACTTCCCAGGGACGTAACTTTGGCATACGATATTTGTTTGACGTGAACAATACCTCGTTAGAAATATTTATCTAAGGACTACAACTTTTGAGTGAGTTCAAGACCCATGTTGCTCTTGGTTTTCCCAAAAAACATTGTTTAGGGCCTCAAAACGGCTCCGGAAGTCCACGACCGGAAAAACTGCTAAAAAAAGTAAATTGTGCTACAATTAAGGAAACTGAAAAACTGAAAGAAACAATGGTGGGGGTCCAAGTGGAATTGGTGGGTGGCCACCAATATGCACCTGGATCATTTGGATCATTGTATTCTATTCCAAGAAGATTTATCCATTGATCCTATTCTCTTCCACAATTAGGTCAAGCCCCTCCTTGAGTGACCAATTCCACTTCCTTGACCTAATTTTGAGTCCACTTGGTCCCGTGTGGTCCCGCAACTTTATAACACCAATTCTGCAAAGCTCACATAAATACCGAGTCTCCATAAGGACTTCTAGGTTCAGGAATCATCTTTTCAAAATACATTCCCAAACCCTAGCCTCAAGAATCCTTTGGCCCTTCCTAGAGAGCCTACCACATTGCTTTCCAAGAGGGAAATCCATACAATTAAGTCTTTTGTGAATAGGCCTTGGGAATCACCCTTCATCCTTTCATTGAAATATTCATCACTTTGATTCCTCCTATACTGAGTCTCCTCCCATCGGTGAAAGTCCTTAAAGAGAAGGGAGCCTTAGTTGAGGTGGAAATGGGATATCGCTCCATTGATGCCCTTGACCTAGTAGTTTCCTTATATGATCCCCTCTTAGGACCCCTGCTAGTTTGAGTGGTAGCAGGGCCAAAATCCCAAGAGGTGTGATGATGAGAGATCACAATAACATGTTTTTGACTTTATATGAGGCATGTGAATGCTTATTTAGCCTACAAGTCCCTCTAAACGTAAAGAAAAATGAGCTAGGTCACAAGTCGACCTAGTTGCCTTTGAAAAATTAAATAAAAATCCACACGCGCAAGCCAAAATGCTGACGTCATGCTAGCGTAGGCTTTCTTAGGGAAAGTGTTGAGGGCAATAGGTGCCTTAGCAAGTGTAGAGGCCCTCTAAAATCATGGTCTAGGGGTTGGCCTCTAGATTTCAGCCATAAACATCCTGTGGACCCCAGTTTTCGGTTTGGGGCACAAAATGGATCTCACTGTGCTCAAGATGCCTTACTCTGCTCCAATGTTGGGTCTCTCAAAATGGTGATAGCCCTCCCTGTCTCATGGTATGATACTGTTGTCGCACAAATTGTCCAGGCACCGCGACAACGGCTCAGATTGGGGGCTGTCACCTTTATCCCCAATCTCTCTATTTACGCTGTCTCCTTGCAGGCCAAGGGAGGTAGACCCTTTTAGAAATGAGGATGACAAATCCAGGAGACACCGCTAAAACATCAAATACTTATAAAATGAACGAGATTCCACAGATCTAGATTAGATATCACGTTTAAGACCAGTGCCTTATGGAGTCAAACAAAATCCCGTTATGCAATTATAAACAAGTAAGTGACGATTAACTGCTGCTTATTAAAACACGATTAATGATATTCAATGAAAGATACAACAACCATGAAACAATACGATGAAAATGCCAGGATTTAAAATGTTTCAATTAATTTCAATCCAGACAAATCAAAGATTTTATATAGTCACTCTTAAGATAAAATTTCAAAAGCTCATTTGACCATAGAAAATTTGAAATTTTTTATATTTTTGGATTTTCTAGATTTTTTTTTTAGGATTTTTTTTAAATTTTTTTTTAAATTTTTATTTTTTATTATTTTTTGAAACCCCAAAGTCTTTATGCTTTATTCCTCAAAAAGTTTACAAGAGCTTCTAAAAGCAAGTGCACGATCCTGAGATCGGATGACTCAAGAATGACAAATACTTCTAAATTTATAGGACAAAATCTCTAACGGCTAGTTTGGATGATCCTCGTCAAAACAATTTCAACCGTCCAAAAGATTTAATTATCTTTTAATCCGGAGCGTTGAAATTAAAATTTTGGGAAAAAAACGAAATTATCATTTAATTCAATTTTAATTAACTCAAAAATATTTTTTTTGAGTTAATTACCCCAAAATTTTGACCTTGACTTAACCACCAAGGCCCAAAGGTCCAAAATTTCTTAAAATTCTCAATATTCCCTTGGCCTGGGGCTTCCAAAATCATTTTCCAAGGACCCACAAATTTTTCCTTTAAAGATTTAATCCTAACTTAGGACCCTAAATTAATTAAATTTTTGGTTTAAGATTTTTTAAATTAATTGACCAAAAAATTTAATTAATTGACTGAGAGGGGATTATAATTATTTTTCCAACCCTCTTTTACATGAGATAATACATTTACATACATGAAGGAGGAATACCCATTTGTATATACCCTCAAATAAATACCCAGTTCTGCGACTCAAAATATGATCTAGTAGATCAAGTAGTTGAAACTACTTTTACAAGGACTCGATAGAACACTAGGACTCACTTAGTATGCTGATGATAAAGTCCACCCTAGCTTTGGGGTGAGGCTGGAGGGAAAAACTATGCCGATCACTTTCGTGAATCAGTGAGACAAAAAACCTCCTAGGATAGAGATCATCAACAACATACTAGGCTTACCTGGGTTGTTACATACATTGATGGTCTTACTTAGATCATTTACATCATAAAATGCAGAATGGGTTTACATCATTATAAAAACTGTCAATCGGCGATGAAATCTGGATGACACGAGCCTCGAACATGATAAGTCCCATTTGAAAAAATGGGGGTGTACTGCTATGGGGTCGTTGACAAAGTGTGGTCAACAGATACCATCCTTATCTAGGGACTAGGTCAACTTCTTGCCTCTGTGATCATTGTTAAGCTAGCTAGGGGCATGGCTCTCAACACTTCATCTACGGATGTCAATATGTCCCTTTGAAGGAAATAGACCCCAGTTAAGTTGTCTATACCTATAGAGGAAACCACCTATCAATTACACACAAGATCGAGTGTTGCAACTTTCACCATTAGGTATATTCAATCATTATTGGATCTAAGTGAACCAAGCTTGAAGGAAATGGGAAAATTAACACTTCATACTAGGATTCTCTTCCAAAATTGTGGCCTTAGTCACGTAATGGTGTTACCTCTTTAAGTAGGAGTAAATAGACAACCTTGTTAGGTGTTCTCAACTCCCAAGGGGAAGTGACATGTACTTTGTCCACCCTTCAATTGATAGGTGTCATGTGAATAAATATAGAACGGAGGGTGAAAGACTTCTTGGCCAAATGCCAGGGTTAAAGGGACTGGCTATGATGGAGTACCTCATCCTAGGTGTATAGATGTGAGGAGGGAGCAATCGTGGATGCATGAGTTACCAAATCAACCTTTGTTTTTCCACTCTTATGATTTTTACTTTTTCTTGATTTTTCTTTATATTACTGCTCGTAGCTAAAGGAATGAGAGCTTGCTTTCTACGATGTATAGTAGTTATTACCACCTTTAGGGTGTGGGAGTTCATTGCCCACCAGGGGTTGGGATCTGCAATGGTTCCTTTTCATTAATATGATAGGGCAACATTTGTTGAGGAATCGAGTGATGGCCATAACGAGTGAGGTAAAGCTGCTACTTGGCTTTTTCCCACATGCTAAGTTGAATGGTCTCAACCATCTTTTTCATTTTGACTTTTCTTTTGTTTTTCATGTGGCCATCATATGCTATTTTTGCTTATTTTATCTGCATCAACCTCCTAGGGTACATATTTAGGCCTTCCCCAGGTAGTGAGGATGTGTGGCTACCAAGTCCTAATGAACGAGTGGTCCATTGAACAGGAAGAATGGAGGTGGAAAAGTAGTTTGTAATGTAAGATGGAAAGTGGTAAGTGTGGAATAGGGAGAGATGGAGGTACGCTATCTCAATCATGGTTTCGCAAGTGGTTCCCCTTTTATACTTGTTGGACCATTAGGGGAGGTCCCACTGGACTAGGATTGAAATTAACCCGCCATTTAAGGTGAGGTAACAAAATCACCTAAGGGTTTCCGTCCCGGGGCTACAAATGGAGTAGAGAACCGAGTTCTCAATCTCACAAGAAAGAAGCAATACTAAATCCAAGATGATCTCTAATGGTCCTTCCTCCTCTTTTTATAGATCGGATGGACTCCTATAGAAGTTCTTATTTTATTATTATTTTAATCATTGAGCAAATTTCCCTTAATTAAAATATTCTTTTTAATGTGGGAAAATGGTCAACTGGCCACGATGCCTCTTCAGGTCACTGAAAATCACTCCTACCCATCTCTTCCTGTAGATCTTCTCGTTCTGGTTCCAACGAGCTATTACACTAAGGTGTTATGCCAAGAATTCCTCTCGAAATGCCACCTTAGGCATAATTAATTGAGTTAGGCCCATTAATAACTCAATTTTCTGAAAGTTGTCAGAATGAAATGGAACAAACGACAACTGTACGGATGGTGGAATACATCAAGCGAATGCCATCGAACCTCATAAGAACTCCTCAAAACACCTCCAAACCCCCCGGGCCCTACTGATGACGCCAACCTACACTTGTGACCTGTCTGCCCCCAACTCTAAAAGTCCATCCTAACCATGTCATAAGGAATACCAAAAAAAGGAACATTACAAATCCTCTGCCCCAAGATTTCTTGCCCTCAAGCAATCCAAATATGTGGACCAATCTGTTGGCCCGATGCAACTAAGATCCAATGCTCGGATCCCATACAAACTGTTGGTGATGCTATGCCTCTGTATCAACCTGCCAGGAACAAAGCCCCTCAATGCTCGGATCCCAGAACAATCTCTGACTGAGCATGTCATCAACAAATCCTCCTGGATCCCAATGCCACCAAGAACAAGCATCAGTGCTCCACGGCTCCTGTTGCGCTATAACTCTAGCTAAGAATGTTGGCCCACTGACTGTGTACCAACTCATCACCTTTCTCCAGTCCAACCCCTGACTCAATCCAATAATAATCCTACTCTCCTGATGTCGGGACGGGATGCTGAAGAGCTTCCGAATTGTATCCCACTACCAAATGAAACCTGTAGTACCTATCATGTCTAAGAGTCCCCGCTCCACTATTCTCCTAACTAATAATGATCGTACCATCAGTAGGATACCAACTCATGATCTCCTGCCAATCTAATGTATGGACATTTGTGCAAGGGATAAGTCTACTAAGTTGATATTGGTCCATGCTCAACTCCTAACGCTCTTCCTTGTCAACGAGCAGAATTGGTCCAAGAAATCCTGCCTCTCTCCCTATAATGTACCCAAGTGGGCAAGTTGTGCTGCATGCCATGTCTATGTACTTGTGGAGAGGGTTGCTGCCTGAAAATGTTGCAGCTCTGCTGGCCGCCACTACATCTTCTTGCACCTCATCAATGGGTAGGCCCAAATGTGGATGCACTTCTGTCTCTTTCGTCAGATAGGAAACTCCATGCTCCTCCAGCCCATCAATCTCTAGCAAAATTGTCTTGCTAGACTCTCGCACCTCCTGAGGACAAGTGTCTATAAACACTGCCATCCTACTAGCTATCTGTGCACGTATTTTCTCCTCATCAATGGCTGGCCCCAAGGGTGTCTGCTCATCCTCCTCCATCACGGGCTCAACGTGATCCTCCAACTGGCTCTCCCCAAAAGGATCATCATGCATAATGTGCATATCATCCTCCTATGCTAACTCATTCTCGACCATATGTTGCTCATGCTGAATCATCACAGGTGACTCATCATCCTAAATGTCTCCTCTAGAGTCCCCTGACTCCTCACCATACACATCAGAATATAAATCTGGCCGCCAGTCCGCAACTCCGCATGAATGCTCATGCTCCCTAGAGGCATCCTCGTATGACCCCATGGACTCATCCAAAGAAGAGTCCTCATCCCGACATACAGAAGGAATGTCCTCCTCCTCTACCTCTACCACCTCATCTGCATCTCTCAAGCATGAGTGGTCGGGTCCGCAAGGTTCTTTGAAGATGAAGCAAAGACCCTTCCTCCGATCATTCTTGCTGCCTGAGCCACCAAACTAGGGCAACTCCTCCCTGGTCAACTGTCTCCTGAATAGCCCAATGTTCTGCTCAACTAGCCTTTTGGCTAGCTCATAAGAAGGAGGTGATACCAACTGTGTAATGACCCATCTACTATTACAAACAGAATGTGAATTATTAGCATGCATACGAGGCATGCATATGATAGCTACATATGAATGCATCGCCTGCACTACACTAGTATTCATATCAAATTATGAAGATTTCCAAGCATAGGATAAAAGACGTAATTAGTGAAAATACTAAATAAATACCTAACTCGCAAAAATATATTGAAATATGTATATTAGTGTGACGTCATCATAATCAGTAACTATAAAATATTATTCAAAATAAAAGATTAATGCTCTATGCTATATAAATTAAAATGGAACATAATCTATACGAATAAAATAAAAGGGACAATTATAAATAAAAAGAATGAACATTTAATAAAGATATTATGCATGTTATATAAAATTAAATGAAAGAACATTAGGTAAAGGAAACAAAGGGGAATATAATATGTTATATTTAACCTAACCCAACCAAATCATAAAGGCACATTACAAACGAAAGGTGGCTGATATTATACACTAAGGTTCCAAAAGTAAAGGTAAATTTGTCATCTTAAGAGAGACCACTGCCTCTAATTATAAATGTTTCACCCTCTTGACAAAGCCAACACAAAAACTAGAAGCGGAAATGCAACCGACTGGAAGTTCAAGAAGAGCCCTCAGGGAGAAATATGAAGGGTAGAGAGACAAAGTAAAAGGGGGAAGAAAATTTTTGGGAGAAGGTTGGAGAAATTTTTAACAGAAAGTTACAGACAGTGAAGACAGAGCCTTGGTAATTCTTGAAGTTTTTGGGCACAGGGGGCAGAGTACATCAATTGTGACATATTCTGGAACTGAGTACCTAGGTTGTACCCAGTTTGGCAAGGAGGTTTTGGTCTTTTGGTAATGGGAGTGAATTTGGAGCATTAGGATCGACTTCATACACGGAAACAGGTAGGTGTCTTTGTATTAAAATTGATAAAATTCTTGCTTAAATGTAGTTGGTAAATTTTAGATGAACTCCAGAATTTAATTGGAAATTATATTTTGTTTTGGGCATTTTACATGAACGTGGGAATTTAATTTGCAAACTCAATCTGGAATTTTTTTGGTTTAAAGCACTACAAACTGCTCTCTCCTCCAAATGCTCAACAATCTAGTCTGAAACTCCCAACAAATGGAATCACGACCCCTCATACATGATGATAAAATGGACTGCATGTTTGCTATCACTGTTTCAGGATGATGTTTCCTAATGTTGAAGAAGCATTGGAACATCTGTAGGATCAAGTCATCACACTCCAACTCAAACATGAGGTCATAAACTCTAACCAAGGCCATGAATTCTAGAATCTCTAGCCTCTTCCCAAAGGTAGGGCCCTCACTGTTATCCAAATCCTACAGGGTATCCACTATCAACCTGAAGACTCTCCTTATAATGTTGTTACTGTAAGGAGGTATAGGCGCGGTCAACATCAAGATATTATTAAGACAAGAGGCAAATGGAAGTTTGACCCCTACATAAGGATGCTCCAAAAATTTGTGTTGTATGAGAGCAAGCAGGCGTGGTTTTAGAGCCTAAACCAAGCTCTTCCCATCTGAATGATGCACCATGGAGATAAGTGAACCAAGTTCTTCTAATTTGAGAATGGCTTTTGTTATCACCCCCATGCATCTCAAATATGTTCCAAGTGCATACATTTTGTATTCCAACTCTTGCTGTTTTTGTGGCTGCCCTTGTTGTAGCAAAGTGAGTAGCTCCTTGGAGAAGGTCCTATTGATTGTTGTTGCTAGTTTATTGAGGGTTTTTGTAAAATTTTGATCCATGCTTTAGTTTAATGATGACAAGGACATTAAGCTATCTCAATACATAGACCTCTCAAACTGCTAAACCCTACCAACGTGAGATACAAGACATGGACACCCCCTTTTTACTCATTATTACAGGACTTTGACAAATATAAGGTTGTACATAAATTAAAGCTACACCCACTCTAGCAGCAATATGCACAACCAGACATAGAAAGACTCTAGCCAACAATACCAATGTAATAGAGAATCCTTGTACATATATAACTACATTATGATAAATGCAGGTCCACACATCACTAATGCAACTGAAAAATCCAAAGTTTTCTCCAATGGGTTATGGCAGACACTGATGAATGGATTTCTCACAAGTTTCAAGCATGCAAACCTTCACTGCTAATGACAAATAATAGAATCCTCACAACTAGAACACAGGTGCAAGTGGACCAAGTTTTTGATGAACCACTGAAAATGTGGTCGCCTTAAAATAATGGAGTTGAAGCCGATGATGGCTTGATAAGGTACCAACAGCACACAAGAATCTTCTTTAACCAATTGATGTCTATAGTTGACCACAGTTTCCCTCGGAGCTCAAAATTTGACTCAGCTGGTGCACATATATGCTTTGAGGAAATTGAAACTTGGCTTCTGTCTTGTATTGTTTCAAGTTTGCAAAACAGGTTCAAATCTCTATCACTGCACAATATTCTGCTACAAGAACTTGCTCTGACCAACAACACCGCTCAACATACTTCATTTGATGTACAGGACCAACGTCCTTGCTTCAGTGTGACCTCACTGTATATGCGGGCAACAAAATCTTTTCTACAGCAATTCAGTCTATTCTTAGCCCTCGTTGCATCTCATCAGTGACCCCTTCCATAAACAATTACTTTGATTGGTCTAGAATGATGAATTTCTCGCCTAACAACTTCCCAAACCCCCACCATCAAACCATTGTTTATTGGCGTTGCATACAGTCATTCCTCCTTGCTCATGCTCGATCCCTAGAGTCACCACGTCCACCAGGCATGTACACACTCTTGTTCCGTCTATGCTACGCTCTTCCGTGATAATTTCACTATGCTGCATACCTTGACGTGGAAGGAACTTTGTTGCGACCGCTCCTTAAACACAGTTGGACGATTCCTTTCGAATGAATTTTTGCTTACAATGGTCAATACATTGCGTGATGTCTCAATTGGTTGCTCTCACCACCTATGTTACAGTTTACGTACCCATGAACTAACTGATTCCTCACGCAACAGGACCAACGTTTAATGGATTCCACTTAGCCAATAGGGTTGTCCCGCAACACTCTGTTTCCACTCACGGCTGCATTCAAACATCCACATTGACCCACCCCTTATCAAGTACATAGGAGCACATGGTTTAGATTTACCAATCCGCTTAGCTGTGAGGGACGTGTGTGCAAAGTCGACCAGCAAATTCCTTGCGTGGATCCTCCAATCTGGCTCCACCATTGCCACAAAGACGGAATCCGCCTATACTCTCTGTGCCATCGACGCGTTGAAACTTGATTATTCCTGAAATCCTACGTGCAGACGTACTTCCTCTGACTGAGCGACGCTTGTTTTGGTTTTGCCTTTAGTCAACCCGTGCACCACTTTGCATGCACATTTAGTGTAGTCTTCATCGAATAATAGTGATCTGAAGAATAGATCGACACTTTATGGGTAGTCAATCCTATTTTTCCTTGCCCAATCAGTACACCGTACGCACCAAACTAAAATTCTAGTTTTCCTCCATATGGGATCGTTGAGATTTTGACAGTAAGTAACTTGGCCCAGGGTGTTTCTCCCTACACAATTCAATCACTGGGTACCTTGGAAATGAACAGTTTCAGCTTACAGAGATTCACCTCTCTTTGGTATTTATTTAGGAGTAGTTTTAGCAATATATCTCATTAACTTCTTGCAAGATGCTCACAAATTGATCTTCGCAGACAATTGATTTTGAACCACAGATTATACTTAGCTTGTTGGAAGAAGATAAACCCTCGATCATGGCTTCAAAATAGCTGATGAATCGATCTACAATAAACACTCAGGATGGCAAGAAAACCAACGTTGATACCACTGTAATATCTCGAACAGAATATTTCACCTATTTTCACAGGAATTTATCTCAACCCATAATTTCACCATAAAATTACTATTCCATTAACAAAAGAATGCCATGTAGAATAAGATAAATAAAGCACATGCAATTTCAATAACACACTGAGCAGAAATAATCTCAAACTTTATTATAATAAATAACCGAAAGAATGTACATGATGATATAATTGAAATATCTGAGATAGACAATCTGGTCTCAAAAACTGATCTGCTCCGATGTTGAAGCCGACCCTCCAAAACTGAACTGAAATGTCACTGTTGAGCTCTCTTGTGAATTCTCAATGAATTCACCAAAGGGAGATGGGTACTCGCTCAATCTCTCTCAATGGGTTTCCGTCCTCGGGCTACCAATGGAGTAGAGAACCGAGTTCTCAATCTCACATGCAAGAAGAAATACTAAATCCAAGATAATATCTAATGGTCCTTCCTCCTATTTTTTATAGATCTGATGGACTCCTCTAGAAGCTCTTATTTTATTATTATTTTAATCATTAAGCACATTTCCCTTAATTAAAATATTCTTTCTCATGTGGAAAAATGGTCAACTGGCCGCCATGCCTTCTCAGGTCACTGAAAATCACTCCTAGCCATCCCATCGTATAGATCTTCTTGTGCTGGTTCCAACGAGCTATTACACTAGGGTGTTCTACCAAGAATTTCTCTTGAAATTCCACCTTAAGCGTAATTAATTGAGTTAGGCCCATTAATAACTCAATTTTTTGAAAGTTGTTGGAATGCAACGGAACGAAAGGAAAACTGTGCGGATGGTGGAATATATCAAGCGAATGTCATCAGACCTCATCAGAACTCCTCAAAACACCTCCAAAAGCCCTCAGGGCCTACTGATGACTCCAACATGCACCTGTGACCTGTCTTCCCCCAACTCTGAAAGTCCATCCTAACCATGTCATAAGGAATACCAGAAAAAGGAACATTACATAAACTTATTGATGAGCACTTCAATAGATGGAATGCTCCTAGGCTTGCAGTTATTATATAACAATGATTCATTACCTTGAAGGGATATTATGAATATGTGTATGAGAGTATCTTGATGAACCACCTTGGCTTCTAAGGTATATATAGCAAATCTTGCCATGTGATCACTTGTAAAAGATGAATTACCCAAATATCGTAACAAGGTCCACATAATTCAAATATCTAAGGATGCTTGTGATGTCCAAGGCAGGCATTTTTTCATGAAGTAGTTGGATACACATTCTATTAGGTTACACATATCAATCATGCAAGAGTCTCTAGGGTGAATTTCAAAATGCCTAGAATGATGCTTGCTTCACCCTACAAGCATTAAACTTTGAGGCATAATGAAAAACCAGGGCTTCCTAATGAAGTCGCCAACTAGGATCTATATTGTCATTAGGGAAGAAGGTATATATTATATAAAGCTAGACTCGCTTTTTCCCCGGCAACGACACCAAGAATGTTGCCACAAAATATAGTAGGACTTGGAGAGGGAAAGCCTACAAGGCATAAACTATACCAAGAGACAACAATGGGGTAGTGGCCCACTGTCACCATAGCCAGAACCCCTTGCTCTTTACGGGCTTTCACTGATTGGAGGAGTCTTGGTAGAAAAACAATCACTTATGACAAATATTCCATGGTTATTATGTAAGATGACCTCTCTAAGAGCTCTTCAAGAAAGGAACAATTTAGGTTCAAGGTTCCACAAGGAGGCAATTTTATTTCTATGACGAGACCTAGGAAAGAAGGCAGAATACCTAGGGTTTCATGAATTTGATGATTGTTGGAATTTCAAAAGGTCAAGGCTAAGAGAAAAGGTTTCCAACAATGTGTACTATCAATGTTAAGGCTCATGAAACCTTCAAGAAAGCACTTGAGTTGAAGCAAGGCAACATAGGGTTTCCCTCTAAGGCAAACAACTAGGGCAAGAAAGTTTATAGAAATAATTGAAGTGGATTTCCACCGAAGGGATAGATTTTGTGGCAAATACTATACCCTTGATGTTTAGGCTCTCCAAACACCAAATCTCTACTTGCCAAGGGATTTGCACCAAGCCCTAGTTTCCTAGCTTGGCCTTGAAAAGGCTAAATTAGGAGAGAGAAAATATGGATGAAAAAAGAGTATGATCACCAATCAACTTAACCAGTCCCTTGTTGCTTGGGAATATGGATTCTAGGATGTGATATATTATCCAAAAAATTTTCTATGGAGGCCAAAATTTGATGCCCTAGCAACAAAATTTTGAGCATTTACCTATGCAATGGAAATGTGAATTTACAAATGCATGTTTAGCCTACAAGCCCCTCTAAACATAAAAACAATGAGCTAGGTCACAAGTCGATGTAGTAGCCTTTGATAAATTAGATAAAACTCCACGTGCAAGCCCAAATGTTGACGCCATGCTAGCATAGGCCTGGTTAGGTTAAACGTTGAGGGAAATAGGTGCCTTAGCAAGTGTAGAGACCCTCTAAAATCATGGTCTAGGGGTTGACCCCTAGATCTCTGTCATAAACATCCTGTGGACCTCAGTTTTGGGTTTGGGGCACAAAATGGGTCTCATGGATCTCCCTGTGGTTTATATTCCTGACTTTGCTCCACTGTAAGATACCCTCCTAGAAGTACCTTAGGTTTCCCACCCGATTTCTGTGTTTTACTTGAGATGGTATTTGTGAAGTTTCGTCAAACAGTTTGTAAATGCATGTTTGTAGGTGCACTTTTCATAATGTATTTCAAAGAGAACAATATAGTACCAAAAATATTCCATGGAAATGCTTCAACCCAACTATATATATTTTATGTCACTCTAAAATACAAATATCACATAATTTGTTCACCATAGCAATGGGTTCAACAACACTCACACTTTATTAACATAATAAGAGAGATAATGTAATATTCCCAATTAGCGATAGCTAATTGGAAATATTAATTTTGATCAATTTTGCCTTCTACAGTTAAAATATAAATAAAAGTAAGAGGGGGATATAACTCACTTAGAATAAATTTCACTCCCTAAAGTCACCTAGTAAAATCAACGTTGTGACTAAGGTGGGCCAAGGGAGCCAACTGACCACATGAAGAGGGGCCCACTTGGACTGCGTGAGCATGGCCAGCGCAGTTGAGTTGGCTACGTGGGCCAAATGGAGGCAATGTAGGAGATGGTGGGGCCAAGGGTTGAGAGAGGCCCATCGTTATAAAAAGGAGGAGAGACTCCTCTTTTCCTCATTCGAGTTTATGCATATTGAGCTGGTCACTTCGACTTAGAGCACGCTGGCTATTCAGCTTGTTTGCAGCACTGTTTAGTGCATCGGGTGTCTCCGTTCGGAGATCCCACCCTCAGCGCCGGGAGACTTCGAGTGCTTGCTCGGGTGAGGTAGTCTCATCAGCATTTTGCAGGAGGATTGGTGTTGGCATTCGTGGGAGCAGCAGAGCCATAGAGACTGTGCAGTCTTGAGAGGGAGGACGCAGTCCATCTTGACGGAGCTCCGGAATGGCATTGTTTCGAAGGATTTTGTTCGGGAGATTGAGCAAGGGGCCAGCCCTTGCCTATTGGAGACTTTTGGCAGAGCAGGAGGCCATATTCTGGAGGATTTCATTCAGCCTTAGCGTGGCCCTTGGGAGGATAGCGTAGATCCTCAAGGGAGGTATTTTCGGGGGTCGTCCATTCTAGAAACGCTCTCTGGGCTTTTCTGGGTATTGTGAGTAGAGGCAGATTACAGAGTTTCAGCTCTTTCTGAGTAGGGGAGCAGCCCCAATTACTCATTTTGTTCTAGCAGTAGCAGCAGCAGGGCAGTTTTCCAGCAGCTTGGACGCAGAGCAGAGAGCAGCCATTCCATTGATATTTTGAGAGTATTCCTACACTTGCCTGGTGCAAGTCTAGGTGCCGTCACTCTAATCACCTCTTGTACTCATTTCTATTTCTCAGTATAATAAAATGGCTCAATATTCTCTCTATTTCATGTGTATCTACTTCATGTTCAGTTTATAGTATTGTGTATCTTGTTGTATGCTTTGTATTACTAGTTATTTCCCTTTCGGGATATTACAGTGGTATCAGAGCTCATAGACCTGGCTCAGCCTGTGGAGCAAATTGTCTATGACACCAGGAGAGAAGCCGTACATTTGCTACAGGGGTAGGAAGTACCGTGACAGAGAACATAGGTTGCAGATCACCTACGGGGAGGGTGACTGCGTTCCAGTAATGGACGCAAAACAGGATCCAGTAGTGGATGCAGAACAGGATCCAGTAGTGGACTCAGAACAAGAGGAGCCAATGGCAGATGATAGTGATGCAAAGAAGTTTGGGGAAATGCTCCTCAAGTTAGTACAGGATCTATAGAGGCAGATTGAGGTGATGGGGCAGAGATTCACTGTTGTAGAGGCTAGACAGCGTGAAACCCTAAGGGGTTTTCAGATCGGTGCAGGATCAGGCACATCCCACCATTTGCAGGAGCACGATGCCACTCAACACATGGCATCACATGCCCCCACACGTTCCACTATGCCCACTTTTCTGGGTGCAGACACTGGGGCAGGAGCACAGCAGGAGCCAGAGCATGGCCACATGGGTGATTATTTTGCTGAGTATCAGGCATATGGGTAGGAGTTCAGGGATGCTCTTCCATTCAGAGATTTTGTTCAGCTCCAGCGGGACAGCAGACCCTGCGACCATCACAGAGGGCACCGGCATTATCATGAAGGAGACACTCAGCGTACAGTGAGGAGGTTCCATTTGCCCACATTTGATGGTTCATTAAACAGTTCGGCAAGGGCTTGGGTGGAGAAGCTAGACATATACTTCCAGCTCAACCAGATGGCAGAGACGGAGGCCATCAAGGTGGCAGCACTGCATCTGGATGGCGAGGCCCAGGATTGGTGGTTCCATGGGATGGTTACACTCGGGCATTCGACAATGACTACATATGACGAGTTCACCCGGAGATTGATAGAGAGGTTTGATCGCAGGGATCCGGTGGAGCACTTTGTTGAGTTGACGAGGCTCAAGAAAACCGGGAGCCCGGATATATATATTTCATACTTCCTGAGACTTTCGGTGATGGTGCAAGATCTATCCGTGGCACGGATGATCTACGTGTTCATTGAAGGTTAGCAGAGCCGCTTCAGGGTTTGGTCAGATCCACTAGACCAACCACACTCCATGACACAGTTGGCAGGACACGGGATTTGCAAGATGCCTTACCCAGGACCAGAACGCCTTACCCCCAGAGATAGGCTTTCCAACCTAAGGGGAAGGATGTGAGGATTCCGCCTCCAAAGGGGAATCCGGGTAGGGGACAGTTGGATGACGATGCCAGGAGGGAGTTGAAGAAGAAGAGGCTGTGTTTTACATGTCAGGAGCCATGGGCACCAGGACACAGATGTGCTGCTAGCAAAGCACACTTTATTGAGGTCTTCTCTGAGAGCAGCGAAGAAAAGGATGAGTATGATGACGTGGAGACAGGAGGAAGCCATGCAGCGCAGGACCATTTGCCACCCCCACCACCAAGAGCAGGAGGTGCAGCCTTTGCACCCACATGGGGGACCCTTGCAGCATTGCGGGGAGTACCGAAGTATCTGACGATGCGTGTCCGAGGGACAGTACGAGGGCAGCGAGTTTCAGTACTAGTGGACAGTGGGACAACCCACAACTTCATCGATGCACAGATGGTTGAGTGGAGAGGCATACCGACAGAGAGCTTCGATGGATTTTCAGTGTTGGTCCCAGGAGATCAGACAATGCAGTGTGTCAGATATGTTCCAGAGATGGCTGTGACGATGGGCACCTACACAGTGACTGACCACTTTTTCGTGGTTAACAGACCGGATACCAATGTGGTATTGGGTGTACAGTGGCTGAACACTCTAGGGAAGGTCACCACAGATTGGGAGGCCTTGGAGATGGAGTGGGATGATAAGAAGACCGGGAAGCATGAGAAGATACGGGGAATGCACACTTACTCACCTTAGACTGTTCAGCTCACCGGATGGAGGCAGACTTCCGGAAGGGAGACATAGAGTGGGCAGTAGAGTTGCGTGCATTAGACGCAGGAACTACCGGGCAGACAGTTCATCCTGAGATACAAACCCTCCTTGACAGGTATGCCACGGTGTTTGGAGAGATACTGCCAGGTCAGCCACCAGATCGGGGATTTGAGCATACTATTGAGCTAGAGCAGGGAATTCAGGCCGTTATTACCACACCCTATAGGCACCCGAAGGCCTATCGGGACAAGATTGAGCGGGCTATCCGTGAGCTGTTGGCTCTTGGACACATACGACCCAGCACCAGTCCTTTCGATTCTTCGGTAGTGTTGGTGAAGAAGAAGGATGACACATTGCGGATGTGCATTGATTACAGGGCTTTGAACAAGAAAACCATGAAGAACATGTACCCTATACCGTCGATTGACGAGCTGATGGATGAGTTGAGAGGGGCACAGTTCTTCTCAAAGATTGATTTGAGATCCGAGTACCATCAGATTCGCGTGAGGGAACAAGACATTCCCAAGACCGCTTTAAGGTGCCATTATGGCCATTTTGAGTTCTTGGTGATGCCCTTCGGGCTAACCAACGCACCGGCCACCTTCCAGTTGTGCATGAACCACATCTTCCGCAGTCACCTGAGGAAGTTTGTGCTGGTCTTCTTTGATGATATATTGATATATAGCAGGACATGGGAGGAGCATCTCCAGCACATAGAGGCAGTGTTGCGTATTTTGGAGGAGCAGCAGTTTTATGCTAAGCTCTCCAAGTGCAAGTTTGGGCTGACAGAGATGCTATATCTGGGACACATTATAGGGGTGGACGAAGTGAGGGTCCACGAGGAGAAGATCAGGGCCATCAGAGATTGGCCAGAGTCGAGAAACGTGACAGAACTTCGAGGGTTTGTAGGTATCTGCACCTACTACAGGAAGTTCGTCAAGAGTTTCTCTCAGCTTGTCGCACCCCTGACAGATTTGACGAAGAAGGGGGCATTCAGTTGGACTGATACAGCGCAGCGGGCCTTTGACAGGCTCAAGGAGGTGATGAGCAGCTGCCCATTTCTTTCATTGCCAGATTTCACGCAGCCATTTGTTTTGGAGTGTGATGCATCGGGAGAGGGGATTGGTGCAGTATTGATGCAGGGAGGTCACCCGATAGCTTTTGAGAGCCGGAAGATCCTTCCACATGAGCGGTTGTATGCCATATATGACAAGGAGATGCTGGCCATCATGCATGCCTTGGCCAAATTCTGGCAGTACCTGGTAGGTAACAGGTTCAGGGTGAGGACTGACCACAACAGCCTCAGATTCTTCTTAGAGCAGAAGCAGCTACAGGAGAGGCAGCAGAAGTGGGTCAACAAGATCCAGTCCTATGACTTTGACATCGAGTATGTCAAAGGGAAGAACAACGTGGTGGCTGATGCACTTTCACACAAACCAGCCGCATTGTCTTTGATGAGTTTGGATGCAGATTGGAGGGCTCGTCTTTTGGTGGAGTACTCCAAGGACAAGTTTGCTTGTGATATTTTGCATGGGCAGGTGACAGATGATAGATACAGGGTGATGGATGAGATCATCTATTACAGGAATAGGATCTTCTTGACTGAGGGCTCCCAGCTCAAGAAGAAGATACTGCAGGCTTCTCATGATTCACCATTTTCGGGCCACCAGGGGTTTACCAAAACCTACAGGGCCATCAAGGAGAGGTTCTCATGGAAGGGCCTCAAGGAGGACATACTCCAGCATGTCAGGGAGTGCAAAGTTTGTCAGCGCAACAAGGGGGAGATGAACCATCCAGCAGGTTTGTTGCAGCCTCTTCCCATTCTAGAGGGGAAATGGGAGAGTATTTCGATGGACTTCGTCACAGGGTTGCCCATGGTGCAGGGCAAGGACTATATATTTGTCGTCGTTGATCGACTGACAAAATATGCACACTTTTTTGCCATATCCGCGCACTATACAGCAGCACAGGTGGCAGAGCTGTTCTTCCGGGATATCTTCAGGTTACATGGTCTTCCCAAGACCATTGTCAGTGACAGGGACAGCCGCTTCATGGGCGGATTTTGGCAGGAGCTTTTCCGGCTGGTGGGGACAAAGCTGACACCGAGCACCAGGTACCACCTGCAGACACATGGACAGATAGAGATAGTTAACAAGTGGCTAGAGGGCTACTTGCGTAACTATGTCAGTGGGTAGCAGAGAGCATGGCTGAAGTGGCTGCACCTAGGAGAGTACTACTACAACAACACACATCACATGTCTATTGGTATGTCTCCGTTCTATGCATTATATGGTTACCATGCTTTATCTTTCGTTGATGTGACGTTTGGTGCCAGCAACGCTCCGAGAGCCAAGGATTGGATCCAAGAGATCCAGGACATCCTCCAAGCTCTCAAGGATAACATGGCTACAACACAGAACCAGCAAAAGCTGTATGCCGACAAGGGTCGGGTGGACAGACAGTTTGAGGTAGGGGACTTGGTCTACCTACGCTTGCAGCCATACCGACAGTCAACTCTGAAGCAGAAGGGGGATGAAAAGCTCAAACCACGCTTTTTTGGACCTTACAGGGTGATACGCAGGGTGGGACAGGTTGCCTATGAGTTGGAGCTGCCCCAAGGCAGCAAGATTCATAACATCTTTCACGTATCATGCCTGAAGAAGGCTTTGGGACAACAGGTGACAGTGATAGAGGAGCTTCACCTACAGATGATGAGGGGCATTTGGTGCTACAGCCAGAGGCCATTATTGATGTCAAAGAGAGACAGCTGCGGAGCAGGACAGTCCGGGAGTTCTTGGTGATATGGAAGAATTTACCGGATGAGGATGCCACTTGGGAAAGTGAGAAGATCTTGCAGCATCCATCACTACAGTTGCTTGGGGTCAAGCAACATTTTGCCGAGCGAGACTGTAATATTTCCAATTAGCGATAGCTAATTGGAAATATTAATTTTGATCAATTTTTCCTTCTACAATTAAAATATAAATAAAAGTGAGTAAGAGGGGGATATAACTCACTTAGAATAAAGTTCACTCCCTAAAGTCACCTAGTAAAATCAACGCTGTGACTAAGGTGGGCCAAGGGGGCCAAGTGACCACGTGAAGAAGGGCCCACTTGGACTGCGTGAGCATGGCCAACGCAGTTGAGTTGGCTACGTGGGCAAAATGGAGGCAACGTAGGAGATGGTGGGGCCAAGGGTTGAGAGAGGCCCATCGTTATAAAAAGGAGGAGAGCCGTCTTATTTCCTCATTCGAGTTTATGCATATTGAGCTGGTCACTTCGACTTAGAGCACGCTGGCTGTTTAGCTTGTCTGTAGCACTGTTTAGTGCATCGGGTGTCTCCATTCGGAGATCCCACCCTCAGCCCCGGGAGACTTCGAGTGCTTGCTCGGGTGAGGTAGTCTTATCAGTATTTTGCAGGAGGATTGGTGTTGGCATCGTGGGAGGAGTAGAGCCATAGAGACTGCGCGGTCTTGAGAGGGAGGACGCAGTGCATCTTGAGGGAGCTCCGGAGTGGCATTGTTTCGGAGGATTTTGGTCGGGAGATTGAGGAAGGGGCCAACCCTTGCCTATTGGAGACTTTTGGCAAAGCGGGAGGCCATATTCTGGAGGATTTCATTCAGCCTCAGCGTGGCCCTTGGGAGGATAGCGTAGATCCTCAAGGGAGGTATTTTCGGGGGTCGTCCATTCCAGAAACACTCTCTGGGCATTTCTGGGTATTGTGAATAGAGGCAGATTCCAGAGTTTCAGCTCTTTGTAAGTAGGGGAGTAGCCCTAATTACTCATTTTGTTCCAGCAGTAGCAACAGCACGGCAGTTTTCCAGCAGCTTGGACGCAGAGCAAAGAGCAGCCATTCCATTGATATTCTGAGAGTATTCCTATACTTTCCTGGTGCAAGTCGAGGTGCCATCACTCTGATCACCTCTTGTACTCATTTCTATTTCTCAGTATAATAAAATGGCTCAGTATTCTCTCTATTTCATGTGTATCTGCTTCATGTTCAGTTTATAGTATTGTGTATCTTGTTGTATGCTTTGTATTACTAGTTATTTCCCTTTCGGGATATTACAGCTAACAGTACACAATGTAAAGAGGAACCTAAGTTTAATTTCCATAGTATAGACTTTAGGATATCAGTCCTCCTTCTGAGAAGCTTCAACAATATCGTTCTCAAGAGTACCAGCTCCCAAAATGACTAGGAATACAACCCTTTTCCCACAAAATCCTCAACCCACAAACTGGCTGTTTGGGACAGCCACTAGTCAACAAACCATACTCTTATTAATGTGCATAAATGGACCTTCAAATGTGTTCTGCAAACAGACCTAGTATGGCAGCTAATTTGTCCACAGAAGAAGAGGATTTTAGCCCCCTTTTACAGATACAACTTGAACCATCAAGTATTAAACTCAACAATTAATAACTAGTTAAGATTCGACTAGTAGTATGGAGATGGGCTCAGCCTTCTCAGCCCCTAAACTCATCCCTTTTCAACTAATAAATTTGGCCAGCCACTACATGAGGTAACTCAGCCTCAAGAGCAAGATATACGCGTCCCCCAAAAGTGTAATATTCAGCTTGCAAGTACTATGGTAGATTTTCCCTAATTTATTGCAAAACTTGGCATTTTGACAGTGATAAACTCGAACCCTTTCAACCAAACTCGTCCCCTTAATTATTGCAGAATTACACCTGTATGAAGATGATAAAAAACCTAAGCTCAGTGAATAAAATCAACTGATAAAACTGTAAAAACTTACTCCATCTCTGTCTTTTCTTCTCCTTAGTCCACAATAAAATTCAATGGTGAAATTTGTGTAATCTTGCTCCCAAGCTAGCTAGGGTGTATAATTTCAACACCAAAACTAGCAAACAACAAAGAGGGCTTCCAAAAAACCTATACTCTTCCTCAACAGTGCTCCATATTTCTTTTCCTCAAGTAAGCTAATTCAAGATAAGGAAATACCCTCATTCCCTCTTTTGCCACCCTTTTTACCTTTTCCCTCCAATTAAATAATATAAGCACTTTTCCTTCCTTTATTTAATAAAGTCACTTTTATTAACTAATTAAAACCACTTTTAACCCCATAAAATGCTTAATTCGCCTCCATGGTTACACCACCCACCCAAAACTGTTTTTCATCATCCTGCCTTGTAGATATTTTTGCCCCAATTCCAATGAGCTATTACCATAAGGTGTTTCTCCAAGTAATCAGTCCGAAACAACACCTTAAGCTTAATTAATTAAAATATGCTCGTTAATAACTCTATTTTACGGAAATCGTCGGAATGCAACGAAACCAAGATAGAACTATGGGGAACTGATCCCGATAATGAAAAATGGAAATTGATCTCAATAACCCTCCATAAAACTCCTCAAATCTGGTCGAGCCCACCAATAATATAATCCTTCTCCTATGACCTCGGTGAAATAAGCTTTGAAAATCCTTCCTAATCTCACCACAAGGTAATCCAAAAAATGGAGACATCACAGTCTTCCCTCCCAAATTTACTTGTCCTCAAGCAATGTCATTGCATGATGCCGCTCCACAAGCTGATCCAAACTAATACTAGGGTCCCAAACCATCTTGATCATTGTGAAGAATTCCTCGCTCCACTCACTCCCCAACAAGACATAGACACAAAAATCCCTCTACATATTGATAATAAGTAGGACATCCCAAAAATGAAAAATCCATGCCATCTCCTTGAGAAGATGCTCTATCGGAAAACCAATCTCACGTACCTCAAGAATGAACTCTTGAAGTCCAAATCCTACTAAAAATCGTCCCATCCACGTGAACTAACCACGACCTCCTCCTGCTGATCACCCTGCCATACTAGTGAGGCGTTCCAAAATATTAACGAATTGCTGAGCAGTGAAATGCTCTCTGCAAAACTGAGGTCTAATGGAAGATCTGGGTGATATCCACTTATAAAAACTAGCTCATCCGAAATAGTGGTTGAACTAACCAACCCTGTAATGTCTAGGTCCCATGCTAATCTTGAAAAGAGACTATCATGTTGTCGCAGTGCCACTCTGGTCATAAATAACTTCCCATTGCGCTTATACTGAATCCCCTTCACATGGAACCATATGCTGAAATATCAGTAAGGTCTGAACCCACAACCATGAAGCAAATCCTGCCATTGCATCCCAATGAGGTCAGAGTCTATTGGTCTACAACAAGACCTAATCCTAAGCAACAACAGGGAGAAACTGTATCACCACATGATGAAGCCCTCTGCAATCATCCATGTTTCAACCCCAAAATCAACTAGATCACTTGTTGTCGTATCTCTACTCATCGAGAAGTGGATTGATATAGCAACCAATTGGATCCTTAGATCCCCTATCCAAATCAAGAGTTCCCATCTCCCAACCCCTACTAGTGGTTGTTGTGTAATATGGAAAGTTGTTGGAAACGCTCTGTGCCGCATCTCTAATCCATGCATACAACAAACAGACGAATGCCATGTACAAATAATCAACTGGGTGCATGCTAAACCTCCCTACTCCTGCCAATCTCGTCTATTGATGATGCACCCTCATACTGTCCGGAGTCTAAACACCTTGCTATAACAGAGGTCTAGCACCCATTGTTAGCTTTTGTAGCATCAAGTGTTCTAGTCTTGATTATTGTCAGAGAGGCTAAGAATACAGGATCTCTGAAACTCGAAAATGTTTCAAGAGATAAGCTTGCGAAACACCTTAATTAAATTAATTAACCACCATTTAAATTTTTTCCTAAGTCTTACTTAGAAAAATTGGTTAATTAATAGCAATTAATTAAGGAAATGAGAGAATGCTCTAGAAACTCGCACGAATTTAGTTTGAGATGATCATAGTCATTGATGAAGATCTAATCATGGTTGTTGGTGAGCCAAAGAGAGATTATAAGAGCATGTCGATGGGAATGGAGAAGACACATCAAAGAAAAGGAAGATCAAATTTCCTAGAGAGCAGAGATTCAACCAAGGGAAGAATTCAAGCCAGAGATGGACTAGCAGAAGTTGAGGAGCAACAGTAGAGAGAATCCAGAGGATCTTTCCAGTTTCAGAGAGGCAGCAACAGAGAGGCCGAGTTATTCCACAGGAGGTTACACAGAAGCCTAAGGAGGCAGTTCAATTCAGCTGAGGAGAGGGTCGATTAAGGTGCTAGATGTTGAGATTTTGTGTATTTGGGGTAGCATCATTTGTGCTCTAGCTCCCAAATTTTGTGAAGGGATTAGAGTACACTTGATCTACAAGACCCAGAAAGGGATTTGGGAAATTTCATCTGGTTTGGGAGATATTTAAGTAATTAATTATTTTAATGTATTTCCTAAGTCTAAACTTAGGAAAATGAAATAATTAAAGTTAATTAAATTAAAAATGTGATGAAATTGTCTTAAGTCACACAGATCAAGCTTTCTTTTAATCTTAGCCATTGATTCAATACCTGATCATGATCGTTGGTTTCCCAACGAGAAAAGTATAAAGGAAAGGCTTGGGGTCATTTGTAAAGACACACAAAGGCAGAGCACTAAAGCTAAGCTGAGATTCTAGGGCAGGTTTGCTAAGAATTCTCAAAAGTGTTTCAGCTGCAGAGAGGGGAGTTTAGACAAAGGGGATGATTTGATACCAGTGTCTAGAATCAGTAAGAGGCAGAGATCAGCTCAGAGAGGCAGCGCAGAGAAGCAGGAGAAGCAACGTTAGAGAGGGCAGCAGCTGTGTAGCATAGGGGTAGCTTCTGCTACGCAAGTGTTGTGCAGTCCCTCCAGGGCAGCGTGATTCAACTGGAAACCCTCAAGGGTTAAGCAGAGACCCTAAGGGGCAGCGTAAGCACTGTGTCACCCAGTTTGGGGTAACACAACCCTTTCCAAGCCAGTGCTGAGGCACACAGGTGCTTTAGAAGCTGACGCAGGGGCTTCAGGGGCAGCGCTGGGGTTTCTAGGGCCTAATTTTGGCCGAGTTATGTAAGTCCCATTTAAGGGTGTGGATCAGTCATTATTTTGGCTTCAGAACAGCCAGTGAGATGTAGATCTATTTCATATTTTTCGGGTTTTCCATATATGGAACCCAAATTTTTTGTATTCAAAAAACTCTTAATAATAAAACCCTCCAGCAGCAGACCGGTTTTCCCACATTGGGTTTTTCCGGGGACTATTTGTCGAGAAAATCATTGTCACTTTGTCTATGTGTGCATGTAATTTTTCTAGATCTGAATTGGTGAAAGTCTATCATGTGTTTTGCTTCGATATTAATCTGAATTCTCAGCTTAATAACTTAATTAAGTAGGAGGAGCATAACCAGATCTAACAGTAGATTTCTGCATAAGTGTAACATTAAGAAATTTTCACATGGTATCAGAGAAATTGAAGATCTAGGAGGGTCACCAACAGAAGGCTGAAGGTTCTTGCTACAGAAAGTAGCAGGAAAAGGCAACAGAAGGGCAGATCTGGACGTACAACCCATTTTTTAGAGCAGCAGAAGTTACGTAGAGGGCAGGGTGACGCAGAGGGCAGGGTGACATAGTCCAACACTGTCTCACAGCAAGCCCACGCAATTAATGCGCAAAGGTAGCGCAGAGACAACGCTGGGATTGTCAGAAGCCAGCCAATGTGACACAGATCTGAATCTGTCAGATCCAAAAGAGCCTGAAGCATAGCTGCAGAAATTCAGAAGGTGTTGGTGGGGTTAAATTTCTGAATTTTTCAGATTTTTAGCCTAAGCACAAGTGACAAAGAGAGGGAGGAGATCAGCCTCTCAGAGAGTTTCTAACCAAGGAAACTTGCAAATTGATCAGAGTATCAAAGAGAGCTGAATCATTGTTGATTTAGCTGATTCCCAAGAAGGGAAATCAGTTGTTAGAGGGAGTAGAAGGTGCCTGTTTCGCCAAGGGCCTTAGATCCAATTCTCTAGCAAAGAGAAAAGGAAGTTCCGACACATTTCTGAGCAGATACCTCCTCATGGACTGCATGATTAGGACATATTGGATGGCCTCTCCAACTTCTCAGTTTGGAAGGCTAGGATCCTAATAATCCTTGAGGCATATAATCTAAGAGACCATGTAGAGCAAACTCTGGCCACTCCAACCGATGCAGATCTCCTAAAGATGCATAATGAAGCTACTGGGCATGCCAAGCAGTTGATCATGGATGGAATTAAGGACCATATTGTCCCACACATAGCTGAAAAGAAGACAGCCAATGAGATGTGGAAGGCCTTAACTTCCCTATATGAGGGAAAGTCTATCAAAGGAAGATGTTGTTGGAGACTCAAATGAGGTCATTCATGATGACCAAGGGAGAAGACATGGAACATTTTCTCTTCCAATTACAGTCGATCAGAGACCAGTTGACTGCCACGAGTGCCAAAGTGGAGGATGATGTGATGGTCAAGAATGCTCTCAATGCGGTCACGGATGAACGGGAAACCATTGTCCAAAGTATCTTGGGCAGAGCGAACCTTCCAGATTGGGACAACTTGTGGGCAATCATGCATCAAGAAGAACTCCGCAGATTCACCAAGAAGCAGTACAACACGGGATCGAGTAAAATGAAGAAGGAAGATGAAGAAGATGCAGCCTTGGCATCAAAGAGGAAGGATCTATCTAAGATCAAGTGCTTCCAGTGTGGTGAAATGGGACATTTTGCCAACAATTATCCTCAAAAGAAAAGGGACAAGGAAGCTTCTTCTTCCAAGGTTGTTGTGGTGGATGATGGGTCGGAAGATGATGCAGCCATGAGCGCTCATGAACCACGAAAGTGGGGTGACATGGATCTATAGAGGAGCTACAAAATGTGGGGCGGGATCCTTGAGCAGCTCATCTCTTGGATCACATCCGAGCTACGACAGCCTTAAGACAGTAGTGGGACAAGTAGAGCAGTGGGTGCATAGATCACAGATGAAGCAGAGGCAGATCTGAAGGCTGGAAGGAGCAGCGCAGTGCAGATTCAGCAGCAGCGTAGAGGCAACAGCGGCATAGGGGCTGATGTGACTTCTTCAGCGTAGAGTAGAGCTGCTTATGCAGAGTAGAGCTACAACAGCGTGGAGGCTTCAAAGGGACACCATAGCACAACAACAACGTGAGAGATTTCATCACAAGGGGTTGATGTGACTTTAGTAGTGCAAAGGGAGTCTGCTTACGCAGTGCATAGTTGTTGTTGTGCATCATCCTTCATATGCCAACACAAATCAACAGCCTATGGAGCTTCAGTGATGAGGATGCAGCCCATCTGACTTGTCTGTCAAAGATTGGGCAGGAGTTTTAGTTGTTTCTCTCAACAACTGAAGTTGCAGTGCAGCAGATCAGCAGTGGCAGTGTTATGAGTAGCACAGAGGTAGCAAATTGAGAGGGAGCTGCAGTACATATGTTGCAATGGCAGTGGCAGATTTATGGGCAGCAGTACAGAATGGTAGCAGCAGTGCAGAGTTGAGTGGCAGTAGGCCAAGCATTAGCAGCACAGAACCAGTACCCAAAGTCTTATAATACATGGTGCAATGTATTGCTAGAGCACACTCTAGATGCTAAGAGGGAGTGTTGAGATTTTGTGAAGTTGGGGTAGCATCAGTTGTGCTCTAGCTCCCAAATTTTGTGCAGGGACTAGAGTACACTTGATCTACAAGACCCAGAAAGGGATTTGGGAAATTTCATCTGGTTTGGGAGATATTTAATTAATTAATTATTTTAATGTACTTCCTAAGTCTAAACTTAGGAAAATGAAATAATTAAAGTCAATTAAATTAAACATATGATGAAATTGTCTTAAGTCACACGGATCAAGCTTTCTTTTAATATTAATTGATTCAAGATCTGATCATGGTTGCTGGTTTCCCAACGAGAAAAGTATAAAGGAAATGCTTAGGGTCATTTGTAAAGACACACAGAGGCAGAGCACTGAAGCTAAGCTGAGATTCTAGGGCGGGTTTGTTAAGAATTCTCAAAAGTGTTTCAACTGCAGAGAGGGGAGTTTAGACAAAGGGGATGATCTGATCCCAGTGTATAGAATCAGCAAGAGGCAGATATCAGCTCAGAGAGGCAGTGCAAAGAAGCAGGAGAAGCAGCATTAGAGAGGGCAGCAGTTGCGCAGCGTAGGGGCAGCTTCAACTAAGCAGGTGCTAAGCAGTCCCTCCGAGGGCAGCGTGATTCAGCTGGAAACCCTCAGGGGTTATGCAGAGAACCTAAGGGGCAGCGTAAGGATTGCGTCACCCAGTTTGGGGTAAAGCAGCCCTTTCCAAGCCAGCATTGAGGGACGCAGGGGCTTCAAGGGTAGCATTGGGGTTTCTAGGGCCTAATTTTCGCTGAGTTCTGTAAATCCCGTTTAAGGGTGTGGATCAGTGATTATTTTGGCTTCAGAACAACCACTGAGTTGTAGATCTATTTTCTCTCTATCGGGTTTTCCAGATCTAGAACCCAGATTTGTTGTATTCAGAAAAGTATTAATAATAAAACCCTCCAGCAGCCAGCAGATCGGTTTTCCCGCATTGGGTTTTTCCGGGGAGTATTTGTCCAGAAAATCACTATGTCGCTTTGTCAATGTGTGCATGCACTTTTTCTAGATCTGAATTGGTGAAAGTATGTTATGTGTTTTGCTTCGATATTAATCTCAATTTTCAGATTAATAACTTAATTAAGTAGGAGGCACATAACCAAATCTAACAATAGATTTTTTCATAAATGTAACATTCAAAAATTTTCACACTAGAGGCCAAAATAATTTTCCAGGAGGCCAATTGAGTCGCTTCCATAAGCAAAGTTGCAGGATTCAGCGAGTTTCGAAGGCAGAGAAAGTAGGGTTTGTATAAAACCTATGTAGAGGATCACGTAGGGGCAATTTGAGTAGCCAGTTTTTCCAGATTTCAGAGCCGAGATCAGTTGTGGAGTTTAGGCATTTTCCTCACAGATATTTTGGCGAGATATTTGTTGTTGGATTGCCAGTTTGGGCATCCAGATATTGTACTTAGAATTTTGCTGCATAATAATAATAAAACCCTCATTTGCTGCACCGGTTTTCCCAAGTTGAGTTTTTCTGGGGACTTTTGTCGAAAAACAATGGTGTCATTTTTATTGTGTGTGCATTATTTTCTCATTTTTACTTCTATAGTGCCTTTTATTTTTGGTGAAAATTGCAGAAGTGATTTTATTCATTGTTTGTTGTAATAGCAAATAAACTACACATAATAACATAATAATATTTAGTTAGAAGAATAATTTCCAGTTGTTGCAATAGTGAAAATTTCACACCCACTGTACATGCTCATGTAATACCCCATAATGTCTTGCCAAAAGTGTGTCATGCATCTCCCTAAGTGTGAGCTCAAGGACGAAACATGTGCTATCTCTGCAATATATCAGGCCATCCCCAAGTTTGCATCTACCAACTCGCGCCTTGACCATATGCCAAAGCTGGGAAGTCTCTCTCTTGAATCATAGTGTCCCATCCAATTTTCTCAGGTGAGCCTCCCATGTCCTACTGCTCACGATGAGAGCATCAAGGGACAACAACAAAATCCTTTGTGATTGTAGGCAATAAGAAGGAGAGATAAGTGTGTGAGTCCCTAGTAGTATGATCAAGTGATGCAAATCCATGATATCATCGATCATGGGTAAGCTAAGCCCAATGGTATGCCTGACGTCCTGTCAGGAGATCCCTCTGGAGGTAATGCTCCAAAATCCCACTTTGCAACATTATATACTATTGAATACAGTCACGTATCCCTCGGCTGCTCTACATAACAATGTATCTACGACATATCTCTGTGCACCACTGGATACCACTGCCTACTGTCGTACCACCCCGTATCGTCTGGTACATGCATGTGCCAATGTATTTGCCAGTTCGCTAGTGAATCCTCTATGATGTGAGTCATATCTTTTCATCTTCCCCGATAGACCTTAGCGGCATAACTCCTAAAATGCTAATTGGATTTTCACTGTTTTTTCGATCTTCGGTGGCTCGTATGCCCAATACATCAATGGAAGAGCATCGTCTCCATATAATGCCCTGCTTGGTGGCATACTGATTCCCTCCCATTCGAATAACTCCTACCTACAATCCCACACATGGACAATGTGCTAGGACATCTCCCAGAGTCATCTCATAAACAAATTGACGAGTAGTGATGACTAGAACTCCCCTAAAGAATATGTGCATTCAGTCACTGGGTCAACCATCCCACCAACACCATAGTCATCCTGCACCTTTGGTATATGATGGAAATCCTCACCTGGATCCCAATGCCAACCTGGGATTCTAGTATCCACTCCACTAGTGTCACGTGAACCTGGATCCAAGATCGATGTATCAAAGTTTAAAATATACCTGTCTTTGCATCCCATGGAAAATAATTAGAAATCTCTGGGACATACCTCTCTACAAGTGCCAATTCATCTGGGTGCTCCTCATGCTCAACTATCACCTGAGGCTCCTCTATCAAGTCATCAGTGCCCCTAACATCTTCTTGTGTAATGGCTGCCATGAAAGAATGTACACAACTCAACTCCATACAAATATTCTTGACCTACAACTCTGATTCTTGAAGGGCCATCAATGAGCCCTAGTATTGCAACAAGAATGTTGCAACTCCCAAGGCTACCAACTTTAATTATCAATCTGGGGTTCATACAAACTTATGAGGTGTCAGTACTATGTGTTTTGTTAGTTTTGTAGCATTAGATATGTTATAGCCACAAAATTTGGTGGAGAGGCTAGAATACATGAGATCTCCAAAACCTAGAAATCGTTTCTGGAAATTCCACCTAGAAGTGTCTCAATTAGATTATTAATCGTTTTTTTATATTTCCTAAGTCTAAACTTAGGGAATATGGTTAATTAATTGGTATTAATTGAGATAAGGTGAGAATCATCTAGAAACTCACATGGATCGACAGGGAATTAGGTTGGGTCATTGATTATGTTTTAATCTTGGTCGTTGGGGCTCCAACAGAGGATTACAAGAAGAAGTCGGAGAACAAACCAGTGCAGATACTCTGTGGTCCAGGCAGTTCGATTTTCTCAGTGGCAGTGATTCAACAGAGAAGATAGAGCCAGAGGGTGAGTAACATGTGGTAGAGGATGGTAGCAAAATTCCAAGAGGAGGTTTTCTAGTTTCAAGAAGAGGCAAAGAAAGGAAGGCCGAAATCCCGACAGGTTCTGCGCAAGCATTGCGCAGAGGGTGACGTAGGAGGCTCAACATGTGGCTAGGGAGGTAATTTAGGGGGGGAAATTAGTTGTGGGGTGAGAGATAATTCTCACAATAATTTTGGCAATATTTTCCTCATATTAGATTTCCAATTAAGCATCTAAATTGTTGTACTCATAATTGTTGCTGAAGAATAATAATAAAACTCTCATCTGTTGCACTAGTTTTCCCAAGTTGGTTTTTTCCGAGGACAACTATTCAAAAATAATCGTGTAAAAATTCTTGTTTGTGCTATAATTTCTTAGTTTCTTGTATTTTTTTTTCCGCGGTATTTTTATGGTGAAAATTGCAGTTGTGATTTTACTCATTGTTTGTCGTAGCAAATAAACTGCATAATTAAATTTACAGTTAGAAGAATAATTTACAGTTGTTGCAATAGCTGAAATTTTCACATGGTATTGGAGTGTGATTGATCAGCTAGGGAGCTAAAAAGTGAAGGAAGGAATTTCGTTGTTTAGTAAGAGCAGTAGGCCGAAATTATTAGAGGCAGCACAGTCCATTTCCAGGCAAGCCGAGTTGCTTGGGAAGTTTGATTTTTCAGTGCGGTGAGGCAGAAAAATTTGAATTTCCAGTTTGAGTGATTCCATCAGCTAGAGGGAGCAACTCAGATTTTCGCTGGGCATATTTCTGGTTGGACACAGAGGGTTTTTGCAGCAGTTCGCTAGAGCAAAACCAACGTCAGGTGGAAAGAGGAATAACACATTATAAATTCTTCAGAATGACCATGGAAAAAATTGACATTCAGGAGGCTTCAGATTTGTTGGAAACACTGAGAGGGGGGGTGAATCAGTGTTCCTTTCAATTAGTATTATTATTAATCTTTCAGAACATTAGTTAATCTTCAATTCTTATCAGTGTTTGTACAATGATGGCAGTAAACAAAAGGAACACAAATGCACACAGTTTTTAACGTGGAAACCCTCTCTGGGACAAAAACCACCTAAATGCTTTTCTAATAATTATTTAATATTCAACTCCAATTGAAAATAAAGCTCCAACTTCCTAGAATCTAAAAAATCATTCTTCTCCAACTCCCACTGGATAGATGCTCCAATGTCCGAGATTCTTCAGTAGTCAACTGAGCAGATGCCCCAACACCCAATGAGGTACAACTCACCCTAGCACCACCCTACCACACTAAAGTTTTCATAGGTTTGAACTTGTTGGTGACTTCATGCACCAGCCTAGCACCACCCTACCACCCTATAGAAGAATAAAAGAAGAATGGACTCCCGTACCAGGGAAAATGGTTCACTTTACAATAATATAGAATGATGTAGAAGAAGAAGACACACTAGACCATAACCCCAACTATGACACAACCACCTGATGATGATCCTAGACCTCCCGACACTGCCTCTTCAACTCTTAGCAGATAGACACTAGTACAATTTTTACAATGATGCATTTACAATGACTTAGTATAATGATACCTTTATAATGACTGTATGCAGTGCTGCCCACTTGAAGACTTCATGTGGTGAACTTCTTGCTTCTGTTCTGTGCCTTGATTGTTTCTCTTGTCATGCTACCCTCTGCTACACCTTGCTTTGCTTTGCTGCCCTAGAAAGTCTGGTCATTTGCAGCCCTTGACAACACATGATCTAGCCTTTTCTTGCCTTCTAGGAACTCGATATTGAATCTGGTGTATCTCTGTTATTTCAGATCCCCAATATGTGATTTTCGGTTCTGTAGTATTCCTCTGAGTCTTCTTTCCAATGCCACAGGTCTGAACCAAATTGGATTCTTCAAGTGAGAGTTATTCCCAATCTCTCACAATGACCTAATTATGGACTGGTTCAGTAGAGCGAACTTGTACGGCGTGCCACATGTCATTGTTTCTTCATTCGGCTTTGAAATTGATACAACGAAAACTACAGTCCGTGCACTATTTGCCACTTTTTAGAGAATTCCAATCCGATACTCAAAGAGAGATTTATGATGATTTTCCCAAGGTCACTTCTTTGAGATGATTTTCAAAAATACTGACTTCCACAGATAATATCTCCGAAAATATTGCGCACCTTGATCTGAAAATTTTTACAATAGCTTCCTCAAGATTCGGCTTCGCCTCATAAAAATTTCATTTTCTGAACCATCGTAGAAAAAAAGTTATAGCGCAAATGCCACGATGACCTATTTCAGGTAGCGAAATCCCTATATGAGGAAGATATGAAGATCACAATTTATATAAATGCTTAGGTTGAGAGGGTCTTCAACAAGTGAACGTGGGAGGGGTTTTAGGAGCTTAAAAATGATTAATTATTGAATTTTCAATGACCCATGCCACAACCCCATGGGGTTTTAGTCCACTAACTTGGGTTAGAAACTTCAAACATGAATATCTCTCAAACCGTGGAGAATTACATGGCGTTCCATATATCAACAGAAACATCTCGACAAGTAGAAACCATCAAAAATATTCTTGACCCAAAATATCGGGGTAGCCCCATGCAAGATATCCTGCAAGATCGGGGTAGCCCCTGGTGCTATTTGGGTTGACATCAATGACAACCACTGATCAACAAGATTTTTGTTCCAGGTTGGAGGATGAATTTGCTTGCTTGTCAAGATCAACTTCACAGGGTCTCTAGTATATAGACAGTAGAGCATAAGCTCATATGAAAAGGGTTAGATAATATTTCTCTAGCTACAAGGAGGAGCAGATGGAATTCTAGATTACTATGGGAAACAACACAAAATGTACTCCAATAGGGATAGGTACCATACATTTTCAAAGGGAGTCAAGAGAAAGCACCAGCGCTACAGATGTATTGCATGTGCCAGGATTGGGTATGAACCTGATTTTAGTATCCCAGTTACAGGATAAGGGGTATGATATCCACTTCGTAGGGAAGAAAGTGTATGTCAAGCACCCAAGCTGGAAGAAGGTAAGACAGATTGTAGTTCAAAGCAACAAATTGTATCGATTGCAACTTGACTCTCCAATGGCACTAATAGGCAGTTGCAATAGTAGAGGGAAGGAGCTGAATAAGTTATGGCATAGGACAATGGGACATCTATGCCATGGAGCACTCAAGATGCTGAAAGAAACAATAACAGGGGTTCCAGAACTTGGCACAGAACACGATGATGTGTGCAGAGGATGCGTACATGGGAAGTATGCTAAGGCAACATTTCCAAGAAGAGACAGTAGAGCAAATGGCGTGTTAGGACTTATACATTCAGATATTTGTGGCCTGATGTCCACCAGAGCTCTCAGTGGTGTCGAATACTTTGTCACCTTAATCGATGATAATTCCAGGAAAACCTGGATCTACTTCTTGAAGACCAAAAATAAGGTTTTCGATTGTTTCAGGGACTTTAAGGCTCTCGTGGAGAATGTGATATGGAAGAAGATCAAGGTGGTTCACTCAGATAATGGTGGAGAATATATTGATAAAGACTTCACATATTTTTTCTCAAAAGGAAGGCATTAGAAGAGAATGGATAGCTACATATAATACACAACAGAATGGGGTAGTGGAGCGGAAAAACATAACCATAGTTGGGGTTACAAATATCACCAGGATTTACCCAATTTTTATGGGCATAGGCATGTAACATGACAGTATATATTCAGAATAGGATTCCTCATAGAGCATTGAGGAAGAAAACATCAGAAGGAGTCTTCACGGGGAAGAAGCCAGAAGTTAGTCGCTTCAGGATTTTTTTCAGCATTGCTTATTTCCACATGCAAAATGAAAAGCGTACCAAATTGGATCAAATTGTAGAGAAGGCGGCTTCTTCATTGGGTATAGTGAAACCTCAAAGGCATACATGATCTATATTCCTAGCAATAGGAAGATTGTGGTGAGACGAGACGTGAAGTTCATGGAGGACCGAGATTTCAGGAGATCTCATGAGATGCTTGCAAGTGATCAAGATCATTCAGCAAGAACTCCTTTGGTACAACAGTAGGGGCAGTCATAGGGCCAGCTAGTGGAACAAGAAGGAGGACAGTCATAGGGATCGAGTATAGTGACCAATAACAATATTTCATCAAGTGCAGGAAATCCGAGGAGTTCTCAGCAAATAGAGAAGCAGAGGCAGGATGAGGAGGAGTTGGTTGAACCTCCCACCACTAGTGGTCGAGCAAGCAGAGAGGTTCATCAGACATTGAAAGATGTAGAGGAGTTTATTGGAACTCCTAGGACAAACAAAAGACAACGCATACAGCCTGACAAGTACCAAGAATTGGTGGCTCAGGCTGCAGAACCTTCCATCTTTTAGGAGGCCGCACAACATAAAGTGTGGGTAGACGCCATGGTAGAAGAGTATAGCTCTATCATGACGAACGATTTTTGGGAGGTAGTGCCAAGGCCAAAAGACAGGTCAGTTGTAGGTTCTAGATGGATCTACAAAATCAAGTATGCTGTAGATGGAAGTGGGAAAAGTATAAGGCTAGGTTCGTGGCAAAGGAGTATGCACAAAAAGAAGGGATACATTATGAGGAGACCTTCGCCCTAGTTTCTAGATATACCTCTATTTGGTTAGTTATATCCTTAGCAACTCAGATGGGATGGCAGATTCATGAGCTGGACGTCAAGAAAACATTCTTGAACGAGATGATAGAGGAAGAGGTGTACATAGAACCACCAGAGGGCTTCGAGACTCATGAGAGGCACACTCATGTGTGCAAACTGAAGAAATCTCTATACGGGCTCAAACAGGTTCCTAGGACATGGTATGGTCGAATTGATAGCTACTTGCAGCATATGGGATTCGTCAAGGGTGATGCAGATTCGAACCTTTACTATTTAATGGTAGAGGGTGAGCCACTCATCCTAGTATTGTATGTGGATGATCTCTTCTTGACAGGATCATCAAGGTTCATATAATATTGCAAGAGGAACTAGTAGCAAAATTTGATATGAAGGATTTGGGATTGATGCACTACTTCCTAGGATTGGAAGTGTGGCCGAAGGACGGGGAAATCTTCCTTGGGCATGGAAGATATGCTACAGATATTTTGAAGAGGTTCAGAATGCATGATTATAGACACACGTCTACGCCTATGATCACTGATTGGAAGAAGATAGATGCATAAGATGATGAGGATGTCGACCCCACCTTGTATAGAGAGCTTATCGAATCTCTCATGTATTTGGTCAACACTAGGCCAGATATTTGCTTCGCGGTAAATTCCCTCAGTTAGTTTGTGGTAGAACCAAAGAGGGTGCATTGGGTAGCAGCGAGGCATATTTTGAGGTATGCATGTGGCATAGTCGAGTATGGGTTGCAATATACCCGAGGATATGATGTCGGACTATGTGGATTCACAGATGCAGATTGGGCAGGAAGTTCAGTGGACAGGAAAACTACCTCTGGGTACTGCTTCAGTGTTGGATCAGGGATGGTTTCCTGGTGTAGCAAGAAGCAGAATTCAATAGCATTGAGCTTTGCAGAAGTAGAGTATGAGTATATGGCAGCAAGCACAGCTACGTGCAAAGCTATTTGGCATCGGAAGTTGCTAGTAAGCTTGTTCAGGCAAAGGATGGAGGCGATCAATGTCTATTGTGATAATCAAAGTTGCATAAAGCTATCTTATGTTTCATGACAGGTCAAAACACAGATATTCGATGTAATTTCATCAGAGATTGTGTACAACAGAAGCAATCTGGCTACAGTATGTTCCCACAATAGTGTAGGTTGCAGATATACTCACAAAAGCTCTAGGGAGAGCTAAGTTTGTCTATTTCAAAGAACAGATGGGTATGGTGGAGAACCCGTTTCAGTAGCAGAGTCAGATTGCCTTGGTTGATTCTCAGTTGCAGCAACAGCAAATGAGAGGGATTTGCAGTGCAGATGCAGTGATGGCAACAATACAACAGGGTTAGCAACAACATAAATGCAACGTATATCAAAGTTGCGCAGTAGTTGGTGGGCAGCAGCATCTAGACATCAACAGCGTGACAGGAGATGATGTAGAGGCATGGTGTTGTGACCAATGTTTTGAAAATCGCGATCAGGATTAAATCGGCGAGGGGAAAAAATCGGAAAAAAATCGTAAAAATCGAGAAAAAAATCGGTAAAAATCGGGAAAAAATCGGCACATACAAAAATATTCATTTTTTTTCAAATTTTTTAATATCTAAAGCACGCACAACATAAAATAAATGCATTGACACATAAATATGAAAAAAAAAAAAACTAATATATAAGATGTGTAATATCATGTCTAGTGCTACATCACACATAATAGTGAATCATGTCCTGAATACTAAGTCCTGAGTCTCAAATCAACATCAAAATATCAACAAAAAATATAATAATGTATCTCATATCATGAGTCATAATGTTATATACAAAGGAATGCACCAAATAACCTATACTACTGATTTCCTCTGCCCCTCTTGCGAGAAAATGTAGCAGCTTTCCCTCTAGACGAAGAAGCTGGCGGGGATGGCAATGGACTCTGTTGTGCTCCAGATCCTGAACCAGCAGGAGCTAAAGGAGGCAGACCACGTCCTCTACCGATAGCAGGGGTAGGTGGTGTCACCTCCTCCTCTTGTTGTTGCTCCTCCTCCTCCTCCTCATGAAACTCATCATTGATTCATCGCTACTAGAAATGGAATCATCAACAAGAGATACCTAAACATCATCTAGTTCAAAGTCTATAGACTTGGATTGCTCAACCTTATAACATGATAGAAATTGAAAAATTTTAACATGCCTAACCAATGATTTTGGTTTGAGTGAAGGGTTTCCTCAACCTTAAAATGCGGTAGAAAAATATTAACATGCCTGACCAGTTGTTTTCCTTTGAGTGAAGGGTACATTCTTGTTAAGGCCACGGTAGGGGAGTTCAACAATCAATACCACCAACATCAACAAAGTTCAACAATCAATGCCACCAACATCAAGGTTCTTAAAGGACTTCTTGCTCTTGATCAAATGCCAATCTCATACCCTTACACATAATAGAATAAAATGGAAACAATACAAATCCCCAAACCATGAAACCCTGAAAACCATAAACTCTACTGAATTTTGAGTGAAATCTAAAATTCTAGTTTCTCCATATGAAATCCAATGAGGTCAAAACCACTCTTAAACATCCTGAGTCATTTCATGGTAATGTTAAAAATTTAAGTAAAAGGATGAAAATGAAAATGTAATATCCCGTTTCGGGGATATCTCTAAAACACGGCAAACTTCAACCAGAGATGGGCGGGAGGCATTTCTGGGATATTACGCATACGAAGAGACGAGATCCGAGCTGCAGCCCTTTCCGGTTTCTGTCTAAGAGTGAAAGATAAACACACCAAGTGGTATAGAACTAGAATGCTCAGAAATATAAATAAATAACGGTGCAGCAGACATATAATAACAGAGAAAGAAATTACGGCAACTCATCCAGAAAACATATAGAGGAAATGTTGAGCCATTTTATTAATCTGAGAAACATAATGAAGTACAATAGGTGATCAGGGTGATGGCACCTAATCTTGGTCAAGGCAAGTGAAGAAACTCTCTCAGAAAATACAGGAAATGGCTGCTCTATGAACTGTGTCTCAGCTACTGGAAAACTGTCGTGTAGCTGCTACTGCTGAAATGAACTGAAGACTAGGGGCTGATCCCCTTGCCGGAATGAGCTGAAAATCTGCAAACCTCCTCTGCTCACCAACCCAGACAAAACCCAGAAACCATATCAAAAATGGCCAACCCCCAAAAATCACCCGAAAGTGCCTCCTCAGGAAATTACGCTGGCCTCCAAGGCTCTACGCAAAGGCTAAATGGAAATAGCTGAAACACCGCCTCAAACTCCACCAAAATCCTCCTGTGGGAAAAGGCTGACCCTCTGCTCAAAATCTCGGTTGAATCCCCTGCAGAAACCCTGATCCGGAGCACCTCCAAAAGGGACTATGTCCTCTCTCCCAGTGACTGTGCAGTCTTTATAAGCTCCAGCTCCGCAACAAACCCAAACAACAAAACTACTCACAGAATACTGAAAAACTAACCTTGCTCGAGCAGGCACTCGAAGTCCCCCGGGGATAAGGGCGAGATCTCTGACTGGAGACACTCAATGCACTAAACAGTGCTGCAAACAGGCTAAGCAGCCAGCGTGCTCAAGAAGACAAACGTCTAGCTCAAAATCATCAACTCCAGAATGAATCAAATGAGGAGGCTTCTCCATCTTTTATAACGTTGGTTTCCCTCCAAAACCCCAACGTAGCCTCTCTCTCCTCCATGTGGTCATCCTCATCTGCGCAAAAGCTTCTAGAGTGTACGTGGGTCCCCTCCTCTACGTGGTGTTTGGCCCCCCTTGAATCCCCTTAAGTCATAACGTTGCGCTACTAGGAGGATGTTTTATTTCACTTAAGTGAGTTAGACCCTCTTTACTCACTTTTTATTTATTTACAAACTTTAGACGGCAAAACTATACAAAATCGAATATTCCAATTAGCTTTCGCTAATTAGGAATATTACAGTCTCCCAGGAAAAATGTTGCTTGTCCTCAAGCAATGAAGTGATGGATGCTGCAAAATCTTCTCGCTCTCTAGTGGCATCCTCATGCGGCAAATTCTTCCACCTCACCAAAATTCCGGACCGTCTGCTCATGTACCTCTCCCTGGTATCAATAATGGCCTCTGGTACATAATGCCAAGTCCCCTCATCATACGTAGGTGGTAGCTCTCATCAATGCCTGCGCACAACGCATGTCGGGCATGATACATGGAAAATGTTGTGAATCTTGTTGCCTTGGGGCAGCTCCAACTCATACGCAACCTGCCCAATCCTGCGTATACCCAATGTCAAAGTCGTATGCTTGGATCTTACTGATCCACTTCTGCTACCTCTCCTGTAGCTGCTTTTGCTCCAAAAAGAACTTGAGGCTGTTGTGATCAGTCCTCACCCTGAACCTGTTCCCTACCAAATACTGCCGGAATTTGGCCAAAGCATGCATGATGGCCAACATCTCCTTGTCGTATATAGAATACAACCTCTCATGCGGAAGGAGCTTCCGGCTCTCAAAGGCTATAGGGTGTCCCCCCTGCATCAATACTGCGCCGATCCCCTCTCCCGACGCGTCACACTCCAAGACAAATGGCTTCACACTCCAAGACAAATGGCTGCATAAAATCCGGCAATGCAAGCACTGGGTAGCTACTCATCACCTCCTCGAGCCTATCAAAGGCTCGCTGCACTATATCTGACCAACTGAATGCCCCCTTCTTCGTCAAATCTGTAAGGGGTGCAGCAAGCTGTGAGAAACCTCTGACGAACTTCCTGTAATAGGTACATATCCCAATGAAGCCTCGAAGTTTCGTCACGTTCCTCGGCTCCGGACAATATCTGATGGCTCTAATCTTCTCCTCATGGACCCTCACTCCGTCCACTCCAATAATGTGACCCAGATACAACATCTCCGTCATCCCAAACTCACACTTGGAGAGCTTAGCATAGAATTGTTGCTCTTCCAAGATGCGTAGTACTGCCTCTATATGCTGGAGATGCTCCTCTCAAGTCCTGCTATATATGAGTATGTCATCGAAGAAAACCGATACAAACTTCCTCAGATGTCTGCGGAAGATATGGTTCATGCAAGACTGAAAGGTGGTTGGTGCATTGGTCAGCCCAAAAGACATAACCAAAAACTCAAAGTGCCCATAATGACAGCTGAAGGCGGTCTTGGGAATGTCCTGTTCCCTCACGCGAATCTGATGGTACCCTGATCTCAAATCAATCTTCAAGAAGAACTTAACTCCTCTCAGCTCATCCATCAACTCATCGATCCTAAGTATTGGGTACTTGTTCTTCAGAGTCTTCTTGTTCAGTGCCCTGTAGTCAATGCACATCCTCAAGGTGACGTCCTTCTTTTTCACCAACACTACAGAAGAAGCAAACGGACTCGTGCTCGGTCTGATGTGTCCAAGAGCCAACAACTCCTGGATGGCCTGCTCAATCTCATCTCGATAGGCTTTGGGATGCCTATAGGGGGTAGTGATCACCGTCTAAATACCCTGCTCAAGCTCAATGGTGTGCTCAAACCCTCGATCTGGTGGCCGACCTCGTGGTATATCCCCAAACACTACCTCATGCCTATCAAGGATGGCCTGTATATCTGGATGAACAGCCCGACCAGTGGTCTCTGCCTCTGAAGCCCGCAACTCAACCGCCCACTCTATGTCTCGCTTCCGGAAGTCTGCCTCCATCCGGTGCACCGAAACTGTCTGAGGTGGGTAAGTATGCATCCCGCGGATCTTCTCATGCTTTCCGGTCTTCTTGTCATCCCACTCCATCTCTAAGGCCTCCCAATCCATGGTGACCTTTCCCAGAGTAATCAACCACTGAACACCCAACACCACATTGGTATCTGGTATGTTGACCACGAAAAAGTGATCGGTCACGGTGTAGGTACCCATCGTCACTGCCAACTCTGGAACATACCGAGCACACTGCATCGTCTGGGCCCCTGCGACCAAGACTGAAAATCCATCAAAGCTCTCGGTCGGTATACCCCTCCTCTCGACCATCTGTGCATCAATGAAGTTGTGGGTCGCCCCACTGTCAACCAAGATTGATACTCACTGACCACGTACTGTCCCTCGTACGTGCAGCGTCAAATACTTAGGAACTCCTCGCAAGGCTGCAAGGGTCCCTCCTATGGGTGCAAAAGCTGCACCTCCTGTCCCTGGAGGTGGAGGCGGCAACTGATCCGGGGCCGTCTGATTATCTCCTGCCTCCTCATCATCCTCCTCATCCTCTTCCCCGCTATCATCGGAGAAGACCTCAATGAAGTGTGCTTTGCTAGTAGCACACCTATGCCCTGGTGCCCACGGCTCCTGACAAGTGAAGCACAGCCGCTTCTTCCTCAACTCCCTCTTGGCATCATCATCTATCTATGCCCGTCTCGGATTCCCCTTTGGAGGAGGAACCCTCACATCCTTCCCCTTAGGCTGGAAGCCCTGTCTCTGGGGGTAACGTGTCCGCGTCCTGGGCAATACATCCTGTAAGTCCCTGGTCCTGCTGATAGCATCTTGGAGTGTAGCTGGTCTAGTAGATCTGACTAACCCTCGAAGTGGCTCTGCCAATCCCTTCACAAACATATAGATCATCCGTGCCGCGGATAGATTTGGCACCATCACCGAAACCCTCAAGAAATCTGCAATGTATGTCTCTGGGCTCCCTGTTTGCTTGAGCTTCGTCAGCTCAACAAAATGTTGTTCCGGATCCCTCTGGTCAAAACGCTCCATCAACCTCCTGGTAAACTCGGCATATGTTGTCACTGTAGAGTGTCCGAGCGTAACCATCCCATGGAACCACCAGTCCTGGGCCTTACCATCCAAATGTAATGTCGCCACCTTGATGGCCTCTGTCTCCGACATCTGGTTAAGCTGGAAATAGATGTCCAGCTTCTCCACCCAATACTTTGCCGAACTGTTTGATGAGCCATCAAACGTATGCAAATGGAATCTGCTAGATGTACGGTGGGAATCTCCATCATGGTAATGTCGGTGCCCTCTATGATGGTCGCGGGGTCTACTGTCCCGTTGGAGCTGAACAAAATCTCGGAGTGAGAGAGCATCCCTGAACTCCTGCCCATAGGCCTGATACTTTGCAAAATACTCACCCATGTGTCCGGGCTCTGCCTCCTGCTAAGCTTCTGCCCTTGTGTCTGCTCCCAAGAAAGTGGGCATGGTAGAGCGGGTAGGTGCACGTGAAGCCATCGGCTGAGGAGTATCATGCTGAGCAGCACCCTGCTCCGGCAAATGATAGGATGTACCTGATCCCTTTCCTACCTGGAAAACCCGTGGGGTCTCACGCTGTCTAGCCTCTACAGCGGTGAATCTCTGACCCATCACCTCAATCTGTCTAGCTAGATCCTGCATCGATTTGAGGAGTGCCTCCCCAAACTGTTTGGCCTCTGTGTCATCTACCATCGGCCCTCTCTGCTCTGAATCTAATACGGGCTCCTCCTGCTCTGTGTCCACCTCCCGAACACAGTCTCCCTCTCCGTAGGTGTTCTCCAACCTACGCTCACAGTCTCTGTACTTCCTGCCTCTATAACAAATATATGGTCTCCTCCCCGGTGTCATAGACCACAGGCTGAGCCAGAACTATGCTCTGATACCACTGTAATATCCCGTTTCGGGGATATCTCTAAAACACGGTAAAATCCAACCAGAGATGGACTGGGAGCAACGTTGCACGAAGCGGGGACGAAGCGGGGATGTTTTTTGGAAGCGGGGACGCGGAAGCGTCATTTCCAAAAATTCTAGGAAGCGAAGCGTCTCGGAAGCGTCTACTATATATATATATTTTTATTTTTATTTTTTGCATTTATATTAAAAAAATATCCAAAATACCAAATTAATTGTAGAAGATATGGAAGCATGCATATTTGTACATAAATCAAGATAGATATGACATCCATTGTACATTAATGATTAATTATTTGAGCATCAACCATTTAGAATAGATGCATCAACCATCTATAATCTAGATTCTTCTCCTCTTATCTAGCCTTTGCCTCTACCTTGATTATCTAGGGACATTAGTCAAAATTGCCCAATTTTGATCAAACCCTAATGCAAGCCTTAAAATATGGTAGAAAGAACTTAACATGCTTGATCGATTATTTTGACTTGATTGAAATGTAATTTTTGCTAACGACATGACAAAGGAGTTCAACAATTAACACCACCAACACTAGGGTACATATAGGGCTTGGTGCTCTTGATTAAATGCTAATCACATACCCTCATACATGATATAATCTAATGACATGCCACCATACCACTGATCCTGAATTCCTGAAAATTGTTAAGTCTGCTGAATTTTGAAGAGGATATGAAATTCTATTTTCTCCATATGAAGTCCGATCAGGTTGGAACCACTCTCAAACATCCTGAGTCATTTCATGGTAATGTTAAAAATTTAAGTAAAAGGATGAAAATGAAAAATAAATGAGAATGTCACTTTTACTTAAATTTTTAACATTACCATGAAATGACTCAGGATGTTTAAGAATTTAACATTACCATGAGGGAGCATCTAAGAAATATCTAAGGAGGTAAAAGAGAGCTTATATTTTTTTCCTCCTATCCCTAACTCAGCACTAACTCACCTACTAACCCAACCAAAGACAAAAAATTTAAAAAAAAATCAAAAAAATCATTTTTCTGACCTACATTAGTCGGATCCGTACGGAACTGTACGGAACCGTTCGCGATCCGTACGGATCCGTCCTGGAATCGCGGCGGTTCCGTACAGCGATCCGTCGTACGATCCGCGGATCCACTGTACGGAATCGCGGATCCGGGCGTACGGATCCGAAAAACCAGGAATCGCAAATTTTTTTGGGATCCGCGTTTCCGAAAATCGGATCCGCAGTTCCGGGTACGGATCCCGTACGGTTCCGTACGGGACGCGGTTCGAGCCTTGGAGCCGGGGGGGGGGGACGTTTCCTGCAACATTGACTGGGAGGGCATTTACCGGATATTCCGCCTCTGAAAGAGGATGAGATCCGGAGGCTACCTGGCCCTTTCCAGACTCTGTCTAAGAGTGAAAGATAAACACACCAAGTGGTATAGAACTAGAATGCTCAGAAATATAAATAACTAACAATGCAGCAGACATATAATAACAGAGAAAGAAATTACGGCAACTCATCTAGAAAACATATAGAGGAAATGCTGAGCCATTTTATTAATCTGAGAAATATAATGAAGTACAATAGGTGATTAGGGTGATGGCACCTAATCTTGCTCAAGGCAAGTGAAGAAACTCTCTCAAAAAACACAGGAAATGGCTGCTCTATGAACTGCGTCCCAGCTGCTGGAACACTGTCGTGTAGCTGCTACTGCTGGAATGAACTGAAGACTAGGGGCTGGTCCCCTTGCTGGAATGAGCTGAAAATCTGCAACCCTCCTCTACTCACCAACCCGGACAAAACCCGGACACCATATCAAAAATGGCCAACCCCCGAAAATCACCAGAAAATGCCTCCTCAGGGAATTACGCTGGCCTCCAAGGCTCTGCGCAGAGGTTAAATGGAGATAGCTGAAACACCGCCTCAAACTCCGCCAAAATCCTCCTGTGGGCAAAGGCTGACCCTCTGCTCAAAATCTCGGCTGAATCCCCTGCAGAAACCCCGATCCGAAGCACCTCCAAAAGGGACTGCGTCCTCTCTCCCAGTGACTACGCAGTCTCTATAAGCTCCAGCTCTGCAACAAACCAAAACAACAAAACTACTCACAAAATACTGAAAAACTAACCTTGCTCGAGCAGGCACTCGAAGTCCCACGGGGCTAAGGGCGAGATCTCCGACCGGAGACACTCAATGCACTAAACAGTGCTACAGACAGGCTAAACAGCCAGCGTGCTCAAGAAGACAAACGTCTAGCTCAAAATCATCAACTCCAGAATGAATCAAATGATGAGGCTTCTCCATATTTTATAACGTTGGTTTCCCTCCAAAACCCCAATGTAGCCTCTCTCTCCTCCACGTGCTCATCCTCATCTGCGCAGAAGCTTCTAGAGTGTACATGGGTCCCCTCCTCTACGTGGTGTTTGGCCCCCCTTGGCTCCCCTTAAGTCATAACGTTGCGCTACTAGGAGGATGTTTTATTTCAATTAAGTGAGTTAGACCCTCTTTACTCACTTTTTATTTATGTACAAACTTTAGACAGCAAAACTATACAAAATTGAATATTCCAATTAGCTGTTGCTAATTAGGAATATTACAGAAAAATAAAGGAAATATCACTTTTACTTTAAGAATTTAACATTACCATTAACTGCCAACAGGGTTTGTCAGGAAAATGAGAGGGATGCAAAAATGATGAAAAAAAACCGATTTTTGAACTTATAGGGTTGTTGTTTGATGGGCCCACGATTTTTACCAAAAAAATCGCGATTTTTTGGCGATTTTTTCAAATCCAAAAAATCGCCCAAAAAATCGCCGATAATATCGTTTTGTTCAAAAACTCGCGATTTTTTCAATTTATCGCGATTTAATCGCGATTTTCGAAACCATCGTTGTGACAGTGTGTGCAACACTAGAAGAACACTTTCCTCACTAAGAGGGAGTGTTAGTTTTTGTAGCACCGGATATGTTCTAGCCACGAAATTTGGTGGAGAGGCTAGAATACATATCTGCAAAAGCCAAAAATCATTTCTGGAAATTCCACCTAGAAGTGTCTCAATTAGATTATTAACTGTTTTTTTTATATTTCCCAAGTCTAAACTTAGGGAATATGGTTATATAATCAACATTAATTGAGATAAGGTGAGAATCATCTAGAAACTCACACGGACTGACAGGGAATTAACTTGGGCCGTTGATTTTGTTTTAATCTTGGTCATTGGTGTTCCAAAAGAGGATTATAAGAAGACGTCGATGGGTAGATGGAGAACAAACCAGTGCAGATACTTAGTTGCCCAGGCAGTTCAATTTTCTCAGTGACGGTGATTCAGTAGAGAAGAAAGAGCCAGAGGGTAAGTAGCAGGTGGTAGAGGAGGGTAGCAACATTCCAAGAGGAAGTTTTCCAGTTCCGGGAAGAGGCAAAGAAAGAAAGGCCAAAATCCCCATAGGTTTTGCACAAGCACTATGCAAAGGGTGATGCAGGAGGCTCAGAGTGTGGCTAGGGAGGTAATTTCGGAGACAAAAATTAGCTGTGGGCTGAGAGAAAATTCTCACAATAATTTTGCCAGTATTTTCCTCCGATTAGATTGCCATATGAGCATCTAAATTATTATACTCAGAATTGTTATTGAAGAATAATAATAAAACCATCATCTGCTGCACTGGTTTTCACAAATTGGGTTTTTCCGAGGACAATTGTCCAAAAATAATTGTCAAAATTATTATTGTGTGTGCTAGAATTTCTCAGTTTCCAGTATTTTATTTTATGTAGTATTTTTATAGTGAAAATTGTAGTTGTGACTTTATTCATTGTTCGTCGTATAAAATAAAGTGCATAATTAAATTTACAGTTAGAAGAATAATTTCCAGTTACTGCAATAGATGAAATTTTCACATGTGCAGCATGCAATGTGTCCTTCTTTGATTGATCCGATGCAATGAAGTGAATTGAGATCTGCAGAGACCATTTTGCAGAATTCTAAGGAAGGCAACTACTGAACTTAACTTTAAAAGAAAGAAAGAATTGAAACTTTACTTGTCCTACTGAGTCAAGGAAACTTTAATCTATTAGTAGAAACCATCAAGTGCTCAAAAGGAATCAATGCAAGCTATTTCTATGTTATTTAACTCATGATCAAATGTTATTTAACTCATGATCAAAACAATAAATCATAATTGCAGATTTAAAGCTACAATGATGAAAAGATGATGTTCAAAAGGTATTTGGTCTCTTCTAGTTGGATTCCAAGGTTTGGGGGGGTGTTTCTAAGTGATGAAAAGTGAAATTTAGGCTTAAGATGCATTCTGGCCAAGTTCTGATCAATTCTACGAAGTGCTACAATATGCTACAGGATGTTACAGGATTGCATTCGAAAGCATTCTAAGGACTCTAGAAGTGATCTGAAGGTGGGGAAAGATGGTGGAAGGTTGTATAAGAGTTTAGAGGACCTTTCCAAGCTTATATCTACTCAGTAGACCATCTTTCACAAGAGGAAAAGTCAAACTAATGGTCTAGGTAACCAGATTTGTAGAATAGTGAACTAGTAAGCAGATCTAAGCACCCAAATGCCTAAGTTTATCAAGTGAAAATTCTATGGGGTAATTTTTTTTATTAAGTTAGGTGTTTTTAGGCTTCAATCCAACTAGAATCAACTTAAAATAAGCTCATTAACATGTGCTAAAATTTAGCATAAATTTTTACTAAAACTAGAAATTTAGAAAGATGAACTAGTAAGCCAATCTAAGTAACCAACTGCCTAAGCTAATCAAGTGCAGATGCTATGGCATAAATTTCGTTATTAAGTAGACTGTTTTTAAGACTCAATCCAAGTAGAAACAACTCAAAATAGCTTCATTAACATGTGCTAAAATTTAGCAGAAAATTACTACTAATAAAACTAGGAACTAAGCAAAGAAATGTTGAAAATGAAGAGAAATAAAAGAATTGGTACATAACAGGGCTCTGAGGCTCTTGGGATGGCCAAACCCATGGAGAATCAGAGTCCCATGAAGAAAATCAAGCTTTAGAAGCTGAAAATCAAATTATCTTTCATGACTAAGAACAAATGAAGTACATCACTGCTGGAGGTGGAAGTAAAATCGTTGAATATCAAGTGTTCTTCAGAAAAATGGTGAAAAAATTTAACCCCTAGAGGCTAATTTAGTGGGTACTTATACACAATGATGGGGAATCAACCTCCTTGAAAGGGAGACTGATTTACCCCCAAAAATCCCTCAAATAGTGGATTTGGTCCCCAATAGCAGGGGTTTTCATTAAATGACAGGGAGCACATTCCTAGATTTTCTCAATCAATAGATCTCCAAAATTTGTTCATTAATCTCATAATATCATGTTCATTTATTATCCAATCTTGGTCCATTTTGTAGCATGGAGCAAGTCCCTATATTATCTCATCTTCCAAATCTTTCAGCCATTCATGTTATGTCTTGTATCCTAGACCTGTATATTTCATTCATGCCAAGTGCTTTACAGAATGTCAGTCTCGAATGGGGGTGGTCAAGCCTAGTCCCGGAGTCAATTTTTGGTTATTTGGCATTTCGCCATGTAATTGATGGATTCTGAAAGCTATAGGAAGTTTTGGGCAGTGTCCGGGATTATCGGCTTAAAAAGTTACTTAATTCCCACGGACGCAGGCACAAGTTTGGGCAATTGAGTCCCTGGACGCATGCATGCCTATGTCATGGGAGTGTCCAGAGCCTCCCAAACACACCCTTGCCCATATCAAGGGAGCGTCCGAGGTTTTGAAGGCCTAAAAGTCAATTTGACCCAGAGGTAAATTAGTGTGAAGGTTGGGATAGCCTTTGGGGGTCATGTAGCAGATGCAAGGAGTCTCTGTTATGGTTTTTTTGTGTCGACTCCACTTCCTTAAAGTCACCAAGGAGGTTGAGTCTTCTCTTAATTGCCCTAAGCTCATATTTACCCAGTTCACTGGTTACTTGGGTAGATGTGAGGGGCGGTGTATGTTACAGACATTATCTCATCTTCCAAATCTTCAGATTCTACCCAATATTCTCATAATATTCTACAAAAATAAATAATATTAGGCACATAATAAACCAGGATAAATCAAATTCCTAAGGACCCATTAATACTACAAATTAACTCTATAATGTGAAAGAAATGGGATCAAAGACATATTTTAAGTGTCTAAAAATAATCAAATGGCCCTGATAAAATATTCAATTATGGGGCCCATCATCTCCCCCCTACTAAAAATGTTGCTCACTCTTGAGCAACACAAGACCTATGTTGTAGTCATCCAATGCTTCATGGTGATTAGATTTCTCGACCGGTTTCTTTGAATGTTGTCCTATAGGTTAGGTGCAGAATACTACAGAATTGTGTGTATTCCTATAGCAGTCAAACAAACCCTGCTAGGATCACCATTTCCTCTAAGTATTGTCTTAGAAAATATAGATAATTTATAAGGAAGTTGTTGATGGACGTCAGAGAGCTTTGTGGTGATGAAAGAGGTGGAAAAAGGGATGAAGGACAATGCCTTTGATGGACAAAGATGGGAATGAAGGTGGAAAAAGTGTGAAATGGTGTGACGGATGGATGATAGGGCTGTTGTGAGCCCACTCCCCTACTCTTGAGTGGAAAACATCCAAACCGCTCCTTTTTATGCTAATCAGTATCCTGTAACAGTTTTGGAACAATCCTGTAGCATCTTGTAACTTTTCCTATAGCAAACTTGCTTAACCCATATCTCTCAAACAATAGATTGTATTCATTTGACATTTTTTAGCATGTTACCATCATCCTTATGCATCTCCCCATAAAAAATCTTGGCCAATGGATGCATGAATCTTGACCAAAAAAAATGGTTGTAGGTGATGGAGGCCAATTTCTTGAATAATATGTAGTAGAATTTGCTGAACTTTTTTAAGCATGCTACCATCATCCTTATGCATCTTCTCATAAAACAACTTGACCAATGGATGCACAGTTTTCAAGATATGGTGAAGACAATTTCTACCCTGTGTTTTTTTGCAATTCTGGAATATCATGTAGCAACACAGAACCTTCCTGTAACAACTATAAGACAACGAGAAAAATGAATGGAAAGATTTCTGAATGATGGATTGAAGGTTGGAAATGGATGAGGGCGATGGAAATGAGGTTTATGGTGATGAAAACGAGGTTGGTGGTGATGAAAACGAGGCTAAGTAAAGATTGAGTTTGGCCAAGAATTTAGCCTTAACTAACCCCCAATACTTGGACACGCAAAAGAGAAATTACATAGCACTCATGAAGCCCAAAGGATTCAATTACATACTTTTCCGACCTGTGGAGCTGCTTGATGCTTTGGATTGAAGACTTGTTTTGCAGGTGTCGTTGGAGCCAAAGGCTGTGTTTAAGGTGTTGTATGGCGGCCTGATCCTTCATTGATGACTGTTGTTAGAGGTTTGCTTCTTCATGGCTGGCTTCTTGGCTCTGTGGCTGGATCTTCTTTTCCTTGCATGGTTTTCCAACCTTTCTTTTTCATTTTGTTGGAGTCTTCTTCAAATGCAATTGATGATGTAAAGGCCCTCCTATCCCCTTCTCTTCAATTCTTGCTAAATAGTGATGGTTATGTTAAGCCCTTGAAGGTTGCTACAAGAAACAAAGTTTCTTGTAGCAGTCACAAAGACTCCATAAAATCACCATTTCTTGGAGCTATTTTTGTTGCGGACACTTAATGGAGATCAGGTAAGGTTATAGTGCAAGTATCCATGTCTAAATTCAAGAAGTGGAGGGATCAAATGCTAACTGTGACGAGGAGGTAGAACCAGTGCATGGAAAATTGTCAAATTTTGAAAGTGGTGGAAATCAAAATGTGCTTGATTGGATTTATGGGGAAGGTAACTAGGAGTATCAAGATGCATTTGTTTTCATCAAATGATGAAGAAAACCATATCTGAAATATTTTGTAAACATGATAGAAATGTATGGGGAAATTTCAGGCCAAAAATGAAAATGCTCTGATTCCAATTTTGACTTGGGGGATGGATAAAATATTAATTTACAAGGTCAATGATTCCTTCCCCAAGTCAAATTGACAAGAAAAAGTTGTTGCTATAGCTTTTTTCAAAGACAGGCCTATAATAATAAAGATAAAAATATGCAATGTAAAGATGAACCTGAGTTTAATTTCTGCAGTGTAGGCTTCAAGATATCCATCCTCTTTCTGAGTAGCTTCAGTAGTATGGTTCTCAATAGTACCAACTCCCAAAATGACTAGGAATACAACCCTTTTTCCACAGAATCCTCAACCCACGAACTAGTTGTTTGGGACCACCACGAGTTAGCAAAGCGTAATCTTATTAATGTGCAGAAATGGATCTCCAAATTTGCTCTACAAACAGACCTAGTATGGCCACTAATTTGTCCACGAAAGAAGAGGGTTTTATCCCCCTTTTCATAGATGAAACTCAAACCAACAAGTTTTAAACTCGACACTTATTAACTAGTTGAGACTTGGCTAGCAATATGGAGATGGCCTCAGCCTTCTCAACCCCTGAACTCTGTCCCTTTTTAGCTGATAAATTTGGCAATCCACTACAAGAGGTAACTCAACCTCAAAAAGAAGATAAACTTGTCCCTCGAAAGTGTAATCTTCATCCTTCGAATACTATGGTAGCTCGGCTCTGATTTATGGCATAACTCAGCCTCTTTGATACTGATAAACTCGGCCCTTTTCAACCAAAATTGTTCCCCTTAATTTATGTTAGATTTGGACCTATATGAAGATGATAGAATACCAAAGGTCAGTGAATAGAATCAACATATAACATTGTAAAAACTTACTACATCTTTGCCCTTTCTTCTCCTTAGTCCATAAAGAAGCTCAATGGCGAAAATTTTGTGATCTCGCTCCCAAACTAGCTAGGGTGTATAGTTTCAACACCGAAACAAGCAACTCGCAAAGAGGGTTTCCAAAAACCCTATATTCTTCCACAATAGTTCTCCAAATTTCTTTTTCTCAAGTGAGCTAATGCAAGAATGAGGAGAGACTCTACTCATTTCCCTTTTTTATAACTCACTTGACTCTTTTGCCACCCTTTTTACCTTTTCCCTCCAATTAAATAATAAAAGCATTTTTACTTCCTTTATTTAATAAAGTGACTTTTATTAACTAATTAAAGCGACTTTTAACCCCGGAAAATTCTTAATTTCCTCCATGGTCACATCGGCCACCCAAGTCCCCTTTTCATCATCCTGTCTTGTAGATATTTTTTCCCTGATTCCAACGAGCTATTACTCCAAGTAATCAGCCCTGTTACTGCTCAAACTAGCAGGGGTCCTAAAGGGGATCCTTGAAGGGCTACTACTAGGCTGAGGGCAACAATGGGTCAATAGCCCATTGTCACCTCAGCTAAGGCTCCCTACTCTTTACGGACTTTCACTGATGGGAGGAGACTCGTTATGGTAAGGATCACGCAATGGATGGACCAATGGTAGGTTGAGGCATGATCCTGGAAGCCTATTCACAAGAGAGGCTCAAATAATGGGGCTTGCTTACTTTGGAAGGCAAGGTTGAAAGCTCTGAAGGAAGGGCTTAAGGAGAATTTCAAGATTTAGGTTTAGGATATGTATCTTATAATAGCGGTCCCTAGGCCTTAAAATTATTTTGGAATCTTGGATTCCATGTGATCTTTGACGAATTATCCTTAATAGTGTGTGGGACCACATGGGACCAAGTGGACCCGGGATTAGGTCAAGGGGCTAAGGTTTAGAAACCAATGATATACTTGACCTAATCAAGGAGGAGAAGAGGATCAAGGAAAAAAAATTCAATGAAGATAATGCAATGATCTCAGTGAGGTTTCTAGCCTAAGGAAACCAGGGGCAAGAATCGATCTTCAATCTAGGGCTTGCGATATCTCAAGATCCCATCGTCAGAATCTCATGAAATTTGGAGGGCTTCTTGAGAACACACAGTGCAGTTATGGACCAAAATTCAAAGTGTTTGGATGGTTAGATTGTAATATAATTGATGCCCTATCCTTTTGGGGATATCGGAGTTAAGCAGAATCACGACTATGGAATTTGGATTTTCTATGTCAAGGAGGACTCAAAGACATCTTCGCTCAGCATTAGGGCAGCAACAAAAGCAAGTTCAAGAGATTTATACTTTGTTTTGCAAAATGGATGGCTTATCAAGATGAATTTCAATGATGAAGCATATCTACGAACATTCACTCATAATACATGACCCATACATGAAGCATCACTATCTAAAAACATAATTTCCACAACTTGGCATAAATGGATGCAGTAAATTAGCCCTAGTACAGTGAAATCCCAACAACAATGTAACTGTTAGACCCCTGTATTTCACAGTATCACCAGGTGACTGATTATTTTCTCTTTGCAAATTTTTCATACTACACAAAGATGTCGATATTCAAAATATTTTCCAAAGCAAGAATCAAAGGAAGCAATTAAGGCAGAGAAAGCAGCAGAGAGTCAAGGAGCAGCATTAGACCATTAGCGAAGACCAAGGAAGCAAAGCACATCAACACAATCGCTAATCAATGAAAGTAGCTAGCACCGAACCAGACTTAATTACCCAACTCCAATATTTTGAAAAGCAGGGCCATATGTCAGAGCCATCATTCGTTGCCTCTTCGAGATCATTACATGCCACCTTCAAGCCTACTTTTGATTTACGATGAGCCACCTGAGTTTTGCATTCTTGAAGAGTTACCAAAATTAATTCCACAGGTGGTGTTTGTCAGAGATTTTCTTTTTTCGAGCCTTGCATGGCCATACCTATTTAATTTTCAGTTGTTTGTAATAAATGTTTGCCAAATTAGATTAGGGCAACTGACTCAAGTTTTATTTAAATACTTTTTGAATTTTCATAATCAAGGGTTGGATATTGTTAGCTCCTGCATTGTAAGAACTACTATATTAGAGCACTGTAATTGTGGAGCTAGACATCAATAATCAAAGACCGTTTATAGGATTATTTAGCTGTGTGAAAATGGTGATGTGCTATTTCTATGTTTAAATGTTTTTTTTGTTTCCTTCACTATGCATATGTTCATCGAATTGTAAATCAGAAATTTAAGATTAAGATTTGTTGTCGAAGCACCTTAATTATGTCTGCATTTACAATCTGAATGTTTTCTACTGAAGTTTGATTAAAGAATCTTAACTGCTCTTTAGTCACTACTGAACCCTACTATTTATTTCACCTCATAATTCATACTGTTCTAAAGATCCATCTAGCACAGTTAGCTTGCCCTATGATGCTCTTGATGTTGATGTGCTATCCCAGACTTTTGACTCCATAGCCCAATGGATTAGTCCCTGCAGCTCTATCTGTCCAACCAGACAATCAATCAAACAAACAACCCTCATAATCTCTATAACTAGCCTAATATCAGCAGTTAGAATTATCAAGTTAAATCATAAAAAACAGAGAGAGCCCTCTCTGAGTCTAGGAAGGCTAGGTCCTGGACTCCAAAGTGGTTTTATGCTGTCATCTGTTGTTTGTTCTTGCCAATCTTACAAATTACGAAGTGACAACATAATGGCGATCATACTGGGGAGTTATTGAAAAGCTTATTATTTCATCAAAACTCAGAAACCCCAGCCGAAGTACTGTGTGTTTTAAGTAATTGCTACACATTGGTTTTTGTTAAAATATTCAACCTGTTTGTGCTTTGGGTCTAAATTCTGGCTTCTAGAAGAATATTTACCAAATCCCATCCCGACCCAAATCCCCCTGCAATAGTTGACAATCCAGAGAAAATCCTAAGAAGAACTCCCATATCTGAGAATCCAACTATTAGCAAGCCTCTTCACAAAGCAAGTTCCCTCCTCGAAAACCTTGCAACCTTGCAGGATATCCAGTTCGACTTACACTTTGAGCAAGGCTTGTTCAGGACCAAATCTCAGAATTGGATAGCCCAAACAACTTTTGATCCATCCATTTTACAGCAGAGTCCTATTGGGGAAGCCTCTACCTCAAATCAAACTTACCTTCAGCTTCTCCAACAATTTGACTCCCTTCAAGGTCTGGTAACAGAGCTCACCTCAGCTATTGATGATGCTTATCTTCAGTAGTCTGTAGAATTATCTGCTCTGACAGCAGCAGCTCCATCTGTTATTTCCAAGTTTTCTCATCCTCAGCTAAATTACTCAAGTGTATCTGTAGCTCCTTCCCTTACCTTGAACCTTTCCCACCAAAGTGCCCAAACCTCCACGCATACACCCACTTTCCACCTTCCTCCATTTAACCCTCCACCTCCTTTGGTCAACCCTCCTCTTATCAACCCTCCTTGGGTTCCCCCACCACCAATCATGGCAGCCTGGTATGCTCCATTAGTGTTACAACAACCTATGGTACCTATGCCACAGGATTATGAATCCAAAATCCCACATTTTGATGGAACTGGTCCTGAAACTGCTCAACAACATGTGGACAAAATGAATGCCGCTTTTGACTACAAAGAGATAGAGGATGAAACTATCCAGATGAGAATGTTTGCTCAAATTTTAGGGGGAGAAGTAAAAAAATGGTTCAAGGGCTTGACCCTGAACAATGTCCATGACCTCCCTGCCCTTCACCAGCTGTTCATAAATAAATGGGAAGCTAAGAAAAACCCTCTCCAAATCTTGTCATAATATGAAAACATCAAGAGAAATGTTGGAGAGAGTGTCCAATATTACTGTAGCAGGTTCAACAGTGTATACAACACCCTCCCTCCTCACATGAAACCCCCACAAGGTTTAGCCCTAATGAAATTTTCAGATGGTTTCGACCCAAAGATGGCTTATCAACTGAGAGAGAAAGATCCTGCTACATTGGAAGACATGCAGAGAGGTGCAGTACGTGTGGAAGCAAACCTGCTTGCTAAAAGGGCTAGAATGAGAAATGAGAAGAGAGTTACTATTAGGAAAGAGCCTGCAGCCTCCACATCCGATGCTAAGATTGATAGTCAGAACCATGGAGAGAATGATGGAGAGGATCAACTTGAATGAGAGAGCCGTCACTAGGGAAAATTAGCTAGCTCCTCAAAATAGAAACCAAAACTTTAGAAGAAACCCCCCTCAAATAAGACAGAGAAAACAGAGAGGACCTGACCAGCAAATTAGGCCTCCATTCCAAGAAAATTATGCTGATGAAGATGAGGGGGTGGTTGAAGAACTAGAAGAAAGTCAAGTTAATCTGATGGGTATTAATAATGAAGATATTGTTTTACTCACCGAAGAAGAACAAGATTTATTTTCTTTGACTCAAACTGAAGTATAATTTGAAGAGTCTGAAGATTATAAACAAGGGTTCGAGAATGCCATCATGGATGTGCATAGACAATATAATCTCCGAAGCAAGAAAAATTTGGATATTCCCAAGAGAAAGAATTCTGAAAAACTCTGCTACAAAGGTCCCTGAAGATGATCCCAAGCAAACAGCAGAGAGTTCAAAGAAAATTACTAAAATAGCTGGAAATAATGATCTAGAAAGCAGCACTAATAGACCAACAATCAACCCTAGCAAACTGTTCTAGCTAATATCCCTAGTGCAAGTCAACAATATGAAGTTGCTGCAAAAATAGTGCCTGAAAAGACTGATTCAAATCTTCCAAAGACACAGACGCCATTCAACATTGAGAATGAAATTAGAAAAATAAAAATCTTTGTCCCTCTCACTGAATTGGTGAACCAGGATGTATATAGGTCCCAAGTTCTAAAAGCGTTGAACATAGGAGAATTTACTAACACTGTCAATCTAAATGATGACAAACCTGAACTTTTGTTTCGGCCAGAAGTAGAGGGTAAATTCCAGGAGGGAGGCACTCCCCCATTTTATCTTAGTTTGAATGTTCATGATAAAATCCTCCATAATGCCATTATTGACTCAGGTGCATCTCATAATCTCATAATCTCATGCCTAAGGTAATTATGGAGAAACTTGGCCTGGATATAACTAGACCCTACAAAGACCTGTACTCATTTGACTCCAGCAAAGTTAAATGTCTAAGCCTCATTAAAGATCTCTGTATCACTTCAACCCAAATACCAGCCAAGAGTCTAGTGATGGATATAGTGGTGGCTAACACCCCTCCTAAATAAGGTATGCTTTTATCACGCTCATGGGGAGCCAAGCTTTCAGGCACCCTCCAGATGGATATGACCTATGCTACCATACCAGTTTCTGGCCAACAAAGGAGATTGTATAGGGAGACTAATGAAATACATAGTGAGAAATCAGGAAAAGCCTCATAACTACCCCCTGTACTCTGTTCACTCTGACCTTGATTCATTTATTCTTTATAATGATGAAAATATTAATGAACAAGTAGCTGGAGAAGAAGAAGACCATAGGAGAGAATAGTCTGACCAAATGGAAATGGTGCAACACAAGTCTGAAATTGAACCTTTTTGGAACATGAGTTTTGATGGTTCATGTGGCAAAGCTGGCTTAGGAGCAGGTGTGTGGGTATGCAATACTGAAAATAACTACGCAGAAGGGCATCTTACAAGCTAAACTTTCAGTGTACCAACAATATAGAAAAATATGAGGCACTCCTTTCGGGCCTACAACTACTGAAGAAACTAGGAGCCAAAAGAATCTTTGTTCATGGGTATTCTGAGCTAGTAATTAAACAAATCAAGGAATATTCAATGAAGCATCCCAGATTGAGAGCATACAGGAATGCTACCCTTGACCTCCTCAAAGCATTTGAAGAATATGACCTTGTTGCAGTTCCAAGAAATCAGAATATCCTGGCTAATGGGTTAGCATTTTTAGCCAGCACTTGTCAATTACCTCATCCTGACAAACAATATGTAGTGCAAGTCAAACACTGCCCAATAGTCCCTGACAATATGAGATATTGGCAAGTCTTTGGAGATGACAAACAAATTGAGAATTTCTTGCAATCCAAGGACGAGTTTGAAGATTCCAATTTGGACCTAGACTGTGAAGAAGACTGCCCCATTAAAGAAAAAATGTGCAGGGAGGAACCCCCTCATAATTCTGATGTTAATTTTTCAGCAAATGAAGATAAGCATAGGACAGAGATGCATGAAGATCCGGAAAAAAGAAGAATTTAAAGTACTGGATTTCAGAGACAACACCCTGCCTAGAGGACTTGTCCCTCTGGAGCAACTATTTGATTTCAACGATGTGGCTAGGAAACCAAAAATGGAATCTACAGAAGCAAATATAGAGGAGTGCAATCTGGGCAATGAGCAGGAGCCCAAGATGATAAAGTTATCAAATACATTGCCAGCATCCATAAAGCAGAAATACATTGCTTTGTTCAAAGAGTTTAATGATGTGTTTTCCTGGAGTTATGAAGACCTGAAATCTTATGATACTGATATTAACCAATACAAAATTCCTGTCAAGGAGAGCCAGAAGCCTTTCAAACAGAAACTGCACATGATAAATCCTGTCTGAATGCCCCTGGTTGAGAAGGAGATCAAGAAAATGTATGATGCCAAGATAATAGTCCCAATCAGGTACTCCGAATGGGTTTCCAATATTGTGCCTATGAGAAAGAAGACAGGCGAGATCAGGCTCTGCATTGACTTCAAAAATCTGAACAAGGCATCACTTACGGACAACTACTCCTTACCAAAGATGGACCACATATTGCAAAAGGTAGTGGGTTCCAAAATAATCTCTTTGCTAGATGGCTTTTCAAGGTACAATCAAGTGCTGGTGCATCCAGATGATCAACAAAAAACAACTTTTACTACTCCTTGGGCCTTCATGTATACAAAAATGCCCTTTGGATTAATAAATGATGGTGCCACTTTTCAAAGAGCAATGGATATTTCTTTTTCAGAAGAAATTGGTCTTTTCATTATGATATATCTTGATGATATTACACTATATTCAAAAACTAATGAAGAACATTTGGCCCATTTGAGAAGAGTTTTTGAAAAATGCAGAAGGTTCGGTCTATCTCTGAATCCTAAGAAATCATTATTTGGTCTTGAAGAAGGAAAGATTCTAGGCCACATCATATCTGAAGAAGGGATCAAGATTGATCCTGTCAGGATTGAGGGCATACTGCAAATCAGTCATCCCATAAACATCAAAGAGCTACAATCTTTCATTGGAAAGATAAACTTTTTGAGGAGATTTATACCAAACCTTGCAGAACTCCTGAGGAATATCACCAACATGCTCAAAAGAGATTCAGGAGTCAAGTGGACCAAAGAGGCTAAACAATCCTTTGACCTGGTGAAGTAGGCACTCACTACAACATCGGTTCTAATCAGCCCTGATTTCACCAAGGATTTCATCATTTTCTCCTTTGCATCAGTGCACACAATTGTTGTTGTATTGCTGCAGAAAAATAAAGAGGGACAAGAGCAACCCATAGCATTTTTCAGCCAAGCTTTAAGAGATGCACCTTTGAAGTACAATATCATGGAAAAGCAGGTTTTTCCCTTGATCAAATCACTGAAGGATTTTAGAGTTTACATTCTGCATTCACACATCATTGCATTTGTGCCCAATACAATTGTCAAAGACATCCTAACACAGGATCCTGATGGAAAAAGAGGCAAGTGGATTGTTGTTATCTTGGAATATGATTTAGAGATTAGACTCACCAAACTAATCAAGGGACAAGGATTAGCCAAATTGATGGTTGAAACAAATTTTCAAGCACTAGATATTAACATGATTCATTCACTCGATGAACAAGAGGAGCTGGTGACTCCACCTATTGAGGAAGCGTTCCTAAATTCTCCCTGGTACACAGATATTCTATATGTTCTATTTTTTTAAAATGCTCCTCCTAGTTTGTCCAAAACAAAAGCTATATTCTTGAAATTGAAAGCTGTAAAATTTTGCATCTTAGAAAATGTTTTGTACTGGAAAGATTATGGGGGAATTTTTCTTAAACGTTTGCTTCAAGAAGATGTAGATAAGGTTATGAAAGAATTACATGAAGGGGATTGTGGAGGTCATCTCTACTGGAAAACCACTGCTAACAAGATCCACAGACATCCACAAAATAGTAGCTACCTGTCATAAATGCCAAATTTTTGAGGGAAAAAGAAAGTTGTTGCCTTTGCCTTTACAGCCAATCTCTGTTGAAGCTCCTTTCCAACAATGGGGTTTAGACTTCATTGGAGAAATCCTCCTTTCCTCCTCTGCCCAACATAAATGGATCCTTATTGCTACAGACTATTTTACCAAATGGATAGAAGCCATTCCTTCCAAGGACCAAAACTGCTACTGACTAAGTGATTATCAAATTCCTTGAAGCCAACATCCTGTCTAGATTTGGTTGTCCTCGGAAAATCATTACTGATAATGTTGTTGCTTTTAAGTCCAAGAAGATGGTGGATTTTTGCCATAGATATCGCATTTCTTTGGGGCATTCAACAACTTATTACCTTCAAGGTAATGGTCTAGCTGAGTCTTCCAAAAAGATCCCGATCAACATCATGAAGAAGTTGCTGGAAGACAACAAGAAATTCTGGCATAACAAATTGGTGCATGCATTGTGGGCTGACAGACTGACAACTAAGAAATTAGTTGGCATGTCACCATACCAGTTAGTCTATGGAATGGATGCAGTTTTCCAAACATCCTTAGGAGTGCCAGCCATGAAACTCATCCAAGAAGTGCAGGCTGAAGAGAATGATGTACAAAGAATAATAAGCTGGACCATTTAGCTGCATCAGTCTAGAGAAGAGGTGTACAACATAACTCAAGTGGTGCAAGAGAATATGAAGAATATTTTCGACAAAAGAACAAAGGCAAATGATTTCGATATTGGAGATAAAGTGTTGAAATGGGATTCCAGAAGAGAAGATAAAGGTATGCATGGCAAGTTCGACAACCTGTGGAAAGGCCCATACATTATTCATTCTCTCAAAGGCTTGCAAGAGATGGATGGAATAGCGCTGTTTGGGGGTCCTATCAATGGCAGGATGCTAAAACATTATTTTTGTTGAAAAATCAGATTAAACTTTCATCATTGTAATTACCATAGTCCTACAACTTTCAAAAATCCCTTGGACAAGGTTGAAGCCCGAAGTGAAGGCCATAAGCCTAGTCTGATAAGCAAATAAAAAAAGGGGAAGAAAGAGATCAGTCAAAATGTTACAGAGGAGAAGTATACAAGGCTACTAGTTTTGATGTGCTTGGTAACTGTGTACTTCCTCTTTGCAAATTTTTCATGTTGTACATAGGTTTCGCATATTCAAAATTCTTTGCCAAAGAAAGTTAAAAAGAAACAAAAGAAGAAGAAAAGAGGGTATTTAAAAAAAAAGAGGAAAAATAAAGCTCCACACAAAAAATAAATATTTCTGAAAGTGTTGCAAATCAAAGTGCCCCTACTATTGAAAAGATTTTTTGTGCAAGCATACAATCTAAGCATGATTGTACAATTTTGAATTTTCTGCTGATAGGTTAGAAAATGAAGATTTTCCAAACCATTTAATCTTGGCTTAACAGTAGCTAGGTAGAAAATGACATTGGTTCAACAGCGTAATCTGAACCAATTGGAGAAATAAGGGATGGGTGATAGGTTAGAAATTCAAAAGAAAAAATAAAGTCAGGGGTCGCAAGTCTAAATGCACCCCAAAATGAAGAAAAATGATTAGAATTGTAGATTGGGTAGGTAGGCGTGCAAATGAGCTAAGTACTTTGAGCATTTCTTCGATTTTCAGTTTCCGGTTACTTTTCTGTTTTAGGATCAAGTGTGTTCTAGACTTCAGTTTGACGAAAGTGTCGACTTCAGCTTGAAGGTTTCAACCACAGAAGTTTTAGCAGAGCAGGTTGCAGGGTTGGGATCAGCCCAATGGATCAGGCCACTAGTCCACGGTATTCTTGACATCTCCTGAAGGAGCTACCATCCCCAGTTGGAGCCACTGTTAGACCCTGTATTTCACAGTATCACCAGGTGATTGATTATTTTATCTTTGCAAATTTTTCATACTACACATAGATGTCAATATTCAAAATCTTTTCCAAAGCAAGAATCAGAGGGAGCAGTTAAGGCAGAGAAAGCAACAGAGAGGCAAGGAGCAGCATTAGACCATTAGTGAAGACAAAGGCAACAAAGCACATCAACACAGTCGCTAATCAATGAAAGTAGCTAGCACCGAACCAGACTTAATTACCCAACGTCGATCTTTTGAAAAGTAGGGCCAGATGTCAGAGACATCATTCGTTGCCTCTTCGAGATCATCACATGCCACCTTTAAGCCTACTTTCGATTTACGAAGAGCCACCTGAGTTTTGCATTCTTGAAGAATTACCAAAATTAATTCCACAAGCGGTGTTTGTCAGATATTTTCTTTGTTCGAGCCTTGCATGGCCACACCTGTTTAATTTTCAGTTGTTTGTAATAAATGAAGTTTGCCAAAGTAGATTAGGGCAACTGACTCAAGTTTTAGTTAAATATTGCATGAATTTTCATAATCAAGAGTTGGATATTGTTAGCCCATGCATTGTAAGAACTACTATATTGGAGCACTGTAATTGTGGAATTGGACATCAATATCAAAGACCATTTACAGGATTCTTGAGCTGTGTGAAAATGGTGATGTGTTATTTCTCTATTTAAATGTTTCCATTGTTTCCTTCTTTGTGCATCTGTTCATCTAATTGTAAATCAGAAATTTTAGATTAATATTTGTTGTCGGGGCACCTTAATTATGTCTGCATTTACAATCTGAATGTTTTCTACTGAAGTTTGATTAAATAATTCTTAACTACTCTTTAGTCACTACTGAACCCTACTATTTCTTTCACCTCATAATTCATATTGCTCTAAAGATCCATCTAGCACAATTAGCTTGCCCTGTGATGCTCTTGATGTTGATGTGCCATCCCAGCCTTTTGACTCCATAGCCCAATGGATTAGTCCCTGCAGCGCTATTTTTCAAACCACACAATCAATCAAACAAACAACCCTCATAATCTCTATAACTAGCCTAATATTAGCAGATAGAATTATCAAGTTAAATCATTAAAAACAGAGACAACCCTCTTCGAGTCTAGGAAGGCTAGGTCCTGGACTCCAAAGTGGTTTGATGCTGTCCTCTGTCGTTTGTTCTTGCCAATTTTACAAATTACGGAGTGAAAACACAATGACGAAGCATATCTAAGAACATTCACTCATAATACATGACGCATAATGAAGCATCACTATCTAAAAACAAAATTTCCACAACTTCGCATAAATGGATGCAGTAAATTATCCCTAGTACAGCGAAATCCCAACAACAATGTATGTGACAAAATTGAAAGAAATAATAGCATTAAATTGCACTTACATGTATTAAGAGTATATCCAACCATCAAAACCTTACCAATCAAAAAGCTCTAAGACAAGAGAAAATGATCCAAACATCAAAATTCGTTCCATGCTCCAAAAATTCGTCCTCCAAGAAGGAAAGCAAAGTTCTCTAAAGATATATAAGTCCAATCCAAGTGATGATTCTAAAACGAATTCACATCACTTGTATTTATACACTTCTAATGTGTTCGATTTAGCTAATTAGGCCTACATAAGCCCCTAAAATAAAATAAGATGCAAAATAACTCACTTTTGGTGACAAGCCCACCAAACTAGCTCATAAACAAAAGAATAAGCCTCTCAAGAGATCGAATGATCAATAATACATATCATTGGGCCTTCTAAGAAGCCTGATGAATTCCATGAGTGCCATGATGATGAATAGAACTCCCAAAAGTAGTGGACAAGGGGTTGGCCCCTTGTTCTCCAAATAATAAACCTGTGGTGCTCCCAAAGGGTGTGGAGGCACACAAGTAACCACATGGGTCTCCAAGTAGATCAGAGATGCCTGTAGACCATCTATAATGGCTCAGATGATGGTGTAAATAATGCCACATTAGTATACAAGTCTTGGGTCATCTGCCAAGTGCATGGTACAACTGAGGGGTCGACTGAGCATGGTGAACCAGGTGCATCTTCCTCGTCCAAGAGGTGAATCTCGAGCAATCTCTGAGCATCTCTGGGGATCCATGAAGTGTTTTCTACTATTGTGGAGGCTCATGGCTCTCTACACACACCCTACATGTGCCAATGCAGCCCTCTAGAGGGTTAGGACCCCGTATAGGAATACCAAATCCAAAATGGAGACCATCTGAAATCGTGCATAAGATCCAATGCGTTCCCTAGTCTTCCAGTACAACAAGTCATTTAAAGAAATCAAGTTAAAGAGATTACAAACCATGGACAACAGGTGGGTACTTCATAATGGCATGCCCTTCCACAGTGGAATTTGGCATGTGCTAATGTCTCCAAGCTCCAAAGGGGGTTAACCAAGTACCCTATTAGGTGGTTTCTACCTTTAGAGGGGATATTATATCCAAGGTACATCCTTCAAATGGTGGTGGCATGTGATAAAGAGATGAATGGAATAAGGAATGAAAGAGACAATCCTGGGCCACATGTCGGGGTACAAGGATAGCTAATAAAGGGAATATCATACTTGGATATATAATGTATATGAGGGAGAAATCGTGGTGCATAAGATGCCCTGGCCTTGATTTTTCCGCCCTTATTTATATGCCTTTTTTCTTTTATGATTTTTCTTTGATTAACTGCTTAGGGCTCAAAGAGTCAAAGGATAAGAGCATGAGGTGTAAGGTATAGCAGAGGATACTCCTTTTAAGGTAGGGCAGTTCATTGCCCACCAGGGGTTGGGATAATCATGGGTTCTTGAATAATAAAGGAGGCTCATCAAGGGCCTCTAGGAACTAGGGTGATGGCCATGGTAATGGGGTAGAGCTCATGTATTGGCTTTTTCCCAGGCGTTAAATATGTTTGTCACGGCCATCTTTTGCATCTTGTGGTACAATTTCCTATTGAATGTAACCAATTATGATTTTACTTTTTCTTTTCAGCTGCATCAAACTACGGGGCATCATTCTAAGCTTGACCCAAGGTGTGGACAAAGGGAAAGGGAGGCTAAACCTATGTGGGACTGTTGGAGCAGGGTCCCCTGGGGTGAATTTTGAATAATTTTTGTATGTATTTTTGGATATGTACGTCGCGCGGAAAGGTCAAGGGGTTTTGGGGCTTTTATGTAAATGGGTTGTAAAGGATAAACTGTGGGGGGCCTCAAACCATGGTTTGAGACCATAGTATCTGCGTGTTGGATGAATATAAATATAGATAGATCGAGTCTATTAAGATATATGATGTTTTGATCCAAGTAAGTTTTTATGCTTCTGTGATACATTTTGTAAGTCTGGGTTGGGTAGAAAGGCTCCTGATGGCTGTGTGCGGACTCCGCTGGTTGTGTGCGCAAAAGGGTAGTTATAAGGGAAAGTCTGACTATACTGAACTGTTTTGAATTTAATAGAAAGACTGTTTTTGGCAAAGAAAATGTGTTGTGTCTCATATCTGAGCTATCTGTTTACTGTTATTCCTTTACTTCTGTTATGATTGATTATATCTGCACGAGTAAATCTGTCCTTTATGCATCAGTATCTATGATGGTAAAGTACATGGATAAATCTGCTTAAGTTATTGCGCATTGCGAAGATCTGATTTTGTTATTTATATATCTGCAACGAAGTTGATCTGCGATACGTCTGTTATATGCATTATCTGTATTTGCGACAAAGCTGATCTGATAAGTATTGATCTATATTTGCGTGCATCTGTTTCCAATCTGCAATAAGTTCTGTCATCAACCTGTTTAGGGCCACCACAATGCCACATCAATTTCTTCCTCAGGGTGCGGAAACCTGGTTCCAGCACCCCCCATACTGCTTCAGGTGAGACATTGATCTGTGCAAGCAGATCATTGTCGAAAGGACCAGTAATTGGAGGGTTTGTTGGTTGCGCAATAAACTCTAGACCTGGGTCAAGACCCCTCAAGCCAACAAATGGTTCTGTTGTTGGAATCGGGATCATTTTGAGGGAGATTTAATGTTGTGGCATCCTACGCAGAAATAATTACACGATTGGCTGGATAGAAAGATCCATGAATTCGTGATCCAAGAGAATCGAAGTTCTAAGATATCTACTGAAAAGTGGGTTCAGAGGTATATCTATACAGAATTTCACGAGATATTCTTTTCATCCTTTGCAACTGAGTTTCATGAATGGTTGTCTCGATTTACTGAATTCAATAGCTGCGTGAAGGATGATGCTGTCACTCAGTGGACTCCTGAATTAATACAACATTTAGAAAGGACAAGCAATACGATCACCCGCGTGATAGGTCATTGGATCGATTGTGTCTTGGTAGGATTTGTGACTGAATTTGCCATTGATCAGTTTGTGTCGTACTCTGAAGTAGAAAGGAGATTTTTCAAGGGTCCTAGAGGTAAGTTCCTATGCTCTTTGAAGTTATTGCTAAAGATGTTACTGTGTGAACAGGACTCTCTGTGCGAACATATTGCGTGAATGTCTCGAAGAAGCCCGACTACGCGCAGTGGAAGAATTTATCATGCAGACCTAACAGAAGGGTTTGTTTACAAACCTCTGAAAGGTAGATATGATAGTGAGGATGAGCCAGAAACTAGTAGCTCTAGTGAATCTGCGTGCTCTGAAGAAGAGGAAGTCTCCCGAGAAGAAGTTTCACCTGATCAGAATGATCATGGAGCCTTGACCATTATTCAGATCCCATCCACTCCACTTCCACACTCATCTCACAACTCGACCACTCCACCCCCACCTCCCCCAGGCGCAGATATGGCCGCGTATATGAAGCTACCTACTTTTAGAGATATTGGAAATGAAGATACTAAGAAATTTTGGTTTGTGACTGACGTTATATGGAGAGCACAACAGGTTAATAACGATGATGTTAAGAAAGCGCAGTTAGCCACTGCTTTCCAAGATCACGCATTTGACTGGTATATCAGATACGTACAAGCAAACCCTAATTCCACTCTGGATGAGTTGAAAGATGTCCTCAAAGAAAAATTCCAAAAGCCTAAGTCATATGCGAGTGTGTTACAGAATTAAAAGAGATTCACCGAGAGATAAATGAATCTATGTGGGAGGCAGATCAAAGACTGAAGCGCACTATCAGATATGGTGGATTCACTATTGACGATACCCAACACAAGGAGTGGTTTATTGCTATGTTGCTCCCACATCTACGCCAGCCATTGGGTCAACAGAAGATTGCCATGCAGGCTGAGGTTGTGGAGATTGAGATGAAATTAGAAGTTGCGCCAATACCTGTTGCACTTGGAACTCAGCGGATTTAGAGTCAGTTAGAAGCAATGCAGTTGGAGATTCAGAATCTGTGCAAACATAAGGGCAAGGAGGTATGCGCAGAAGTCTGGTGCATGCGATGTAAAGCTGTTGGGCATCATAAGGATCAATGTCTAGTTTTCAATGATTATTTGCACGCTGGAGGACCATGTAGAAATTTCTGAATCTTAATTCTTATGCAGAAATTATTACTGTTAATCTGGTTAAGCTTCTCCTACTTATACAAGTTATTAACTGAATAAATTCAAGTTAACATCAAAGCAAAACACATAACAGATCTCTACCAATTCAGATCTAGAATAATAATATGCACACATAGAGACAATGACACGGTTATTTCTGGACAAACTGTCCCCAGAAAAACCCAATGTGGGAAAACCCAATGCTGCTGCTGCTGCTGTTGCTGTCTGCTACTGTTGCTGCCTTTCTCTGCCCTGTCCTTGCTGATCTCTTCTCTACTTCTTGTGTATTCTAGACCCCGGGATCAGATCATCCCCTTGGTCTAAATTTCCCTCTCTGCAATTGAAACACTTTTGAGAATTCTTAGCAACCACGCCCTAGAATCTCAGCTTAGCTTCAGTGCTCTGCCTCCATGTGTGTCTTACAAATTACCCCAAGTCTTTCCTTTATACTTTTCTCGTTGACAAATCAACGGACAAAATTAAATCTTTAATCAATGGCTAAGATTAAAAGAAAACTTGATTCGAGTGACTTAAGACAATTTCATCACATGTTTAATTAAATTCACTTTAATTATTTTATTTTCCTAAGTTTTAACTTAGGAAATACATTAAAATAATTCATTAATTTTATATCTCCTAAACCAGATGAAATTTCCCAAATCCATTTCTGGGTCTTGTAGATCAGGTGAACTCTAGTCCTTCCTCAAAAAAAATTTGGGACCTAGAGCACAACTGATGCTACCCCAAATACACAAAATCTCAACACTCCATCTTAGCATCAAGGGTGTGCTCTAGCAATACATCACATTTATGCATTACATGATTTTGGGCATTGGTTTTATGCTGTTGAAGCTTGGCCTCCTGCCACTCAACTCTGCACTGTTGCTGCGATTTTGTACTGTTGCCCATGACTTTGCCACTGCCACTGCAACCACTGTACTGCAACTCCCTCTCAATATGCTGCATCTGTGTTGCTCATAGCACTGCCACTGCTGATCTGCTGCACTACTTCAATTGTTGAGAGAAACAACTGAATCTCCTGCCCAATCTTTGAGAGAGAAGTCAGATGGGCTGCATCCTCATCACTGAAGCTCCATAGGCTACAGATCTATGCTGGCATCTGAAGAACGATCCACAGCTACAGCTCTGTCTGCGTAATCAGAAGCCCTCTGCACTACTGAAGTCACATCAGCTCCTTGTGCTGAAATCTATCACGATGCTGCTGCACTGCGTTGTCCCTCTGAAGCTCTCTGCGCTGCTGCAGCTCTGCATTGCGTAAGCAGTATTGCACTGCGCTGCTGAAGTCACATCAGCCTCTGTGCTACTACTGCTTCTACGTTGTTTCTGCTATGCTCTGTGCTGCTCCTCCCAGCCTCCAGATCTGCCTCTGCTTATGCCTCATCTGTGATCTATGCACCCACTACTCCACTTGTCCCGCTACTGTCTTAAGGCTGTTGTATCTCGCTTGTGATCCAAGAGATGAGTTGCTCAAGGATCTCGCCTTACTTCCATGTAGCTCCTCTACATGTCCATGTCATCCCAACTCCGTGGTTCATGAGCACTCATGGCTACATCATCTCCTGACCCATCATCTACCACCACTGCTTTGGAAGAAGATGCTTCCTTGTCCTTCTTCTTTTTTGGACAATGGCTGGCAAAATGTCCCATTTCGCCACACTGGAAGCACTTGATCTTAGAAAGATCCTTCTTCTTTAGCTTGATCAGGATCCTTGATTTCCACACCGAAAAGTTTGAGAGGCCCTCTAGCCTATCCTGATCACGCAGTCCATGAGGAGCCATCTACTCAGAATGTGCCAGAGCTCCTCTTCTCTACGCTAGAGATCTTGGATCTAGGGTCCTTTTTGAACTGGGAACCCTCCGCTCCCTCTGACACTTGATTTCCCTCCTTGGAAATCTACCAAACCAACTATGATTCAGCTTATCCTTTGATCCTCTGACCAAACTGAAATTTTCCTTTGGCAAGAAACTCTCTGAAAAGCTTATCTCTTCCCAAACTTTGTCACTTGTGCTAAGGTTAAAAATTTGAAAACTTCAGAAGTTTAACCCCACCAACTCTTCTGAATTTCTACAAATTTTCTACAGAATTTCTGGATCTGATAGATTCAGATCTGAATCACACTGGCTGTTGCTGCAACTATCGTCTACTGTTGCTGTTGTCTGTTGCTGCTGTTGCCTTCCTCCGCATGAATCTGCTCCTGAAAACTGCGCTGTCCCTTCAGATCTGCTTTTCTACTACCTTTCCAACTACTTTCTACAGCTAGATCTTTCAGATTCTTCAGCTAGTGACCCTTCTAGATCTGCAATTGCTCTGATTCCATATAGAAATTTCTGAATCTTAATTCTTATGCAGAAATTATTACTTTTAATCTGGTTAATCTTCTCCTCCTTATACAAGTTACTAACTGAATAAATTCAAGTTAACATCAAAGAAAAACACATAACAGATCTCTACCAATTCAGATCTAGAATAAGCATATGCACACATAGACACAGTGACAGCTATTTCTAGACGAACTGTCCCCGGAAAAACCCAATGTGGAAAAACCGGTCTTTGGCTGCTGGAAGGTTCTATTATTAAGAATATTTCTAAATACACAACTCTGGTTTCCAGATCTGGAAAAACCTACAGAGAAAACTGTAGATCTGCAGCTCCTGGCTGATCTAAGACCAAAAACACTGACTGATCCACACCCTCAAACGGGATTTATAGAACTCAGCCAGATTTAGGCCTGGAAACCCCAACGATGCCCCTGAAAGACATTGTTGTTGTTGTTGCTGCTACCTTTCTCTGCGTTGTCCTTGCTGATCTCTTCTCTGCATCTTGTGTATTCTAGACCCCGGGATCAGATCATCCCCTTGGTCTAAATTCCCCTCTCTGCAACTGAAACATTTCTGGGAATTCTTAGCAACCCCGCCCTAGAATCTCAGCTTAGCTTCAGTGCTCTGCCTCCATGTGTGTCTTACAAATGACCCCAAGCCTTTCCTTTATACTTTTCTCGTTGACAAATCAACGACCAAGATAAAATCTTTAATCAATGGCTAAGATTAAAAGAAAACTTGATCCGTGTGACATAAGACAATTTCATCACATGTTTAATTAAATTCACTTTAATTATTTTATTTTCCTAAGTTTTAACTTAGGAAATACATTAAAATAGTTAATTAATTTAATATCTCCTAAACCAGATGAAATTTCCCAAATCCATTTCTAGGTTTTGTAGATCAGGTGAACTCTAGCCTTTTCTCAAAATTTGGGACCTAGAGCACAACTGATACTACCCCAAATACACAAAATCTCAATAGACCAAGCCCACTGAAAAGCGCGACAGGGCCAAGAGGGTTACCTCCAATATGGTGCACAATCTGTCGGGTTACAGGTCTGCATGCAATGGATTTTTGTACAAGGATCGAAAAATATACGCCCGGGCTAAAGCGGTTGTTTTGTAGATTATGTTCGTCACTTGGACATGATGAACAACACTGTCGAAGTTTTGATTTGATGATGGATAAGGCTGAAATATATAGAATGTAGGCCGAATCTACCTCACCATCATCCCCGTCTAGGCGCGGTGGATTTAAAAATAGGGGAAGAGGAAGAGGAGGAGGATCCGCTGGTCGAGGAAGGGGGCAGGTCATTTGCTACAACTGCGGAGATGTCGGTCACTATGCGCACGACTGCCCAAATTCAACACGAAAATCATGTAGGTACTGTAGACAGTTTCACCATGTAATAGAAGATTGTCATGTTTTAATTGCTAAGATGCAGGAGAAAAAGACACAGACTCCGACGCAAAATGTTCAGATGGTTAGGGCAGAAACACGCGAGGAAGATCCTAGCGTGAATGTGGTCACTAGGAGTGGTGCAGCCACTAATGAGGATAAGGGATAGAAACCAGATGCTGACCTTTGGATTCGTAAGACACCTGAGAACAAGGATGGATTTGATTTTCAATGCGCAAAAGAGACTTTTGTTGAAGCATGAAAGGGGTTTGCGGACGAAAACACATCAACATCAAGTAGATGATGAAATCAAGCCATTTTTACAAGCTTTCATTAAGTTACTGCGAAAAAAAAAGGCAGTGGAGAACCTTCGGGCATTGATAGATAACTGTGCAGAAAAGGAACAGCCTCCGATAGAACCGAAAGTTGTCAACAAAATCTATAAGAATAAGAAAAGAACAAGCCAAGAGATGCATATGACCGCTGTAATATTCCCAATTAGCAACAACTAATTGGAAATATTAATTTTGATTAATTTTTCCTTCTATAGTTAGAAATATAAATAAAGTGAGTGAGAGGGGGACATAACTCACTAAAATAAAGTGCACTCCCTAGTAGACTCAACGTTGTGACTTAAGTGGGCCAAGGGGGGGCCAAGAGACCACGTAGAGGGGGACACTCACTTAGACCACGTGGGCCATGACAACGCAGTTTAGTTGGCAACGTGGGCCAAAGGGAGGCTACGTTGGAGATGGTGGGGCCTAGGATTGAGAGAGGCCCATTGTTATAAGGAGGAGAACCTCCTCATTTCCTCATTCGTTGTTGATGATATTGAGCTGGTCGTTTTGACTTCTTGAGCACGCTCGCTGTTTAGCCTGTCTGCAGCACTGTTTAGTGCGTTGAGTGTCTCCGATCGGAGATCTCGCCCTTAGCCCAGGGGACTTCGAGTGCCTGCTCGGGCAAGGTAGTTTCTTCAGAATTTTGTGAGAGGATTGGTGTTTGGGTTTTGTTGCGGAGCTGTGCATTTAGAGACTGTGCAATCATTGAGAGGGAGGACGCAGTCTATTCAGGAGGAGCTCTGGATTGGGTTTCTTGCAGGGGTTTTGAGCCTGGAGATTGAGCAGAGGATCAACCTTTGCCTTTGGGAGGATTTTGGTGTTGTTTGAGGCCGTATTTCAGTTTTTCCTATTCAGCCTCTGTGCAGAGCCTTGGAGGGCAGCGTAATTCCCCAAGGGGGTGATTTTCGGGGGTCAGCGATTTCTGATATGATTTTTGGGTTTTGCTGTGGTTGATGAGTAGAGGTGGATTCCAGATTTTCAACTCATTCCTGCAAGGGGAATAGCCTCTAGTCATCAGTTCATTTCAGCAGTAGCAGTTACACGACAGTTTTCCAGCAGCTAGGACGCAGTTCAGAGAGCAGCCATTTCCTGGTTATTCTGAAAGTATTTCTTCACTTGCCTTGAGAAAGTCTAGGTGCCATCACTCTTATCACCTATTGTACTTCATTATATTTCTCAGTATAATAAAATGGCTTAGCATTCTCTCTCTATTTCTAGAGCATTTGTTATACATGTTATCTATGTTGTTGTATGTCTACATTACTGTTATTCTTATATCTTTGGGCATTCTAGTTCTATACCACTTGGTGTGTTTTTCCTCATACTCTTAGATAGTGTCTGGAAAGGGCCAGGTAGCCTCCAGATCTCACCCTCTTCTCAGAGGTGAAATATCTGGTAAACGCCCTCCCAGTCCATCTCTGGTTAGAATTTGCTTGTGTTTGAGAGATATCCTTGAAACGGGATATTACAGTGGTATCAGAGCCTCAGTCTTGGCTCAGTCGTGGGGATCTTTTCCTATGAACAAAGAGGGTAGGCAGAATCTTACCCACCAAACACAGTAGAGGCGGAAAATATGGGGTTCTCACAACAGTGTGACTAGCATTTACCAGCCTTCAGTAGGCCAACCAGGATCATGATGCCTACATTCTTACCTCCAGTACCGAGTGAGGGAGGTAGGAGGCATGATCATATACCCTTGGGAGATTATTTCTGCGAATGGCAGTCCATGGGGGAAAACTTCAGAGCAGCTTTGCCCTTCAGAGATTACTGTCATCTCAGGCGGGATGAAGAGGGAAGTAACGGTGGGGGATCTAGCACGCAGAGTTCAGAGTTGCAGCGTACCATTGGAAGGACACCTTTTCCCATACATTATGGATCCACCGATTGCATGGTTCGGGATCGGGTGGAAAAGATGGATACCTCTTTCCAGCTTGACCGAATAACGGAGGGGGAAGCCATCAAAATGGTTACCTCGCACTTGGAGGATGAAGGCACACAGGATCATGGGGAGCATGTGGATACACCCAGTATGACGCAGGGGTCACCTGTGTTGGAGACTTCTTTGACCATATCGGGTGACATCTTAGTAGAGCTTACCCTAGTAGTGCTATCCATTGAGGTGATGACCAAGGTAGTGTCCGAGTGTTCGGGTGGTAGCAGCGTGCAGCAAATGGGTGAGGTGCCAAGAGATGTATCGACCTTTGATATGGCACTAGGAGATACAGAGGTATTGGACGATGGTCGCACACAACAGTGTCATCAGCTTCGAACCGACCTTCTAGTTTTGAAAGGGAAGGCCACATCAGTACGAGAGGCTATTTTGTTACAGAACGAGGAGCTAGAGGGCATGAGAGTGGTTTGTGCCAAGTCAGCGGCCAAGTTGGCCCACATTGGGGAACGGTTGGATTCCCTAATGGTACAACTAGAGGGCACATTGGATTGTCAGAGCAACCCCCTTCAGGCATGCATAGACGGGGCTAGCAGCATTATTGGTTCACCTCTTTCCATTGGAGAGAGAAGGGTCAAGCCACCTAGTCAGATCTCATACATTGACTTGGTTAGCGGGATGAGACGATCGGAGTTGCACAGGGTGCAACATCCACATATTAAGGTGGGATGGCAAGATATTTTGAGTTGGTACCCGGTGGAGTGGGTTATGATGATAGTGGTGGACCCGGGTGCAGTTCAACAGGAGTTTCCAGGTGTTGGGAGTACAGGAACCCCAGATTGGCATTGGGATCTAGACGAGACTACTTATCGTTTCCCAGGCAGGTTGGTTGACTATGTCTTGGAGGGTACAGTTGACCTAGCAGTTGAGCATGCGCATTTGCTAGGGGAGTTTCGGTCAGCTCCAGTGGCCAACCAGTTTATGGACAGACTCCCTAGGTTGTCTTGGTATGACACTTGTACACGGGGTCACAAAGTGATCAACATACCTTGGCAGAAGCTTGTTGGAGGAGGTGGAATTGGCAGGCCACCAGATGGTGCCTTGTATGGGGCCAAGGGTTCTTCACCTTTGTGTGGGGCACAGAGGTCACAGCGGAGTCGAGCAGTGGTGGTATCACTACTGACACATAGGGAGATTCACTTCTCAGACCCCTCGGGGAGGATTTGGAGTGATGATCCATTCATCGGCGGGTATAGTGATGCGACAGTGGAGATGATGATACTGATTGGGGGTGGTCCAACATGTAGAGACACAACTCTATGTCATCACATCCAGGGGTGTGTGGGAGCCTCTAGCATTGAGCAGTGGACTACCGATGGACATGGAGTCGCATGGTGGTGTACCATAGTATGGGGGACTGCATTGTGGAGTAGGAGTGTCCTACATCACATTGAGAATACACAGGGGGTGACCGATGCCTTGACACAGACCAGGAACGAGACAGTATAGCGTGTTACAACAGTAGTAGGGGGTATCCAGCAGTGTACAGGGGTATGCCTCAGTGTGCAGTGGCATGTCGAGGAGTACATGGATGATCAGTGGTATGTGAGGGCATACGGAGCTGCACAGCAGGGTCTTAGAGCATTGTCTCCAGGGAGACTCACGGACAGGGACACCGGGCTTACCTTTGGGGTATTTCACCTAGGATCGATGGGGAGACAGATAAGCGATACTTGACGGTATCTGTGGGGACTCACGCACCTGACCCTCTTCTACATCACTCACGGGCACAGTCGATTTTGTCGTTTTCCTTTAACACTTTTTGGGCATGAGCAGCGGGGTACGCAAGGCTCACCCAAGATATTTGGATGATACTCAGCACATTAGGGGAGAGACTTCCCAACAGTGGCACTGGGTCGGGGCACTAGTTGGCAGCCACAGGTTAGGGGATGAGATGATCCTCTGCAGGGGTGGCACATCAGTCATCGCTAAGCCTACGCTTGGGGAGCGGGTCATGAGGGAGACATGCGTCACTTTTTCCTCAGGGCATGTCGAGATCATGCATGAGCAGAGGGTACTGGGTACAGCAGAGGTAGCATCCTAGTATGTGTTTGGGCTCCGAACAAGGTATCGACACATTATCGAGAGGGTGGATGGCATATTCAATGCAGATGAGGTGGCGGAGGTAGAACAGGAGGGCATTCCTTCTGTATGCTAGGGTGAGGACTCTTCTTTATATGAGTCCATAAGATCAGTTGAGGACACTTCTGGGGAGAGAGAGAAATCATGCAAAGATGATGACAGTAGACCGAAGCTGCATTCCAATGTCCAGGGTGAGCATTCAGGGGACTCTACGGGAGATTCTCTGGGTGATGAGTCACTTGTGACGATTCAGCCAGAGCAACATATGATGGAGTGTAATATCCCTAACGGGAAATAGACAGTAATACACAGAAATACAAACATGCAGCTATATAGAACAAAATGCCGGAACTAGAATATGGAGCAAGTACACATAAAATACCAGAACGCTAAGCCATTTTATTAATCTGAGAATACATATATGGGTACAAGAGATAATCAGAATAAGTGCACCTATCCTTGCACGAGGCAAGTGAAGAACCCTCTCAGAATAGGAAATGGCTACAATAGAGACTGCGTCCTAGCTGCTGGAGAAATCTGCCGTAGAAAGCTGCTGCTGCAATGTACTGGAACTAGGGGCTGATCCCCTCACCGGAATGAGCTGAAAATTGGAAGGCTGCCTGTACTCACTACTCCGGAAAAAACCCAGAAACCATGAAGCAAATGCACCACCTCCGAAAATCCACCAATGAAGCCCTCCTCAAGGAAAACGCTGTCTCTCCCAAGCACAGCGCAGAGGCTAAAGAAAGATGCTGGAAAAGGGCCACAAATCCTCCTGCAAAACTCTCCGGCTGAATCAACAATCCCTCCAAGCTGAAATACGCTGAGGCCACCATGAAAATCACCCACAACAGCGTTGCACCAACACCAACTGTGTCCTCCCTCCTGAACTGCGTCCTCCCTCCTGGACTGCGCAGTCACTCTATGAGGCCAGCTCCTCTGCAAAACGTCCACCAAAATCTCCTGCAAATCAATTGCTGAAACTGAAGGAATACCTTGCCCGAGCAGGCACTCGAAGTCCCCCGGGGCCAAGGGCGAGATCTCCGACCGGAGACACTCAGTTCGCACTAAACAGTGCTGCAGACCGACTAAACCACCGGCGTGCTCAAGTAGACAGAAGTCTAGCTCACAATATCATCAACATATCAATAATGCCAAATGGAGTGAAACCCCCACCTTTTATAGTGCTAGCTCCCTCAAAACCCTAACTGCGTCCTTGAGCTCCTCCTATGCCTGCGCAGTTGCCTTTGGAGTCTACGTGAGGCCTCTCTGTAATATCCCCAAAGGGAAATAACTAGTAATACACAGAAATATGCCAGACAGATATATAAAACAAAATGATGGAACCAGATCATGGAACAAGTACACATAGAATGCCAGAACACTAAGCCATTTTATTAAACTGAGAATACATATATAGGAGTACAAGATAATCAGAATGAGTGCACCTATCCTTGCCCTAGGCAAGTGGAGACCCTCTCAGAACAAATAATGGCTGCAAATAGGGACAGCGTCCTAGCTGGCTGAAGAAACTGCTATGAAGAACTGCTGCAGCAATGCACTGGAACTATGAGCTGGAAACTGGAAAGATGGCTGATCTCAATCCTCCAGACAAACCCCAGAAAATGTGAAACTGATGCTCCACCACCAATCAAGCCCTCACCAGTGAAAACGCTGTCTCTGCTAGTGACAGCGCAGAAGAAAGATGAAACGCTGGCAAGAAGGGGTGAATCCAACCACAAGTCCTCCAGATGAGATGACCAACTCCTCAGGGCTGGAAACACTGAAAAAACGCTGCCAAAACCCCACATAAAGACCCTGCTCATCAGATCTGCGTCCTCCCTAACTGGATCTGCGTCCTCCCTATCCAGATCTGCGTCCTATCTCTCCAGATCTGCGTCCTCCAGAGCTAGATCTGCTGGATCTGCGTCCTCCCTGTCTAGATCTGAGTCTCTCCTACCTGGATCTGCTGGATCTGCGTCCTCTCTGCCCAGATCTGCGTCCTCTCTGCCTGAATCTGCTGGATCTGAGTCCTCCCTATCCAGATCTGCGTCCTATCTCTCCAGATCTGCGTCCTCTCTCCCAGATCTGCGTCCTATCTCTCTGGATTTGCGCAGTCTCAAGAAGGGGTATCTCCTCTGCCAAATCTCCACCAGAAACTACTGCTAATTACCACTGAAACTGAAGGATGATGCTCATAAAATAACCTTACCAGGGCAGGCACTCGAAGTCCCCCGAGGCTAAGGGTGAGATCTCCGACCGGAGACACTCAGTTTGCACTAAACAGTGCTGCAGACCGACTAAACAACCGGCGTGCTGAAGTAGACAGAAGTCTAGCTCTCGCTGCAGACCGACTAAACAACCGGCTTGCTGAAGTAGACAGAAGTCTAGCTCTCAATATCAATATCAAATCAACAATGCCAAATGAAGTGGAAACCCCTCCTTTTATAGTGCTAAACTCCCTCCAAAACCTTAACTGCGTCCTTCACCCTCCTTGGCCTGCGCAGTTACCCTTGGGTCAGCGTGAGGCCTCCTCTCATACACGTGTGGACCCCCAAGGCCACCCCTTTAAGTTACAACGTCAATCAACTAGGAAAGCACTTTATTTTATAAAGTGAGATGACCCCTCTTATTTCTCACTTTATTTATTATTTTTAGCTAAAGCGGCAAAATTAAACAAAAATGAAATATTCCAATTAGCAATGCTAATTATGAATATTACAGTCTCCCCCGGCAAAACGTTGCTTGTCCTCAAGCAACTGAAGTGATGGATGCTGTAAAATCTGCTCGCTCTCCCAAGTGGCATCCTCATCCGGCAAAAATTGCTTGTCCTCAAGCAACGTTTGAACAAGCCTACTCTCTAGCTGATGCTCCCCACCAATACTGCAAAATGTGCCTGGGTCCCACTGAAACCTCTCTGTCTCCTGCATCACCCTGATACGAAGGGATATCTCAATGCCAGGATCCCAAACTGGCCTCTCATGGTACCAACCAATCAATAGTCCTCCCGGATCCCACCGCCACTGTGGCCAATAATCGCACAAGTCCCACGGCTCGGACTGTGCACCGCCTCTGGCTATGACTAATGCTCTAAGCAGTGAAGACCACCAGCAAGCATCAATGCTCTCGGGCTCCTGCTGTGATGTACCTGTGACTGCATATGCTGCCTCTCCAAGTGCATACCAACTCATCACCTCTCTCCAATCCACGTCCTGACTCAATCCCATGCTGATCCTGCTCTCCTGAAATCGGGATGGAGTGCTGAAGAAATGATGTCCTGTGCTGCCCTGCCAGCTGGGATCTATAACCTCTGTTATGTCCAAGGGTCCCTGCCCGACTGTGCTCCCTACGAATAATACCGTACCATCTAGAGGGTACCAACTCATGATCTCCCGCCAGTCCATCCTAGAAGAAGAATCTGATGTAGCAACAACAACGGTATATGGAACAGACCTGGGATGTTGCCGCCAACCTGTAATCAACTCCCACTGCTCTACCCTGTCTGTCAATGGAAGCTGCCTGTAGAAGGAAGCCCCTCTCTCTATAATGGGCAAAAGTGGGCAAGGTATGCTGCAAGCTCCATCGATGTACTCCTGGAGAGTGCTACCCACTAAAAACGCTGCAACTCTGCTGACTGCGAGTACATCTATCTGTGCCTCATCCCAGTGTCGACCCAGAGATGGATGCTCCAACATATCCAACAACTCCCGCTGTCTACTAGCCCCCTGCATAACAATCCCATCAACCTCCAACACCTCCAGAGGATATGGATCTGTAACAGTTGTCACCGTACTCGATGTCAATGCAGCTGACTGCTCACCCTGGACACTAGTATATGGCTCCGGTCTACTGTCACCATCCATGCATGACTGCCCTCGCTCCCCAGAAGCGACCTCAACTGATCCTATGGACTCATGTGAAAAGGAGTCCTCACCCTGGCATACAGAAGGAATGCCCTCCTGTTCTACCTCCGCCATCTCATCGGCATCGAACATGCCATCCACCCTCTCGACAAAGTGTCGATACAGTGTCTGCAGCCCAGACACATACTGGGATACTACCTCTGCTGTACCCCGTATCCTCTGCTCATGCATGATCTCGACATGCCCTGAGGGAAAAATGATGCATGTCTCCCTCATGACCTGCTCCCCAAGCGTAGGCTCAGTGATGACTAATGCACCACCTCTGCAAGGGATCATCTCATCCCCCAACCTGTGGCTTTCAACTAGCACACCAACCCAGTGCCATTGCTGAGAAGTCTCTCGCCTAGTGTACTGAGTGTCATCCAAATATCTTGGGTGAACCTCGCGTACCCTGCTGCTCACGCCCAAAGTGCCAAAGGTCAAAAACATAATCAACTGTACCTGTGAGTGATGTCGAAGCGAGTCAGGTGTGTGAGTCCCCACAGATACTGCCAAGTATCGCTCCTCTGTCTCTCCATCGATCCTGGGTGAACTACTCCCAAAGGTAAGCCCGATGTCCCTACCCATGAGTCTCTCTGGAAGGAATGCTCTAAGTCCCTGCTGTGTAGCACCGTATGCCCTCGCATACCACTGATCATCCATACACTCCTCGACATGCCACTGCACACTGAGGCATACCCCTGAATACTGCTGGATACCCCATGCTACTACTGTACCACCCTGTCCCGTCTCGTGCCCTGACTGTGTCCAGAAATCTGTCACTCCCCGCGTGCTCTCAATGTGATGTAGGGCACTCCTACTCCTCAATGTAGTCCCACACACTACGGTACACCACCATGTAGCTCCATGTCTACCAGTAGTCGACTGATCACTGCTAGAGGCTCCCATACATCCATGGATGTGATGTCCTAGAGCTGTGCCTCTACGTATCGGACTACCACCAATCGGTATCGTCATGTCCACCGTCGCATCACTATACCCACCGACAAATGGATCATCACTGCAAATCCTCCTCGAGGGGTCCAAGAAGTGAATCTCCCTATGGGTCAGTAGTGTTACCACCACTGCTCGGCTCCGCTGCGTCCTCTGTGCCCCACACAAAGGTGAAGAATCCTTGGCCCCATACAAGGTGCCATCTAGTGGCCTGCCAATGCCACCTCCTCTGACAAGCTCCTGCCAAGGTGTGCTGACCACCCCGTGATCCCGTGTATGAATGTCATGCCAAGACAACCTAGGGAGTCTACCCATAAACTGGTTGGCCACTAGAGCTGACCCAAACTGCACATGCTCTGCTACTAGGCCAACTGTACTCTCCAAGGCATAGTCAGCCGACCTGCCTGGGAAATGATAGGTGATCCCACCTGGATCCCAATGCCAATCTGGGGTCCCTGTATGCTCAACACCTAGGAACTCCTGCTGAACTGTACCTGGGTCCACCACTATCTCCATAGCCCGCTCCACCGAGTACCAACTCAAAATATCTCGCCATCCAACCTCAACACGTGGCTGCTGTACCCTGTGCAACTCTGATCGTCTCATACCACTATCCAAGTCAACATATGAGACCTGACTAGGTGGCTCCGCCTCTCTCTCTCCAACGGGAAGAGATGACCCAACAACACTGCTAGTCCCATCCATGCATACCTGAAGGGGAATGATCTGACACTCCAACGTGCCCTCTGGTTGTACCATCAGGGAATCCAGTTGTTCCCCAATGCGGACCAACTTGGCTGCCGACTTGGCGCAAGTCACTCTCATACCCTCCAGCTCCTGGTCCTGCAACAAAATGGTCTCCCGTACTGACGTGGCCTTCTCCCTCAAAACTCGAAGGTCCGTCCGAAGCCGATGATACCGCTGTCTGCGACCATCATCCGATACCTCTGTATCTCCTAGTGCCTCATCGATAGTGGGTACATCTCCTGATACCTCACCCATCTGTCGTGTGCTGCTACCACCCGAAGACTCGGACATGGCTCTAGTCATCACCTCGGTGGATGGCTCTATCGGGGTAGGCTCTACCTCCTCCACTACGATATCAACCGGCACGGTCAAGGAGGTCTCTAATGATGGTGAGTCCTGTGTCACACTAGGTGTATCCTCGAACTCCCTGCAATCCTGTGTGTCCTCATCCTCCAAGTGTGAGGTAACCATTTTAATGGTTTTCCTCTCCGATACTCGGTCAAGCTGGAAAGAGGTATCCAACTTGTCCACCCAAGCTTTTTCTGAGCGCCTGGATGACCCGTCAAATGTCGGTAGATGGAATCTGTCCACTGTGTGCTGTAAGCCCCTATCATGTGAGTGCTTGTTCCCTCTGTGAAAGTTGTGAGGTCTACTATCACGCTGGAGCTGAACATAATCTCTACTAGTTGTGCGGTGGTAGTCTCCACCATGATGACGCTGGTGCCCCCGGTGATGATCACGGAGTCTAATGCCATACTGGATCTGGACATATTTTCTGAACGAGAGAGCCTTCATGAACGCTGGTCCGAAAGCCTGGTACTCTGCAAAAATGTCAGCCATCCGAGCCGGATCCATCTCTCGCTGTGCTGCTGTCCCTGCGTCCTCTGGCAAGAAGGTAGGCATGGTAGGGCGTGTGGGTGTATGTGATGCCATACGCTGAGTGGCATCATGCTCCGGCAAATGGTGGGATGTGCATGATCCCTCACCAATCTGAAAACTAACCTCCAACGCAGTGAGTTTCTGTGACATCACCTGCATGTGTTGGAGGAGTGTCTCCCTAAATCTCCTCTTATCCTCATCACCTGCCATCAGCTCTTTCTGCTATGTGTCTACAGGCTCCTCAGAAACTGCACGGCTGCTGCAAAACCATACTGCTGCTTAACTTCGACCTCCGATTAAACCACTAAAAACTACTCAGAAAATTCTAGGAATTTGGGAAAGTGATCCTCGCCCAAAACCCAGAAAAACCCAGAAAACGTTTCTCCTAATTCCAAACTTCAAAATTTGACCCTTTATCTTTTGGCCCTTTTTCCAACTGCGTTTTTGGTATTGCAACTGCTATTGCTCCGTATGATCTCTTTCCCGATGTCATAGACCACAGGCTGAGCCAGAATTATGCTCTGATACCACTGTAATATCCCCAAAGGGAAATAACCAGTAATACACAGAAATATGCCAGACAGATATATAAAACAAGTTGCCGGAACCAGAACATGAAACAAGTACACATAGAATGCCAGAACGCTAAGCCATTTTATTAATCTGAGAATACACATATAGGAGTACAAGATAATCAGAATGAGTGCACCTATCCTTGCCCTAGGCAAGTGGAGACCCTCTCAGAACAAATAATGGCTGCAAATAGGGACAGCGTCCTAGCTGGCTGAAGAAACTGCTATGAAGAACTGCTGCTGCAATGCACTGGAACTATGAGCTGGAAACTAGAAAGATGGTTGATCTCAATCCTCCAGACAAACCCCAGAAAATGTGAAACTGATGCTCCACCACCAATCAAGCCCTCACCAGTGAAAACGCTGTCTTTGCTAGTGACAGCGCAAAAGACAGATGAAACGCTGGCAAGAAGGGGTGAATCCAACCACAAGTCCTCCAGATGAGATGACCAACTCCTTAGGGCTGGAAACACTGAAAAACGCTGCCAAACCCCACACAAAGACTCTGCTCATCAGATCAGCGTCCTCCCTGACTGGATCTGCGTCCTCTCTGCCCAGATCTGCTGGATCTGGGTCCTCCCTCTCCAGATCTGCGTCCTATCTCTCCAGATCTGCGTCCTCCAAGGCTATATCTGCTGGAGCTGCGTCCTCCCTGCCCAGATCTGAGGCTCTCCTACCTGGATCTGCTGGATCTGAGTCCTCCCTATCCAGATCTGCGTCCTATCTCTCCAGATCTGCGTCCTCCAAGGCTAGATCTGCTACTATCTCTCCAGATCTGCGTCCTATCTCTCCAGATCTGCGTCCTCCAAGGCCTGATCTGCTGCTATCTCTCCAGATCTGCGTCCTCCAAGGCTAGATCTGCTACTATCTCTCCAGATCTGCGTCCTCCAAGGCTAGATCTGCTACTATCTCTCCAGATCTGCGCAGTCTCAAGAAGGGGTATCTCCTCTGCCAAATCTCCACCAGAAACTACTGCAAATTACCACTGAAACTGAAGGATGATGCTCAGAAAATAACCTTACCAGGGCAGGCACTCGAAGTCCCCCGAGGCTAAGGGTGAGATCTCCGACCGAAGACACTCAGTTTGCACTAAACAGTGCTGCAGACCGACTAAACAACCGGCGTGCTGAAGTAGACAGAAGTCTAGCTCTCAATATCAATATCAAATCATCAATGCCAAATGAAGTGGAAACCCCTCCTTTTATAGTGCTAAACTCCCTCCAAAACCTTAACTGCGTCCTTCACCCTCCTTGGCCTGCGCAGTTACCCTTGGGTCAGCGTGAGGCCTCCCCTCATACACGTGTGGACCCCCAAGGCCACCCCCTTTAAGTTACAACGTCAATCAACTAGGAAAGCACTTTATTTTATAAAGTGAGATGACCCCTCTTATTTCTCACTTTATTTATTATTTTTAGCTAAAGCGGAAAAATTAAACAAAAATGAAATATTCCAATTAGCAATGCTAATTAGGAATATTGCACTCTCTCATGTACGTGTGGACCCCCAAGGCTTCCCCTTTAAGTTACAACGTTCACCTACTAGGAAGCACTTTATTTTATTAAAGTGAGTTGACCCCCTCTTTCTCACTTTATTTATTAATTTAACTATAGGCGGCAAAACTATACAAAAATGAAATATTCCAATTAGCGGTGCTAATTAGGAATATTACATGGAGCCTGAGTCAGCAGAGAAGGATACTATGCACATCATGCATGATAGTCCTTTGGGCGAGAGCTAGATGGAGGCTCACATCGAGTCCGTGATGGGTATGCGGCTAACCTTGGGGTCAGCCATTGAGGAGGAGCAGTTAGATGCACTGACATCGTGTACGGTGACAGCAGTTGTAGATCCATATCCTCTAGAGATGTTGGAGGTTGATGGGATATTTCTGCAGGGGGCTAGGGGACGACAGGAGCTTCACATTCCCGATGAGAAGGATGAGTTGTTGGAGATGGTGGAGCATCCATATTTGGGCCGACACATTGATGAGGTACAGATAGATGTATGTACATTCGGCCGAGCTGCAGTACTTTCAGTGAGTAGTACTCTCCGGGAATACATCAATAGGGCTTGCCGCACATCTTGCCCACTTTGGCCCATTATAGAGAGAGGGGCTTCCTTCTACAGGCAGTTTTCGTTGGTAGACAGGGCATAGCAGTGTGAGTTGCTTACGGGCTGGCGACAACACTCCAAGCGTGTACCGTATACAGATGTTGCTACATTAGATTCTTCTTCCAGGATGGATTGGCGGGAGACCATGAGTTGGTACCCTCTTGATGATGCGATTTTCTTCGTAGGGAGCACGACAGAGCAGGGGCCCTTAGACATAGCCGATGTTACAGATTCTAGCTGGCAGTGGGACCCAGGTCATCATTTCTTCAGCACCCCATCCCGATTTCAGGAGGGCAGGATCAGCAAGGGATTGAGTCAGGACTTGGATTGGAGAGAGGTGATGAGTTGGTATGCAGTTGGTGGGGTACCTTATACAATTAGAGGTACAACATAGCAGGAGCCAGGGAGCATTGATGCTTGTTGGTGGGCTTCACTTCATGGGGCATCAGCTATAGCCAGAGGCAGTGCACAACCTGAGCTGTGGGACTTGGACGATGATTGGCCATGGTGGCATTGGGATCTGGGAGGATTGTTTGTTCACCGGTACAGTGAGAGATCAGTTTGGGATCCCGGCATTGAGAGATCCCTCCATATCAGGGTGATACAGAGGACAGGGAAGATTCAGTGGTGCATCTGGGACCCAGGCACATTTTACAGTGATGGTGGGGAGCATCAGCTAGAGCGGATGCTTGTACAGGCATTGCTTGAGAACAAGCAATTTTTGGTGGGGAGGACTGTAATATTCCCAATTAGCAGCAACTAATTGGAAATATTATTTTTGCTTAATTTTTCCTTCTATAGTTAGAAATATAAATAAAGTGAGTGAGAGGGGGTCATAACTCACTAAAATAAAGTGCACTCCCTAGTAGACTCAACGTTGTGACTTAAGTGGGCCAAGGGGGGGCCAAAAGACCACGTAGAGGGGGACTCACTTAGACCACGTGGGCCATGACAGCGCAGTTTAGTTGGCAACGTGGGCCAAAGGGAGGCTACATTGGAGATGGTGGGGCCTAGGGTTGAGAGAGGCCCATTGTTATAAGGAGGAGAACCTCCTCATTTCCTCATTCGTTGTTGATGATATTGAGCTGGCCGTTTTGACTTCTTGAGCACGCTCGTTGTTTAGCCTGTCTGCAGCACTGTTTAGTGCGTTGAGTGTCTCCGATCGGAGATCTTGCCCTTAGCCCCGGGGGACTTCGAGTGCCTGCTCGGGAAAGGTAGTTTCGTCAGCATTTTCTGAGAGGATTGGTGTTTGGGTTTTGTTGTGGAGCTGTGCATTTAGAGACTGCGCAATCATTGAGAGGGAGGACGCAGTCTATTTAGGAGGAGCTCCAGATTGGGTTTCTTGCAGGGGTTTTGAGCCTGGAGATTGAGCAGAGGATCAGCCTTTGCCTTTAGGAGGATTTTGGTGGAGTTTGAGGCCGTATTTTAGTTGTTCCTATTCAGCCTCTGCGCAGAGCCTTGGAGGGCAGCGTAATCCCCCAAGGGGGTGATTTTCAGGGGTCAGCCATTTCTGATATGATTTCTAGGTTTTGCTGTGGTTGATGAGTAGAGGTGGATTCCAGATTTTCAGCTCATTCCGGCAAGGGGAACAACCCCTAGTCATCAGTTCATTTCAGCAGTAGCAGCGACACGGCAGTTTTCCAGCAGCTGGGACGCAGTTCAGAGAGCAGCCATTTCCTGGTTATTCTGAGAGTATTTCTTCACTTGCCTTGAGAAAGTCTAGGTGCCATCACTCTGATCACCTATTGTACTTCATTATATTTCTCAGTATAATAAAATGGCTTAGCATTCTCTCTCTATTTCTGGAGCATTTGTTATACATGTTATCTATGTTGTTGTATGTCTACATTACTGTTATTCTTATATCTTCGAGCATTCTAGTTCTATACCACTTGGTGTGTTTTTCCTCATACTCTTAGACAGAGTCTGGAAAGGGCCAGGTAGCCTCCAGATCTCACCCTCTTCTCAGAGGTGAAATATCTGGTAAACGCCCTCCCAGTCCATCTCTGGTTAGAGTTTGCTTGTGTTTGAGAGATATCCTTGAAACAGGATATTACAACTGCTCAGATCGGTGCCTATGAGATGGATCACGTTATTCTAGATTTGCGGTCCGATGAAAATGTCTTACCTAAGCAATCTTGGCAGCACATAGGAGAACCTAAGATGGAATGGTCTACCATTCAACTGTGCATGGAAAACCAGCAGAAAATCATTCCATTAGGAAGACTGTCGCAAGTCCTAGTCAGTATTGAAGGTGTTAAGGTACTTGTAGATTTCCAAGTTATACAAATTGTGGATGATATTGATCCCTATCCTGTGCTGCTGGGATTGGATTGGGCTATTGATATGGATGGTATCATAAATCTGAAAAGGAGAAGAATGGAGTTTGAAAACAATGGAACCAGAGTCATAATTCCCCTGGATCCTGCAAAAGGAGAAAGATACACACAGCCTGTGCGCGCTGATGATGATATTGACCATATCTATAAGCTGACTTTGCGCAACGAAGATTGGATCAACCCAACGGCTGATGGAAGGCTTAACTGGGAAAAATACAACTCCTGCTTCTCAGAATTTGATGAAGAATTGGAGAACTGGCAGAACCGATTAGATGAGGTATCTGCGTTGCGCTGCAATCGAATGACCAGATCTCTCTGATGCATAACATCAGAGGTACGCGAATTATCGCATTATGATGGTTTAACTGGTGTAAATATGTTTTTAGGAGAACTTGAAAGAACTGTCCTAGAAGGACAGAGATTCCATGCCATGGATCTCGGATTGGGCGCTACTCCAGCACGATGGAGGGAAACTCATAAAGAAAACATGGGTAACTGGGATGAATGTGCGCGAATGATGAGATTACGCTTTGAATGTCCAACTATCATAATGGAAGAAGTCTACTCTGGAAAGGATGATCCGCGTAGACATCTAACTAGATGGAGTGAGGTATGGGGCGTAGAACTGAGACCTGAGTGCGTACACATGTTCATTCATACACTAGGGAAGGTGCCTAATGATTGGTATCTGGAGACAAAATTGCGCCGAGGTACTAGTGAATGGTCTGCACTGACGAAGAGTTTCATTTTAACCTTCAGCTTCGAGAGTGGGTTTGTCAAGGTTGGTAAAGCACTGCATGATATTCAAGAAGTTATCTTTGACACAAAAAAGCCAACGGTAGAGCACGCTTCGCTAGCCTGGGATGCGCAGATGAATGATATTGTTAGCTACATAAATATGACAGTTGAGGAAAACGAAGAAGATCCAAGGAATATCATAATTCTGAAATCTGAGGGACAACGCGCAGTTGTTCGGCCCTCAATCACTTCACTAGATGTCACAAAACCCTTAAAGATTCGACAGGTAAATATTGGATCTGAAGAGCAGCCGAAGTTGGTGAAGGTTGGAGATTATTGGGATGACGACACAGTGGGAAAGGTTGTTGAACTGTTGACAGAGTATCAGGACTTATTTCCTACGAAGTTCTTAGAGTTTAAAGGAATAATTGGAGAGCTTGAAGTCATGAAGATCACTTTGAAAACTGATGCACGCCCGGTGAAGAAGCACCCATACAGATTGAATCCAAAATATAAGTGGAAGGTAAAGGAAGAGTTGGATAAGATGGTTGTTGCAGGCATTATAGTGTGAAAATTCTATAATGTATAATTCTACTGCAGCTACTAATTATATTTCTTCTATTTCATTCTCAACACAATTATTTAACATTTCATTGTGTTAAATATCAAAATAAAATATGTTGCAGGCTTCACGATAAATAAACAACATGAAAGAAATAACACAAGTATTCAGACATAGGTACTGTTATTTTTGGACAATTGTCCCCAAAAAAACCCAACTCGGGAAAACCGGTGTAGCAGATCTGAGGGTTTCTTTATTATGCAGAAATTTTGATTACAAATGTGTGATTGTAATTATCAATCAATCACCTGAGGAAATCTGATGAGAATAGGCTAGTGAGACAATTCTCACTTTACCACGAAGTTCTAGCACTGACCAACACCCACACTGAGTAGCCCTACGTGATCTCTGCATAGTGAGTCGTGACTGCGTCCCCCACGCTGTCACTACATCACTGCTGTTGTTGCTTGTTGTGACTGCCATGGTGCTCACTGTTGGGTTAGATTAGAGTTTTCTCCCCTTCCAGAAATGTCCTTCTAGATATTGGATGAACCCTCAATTTCCTCTCCAACTGAAATCGAAACTCCCTCTGCTACTCTGCACTGGCCCAGCGTAACTGCTACTTGGCTATCTCTGCACTATTGCTGTGGCTCCCTTCTCTTTCTCTCCCTATACTCTCTATGCTTCAAAACCTCTCCCTCCTGGAGATTACACCTTCCCTTCTCTGCAATCGAGAATCACTTCGATTCTTCCTTCAACTGAAGAAATCAATCTCTAGATTCTTTCTCCGTCTGATGTGTTTTTCAAATGCCCATCGAGCTCTCCTTTATAATCTTTCACTGACTCGTCAACGAGCAAGATTAAATCATAATCAAGGGCTAGGATTAACTGAGAGTTGATCCATGACTTTATCTCGAAGATTCACACTTGGTTTAAGTAATACCCTTTAATTAATAAATTTTCCTAAGTTTAAACTTAGGAAAACATTAAAAACGATTAATTAATTTAATTAAACCATCACTAAGTGGAATTTTGCAAAATCCTTTCTGGGTATTATGGAATACATGTGTCTTAGCCTATATACAAGATCACAAGGCTAGAGCACATCCAATGCTACTATAAATAAACACTCCCTCTTAGCGAGGAAAGTGCTCTAGCAATACAACTCTATGTGTTGCTCTGACTTTTGTAACATCTCCTGTTGTGTTGTTGATGCTGCTCACCAACACTGCACAAATATTGCCACTATACTGTTGTTGACTCTGCATGCTGCTGCCAACTGCTACTGTACTGCAACTCCCTCTTTCAACTGCGTTGAAGATTCATTGACTACTGAAATGGATTTTTAGTCATACTCAATTGTTCTCTAAATTGAGTGAACTTAATCCTCCCCAAAGACTTAGTGAGTATATCTGTTGTCTATTCTCCTGTGGGAATGACCTGGAGTTGTACTGCCCCACGCTGAACACAATCTCTGATAAAATGACACCTGATGTCAATATGTTTGGACCAATCATGAAATACTGGATTTTAAGAGAATTTGATACAGCTCTGATTGTCACAATAAATGCTAGTTGGCTCCATCCTGCTCCTGAATAGACTCACAAGAAGTTCCTGAAGCCAGATGGCTTCGCATGTAGCTGTACTAGCTGCCATGTACTCTGCTTCAGCTGTGCTCAATGCAACTGACTTCTGTTTCCTCAGGACGTGCCTTGCTGCTGCCGAGAGCACTATTTTGTGTTCCACCATGAACTGACTAAGAGTGTTGACAGCAAAGTAAATGTCTGGTCTGGTGTTAACCAAGTACATCAGTGACTCGATGAGTTGTCGCTATAAGGTGGGGTCTACTTCTACGTCTTCTGATGCATCTATCTTTTTCCAATTGGTGATCATGGGTGTGGCCATGGGCTTGCAATCCTGCATTCTGAACCTCTTCAGAATTTCCAAGGCATACCTCTCCTGCTATCTCCATTCTTCTGATAGACTTCCAATCCTAGGAAGTAATGCATCAACCCCAAATCCTTCCTATCGAATTCAACTTCTAGATTCCGTTTGCAATCCTTGATGAGCCTAGTTGATCCAGTGAGAAACAAATCATCTACATATAGTACTAATACCAATGGCTCATCCTCTACCAGTAAATACTAAAGAATGGGATCTACGTAACTCTTGACAAACCCCATCTTTTTCAAATAGCTATCTATTCGACCATACCATGCTCTCGGATCCTACTTGAGCTCATACATGGCTTTCTTCAATCCGCACACATGAGACTTCCTTTCATGAGTCTCAAAACCCTTTGGTTGTTCGATATATACCTCTTCCTAAATCTCTCCATTCAAGAACGTTGTCTTGACATCCATTTGATGAATCTCCCATCCCATCTGCGCTGCTAAGGATACGACAGTTTGGATGGAGGTATATCAGGCAACTGGTGTGAAGGTCTCTTCATATTCAATGCCTTCCTTCTGAGCATACCCTTTTGCCACGAACCTTGCCTTATATTTCTCTACGCTACCATCTGCAACGTATTTGATCTTGTAGATCCATCATTATCCAACAACTGATCTGCTCTGAGGTTTGGGCACAACTTCCCAGACATCATTTGTCATTATAGAAGCATACTCTATCATGGCATCTACCCATACCTGGTGCTGAATAACTTCTTGGAAGCTGGAAGGTTCCTCTACTTGGGCAACGAAAGCCTGGTACCTGTCAGGAGGTCTACGTTGTCTCTTCCCATTCCTAGGAGTCCCAATAAAGTTTTCTGCGTCCCTCAATATCTGTTGAGCTTCCCTGCTTATCTGACCACTGGTGGAAGGCTGCTCTCTCAATTCTTCCTCCTGATATGGTTGTTCCTTAGACTAAGTATCTTCCTGATCTTCTTCTGTGAAAATGTTAGTACCTGTACTAGGTACCAAAGTCTGTCTTCCTATCTGTTCTCCTTGGTGCCCCTACTGCTCTTGGACCAAGGGAACTTCTGCAGTTTGATCCTCTACCGGCATATCACGTGATTTCTGAAAAGCTCTATCCTCCATGAACTTAACATTGCGTCTTATCACAACCTTCCTACTGCTAGGAATATAGAACCTATATGCATTGGAGGTTTCACTATATCCTACAAGATAACCCCTTTCTGCAGTTTGATCAAGCTTGCTTCTCTTCTCACTTGGTACATGGTAATATGCCATGCTACCACATATCCGAAGGTGCCCTACCTCCGGTTTCTTACTTGTAAAAACCTCTTTAGGAGTCTTCTTCCTCAATGTTCTATGAGGAGTCTTGTTCCGGATGTACACTGTCGTGTTGCAGGCTTCAGCCCATAAATATCTGTACAAATCAAGGTCGAATAACATGGCCTTGGCTGCACCTCCTGCTTTTTCGTTCTACCACAACATTATGTTTGGGATTGTATGGCGCAGTCCACTCCCTCCTGATGCCCTCCTTTGCACAGAAATCTGTGAAGTCTCCATCTATGTATTCTCCAGCATTATCTGAACACAATGTCTTGATTTTCTTCCCCATCATATTTTCAATAAGAGCCTTGAATTCTTTCAACTTTTCAAAGACTTCATCTTTAGTCTTCAGAAAGTAGATCCAGGTCTTCCTGGAGTGATCATCAATGAACGTGACAAAATATTTTCCACCCTTGAGAGCGTTAGGGGACATTGGTCCACAAATATCTGAGTGTATTAGTCCTAATATGCTTGCTGCTCGGTTTTCACTTCTGGGAAAGGTTGCCTTAGTGTACTTCCCAAGTACACATCCTCGGCATACATCATCATGCTCTGTGCTGAGAACAAGTACCCCATCAACTGTTTCTCTATGCATCTTCAATGCACCATGGTGCAAGTGCCCCATTCTTTTATGCCAAAGTTCATTCAACCCTTTCTTGTCTTCAAGATTACTACTGATTAGTGCCATCGGAGATTCAAGCTACAACCATTATAGTCTGTTGCTTCGAACTCCGATCTTCCTTGTTTGCTTCCAACTTTGGTGCTTGACATTGTGAAAATTTCAAGAGGAAAATATTTCTGCAATACTTGATTTATTTCTCCTACTTACGAGATAAGTTATTTACAGATGCTTCAGTAAATTCTGAAATAAAAACATTTGCAGATCTTCACTATCATTAAGAGCATAAGAACAAAAATATAATTTACACAAGTGGCACAATAGAAACAACCACATGAACACAATTATTTTTGGACAATTGTCCCTAGAAAAACCCAATCTGGGAAAACCGGTGCAACAGATGAGGGTTTTATATTTATCTTCAGAAATCGAAAGTACATTTACAAGAGTCTGATGAGCAAAGAAAAATTTGCAAACACCTAGCTGAATTTTCTAGACCTTCCAGACAAATTTCGGACCCTCGAAGTGACCTCCTTCACCCTCTGCGTCATCCAGCGTGAGAGCTCCGTGTAGTCCCTCTCTGGACTACGTGATTCTGCATGGAGGGGTTCTTGCTGTTTATCAGCTCACCTTTCCCTTCATCCTCCTATCTTAGGCTTCCCAATAACTGACTCCTCCCTCTTCCTTCTGTTTCTGCAACCCTGCCTCTACAAACTCACCCACTGAAATTGAATTCTCTTGCTTCAGAATCAATTTCCTTCGGGTACTCAGAGTTGTCCCCGGCTTAATTTCCAAATGGCCCTCAAGTTTCTTCTTATAGTCTTCTCATTGATGAATCAACAACCAAGATTATTTCGTTAATCAATGGCTCAGATTAAAAGATGACTTAATCTTTGTTTTCTAGAAGATTTACACTCTGCTCTATTAATACCTTTTAATTATTTAATTTCCCTAAGTTTAAACTTAGGGTCTTCATTAAAATAATTAATTATTTTAATAAAGTCATATTCGAGTGGAATTTCCACAAATGATCTCTAGGTTCTCTGAATAACTGATGTCCAAGCCTCTCTACCAAAAATGAGAATTATAACACTTTCCAATGCTATAGAAATCAACACTCCCTCTTAGCGAGGAAAGTGTTTAAGCAAAGTATCGTTGTACTGCTCTCACTCTACATCGTCTGCTGCGCTGATGTGTCTTGGTTGCTGCCCCTCATCTCTGCGTGGTTGCTTCTTGTACTGTTGCCCTGCCACTGCATCATCCGTACTGCAGCTCCCTCTTCTTCTAAAGACCACCCTTTCCTCTAATGGAAGGGGTTCTCGACCATCCCCATCTTCTCTCTGAAGTAAGTGAACTTGATCTTACTTAGAGCCTTTGTGAGGATATCTTCCACCTCTTCTTTTGTAGAAGTGTATCACAACTGTACTGCTCCCCTCTGGACATAGTCCCTGATAAAGTGACATCGAATTTAAATGTGCTTCGACCGATCATGAAACACCGAATTTTCAGAGAGCTTAATGCAACTCTAATTATCACACATAATCCCAGTTGGTTCTATCCGCTTCTTGATTTGATTCAAGAGCAATTTGCGGAGCCATATGGCCTCGCACGAAGCTGTGCTTGCTGCCATGTACTCTTCCTCGGTTGAGCTCAGTGCTATGGACTTATGTTTCCTGCTGCACCAGGAGGTCATTCCTGATCCAAGACTGAAGCAATACCCACTGGTACTTTTCCGATCTATGTGCTTCCAACCCAGTCTACATCCGTGAACCCACTCAATTGAATCTCATTGCCTCTGGTGTACTTTAGCCCATATTCGACTGTCCCTCTCAAGTATCTGAGAACATGTTTGGCTGCTACCCAATGAGCCCTCCTTGGTTCCACCATGAACTGACTGAGGGTATTCACTGCATAACAGATGTCTGGTCTTCTATTGACCAGATACATCAATGACTCGATGAGTTATCAGTACAATGTGGGATCAGCCTCATCATCCTCCGATGTGTCTATATTCTTCCAGTTAGTAATCATTGGCATGGCCATGGGTCTACAGTCTTCCATTTGAAATATCTTCAGGATTTCTGTCGTGTATCTTCCTTGTCCTAGGAAGATTCCCCCTTTCTGCTGCCAAACTTCTAATCCAAGAAAATAGTGCATCTGCCCCAAGTCCTTCATGTCGAATTCTGTTGCCAGATTCTCCTTGCAGTCCTTGATGAGCTTGGATGATCCGGTCAGGAACAAGTCATCCACATAAAGAACAAGAATAAGCGACTCATCTCCTACTCTCAAGTAGTATAAGTTAGGATCTGCATCACTCTTGACGAACCCCATCTTTTGCAAGTAGCTATCAATCCGACCATACCATGCCTTGGGGGCTAGTTTTAAGCCATACAAGGCTTTCTTAAACCTGCAAACATGAGTCTTCTGCTCATGTGTCTCGAAGCCTCTGGATGCTCTATGTACACTTACTCCTCTATCACCCCATTCAAGAACGTCGTCTTGATATCCATCTGGTGAATCTCCCATCCCATCTGTGCAGCCAAAGAGATGACAGATCTGATAGAAGTGTATCGCGCTACTGGAGCAAAGGTTTCTTCATAGTCAATGCCTTCCTTTTGGGCATACCCCTTAGCTACAAACCTTGCCTTGAACTTCTCTATGCTGCCATCTGCAACATATTTGATCTTGTAGATCCATCTGAACCCTACAACTGATCTATCTTGTGATCTAGGGACTACCTCCCATACATCATTTGTCATGATGGAGCTATACTTCTCCACCATGGCATCCAACCATACCTAATGCTGAGCTGCTTCCTGAAAGGTAGATGGTTGTCCAACCTGAGCTACCAATACCTGATATCTATCTGGTTGTTTCCTTATCCTCTTTCCTTCTCTAGGGTCTCCAACAAATTCTTCTGCATCCCTAAGAATTTGTTGGAGTTCTCTACTTGGTCTCCCATCAGTTGTGGGCGGTCTCACCTGTTCTTCATCGGAGGAGCTTCCCTCAGAATTATTGTGCCTTGGAGAGGCACTTGATCTCTCCATTGTAGGTCGTTGAGGCTGTACCAGTGGATCTTCCTCAATCTGCGTATCTGTGGCCATCTCTCGAGATTTTTTGAAGGCTCTCTCCTCCAGAAATTTTACATCCCTTCTTACCACAACTTTCCTACTCTAGAATATAGATGTGATATGCCTTTGCATTCTCGCTATAGCCCATCAGGAAACCCTGCTCTGCAGTTTGATCCAACTTCTTTCTCTTTTCATCTGGAACGTGGCAGTACACTATGCTGCCGAATATCCTAATGTGGTTCACATCTGGCTTGCTTCCTGTGAACACACTCTCGGGAGTTACCTTCCCCAAAGCTCTATTGGGAACTCTGTTTTGAATATATACTGTTGTGTTGCAGACCTCTGGCCATAAGAATTTACGCATATCTTGGTCATACAACATCGCCCTTACAGCTTCTATTATGGTCCGATTCTTCCGTTCTGCAACTCCATTTTGCTCTGGATTGTATGGAGTTGTGCATTCTCTCTTGATGTCTTCCTCCGCATAGAAATTTGTGAAGTCTTTATCGATATATTCTCCACCGCTATCTGACCGCAAATTCTTCATCTTATTTCTTGTAGAGTTCTCCACCAATGCTTTGAAATATTTAAACTGATCAAAGACTTCATCTTTGGTTTTCAAAAAATAGATCCAAGTTTTCCTGGAATGACCATCGATGAAGGTGGAAAAATACTTTGCCCCACTGAGAGCAGTTGTGTACATTGGACCGAAAATGTCAGAGTGTATTAACTCTAATACACCTTTGGCTCTGTTGCTGCTTCTTGGAAATGCTGCCTCAGCATACTTCCCTAATACGCATCTCCTGCAAACTTCGTCCTTCTTCGTGCTGAGTTCAGGAGCCCCTATGACAGCATTTTTAAGAATCCCCAAGGCTCCATGATGGATGCCCCATCCTTTTGTGCCATAATTCATTCAAATCTCTGTCATATGTACTGCCAATCAGGGCCACCAGAGGTTCAAGCTAGAGCTTATACAGCTTGTGACTCCTTACTCCGATTTGTGCCTTTTTGCTCCAGTTAGGGTGTTTGACATACACCTTATCCCGAATAAAGTATACGTCATATCCCTTGTTCTGAAGTTGAGACACTGAGAGTAAATTCATCCCCAACCCTGGTACATGAAAAACATTCGTGGCTCGAATCTTGCTGCCAACCTTGGTCTGAAATGTTACGACACCTCTCCCAATGGGGGTACATTTTGCCTTATTTCCCATAGGTATCTGGAAATTCATCTGTTCTTCTTGGTAGCTCGAAAAACATTCTCGAACCCCCATCATATGAGCAGATGCTCCACTGTCAATATACCAAACACTTGGAGGGGTTGTGCTTGACACACAAGCAAGATCCTCCTCTAGTCTGGATGCCAGCACCTTCATGTCGTTTTCTCTCTGCATTTCTGCGTGCTCTGGAGGACTGCGTGAGTCCCTTTAACTGCGTGAACCCTTCTAGATGATGGAACTTTGGTCCATGGCAGATCCTCCCTTTCTGTTTTTAGCCCTTTTCTCTAATACCATGTGAAATTTTCAAGAAGAAAATATTTCTGCAATACTTGATTTATTTCTCCTACTTATGAGATAAGTTATTTACAGATGCTTCAGTAAATTCTGAAATAAACACATTTCCAGATCTTTACTATCGTTAAGAGCATAAGAACAAAAAGATAATTTACACAAGTAGCACAATAGAAACAACCACATGAACACAGTTATTTTTTAACAATTGTCCTCAGAAAAACCCAATCTGGCAAAACCAGTGCAGCAAATGAGCGTTTTATATTTATCTTCAGAAATGGAAAGTACATTTACAAGAGTCAGATGAGAAAAGAAAAATTTGCAAACACCTGGCTGAATTTTCTAGACCTTCCAAACAAATTTCGAACACTCGGGGTGACCTCCTTCACCTTCTGCATCATCCAGCGTGAGAGCTCTGCACAGTCCCTCTTTGGACTGCGTGATTCTGCATGGAGGGGTTCTTGTTGTTGATCAGCTCACCCTTCCCTTCATCCTCCTGTCTTCTGCTTCCTGATAACTGAATCCTCCCTCTTCCTTCTGTTTCTACAACCCTGCCTCTACAAACTCACCCACTAAAATCGAATTTTCTTGCTTCATAATCGATTTCCTTCGGGTACTTAGAGTGTCCCCGGCTTAATTTCCAAATGGCCCTCAAGTCTCTTCTTATAGTCTTCTCGTTGATGAATCAATAGCCAAGATTATTTCGTTAATCAATGGCTCAGATTAAAAGATGGCTTGATCTTCGTTTTCTAGAAGATTCACACTCTTCTCTATTAATACCCTTTAATTATTTAATTTCCCTAAGTTTAAAGTTAGGGTCTTCATTAAAATAATTAATTATTTTAATAAAGTCATATCCGAGTGGAATTTCCACAAACGATTTATGGGTTCTTTGAATAACTGATGTCCAAGCCTCTCTACCAAAAATGAGACTTAGAACACTTTCCGATGCTATAGAAATCAACAGACATATACCTTTCTCCCGATAAAGTGTATGTCATACCCTTTGTCCTGCAACTGAGATACTGAGATTAAATTCATCCCAAGCCCCGGCACATGTAGTACATCTGTGACCTTGACATTGGTTTCGGATTCTGTCTGAAACACTACAGCTCCTCTCCCAACTGGAGTGCATTTTGTGCTATTCCCCATAGTGATTTGGAAGTTCATCTGCTCCTCCCTATAGCTTGAGAAATATTCTCGTACTCTAGTCATATGAGCTGAAGCCCTGCTATCAATATACCAGATTCCTGCAGATGCTAAACTTGACAGGCATGCACAATCTTCTTCTAACCTAGAGGATAAAACATCTAAGTCTGCCATACTTATCTGTGCTTTCTTTTCTCTGTGTTGCGTCCCTTCTAAAGCTTCTGGTTTGCACAATCTCCTCTCTGACCCTGCTTCCTTTGGATTTGACAGCTCTAATACCATGTGAAAATTCTATAATGTAGAATTCTACTGCAACTACTAATTATAATTCTTCTATTGCATTCTCAACACAATTATTTAACATTTCACTGTGTTAAATATCAAAATAAAACATGTTGCAGACTTCACGATAAATAAACAACATGAAAGAAATAACACAAGTATTCACACATAGACACCGTTATTTTTGGACAATTGTCCCCGGAAAAAACCCAACTCAGGAAAACCGGTGCAGTAGATCTGAGGGTTTCTTTATTATGCAAAAAATCTGAGTACAAATGTGTGATTGTAATTATCAATCAATCATTTGAGGAAATCTAATGAGAATAGGCTAGTGAGACAATTCTTACTTCACCATGAAGTTCAAACACTGACCTACACCCACACTGAGTAGCTCTGCGTGATCTCTGCGTAGTGACTGTGTCCCCCATGTTGTCACTGCGTCACTGCTGTTGCTGCTTGTTGTGACTACCTCAGTGCTCACTGCTGGGTAAGACTAGAGTTTTCTCCCCTTCCAAAAATGTCCTCCGGATACTAGATGAACCCTTAGCTGCCTCTCCAAATGAAATCGAAACTCCCTCTGCTGCTCTACGCTGGTCCAACATAACTGCTGCTTGGCTATCTCTGCGCTGCTGCTATGGCTCCCTTCTCTCTTCTCTCCCTGTACTCTCTATGCTTAGAAACCTCTCCCTCTTGGAGATTTCACCTTCCCCTCTCTGCAATCGAGAATCACTTCGATTCTTCCTTCGACTGAAGAAATCGATCTCTAGATTCTTTCTCTGTCTGATGTGTTTTCCAAATGCCCATCGAGCTCTCCTTTATAATCTTTGACTGACTCATCAATAGCCAAGATTAAATCATAATCAAGGGCTAAGATTAACTGAGAGTTGATCCATGACTTTATCGCGAAGATTCACACTTGGTTTAATTAATACCCTTTAATTAATCAGATTCCCTAAGTTTAAACTTAGGAAAACATTAAAAACGATTAATTAATTTAATTAAACCATCTCTAACTGTAATTTTCCAAAATCCTTTCTGGGTATTATGGAATACATGTGTCTTAGCCTATATACAAGATCACTAGGCTAGAGCACATCTGATGCTACCATAAATCAACATATAGAACCAGTGGAAGAGTCTGACTAGGTGAGTCCCATGGTCGTGCAAGATAAGAAGACAAAAGGAGAAATAAAGATTTGTGTGGACCTGCGCAAGTTGAATGATGCCTTTGTGCATGATCCATTCCCAATGCCATTCTTTGATGAGATCCTGGACAACATCGGAGGACAAGAAGCCTATTCATTCACACATGGTTTCTCAGGGTATCATCATATCACGATTGCACTAGAGGATCGCAGTAAGACCACTGTTGCAACAAAAATGGGGATCTTTCCAGTATACAGTCATGCCCTTTGGCTTGAAGAATGCGCCTGCCATCTTCTCGCGCGTAGTAGTGGTTGCATTCAAGGAGTATATCCATAAGTTCCTGGAAGTATACTTTGATGAATGGACTGTTTTTGGGTTGTTGAAAAAGCATGTCTCAAATCTGCGCTTAATGTTGGATACCTGTAGAAAGTATCAGATCTCACTGAAGTTGAAGAAATGTATATTTTGTGTTCCATTCGGGATATCGCTGGGTCACATTGTCTGCCAGCAAGGGTTGATGGTAGATCCTGCGAATATCGCAGTGATTGTTAATCTCGAGGTCCCTGCAAATGTCAAACAACTACGCTCAATATTGGGGCACACTGGGTATTATTGAAAGTTCATTTAGGGTTATGCACTGATAACTACGCCCATGGAGAAATTTCTCAAGAAGGATGCAACATTCTGTTGGGATGAGGAATGTCAGAAGAGTTTTAAGTTATTTAAGGAAAAGATGGTCACAGTGCCCATATTGATCTTTCCAAATTGGTCAAAGGTATTTCATGTGCATGTTGATGCCTCCTGCATCACGCTTAGAGCTATTTTAGCGTAGCCAGGAGCTGGAGAGATCGATCACCCCATTGCCTATGCCAGTCGGAAGCTCTCAAGCGCAGAATGGAATTATTCAACCACAAAAAGAGAAGGATTAGCGATGGTGTATGCGCTACAGAAATTCTGCCACTATCTATTACAAGGACATTTCAAGATGTTTATTGATCACTCTGCTCTAAAGTACATGGTCAATAAGTCTGTGTTGGGGGGGAAGATCTGCAGGTGGTTGTTACTGTTCCAGGAGTATGATTTTGAAATAATTGTGAAATCGGGAAGACTGAATGTTGGGCCAAACCATCTGTCACGCATTGAGACTGGCAAAGAACCTACTAGCTTGAGAGATGAATTACCAGATGCACAATTGTTTGCGATCAAGATAGTTGACGATCATTTCCCTGATATTATTCAGTTCCTGACTACTGGACGTGTGCCTGAGGAATATACAGTGCAACAGAAGAAAGAGCTTGTGACGCGCACAACGGACTTTACTATTATTGCTGGTCAGTTGTACAAGATGGGTGCAGACGAAGTTCTGTGAAGATATGTTTTGGAGTTTGAAAGGCGTGACATCTTAGATGAAGCTCATGGAGGGGTTGCTGGCGGTCACTATGTAGGGAAGGCAACCGCGCAAAAGATTTTGTGAGCTGGGTTATGGTGGCCCACATTGCACAATGATGCCTATGTGCATTGTCGCACATGTGATGTATGCCAGAGGACCGTGAAGCCATTGCGCAGAGATGAGATGCCCCTACATCCGGCACTGCGATCATTTTAGAAATGGGCCATAGACTTTGTTAGACCTATTAACCCTCCAGGCAAGAAGAGTGGTGTGCGTTACATAATCACTACGACTGACTATGTAACCAGATGGGCTGAAACTAAGCCAGTGAAGGATTGTAGTGCGGATACAGTTGTGCACTTCATCTTCGAGAATATTGTGACTCGCTTTGGATGTCCTAAGATTCTGATTAATGATCAAGGTACACATTTTGTGAATGACACCATTGAAGCATTGACAGACAAAGTTCGGATTCCTCATCAGAAGAGCACTCCCTATCACCCACAGGAAAATGGTGCGATGGAAGCTTTCAATAAGATATTGGAGACTGCGCTTACGAAGATTTGCAATGCTAACCGGAATGATTGGGATGAGCGCATACCTGAAGTTCTCTGGGCATATCGAACCACATGTAAAACGTTGACTGGTACGACACCCTTCAGGATAGTGTATGGGCAAGAAGTTGTGTTTCCAATCGAGTACATTGTTCCCAGTCTGCGCATTGCAGCGTTCACAAATATGGCAAAAGAAGATGTTATGGAAGAACGGTTGTCGTAGTTGGTTGCGCTTAAAGATTGCTTTATTGCGAATTTACACTAGCAAGTTCAAAAGGCGCATGAAAAGGCATGGCATGATAGGCACATCAGAAAAAAGTTGTTTAAGGAAGACGATTTGGTCTTGTTGTATGATAGCAAGTTTGCGCGCCACCCAGGGAAGTTCAAGATGCATTGGCTAGGGCCATATATTGTTAAGGAGATCACTGATGAAGGTGTAGTGTGTCTGGCCACGTTGAGCGGAGAATATCTTCTCGGGTATTTCAAAGGAAGTCGATTGAAGCCATACAGAGATGACACTCACCAAATCACTATATGGCCAGAGTATTGGATCTGCGGAGAAGGGATGGCGGATGCGCAAAAAGGTGTGATGTGCGCACAGTAGCTGCGTGAGGTTGACTAGGTTGCAGAGGTACCAAAATCTAGCCATTGGAACAGTAAATATGGAAAAGACAATTTTATTACCATTTAAGGGAGCATCTAGGTTTCATTTAAAGAGGGGATTTTACCATATTTGGAACTGTTTTGTCATTTATGGAGACATATTAATGCATAAGGGACTATTGAAGACAAGCGAAAAATATAAATATGACATAAGGGGTCGCATTAGTTCCCTCTGCTTTCTGTGTGAATTGTCTACCTTGAGCTCTCTCATTTCTGCAAACTACTCATTATCTATGTCTAGTCTAGCTCTAGGATTTGAGGAGGAGTTGCGTTGAATGGGTCTCGGTTACGTTATCCCTTCTATCATGATAGCTACACACCCTGAAGAGCAGCCCACTGCGTTAGTCGCTGAGACACCTGCGCTTGTGAAAACCAAGAAGGGTCAGACATTTGGGACCCATAAATCCCCAAAAGAGAAGACTCTGAAGCCGCACTCCACTACGGTTGAGCGCCAGAAGAGACCCATGGTGGAGCTACCTGAGACCATCATGGAGGAGGATGTGGTTGAAGTGGCCCCATTCTCGTTGTTTCCGACCTATGTCGCACCGCTCAAGGCATCAGTCAAGGTCCCAAAGGATCTTGACAAAGTGCGGACATATATTAATATGCCTTTGATTCCTAAAAATGTCCTGCTGGAAAGCAATATGTTCACCAAAGTGTCACAATTAAAAATGGAGGATTGGGACCTCGCGGATGTTGAAAAGTTTCCTAAGCTTGCACCTGAATGCTATCTAGACCGCATACCTTATGAAGGGGGACTTGTGCGCATGGAGCCGAAACAATGGGTGTTGGGCCTGCACAAGGCAAGGCTTTTGAATTTATTGCAGGTTCCACATTTCGGGAACAACCCAATAAATGATATATGTGTGCGACAATTGCTCGCGCTAGTGCATGATGAAGCTTTATGGCTGGGAGAGTGCATACCTATCGATGCCGTGCTGATCCATCGGATCACCGGCCTGCCTAATCAAGGTGCGGATCCCATGGCTGATTTCGGAGGAAAAGCCCGGGAAAAGGTGGCAGATAAAATCAAAGCGACCTACCAGGTGTCGCGCCACAGCCGAGGATTTGTAGTCAGTGAAATCAATGACCCAACCATCCAATTTGGGATGCTCATCTTGGCATGCAAGATGATGCGGAAATGTAGGCCTAACGAAGTTCCTATGCAAGTAATTTCACTTGCAAGACAATATGAGAAGGGCGTCATCTATAATTGGGCACAATATTTGTTCAAGGGAATTTTTGGAGAACGTGCGCAATGCGCAAGAGGAGGGCAAGCACTTCTATTATGTTTGGCTCTTGCTGTTGATAGTCGTTATCGGACGGAAGACATCTGAGGAAACGCAGTTTCCTGACATAGAGCCACAAATGTGTGAAGCCGCGCGGAACGCCACGTTGTGGGGTTCCTCCATCCCTGCACGCATAATGGAAAACAAAATCTTTTGGGTCTTGTTTGATGCATCATTCTTTTAGGCGATTCAATCCAAGCTGAGGTTGTCTCCAACTTTGTACGAGCAGTACAAGTTGATTGCGGATTTCAAAGCCACGTTCCACAACATTCACATCTGCGCGAAGGGCGCAGTTGAAGGAATTTGGTGTGAAAATTTCTTAACTAAGAAATCCTACTATTAAATCTTGATTTACTTCTCCTACTTGATTAAACATATAAGTTATTAATCTGAATATTCGGAATTAACATCGAAGTAAATACAATTAACAACCTACACATAATGTCCCCTGAAAAACCCAATGCGGGAAAACCAGTGCAACAGATATGAGGGTTTATTATTATTAAGCAGTGTAGAAGTTTTGACCCCACTCCGATTTTCAGTTTCACCTTATCACTCCCATATAGTTAAATGGCCATTCCCATAATAATACATTCAAAATTCTGGAAATGAAAAATATTTCTGAAAACACAAATTTAGAAATTTCACAGTTGCTGGAAATGCATAAATAAAAACATAGGAAATTATAATAGCCACACATATAAAAATAACACTGTGATTTTTGGTCAATGTGACCCTAGAAAAACCCCCTACAACTCTTGGGGAGAACCAGTTTGAGAGCTCTTCTTAATTTCTGAAAAATGCTTTTACAGAGAACTGAAAAACACAGTGAAAAGTACAGCAAACACAACAACCCACTTATCTTGATTTTCGTGCCAACTTTCCACCTTGAAATTTGTGCCAACAGCAAATAGAAATTTACAGCAATAAATGGCAGCATTAAATGTTGTACTTCTGCCTCGAAATGCATGCCCAAAAAGGCGGTACGAAACTGTATGGACATGTACAACAGTCCACCTCGATTTTCGTGCCCTTAAAATAGCCTCGAAAATCGTGCCTTCGACTGTTGTTTATCCTCCTCGATTTCAGCATTGTACCTTGCCTCGAAATGCATGCAAACACTGCAATACAAATTATGCCTTGGTGTGCGTGCCAGGAAAATGCTGCCTTGGGAAGTGTGCCAAGCTGTTGTACGGATTTGCTAAGCGTCCTTGCTGCTCTCCCTCTGCTCAGAAAATTTTCTCCTTGCTCTCCTCCTCTCACGAGCTCATGAAAGACTGAATGACCTTTTCTCTTCTTTTCTCCTTTTACCCTAACCCTAAGTCACTTTTGGGGAATCCCTAAATTCAATGGCTGAGATAGCTTTAGGTCAAGGGCTGAGAATAAGTGTACATTTAATTCTCACTTTCTATTTTTTAATTCACCCCACTTAAATAAAGACCCACTTAGCCTTTTATTTCCATTGTCACTTTTTCACTTTCTAACTTTTCATTGACTTTAATAAAGTCATTTTAAAATTAGATTGTAACTTTACCACTTATAAAGTCACTTTAAAATTAGATTTTACTTTACCACTTATAAAGTCACTTTAGGAGAAAAGTACAAAATACATTTGGACACTTTTCCCTAGGCCAAAGATCAAAGCCTTAGGGAACCACTTGTCCTCAGGTACCCAAATTTTAACACTCCCTCTTACTGAGGAAAGTGTTCCTCACCACTCCCATATTGTCTCTGAAATAGACATGCTTGCCCCGTGGTAAGGCTTTGGTGAATATGTCCGCTACCTGCTCATCTATGCAAATATAATCAAGCTTCACAACTCCCTTCTGAACATAGTCTCTGATGAAATGATATTTGATCCTGATATGCTTTGAATTGTCATGAAAAACTAGATTTTCCATGAGTTTAATGCAACTCTACTTATCGCAGTAAATCATTGAAGGTCTCAATGCCTGACCAAATATCCCAAACAACATCTTGCAAAGCCATATGGCCTCACAACTAGCCAAACTTTTTGCCATGTACTATGCTTCCGCTAAACTCAATGCAACTGACTGTTGCTTCCGACTGAACCACGACACAACTGCCAAACCCATCCCAAAACAACACCCTGAAGTGCTCTTCCTATCAGAAGCACAACCTGCCCAATCTGAATTAGTGTACCCTACTAGTCTCACTCCATCTCCCTGTCTATAATCCAGACCAAAATCCACTGTCCCCTACAAGTAACGAAGAATGTCTTTTGCAGCCACCCAGTGCACCCTCCTGGGCTCACACATGAACTGACTCATCGTGTTAACTGCAAAACATATATCTGGTCGAGTGTTGACCAAATATGTAATATTCCTAATTAGCCACAGCTAATTGGAATATTCGATTTTGTATAGTTTTGCCGACTATAGTTTATTAATAAATAAAAAGTGAGAGGAGGGGGTCTAACTCACTTAAATAAAATAAAGTGTTTCCCTAGTAGCACAACGTTATAACTTATGGGGAGCCATGGGGGTCCAACACCACGCAGAGGAGGGGCCTACGTAGCCTCTAGGAGCTTCTGCGCAGTTTGATGAGGAGCACGTGGAGGAGAGGGAGACCACGTTAGGGTTTTGGAGAAGGGCCAGCGTTATAAAAGGTGGGAGAGCCATCTCATTTGGCATTCTTGTTGTTGATGATATTTGAGCTAGACTTTTGTCTTCTTGAGCACGCTGGCTGTTTAGCTTGTCTGCAGCACTGTTTAGTGCGTTGAGTGTCTCCGGTCGGAGATCTCGCCCTTAGCCCCAGGGGACTTCGAGTGCCTGCTCGGGCAAGGTTCTTCCTTCAGTCTTTAGCGGAGATTTGGTTGGTTGTTTGGCTAAGGAGCTGGGCTTCTCTTGTGACTGCGCAGTCTTTGGGAGAGAGGACGCAGTTTTAGTTGGAAGTGTTCCGTTGCGGGGATTTCTGCAGGAGTTCAGTGGATACCCAGTGTGGAGGATCAGTCTTTGTCAGGAGGAGGTTTCCTGAGGAGATTGCGGCACTATTACAGCTATTACCATTTGGCATCTGCGCTGAGCCTGGCAGGGGCAGCGTAATTCCTTGAGGAGGGTTTTTGTGGTGTTTTTCGGAGGCTGACCATTTTTGATATGGTTTCTGGGTTTTGCTCGGGGTGGTGAGTACAGGTGATCTGCAGATTTTCAGCTCATTCCGGCAAGGGGATCAGCCCATAGTTTCAGTTCATTCCAGCAGCAACAGTTTACGGTGGTTTCCTAGCAGCTGGGACGCAGTTCCTTGTGGCAGCCATTTCCTATCTGTCTGAGAGAGTTCTTCACTTGCCTTGAGCAAGAATAGGTGCTATCATTCGGATTATCCATTGTATTTCATTATATTCTTAGATTAATAAAATGGCTTAGCATTCCCGTCATTTTTAAGTGTATTTGCTTTATGTTCTATTTCTGGCATTTTCCATATTGTCGTATGCTTGTATTGCTGTCTATTTCTCTTCTGGGATATTACAGTGGTATCAAAGCATAGATCCGGCTCAGCCTGTGGAGCTAGTGGTCTATGACACCAGGGATAAACCCTACATCTGTTACAGAGGTAGGAAATACAGAGACATTGAGCGTAGGTTGGAGAACACCTACAGAGAGGGAGACTGTGTTCGTGTGGTGGACACGGATCAGGAGCAGCCTGTGACAGATACCGAGCAGGAGCAGCCTGTGGTGGACGCAGAGCAGCAGGGTCCTATGGCAGACGATGAGGATGCGAGGAGATATAGGGAAACGCTCCTCAAAACAGTACAGGATCTGTCGAGACAGATGGAGACGATGGGGCAGAGGATCGCTAAGATAGAGGTTAGGCAGCATGAAACCCCAAGGGGTTTTCAGACTGGTGAGGGATCGGTCACATCCCACCATATGCCAGAGCGTGAGGCTACCCCCCTTATAGCATCGCATGCACCCACGTGATCCACTATGCCTACCTTCCTAGGAGAGGACACAGGGGCAGGAGCACAGCAGGAGCCAAAACCGGGCCACATGGGTGACTATTTTGCAGAGTACCAGGCATACGGGCAGGAGTTCAGAGATGCTATCTCATTCAGAGACTATGTTCAGCTCCAGCAGGATAGGCCCCGTGATCATCACAGAGGACACCGACATCATCATGATGGAGACCCCCACCGCACAGCTAGCAGATTTCATTTGCCCACGTTTGATGGTTCATCAAGCAGTTCGGCAAAATCTTGGGTGGAAAAGCTGGACATCTATTTCCAGCTTAATCAGATGTCGCAGACAGAGGCCATTAAGGTGGCAACATTACATTTGGATGGTGAGGCCCAGGACTGGTGGTTTCATGGGATGACGACACTCGAGCATTCTACAGTGACGACTTACGCCGAGTTCACCAGGAGGGTGATAGAGCGTTTTGACCAGAGGGATCCGGAACAGCACTTTGTTGAGTTGACGAGTCTCAAGCAGACTGGGAGCCCAGAGACTTACATTTCAGATTTCTTGAGGGTTTCAGTGATGGTGCCAGATCTATCCGCAGCCCGGATGATCTACATGTTTGTGGAGGGATTAGCAAAGCCACTTCGTGGCCTAATCAGGTCGACTAGACCAGCTACACTCCAGGATGCTATCAACAGGACCCGAGACTTACAGGATGTCTTACCTAGGACTCGGACACCTTATCCCCAGAGATAGGCTTTCCAGCCTAAGGGGAAGGACGTGAGGATTCTGCCTCCCAAGGGGAATCCCGGACGAGTGCAGGTTGATGATGAGGCCAGGAGGGAGATGAAGAAGAAGCGGTTGTGCTTCACCTGCTAGGAGCCATGGGCACCAAGACATAGATGTGCTGCTGGGAAAGCACATTTCATTGAGGTTTTCTCCGAGAGCAGCGGGGAAGAGGATGAGGAGGATGATGTGGAGGCAGGAGATTGTCATGCAGTGCAGGATACCTTACCACCTCCACCACCACCAGCAGGTGGTGCGTCGTTTGCACCTACTGGAGGAGCTCTAGCAGCATTGCGAGGAGTTCCCAAGTACTTGACGCTACGCGTACGGGGGACAGTGCGTGGCCAGCGAGTCTCAGTTTTGGTCGATAGTGGGGCGACCCACAACTTCATCGATGCACAAATGGTTGAGCGGAGAGGTATACAGACTGAGGGCTTTGATGGATTTTCAGTTTTGGTCCCAGGAGATCAGACCATGGTGTCTGCTCGATATGTTCCCGAGTTATCAGTGACAATGGGCACCTATACGTTGACGGATCACTTTTTTGTGGTCGATATTCCGGACACCAACATGATACTGGGAGTTCAGTGGCTTATCACTCTAGGGAAGGTCACGATGGATTGGAAGGCCCTAGAGATGGAGTGGGATGATCCCAAGACAGGGAGGCATGAGAAGATACGAGGACAGCACACATATCCGCCCCAGACTGTTTCGACTCATCGTATGGAGGCAACCTTCCGTAAGGGAGATATAGAGTGGGCAGTAGAGCTACAGGCCTCAAAGGCAGCGACTACGGGATAGGCAGTGCACCCAGAGATACAGACCATCCTTGATAGGTACGCCATAGTATTCGGCGATATTCCGCCAGGGCAGCCACCGGATCGGGGGTTTGAGCATACCATTGAGCTTGAGCAGGGTATACAGGCAGTGATCACCACACCTTATAGGCATCCCAAGGCCTATTGGGATGAGATTGAGCGAGCTATTCAGGAGTTGCTAGCCCTTGGGCACATTCGGCCGAGCACGAGTCCTTTTGCTTCTTCTGTGGTGTTGGTGAAGAAGAAGGACGACACATTGCAGATGTGCATTGATTACAGGGCTCTGAACAAGAAGACCCTGAAGAACAGGTACCCCATTCCCAGGATCGATGAGTTGATGGACGAGTTGAGGGGAGCACAGTTATTCTTAAAGATTGATTTGAGAACTGGGTACCATCAGATTCACGTGAGGGAACAGGATATTCCCAAGACCACCTTCAGGTGTCATTATGGGCACTTCCAGTTTCTGGTTATGCCTTTCGGGCTGACCAATGCACCTGCCACCTTTCAGTCGTGCATGAACCATATCTTCCGCAGTCATCTGAGGAAGTTTGTATTGGTTTTCTTTGATGACATACTCATATACAACAGGACATGGGAGGAGCATCTCCAACATATTGAGGCAGTGTTACGCATCTTGGAGGAGCAGCAGTTCTATGCCAAGCTCTCCAAATGTGAGTTTGGGTTGACGGAGATGTTGTACTTGGGACATATCATAGGAGTGGATGGAGTGAGAGTCCACGAGGAGAAGATCAGGGCCATCAGAGATTGGCCAGAGCCGAGGAACGTGACTGAGCTTCGGGGGTTTATTGGCATTTGCACTTACTACAGGGAGTTCGTCAAGGGTTTCTCACAGCTCGCGGCACCCCTCACAGATTTGACAAAGAAGGGGGCATTCAGTTGGACAGATACAGCACAACGAGCCTTTGATAGGCTCAAGGAGGTGATGAGCAGCTGCCCCGTGCTAGCATTGCCAGATTTCACACAGCCATTTATCTTAGAGTGCGATGCGTCAGGAGAGGGGATTGGTGCAGTGTTGATGCAGGGTGGTCACCCTATAGCTTTTGAGAGTCGGAAGCTCCTTCCGCATGAGAGGTTGTACTCCATATACGACAAGGAGATGTTGGCCATTATGCATGCATTGGCCAAATACCGGCAGTATTTAGTGGGCAGCAGATTCAGGGCGAGATCCGATCACAACAGCCTCAGGTTCTTTCTGGAGCAGAAGTAGTTGCAGGAGAGGTAGCAGAAGTGGATCAGTAAGATCCAAGCGTATGACTTTGACATTGAGTACGTCAAAGGCAAGAATAACGTGGTAGCATATGCCCTTTCACGTAGACCGGCCACGTTATCACTTATGAGCTTGGATACAGATTGGAGGGCTCAACTGTTGGTGGAGTACTCCAAGGACAGGTTTTCATGTGAGGTGTTGGATGGACAGGTAGCAGATGACAGGTACAGGGTGGTTGATGAGATTATCTACTACAGGGACAGGATCTTCTTGACTGAGGGATCTCAGCTTAAGAAGAAGATACTCCATGCATCTCATGATTCTCCATTGACTGGCCATTAGGGGTTTACCAAAACCTACAGGGCCATTAGAGAGAGGTTCTCATGGAAGGGCCTCAAGGAGGACGTACTCCAGCATGTCAGGGAGTGCGATGTGTGTCAGAGGAACAAGGGAGAGATGAGCCATCCCGCAGGGTTGTTGCAGCCTCTTCCCATTCCAAAGGGGAAATGGGAGAGCATATCGATGGACTTCATCACAGGGTTGCCCATGGTACAGGGCAAGGACTGCATCTTTGTAGTCGTTGATCGACTGACGAAGCATGCGCATTTTTTCGCCATATCCGCACACTATACAGCAGCACAGGTGGCCGAGCTGTTCTTTAGGGAGATTTTCAGGCTGCATGGTCTACCTAAGACCATTATCAGTGACAGGGACAGCCGCTTCATGGGCGGATTTTGGCAGGAGCTTTTCCGGCTAGTGGGGACAGAGTTGACACCGAGCACTAGTTATCACCCACAGACGGATGGACAGACAGAAATAGTTAACAAGTGGCTGGAAGGCTACTTGTGTAACTCTGTCAGTGGGCAGCAACGAGCATGGCTGAAGTGGTTGCATCTGGGAGAGTATTGCTACAACACGACGCATCACATGACCATTGGTATGTCACCGTTCTATGCATTGTATGGGTATCATCCTTTATCTTTTGCGGATGTGATGTTTGGTGTTAGCAAGGCTCCGAGAGCCAAGATTTGGATCCAAGAGAGTCAGGACATCCTCCGAGCTCTCAAGGATAACATGGCCACAGCGCAGAATCAGCAGAAGCTATATGCTCTGCTGATAGACATCGGATAGAGAGACAGTTTGAGGTAGGAGACTTAGTCTACCTACGATTACAGCCATATCGGCAGTTGTCACTTAAACAGAAGGGGGCTGAGAAGATGAAGCCCCGCTTTTATGGGCCGTACAAGGTGATACGCAGGATTGGTCAGGTTGCATATGAGTTAGAGCTACCCCAAGGCAGCAAGATTCATAACATTTTTCACGTATCATGCCTGAAAAAGGCATTGCGACAGCAGGTTACAGTCACGGATGAGCTACCACCCACAGATGATGAGGGGCATCTGGTGTTGCAACCAGAGGCTATTATCGATACCAGGGAGAGGCAGCTGCGGAGCAGGACGGTCCGGGAATCTTGGTGAGGTGGAAGAATTTGCCGAATGAGGATGCCACTTGGGAGAATGAGAAGATATTGCCGCATCCATCACTTCAGTTGCTTGAGGACAAGCAACGTTTTGCCGGGGGAGACTGTAATATTCCTAATTAGCCACAGCTAATTGGAATATTCGATTTTGTATAGTTTTGCCGACTATAGTTTATTAATAAATAAAAAGTGAGAGGAGGGGTCTAACTCACTTAAATAAAATAAAGTGTTTCCCTAGTAGCACAACGTTATAACTTATGGGGAGCAATGGGGGTCCAACACCACGCAGAGGAGGGGGCCCACGTAGCCTCTAGGAGCTTCTGCGCAGTTTGATGAGGAGCACGTGGAGGAGGGGGAGACCACGTTAGGGTTTTGGAGAAGGGCCAGCATTATAAAAGGTGGGAGAGCCATCTCATTTGGTTTTCTTGTTGTTTATGATATTTGAGCTAGACTTTTGTCTTCGTGAGCACGCTGGCTGTTTAGCTTGTCTGCAGCACTGTTTAGTGCGTTGAGTGTCTCCGGTCGGAGATCTCGCCCTTAGCCCCGGGGGAATTCGAGTGCCTACTCGGGAAAGGTTCTTCCTTCAGTCTTTAGCGGAGATTTGGTTGGTTGTTTGGCTGAGGAGCTGGGCTTCTCTTGTGACTGCGCAGTCTTTGGGAGAGAGGACGCAGTTTTAGTTGGAGGTGTTCCGTTGCGGGGATTTCTGCAGGAGTTCAATGGATACCCAGTGTGAAGGATCAGTATTTTTCAGGAGGAGGTTTCCTGAGGATATTGCGGCACTATTACAACTATTACCATTTGGCATCTACGCTGAGCCTGGCAGGGGCAGCGTAATTCCTTGAGGAGGGTTTTTGTGGTGTTTTTCGGAGGCTGACCATTTTTGATATGGTTTCTGGGTTTTGCCCGGGGTGGTGAGTACAGGTGATCTGCAGATTTTCAACTCATTCCGACAAGGGGATCAGCCCCTAGTTTCAGTTCATTCTAACAGCAGCAGTTTAGGGCAGTTTCCTAGCAGCTGGGACGCAGTTCCTTGTGGCAGCCATTTCCTATCTGTCTGAGAGAGTTCTTCACTTGCCTTGAGCAAGAATAGGTGCTACCATTCTGATTATCCATTGTATTTCATTATATTCTCAGATTAATAAAACGGCTTAGCATTCCCGGCATTTTTATGTGTATTTGCTTTATGTTCTATTTCTGGCATTTTCCATATTGTCGTATGCTTGTATTGCTGTCTATTTCCCTTCCGGGATATTACAAAATACATCAAGGAACCAATCAGCTAGCTATACAAAGTAGGATCCACCAACTCAGAATCTGAAGCGTGAATCTTCTTCCAGTTAGTGATCATAGGTGTAGACATGGGTTTGCAATCCTCCATGTGAAATCTGCTAAGAATGTCCACAATATAGTTCCCCTGTCCCAGGAAGAAATGGCCCTCCTCCTGCCACACCTTCAATCCCAAAAACTAATGCATCAAACCAATGCCTTTCATCTCGAACTCTGAAGCAAGATCTCTCTTGCAGCCCTTAATGAGTCTCTCTGCAACTGTAATGACCAATTCATCCACATACAACACCAGAATGAGAGGCTCCTCACCTACCACAATAAAGTATAGGTTCGGATCTGCATCACTCTTTGTGAAACCCAACTCCTGCAAGTATGTATCAATCCTCAAGTACCAAAGCTCTAGGAGCTTGCTTCAGGCCATTGAGAAATGCGGTTTTCACATCCATTTGGTGGATCTTCCAACCCATCTCTGCTGCTGTCGATATAATGGAGCGAATGGAAGTATATCGATCCACGGGAGCGAAGGTCTCCTCATAGTCAACTCCCTCTACCTGTGAGAACCATCTCTCCACAAACCGAGCCTTAAACTTCTCGATGCTGCCATCTGCAGCATGCTTTATCTTGTAAAGCCATTTGAAAGTAACCATTGATTTACCTTGAGGCCTTGGCAGCACCTCCCAAACATCGTTCTTCATGATAGAAGAATACTCCTCCTGCATGGCCTCTCTCCAGACCTGTTGGCTAGCTGCCTACTCATAGCTAGAAGGCTGAGAATAAACGATGCTAGTGATTAATGCCATATAGCTACAGAACCTCTCAGGTGGTTTGCTTTCACTAACCTGTCTCTTTGGCCTAGCAACAGATGTGGCCTTGCGCAAGGTGTCTTGAAGCCACTTGGGCTTCCTCTTCCCTGAGCACACTTATCCCACCGGAGAGAGAATCCTCATCATCATCAGAAGCCTACACTCCTGAAGGCCGGCCGACCGACCTCATGCCTGAACTTGTGCCTGTGGATGTTGAAGTATCGTGTGAACTGTCCACCAGTGGGCTACCTTGTGAACTGCTCTGCGGACTTCTCTGCATGCTGCCCGAAGCACCACCCATCTGACTCTAAGAGCCACTACTCACTGACGGACCTGACACTGTAATCGATGTACCTCCTGATCCCTGTCCACTAGATCCCTGTGGCTAACTCAGCGGCTCCTGAGGGTCCAGTGAATCCAGATACTCTAACTCCTGTGACCTCCTAAAAGCCCTATCCTCCTCAAACTTCACATCCCGCCTGACAACAACTTTCCTCTTTGCAGGAATATAAATCTGAAAGGATTTTGAGGTCTCATTATAACCCACAAAGATGCCCTTATCTGCAGTAGGCTCTAGCTTGGTCCTCTTCTCCTTGGGAACATAGGAGTATGTAATGCACCCAAAGATATGAAAGTGACCAACATCAGGCTTCTTCCCAGAAAAAGCCTCCTCTGGATTCACATTGCCCAAGGCACGATGTGGACTCCTGTTTTGCAAGTACACAGCAATGTTGCAGGCCTCTGCCCACAAAAACAAAGGTAACCCCTAATCATGAAGCATGGCTTTGGCAGCCCCAACGATGGGTCTGTTATTCCTCTCCACAACCCTGTTCTGCTGGGGGTTGTAAGGCACTGTGAACTCCCTCCTGATTCCTGCCTCCGCACAATAATCAACAAAATCACTAAGGGTATACTCCCCTCCATTATCCGACCCGAGGACCTTGATCTTCTGACCTGTCTGAGTCTCCACAAGAGCTTTGAACTCTTGAAACTGCTTGAAGACCTTACTCTTGGTCTTCAAGAAGTAAATCTAGTTTTTCCTGGAGTGATCATCAATGAATAAAACATAATACTCATAGCCACTCAAGGATACATGAGACATCCAACCATTCACATCGATATGAATCAAGTCAAGAATCCCTGCTCTGCTGTCACTGCTGGGAAAAGATGATTTGGCAAACTTCCCCATAGCACATCCTCTACATGTATCAAGGTGATTATAACTAAAATCTGGCACACCTGTGGTGATCTCCCACAATGTCCTCAAGGCCCCATGATACATGTGGTCCATCCTGCAGTGCCAAATCTCGCACAACTCTGAACTGCTAGATCTGCTGTCAGTACTGCTACTCAATGCCATTAGGGGCTAGAATGAGAACTTGTACACCTTGGCATGGTGCACACCAATCACTCTAGTTGAATCAGCTGGAGTGCCCCTAGGATATATAAGCATCTGCCCTCTCCTGAACAACACCTCATACCCTCTGTCCTCCAATGCTAAAACGGATATAAGGTTCTTCTTCATTCCCGGCACATATAGAACATCAAACACTTTCAAGGGAGGTTTGGGTTCCCTATCAAATGTCAATGTCACCCAATGTTTTGAAAATTGCGATCGGGATTAAATCGGCGAGGGGAAAAAATCAGAAAAAATCGGCATATACAAAAATATTCATTTTTTTCAATTTTTTTAGTATCTAAAGCACCCACAACATAAAATAAATGCATTGACACATAAATATGAAAAAAAACTAATATATAAGATGTGTAATATCATGCCTAGTGCTACATCACACATAATAGTGAATCATGTCCTAAATACTAAGTCCTGAGTCTCAACTCAACCTCAAAATATCAACAAAAAATATAATAATGTATCTCATATCATTAGTCATAATGTTATATACAAAGGAATGCACCAAATAACCTATACTACTGATTTCCTCTGCCCCTCTTGCGAGAAAATGTAACAGCTTTCCCTCTAGACGAAGAAGCTGGCGGGGCTGGCAATGGACTCTGTTGTGCTCCAGATCTTGAAGCACCAGGAGCTAAAGGAGGCAGACCACGTCCTCTACCGGTAGCAGGGGTAGGAGGTGTCACCTCCTCCTCCTGCTGTTGCTCCTCCTCCTCCTCCTCTTCATGAAACTCATCATTGATTCATTGCTACTAGAAATGGGATCATCAACAAGAGATACATAAACATCATCTAGCTCAAAGTCTTCAGACTTGGATTGCTCAACCTTATAACATGATAGAAATTGAAAAATTTTAACATGCCTAACCAATGATTTTGGTTTGAGTGAAGGGTTCATCTCCTCAACCTTAAAATGCGGTACAAAAAAATTAACATGCCTAACCAGTTGTTTTCCTTTGAGTGAAGGGTACATTCTTGTTAAGGCCACGGTAGGGGACTTCAACAATCAATACCACCAACATCAACAAAGTTCAATAATCAATGCCACCAACATCAAGGTTCTTAAAGGACTTCATGCCCTTGATCAAATTCCAATCTCATACCCTTACACATAATAGAATAAAATGGAAACAATGCAGATCCCCAAACCATGAAACCCTGAAAACCATTAAGTCTGCTGAATTTTGAGTGAAATCTAAAATTCTAGATTCTCCATATGAAATCCAATGAGGTCGAAACCACTTTTAAACATCCTGAGTCATTTCATGGTAATGTTAAAAATTTAAGTAAAAGGATGAAAAAGAAAAATATCACTTTTAAGAAAAATAAAGAAAATATCACTTTTACTTTAAGAATTTAACATTACCATTAACTGCCAACAGGGTGTGTCAGGAAAATGAGAGGGCTGCAAAAATGACCCAAAAAAAAATGATTTTTGAACTTATAGGGTTGCTGTTTGATGGGCCCACGATTTTTACCGAAAAAATCACGATTTTTTCCAAAAAATCGCAATTTTTTGGCGATTTTTTCAAATCCAAAAAATCGCCGATTAAATCAGCCTTCCGAAAAAATCGCGATTTTCGCTTCTTTGATGTCACCACACCGACTGCTCTAACAATGTTGTCATCTCCGAGTACTACCTCTATATCAGTGCCACTCTCTGAAAGCTCTGAGAAGTACTCTCAGACTCCTGTTATATGACGAGAAGCCCCACTGTCAACATACCAAATACCTGAAGATGCTCTGCTACTGGAGGGAAGTGAAAACTCCCTCTGAACCTGTGGCATGTGATCCTGCGCTAGTGGACTCACAAGCTATGAACCCAAACTCCTGGTCAAAGCTCTCTGCAAAGTCCTCTATCTCTGCAGATGTTGCCATGGTCTTGTACTTTCCCTTCTTCTTCTTCTCCGGACACACAACTGGGTAGTATCCCAACTTCTGACAATTCCAACATTTGACTTTGGAATAGACCTTCTCCTTGTTTACCTGCTTACCTTTACCTTTTCCTTTGTCCCCACCACCACTTGTGGAAGCTTGCTTCTTTCCTTTTCTCTTCTTCCCTCTTGCTAACAATGCTACATTGTCATCCTCCTCCACCTGTTTGGCTGCCCCAAGATGGTTCTTTCTAATCTCATTCTGAATGCAATCATCCCACCTCTCCCAGCTGTGAAGGTTCTCCCGTGCAACAATCCCATCCACAAAACTCTCCCAAGTCTTGGGAAGACCATTCAATGTAATCTGCACCAACTCAGTGGGTGGAATGATCTCTCCAACAGATGCCAACTCATCTCTCACAGAAGTGATCTTTGTGAGGTATGTTGTAGCACTATCAGTCTTAGCCATTTTAATGGCCTTCATCTTCTCCCTTAGGACCATTTTTCTGCTTTCATTGGTGCTCTAGTAAATATTGGTCAAAGTTGTCCACATCTCATGTGCATATGGATTTTCTCTCACATAAATAATGACATGGTCTTTAACAACATCCAGAATTAGTCATTTCCCCTTAGAATTCTTCTTGTTAAACTCTGCCAACTGAACAGGGTCAGCAGGTACTGCTACTGGGTGTTGTGTGGTATGTACCATTATGCCCCAGACTTCTGCCTCCTCAAAGATGCTCTAAATTCTCTCCCTCCATGCACTATAGTTGCTCTGCCCATCCAACCATCTTCAACCCTCAAGCCCAAAGACATGCTTGCTGTCCTAACAAACTGAAAAGTTCAAAATGTGTGGTAAAGGGTCAGTTTTCTGTGTAAAAATCAGCTTGTTGTGGTTTTCACTTTGCTGTCCCAAACTGCACTTTTTAGCCACCTAAGTTCTCATACCACACAGAAATTTTGACCCCACTTCGGTTTTCAGTTTCACCTTATCACTCCCATATAGTTAAATTCCCATTCTCATAATCATACATTCAAAATTCTGGAAATGAAAAATATTTCTGAAAACACAAATTTAGGAATTTCACAGTTGCTGGAAAAGCAAAACTAAAAACACAGGAAATTATAACAACCGCACACAGAAAAATAACACTGTGATTTTTTATCAATGTGACCCTAGAAAAACCCCCTACAACTCTTGGGGAAAACTAGTTTGAGAGCTCTTCTTTAGTTATGAAAAATGCTTTTACAGAGAACTGAAAAACACAGTAAAAATTACAGCAAACACAACAACCCACTTATCTCGATTATCGTGCCAACTTTCCACCTTGAAATTTGTGCCAATAGCAAACAAAAATTTACAGCAATAAATGACAACATTAAATGTTGTACTTCTACCTCGGAATGCGTGCCCAAAACAAGTTGTACGGAACTGTATAGACACATACAATAGTCCACCTTCTCGATTTTCATGCCCTGAAAACAGCCTCAAAAACCATGCCTTTGACTATTGTTTATCCTCCTCGATTTCAACGCTGAACCTTGCCTCAAAATGCGTGCAAACATTGTTGTACAAATTTTGCCTTGGTATGCATGCCAAGAAAATATTGTTGTTCAAAAATGTTGGCTTGGGAAGTGTGCCAAGCTGTTGTACAAATTTGATGAGTGTCCCTGATGCTCTCTCTCTGCTCAGAAAATTTTCCCCTTGCTCTCCTCCTCTCACAAGCTCATGAAAGACTAAATGACATTTTCTCTTCTTTTCTACTTTTACCCTAACCCTAAGTGACTTTTGGAGAATCCCTAAATCCAATGGTTGATATAGCTTTAGATCAATCGCTGAGAATAAGTGTGCATCTAATTCTCAGTTTCTATTTTTTAATTCACCCCACTTAAATAAAGACCCACTTAGCCTTTTATTTCCATAGTCACTTTTTCACTCTCTAACTTTTCATTGACTTTAATAAAGTCACTTTAAAATTAGATTGTAACTTTACCACTTATAAAGTCACTTTAAAATTAGATTTTACTTTATCACTTATAAAGTCACTTTAGGAGAAAAGTACAAAATACATTTGGACACTTTTCCCTAGGCCAAAGATCAAAGCCTTAGGGAACCACTTGTCCTCAAGTACCCAAATTTTAACAAGCAGCAATTTCGGAGTACATCTAGGGTGCCATCAACTCGGCAAACCCAACAGAGAAAACCTCAGCAATCGGAGAAAATGTGAGATATACCTCACTCTTGCATGTCCCGGTTGATCCTGATGAGCAACTGGTGAAACCCTAGCTGGCTTTGCGCAACAACTGCTTAAGCCTGCATAACCTGGCTGAAGAACTGCGTCACCCTAGCTCTACGTGAATCAGCCTCTCCCGGATCTCGGTTTCAGCCCTCCTGGCTTAGAAACCCTTCCTCCGATGAATTTCGGACTTTTCTCTTGGAGATCTCGCGATGCACCTGCGTAACTCCTGAGGGACTACGTAACTCCCTCTGATGGTTGCGCTGCCTCCACTACATCTCTGTTGCCCTTACTCTGCACTGTACTCTTGGCCCTCCTGACCAATCACTGCATCTGCCACTCGCTGCAACTCTGAGTCACTAAGATCTAATCTTCATTCGAGCACTGCTTCGTCAAAAGAATTCAATCTCTTAGACTATGTGTGTGTCTCCAACTGACCCCAAGCCTTTCCTTTATACTTTTCTCGTTGACACATCAATGGCCGTGATTTAATCTCTTATCGAAGGGTTATATTAAAAGACTGCTCGATCTGCGTCACTTAGAACATTTCATCACATGTGTTGTAATATCCCAAATGGGACTGCTCAGCAATATATGCCAAAATAACGCATTTTTCATAAATGTAAGCAATGAAATTTAAATGCAGCTCATGGATCCCTTAGATCTGATATTATAATGACTAGATCTGGAAGGAAATCAGAAACAAATCACTATTGCATAGTTAAACAGGTCTCCCATGCCATAAATAGCTCAAAATCATGCAAAAATAGGGACTGCAACCATGTATGAAAGTTGGAATACCATGACAACGTTATTTTATTACCACTGCAACAATAGTAGGTTGTACAACAGATCTAGAGCAAGTATGTGGGCAAAAGGTTAGATCTATAGCTAATCCATGCACTATACAAGATCTTTTATCAATCCCCTTTGGGGTTTTCAGCGAAACACCATGTACAAAGTGTAGATCTGAGATCTAAGACTGCAGATCTATGGAAATATTCAGATCTGGAAAGTGGATCTGATCTGATATAAACAATAAAATGATCTCCTCCAACAGATCTCCAAAGTGAAGGGCAAATCCCCAAAACTCAGAAAATCAGCTCTCCAAATGGTGCACTAAATCACCCTGTAGCAGCTCCTTCAGAAATAACGCAGATCTGGACCAGGGTTGCGGGAAGCATCCCCCCCCCTCATTCCCGTTTCCGAAACGCGCTCCGTGCGGGAGCGTTTTGGGAGCATTCGGAAACGCGCTCCCGAAAACGCTTCCTCAGGGGAGCGCGTTTCCGAACTTGTTAAAACGCTCCCTACCTTTTCGGGAGCGTTTCCGGAAACGCTAGGGAGCGAACACTCCCTGAGCGCTTCCGAGCGTTTTTTAAACGCTGGAAGCGCTCAGGGAGCGTTCGCTTCCGAACGCTCCCCGGATCAAAAAACGCTTCCTGCTGGGCGGAAATTTGTTTCAATGAAAAAAACGATTTGTTTAGGGCCAAAAATGGGTTTTAGGGCTGATGTGGAGGTAAGGGAAGCGTTGACATTTCATGGTAATGTTAAATTATTAAAGTAAGTCATCCTTTTACTTAAATTTTTAACATTACCATGAAATGACTCAGGATGTTTAAGAGTGGTTTTGACCTCATTGGATTTCATATGGAGAAACTAGAATTTTAGGTTTCACTCAAAATTCAACAGACTTAATGGTTTTCAGGGTTTCATGGTTTGGGAATTTGCAATGTTTCCATTTGATTCTATCATGTGTAAGGGTATGATATTGGCATTTGATGAAGAGCATGAAGTCCTTTAATAACCTTGATTTACCCTTCAATCAAAGGAAAACAACTGGTTGGGCATGCTAATCTTTTTCTACCGCATTTTAAGGTTGAGGAGATGAACCCTTCACTCAAACCAAAATCATTGGTTAGGCATGTTAAACTTTTTCAATTTATATCATGTTATAAGGTTGAGTAATCCAAGTCTAAAGACTTTGAGCTAGATGATGTTTATGTATCTCTTGTTGATGATCCCATTTCTAGTAGCGATGAATCAATGATGAGTTTCATGAGAGACCATGTTGCTCAGTGATTTGTAGTTTTGATGTCTATTTTTGCTACTACTACTACTACTAAAATTGTAGAGGAGTTTTAGGAGTCCTCAAAATTTGAGCCATATTATTTATGTAGCTCATGTTGATGATCCCTTGTCTAGTAGTGGTGATGATTTTGATCATGATGAGGAGTGATCATGTTGTTGATCACTAATATGTAGTCTTGTATTAAGCCAATGGCCTCATAGCTTGTAGCATTGTTTTTGGACTTTATGGGCCATTTGGAGCCTCATTGCTTATGTATTTTTCAATGATATGTATTGCACTCGGTGCCATTTTGATATATTCAGCTTTGCATGGTATATAAATGAGCAAACTTTGTATATTTTGTCTCTATTGGCTTGGAATCATGGTTGCAAATCTTAAAAATAGTTTTTTTTATTAAAAAATAATTATTTAATGTATTTTTTTTAAAACCGGTTCATTGAGATCTGACCGCTCCCGATTAGACCGGTTCCGGTTAGAAACCCAGTTCATTAGGTCCACCGGTCCGGTCACCAGTTCCGGTTTTAATAACTATGCTCACACAAATCTAGAAGTAAAAGAGGGGTACATGAAGGCATTGGACAAGTTGGTACCTGACAGGGAGGAGTGTGCTAGATTGCGCCTTGAATTAGGAAAATACTTCAGTTGCACTGCTAACTTTGGTTCTTTCCATGCAATGGAAGACGGGGACAGATTTGATGCTATCACATGGTGGGAAGCATATGGCTGCATGGGACTTTTGCCAAAGTTGGCTAAAAAAGTTCTCTCACAGGTTGTGAACACTTCTTCTGCAGAGAGGTGATGGAGCACCTACAGCTTCATACACAAAGTGAGTAGAAACAGGCTGAATGAAAACCGAGCTGAAAGCTTGGTTTATCTGAATTACAACTTGAGGTTGTTGAGCCATTACTGTGATCGGGCAAATGAGGATCAATCATGCAGAGTCTGGAACAACAACCCAGAGGATGATAATTTGGAGGATGACACAGTACATATGGAAGAATTGGAAGCATAACTTTTTAGGGATGATGATGAAGCATCAGCAACACCGCCACACACAGGGCCAGTCCCACCATCTACTGGTAGCAATGCGGGTGCCAGTGCCAGTTCTCGATATCACACTATTGTTCCTTTGCAGATCCAGCCTCCATCTTCTAGTCATGGTCGTGGTACTCCTGAGAGTACTAGAAGACCACCATTTTCTCGTGGCTCGCACAAATTAGACATTTCTCGTGGGCATGGCAAGGGGCCAACCAGTAGATAAAATAGATTTGTTGTTTACTAGTCTTTTCTAATTGTTGTTGACAATTGAACAGTTGAAACTTGACTCTTTCATATATTTAATGACAATTTAAGTTTGAAGTTTGAATTTGAAAGGTGAAACTTTGAAGTTGGCATTTATAAGTTTACAAGTCATTATGAATTATGAATATGACGCTTCATGAAAGTTATATGGTGATCAATGAATCAATGATGATAAATGTTAAATATTGAATTTTGAAATCAATGAATCAATGATGATAAATGATATATATCAATGATGATAAATGTTATATATTGAAATTTGAAATCAATGAATCAATGACGATAAATGTTATATATCAATGATGATAAATGTTATATATTGAATTTTGAAAGCTTGAAACCTTCAGATTGATGATTTGCGAGACTCAAGAGTCAATATGTTGTATGCTTCCAACTTGTGGGCGTGGTTGATGAAGATTATAACTTCTAGATGATTGATGTTATATGATTCAATCTATGTTTTTATGTTTTTTTATGTCTAATTCATCATTCTACATGTTTTTGTTGACATATATGCATCAAAATATACAAAATAAAATATATATATATATATAAACGCTCCGGACCGGAAGCTTCTAAAAACGACGCTCCCTGCTCCCGCTCCTGCTCCCAAGTAACCTTGATCTGGACTTCTTTTGCGCTGTAGGGGACAAAATAATGTTGGCCTGCAGGCAAGATATGAAAATATGGCTCAAAACCTTCAATACTGTCCTCCCAATGGATTAGAAGACTCCTCCATTGAAAAGAAGCACTGAGATGGCCTAGATTTGAAGATCTAGCCTCCACTTGCTGCAGCTTACTGAAACATGCAAATACTCAATAGGATCTACGCTGTCAAAGGAAGATGAAGCTTGGCCTCAAGCCAGATAGTGGACAATATGGTGCAAGACTCCACCAAGAGCTCCTCAAGGAAAGAGAAGGAATTCCTAAACAGGAAGACCTTGTGCTAAACAACACTCTATCTCATCTAAACAACCAGAGAAAGAAAATATGTCTAAACAGACCATATAATCATAAAAATCATAATCATAAGCTAACCCCATATGGCTTCCATCCTCCTCCTTATAAACAATGTGAGCCTTCTCACCTTGGGTCCCACTCATTAGGGTTTCCATCTTCATGCAATGAATCTCCCTCCAAAATTACGTTGTCTCCATTAGTCTTACTCATCTTTTTACAGTGCTGTTTGATTTAGTCAATCTTGACTGGATCTCCATGCAAAGTCTTCTTCCACACTCAATGTGGCTTTATTCTATCTATCTAAACAAATCTATATTCCCACTGAGTTATCTTCATTAATGTTCCACATCCTCCATCTTAGCTTAGTTGACTTGGTAAAACTTGACTTTTTCTACATGCATTAAGCCTTGTTCACACATGAAGGTGTTTTTATCCAGCTCTGAATATAATCCTTTCCCCATTAAGAGGGTTTTTATTTCTGCTAGAAATATTTACGGGTCTCCCTACCCATTTATTCATCTAACTATGTGTTTGGAGCAAAATTAATATTCCTATTAGTTGCAAGCTAATGTAGCAATATTACAGTCCTCCCCTCCCAAATGTTGCTTGTTCTCAAGCAACTGCAAGGATAGAACTGAAGAGCCTCCCCTCTTCCCCTTGTAGCATCCTCAAGTGATAAGTTCCTCCAAAGAAGACGATGCTTTCTCAACAATATTTCCTCAAGTTGTTCCTCCCATATGTAAAAGTAGGCCTTTGGTGAAAATTCCAAATGGCTCTCAACATGAGAAAGTGGGACATACATGGAAACAACAATGTGTGGTCTAGAGGCCTTCTTGAGGCATGGAATCAAAAATATATTGGGAATCATCATTCCCATGTGAAGCCTCCATCCCCAAGCTATCATCCACAAAAAGTGAGTCACCCTCCAACATGGTAACTCATGAAACATTTCCTCCACCTTAGGCTCCTGCAAAGAAGGTGGGCTGCATGGCTGATAATGTGGGACTAAAATGTCCATCCCACGCTGCTTCTCTCTCCACTTATGATATGTATGGGGCTGCTGCTGATCTTGGGCTGAAATATCACGGCCTTAAAGAATGATCCAAGTCACCCCATCAATCAAAACAACCATGAAGTGCCTCTCCCAAGAACTCAAGTTCTCCAAATGGCTCCTCCCATATGAAGACAAGACGTGTAGTGTAGCAATCATAGTTTGCCCATTGTTTCTCCTGAAACACGCAACATATGAAGTATGGAGAATCATACTTCCAATGGGCACCTCCAACTCTTGTGCCACTCTCCCAACAAGACTTCCCATAAACATAAGAACATCATCAATATATGGAAGCATAAACAAATGAAAGCAAGTTGCCATATGACAACCAGAAGGTGGATCATAGTTCCATTCATGGAACCAGCCCAGTGCATCCCTTGCCTGCCTCAAAACAAAGTGTAACAAGTGTCTTTTCAGCCACTTGTTTGCTGCCACAACCATCCTACAAGACGGAATCATGAAAGTACCACTTGGTGCCAATGGTGCACACCAAAAATCATGTGGCATCCTCCACAAACCACAAATAGAATGGCCAACATCAATGCTGCAAATGGCCTCAAGTACATCAAAATACAAAATACAAGAATAAAAGACCCTCCTTGGTACAATATGCAGCTCATAAAAAATAAAGGAGTACAAATCGTGAATCATAAATATACATCCTCTATCATGTACTTTGGTCATTGAGCTGAAATGGCTCCATTGAAAGTTCTCCCTCACTTCAAATGAGTAAGGAAGTGCTTGTGACAACCTCTCCATCATCATCTGGGCTATGCATCTCTCCATATGCTGATATACATCCTATTGGATGCCCTCCCAAGTGAACTCCTCCATCAAGGAATGATATGCATCAAGGTGCATGGAAAGAAAGCCCACAAGTGCTGCATGTAGATCTCTCTTCTTATGTTTGAAAATCCAAGTCAAGAAGATCATATCAAGGTAATAGATGTCTCCATCCACCACTCCATCACTCTCATCTCCTACATGTCTCCCTAGTGCATCATATGTGAAGTGATCCTAGGAGCACTCCATCAAACAACCCAAGCTCCCAAGTGACAGCGTTGTTGGCCTTTGTAATAAGGCTCCTGTCATCTCATAGCTCCATCCTTGACATCCCACATGTCAAAGTCATCATCAAACATAATGATGCTATATGTGAGAGATCCCTCCCAAAGTGGAAGCACCTCCTCATCTTCCAAGGTTAAAGAGTAGCCCCTTTGCACCATGATAGTGCCATCTCCTACTCCTGCAACATCATGCAAAGTATGGGATAAGATCAACCCATACTCTCTCAGTAACAACCAAAGAAACAACAACTCCAGTTGCCTCCCCACACCATCATCATATAAATCATGGAGCAATATCATAATAGTTGGTATGAAAGATATCACACCACCCCAATACATCAAAACTCCTTGCTGCCATATGATGTAAGTGTCATGCCAAGATCCATCCATCCACATACCCTTTGAAATAGCATGTGTCATGGGATGACCAAACTCTTTCAAGAGTAACCAACGCAGTTTTTCATCCTGCTGTCCAGTGCCATAAATCTGCAAGTGGTTTCTCAACGTCTTGCTCATCAACATCACCCATCCAACCCATGGTGAGTGTCTATCATCATGTCTATAAGTGGCTGTTAGTATGAATCTTTCGTCGTAAAAGATCACTTTAGCTACGCATAACAAATAGCCCTAACATCGATTATGGCTGCCAAATATCTTTAAATCTACAATTAGGTGATCCAAATAATGCTGCACAAATCCAGATCTAAGCATAAAAGACATTAAGCAGATAAAGTAAAATGTGGCTCCATGCATCCAATAAACAAGACAAGAACAATGTATTTGAAAGAATTTTTATATTATATTACAAAGGGGGCACCTGAGAGGAAAACAAGAAAGGTGTTTTCTGGTTCTCCTCAATGGGATGGGTTCTTGAAAGTCCTCAGCATTTCAGATCTAAAATTCCTCTCTCTTGTTGTTGTAGAAATCCCAGACAAACATAGAACTCAATGGGAGCTCACAAAACAAAAATGGAGAATGTGACCTAGTATAGATCCAGAGTGATCTAATGCAATGGAGGTGACTAATGAATGGGGAAAACCCTTCTATTTATAACAAAATATTAGGACGGTCTAGAACTCGGTGCATGAATAAAATATTATTAATCGAATTCTAGAACCACCCTTTAGTAATATTTTATTATATTTGTTGGAGGGAAAAGGATTTTTGACTTGGGTCAATTCCTTTATTTATAAATAATAAATAAATAATTTATCATTTTAGGGAAATGATGGGAATATAGTTAAATAAATAATGGTTTATTTAATTATTTATGGATGATTTAGTCAAATTTAACTAAGAATATTATTTAAATAATGATTTAAATAACTTATTCTTAGGAAATAATTAAATAAATAAGGATTTATTTAATTACTTTTCTTGTTTTGGGTTAAATATGACCAAGAAATATAAACAAATAAGTTATTTCACATGGTGAAAGCAATTTTACTTAAGGTAAAATTGGTCTTACATGGGTACTTGGATTCATCTAATAATAATAGGTTAGATGACCAAAAAAATGGTGTAACAGATTGCCCCCCAACGTACGAGTGTTAGGAGCAAATCGTATGACCGAAGTACGTTGTAAGAACTCAATCACTAGACATTAAGAGGGAAGTGAGAGAGAGAAATATAAGGTAGTCTAAGGTGCTAAAGGACTAGACCCTGAGGAGACGAGACTTACAGGTGCAACAAGTCTCTAGTTTATGAAGTGGTACCTGTGCTAAAGGCGGCGGGGGAGGCATACCTATGCCCGCCGAGACAAAGTACAAAGAATAGGATGTCCAATAAACAAGGAACCGAATCATGAAGAATATGCTGGCTTAAATAGGAGCCAGAAAAATAGAATGATGGATCCCACATACATGCTATGCCTGGAATAACCGTCAGGACTTATACAATAAGATTTTAGTACATGAAATACAAATACGCCCAAATTCCCCCCTACACACGGGGAAGGGCTCGCAAAATCTGACTGATACATGCAAATCGAAGAGGCGCTGCAAGCGGTTGAGGCTAAGATCATCAAATGAGAGGAGCTGCATCAAGGGCTGAAATGAAGAAGTCATCCGGGCATGTGGGGGGCTACCTGCAGGGCCACCCCCTCATGAGGGTTGAGACATCTCACACACATCCGGGAATCACCAATAGCTGTTGCTGCATCACTGGACTATCAAGTGTAGAGATCATGATCATGCTGAAAAGAGCTCGAACCAAGGTACACTGCCCCCTAGACCCGGCTTCTGGAGTAAATGAGCTGATGTCGACAGAAGTAGGTCCGCCATAGGTGAGGTAAGAAGGTAATCTCAACTAAGGCACGGGAGAAAAGAGTAGAGCGACTAACAGATGGACACTGATGATGATAATGAAATGAGGGATACTGAGTAGAGGATGGACGACTTCTCTTGTTAGAGCATAACGGACATGAATGGTTTGGCAGCAACTGACACAATATCGGGGAGGATAGGTGACAATGGTACGGATGGCCATAATGTGCAACACGAGAGAGGGACCAAGCGAGGAAGGATGGAGGACTATAGTGGGAGATAAAGGGGCTCGATATAGACTCCATGACGGATGATGACTCAACTCAGATGCTCTAAAAAAGGGCGACTCGATGGTGCTGCCACACAGAAAAGGTCCAATGGGGGACCATGAACACATGAGTACAATATGGTATCTCATGACGAAAATCTACACGAACAAAGGCAAGTAAAGAGGTAAAGTGGTGCCCCAAGTACAAGCGTTGTAAGTGAAGAATTCCGATAGGAAGGAGAGATGAAAGGACCCTTCGTGGACAAAATGTGTCCTAGTGAAGTATCCAAACATGAAAAACTAACAGATACCCTTTTGAGTGCTCGGCGAGAGCTTTCCAACGGTGCAGACGATGTGTCAAACGGGGTTACGGTTTGGTCGCAGCGGGCGAAAGAAAAAACAAGGGTTTTTCTTCTAATAAGGCATTTTCCCTCCAAAATCATTCATTTGCTTGTGTAGCTGTGGTGAATGTGGAGAGGAGAGAAGGCCCTAAACCTTGCAGCGATCGTAGTGGACAAACTGACCATTGGAATCGTGATCCGTCAGTTGCAGGTAAGAGGCCTAATCCTACTCTTTGTTTTTGATGGATTCAAAGTTCAGATTAGGGGTTTAAATCTCAGTAACTGCTCCTACTTCATCATTACGGTTGAGTCGCACTTTTTGGGGCAAAAACTGTGACATGGGACGCAGGTTTGGGCCTGAAAAGTGCGACCTGGCCCAGTATTTGGCCAAAAAGTGCGACCTATTAGATGGGGGTGATTTCAATGCTGTTATGGGCTGAGATTCAGTTTTGGTGTAAGGAAATGCAGTTTTGTTTATCTGTAGACTGACAAAGATGATGGTTTTGTGCAGATATGGCAAATATACGGATCAAGTGGAGAGAGAGAGACCTAGGTACATTACGGACGAAAATCCAAGCGGGTCAGGGTGTCCGTCGTGCATTGGCTAGGTTTGGGGTTCTGAAATTTGTGGAGAACCCTTTAATGAGGGTTGGTGAGCCCTTGTTTGCCTGGATTATCAGTTATTGGGATCCAGACCATGAGGTGTTTATAGTTCAGGGGCACAGGATTGAGTTGACAGTTCAGGATCTGTATTTCCTGACTGGTCTCCTGCCATTAGGGATGGTGGGAAATACACAGCCAGTGTTACCGCGAGGGCGTAACATCATGGAGTTTGTTGAGAGACATTGTCGACCAGGTGTCCGAGTCAAAGGAACTCGGATATCGATTGGGGATCTAGAGCGGTTGGAGACCGGGTAGTGGCAGCAGTAGTGTTGCGGATCTTGGGCAGCCAGGCGTTCCATCACATCACTGGAGGGCAGATGATGATTGTAGAGAGTGTGTTGGGTGGGACCTACTATGGGTGGGCCCAGATGATGTTGGTGTCGGTGAAACGACAGTTGTCGCTATGTAAGCGGCAAGTGAATCATGATTGTGCCTATGGGATGGTATTGTGCTCTTTCTTCTTTGAGAAGATCCTGACTCTACGACCTCGTATACAAGTACCTGATGGGGGTCCGAGAGAGCCCCGGATGCATTGGTGGGGATGACTACTGTGTAGAGGAGGAGGAGGGGTGGTCGGACGGGTGTTCCGACCAGAGTTCTTCGCCCATTGGGATCAGATGCCATTGTACATAAAAGACTATCCCTATAGTGGGATGGGTTATTGGGGAGATCCAGACTTGCCGCTTCTGCCTGGTCGAGTATGGGGGCCCGATGGTAAGTGACAAGCAACTAATCTGTTATGTGCATTTTAGAGTTTGTGACTAGTATTCATGGTACTAATCCTTGTACTTTTTGGAATGCAGATATAGCTCCGGTAAAACCGACTGGATATATGGGACGACCTGCAGCATCAGGAGCTACAGGTGCGAGTGGATCAAGGACAGCACAGAACGAGGATATGGCTGCTCTGTTGGAGGACATCCGTCGTAGATGTGAGGGGCTGTTGACCGGTGTGTCGGAGCGTGGTTGGCAGGATTTAGACGACCAGTACATAGAGTTATGTATTGGGCTACCCTCGGAATGGCGAGGTATCATGCGATGCATGGCGATGGCCGGTCAGACTGTGCGTGATCTACGAGCTGCGGGAGCAGAGCCATTGGCTCGGGATCCTCCAGAAAGTGATTAGATGTAGGGCAGGTGGTGCCCCCCAGCGTCTATGTAGGGGCAAGTCATGCCCCCCATTTTTGTAGTTTTGTTTTTTGTAACATGCTATGGGCATGTGATATGTTTCAGAGTAGATGGACTCTAAAAACACGTTATATGATATATATGATTTATATGCATTTTGTTGATGGTGTTAAATGTTATTGTCTTGTGTGTGATAAATGCCAGTCTAGAACATGATTTGCGATTTGATTTACGTAGTGATTTTGACTTCTAGGTATATGGTTGAAAGTAATGAATCTAAATTGACGTATCAAAAGTTTCACTCGTAAATATTGTCTAAACAGGATAGGGTTATGCACACGATAGACACCATTAAGTTGTAAGACAAGAGGCAAGGAATCGACACGAACGTGCAGATGGAGGATGTGATGAGAGAGGGCATCAGCTAATAGACCACGTATGGTGTCATATTCGACCTGATTATTGGTGGCATTACCAATGCAGACCCCATTTGCAAGAACAAGGGTATGCAAGGGGGTAAAGATGGCCCATGCGGCCGAGATGAGATTCCGGGAATAACGACTTGCCCCATCGGCATAGCCAATATAATGTGTGGACGAGAGGGCTGGTGGAATAGTATCACAAGACAAGAAATGGGAGGAAGGAGAATAATGATGGCAGTGTGAGTATAGGGTAGACATCCAATGACAACTATGAAAGGGAGTGGTCGGGGTAGGAAGTCTAGGACTCATATATCGACTAGAGGGAGATGAATGAGAACTATGGGAGGAAGAGCGGGAACTCATGCTGCGAAGGACATCATAAATACAGATGGTATCGTCGTGATTATGGGAAGAAAGGGAAAGGTCGAGGAAACCACATGACGTTGCAAAGCTACCTAAATCATCAGTATGGGAAGAAAGGCGCACATATGGGTCATCAGGGGGAATGACAGAAGAACAAGTAAAAAGATGGTCAAAGCATGAAGAGCCCAAGAATGTTGCTGAAGGGGAATCAAGCAAAACAGATGGAGTGGATTCAGAGGGAATGTACTCCGAGGGTTGTGCGGATGATGATAGGTATAGGAGGGGGGCAGCAGGTTCCGACATCTCAACATCAGGGGGAGGAATGTCAATGGTAGCAGGGGGATCCTCGAGTAAACCTGACGCATACTGAGCAAGGATGGGACAGGCGGATTGATTTTTTTCAACTTCGTACTCACGAATGACCTCTAAAGAGGCTCGGTAATGCGTGAGGTGAGGGCAATGGTGAGAATAATGGCCATGGATACCACATAGAGCACAGGGTTTGTTGGTGCGAAGATTCTTTGGGTTCTTAGCTGCGGATGAGGAAGAAACAGAGGTTTCAGGGGCCGTAGATTCAAGGAACGCGATTTTAACCATGGGTTGGATACGAGGCAACTCAGGACAAGTATGGGTGGCATGACCAATACCATCACACAAGGCACAAGGCTTGGTGGGTGGAGGGGGGGAAGGGTCGGGTGCGGTGGTCTTGTCTTTGGATGCCCCTTTGCGAGTTTTTCTTTTCTTGCCCATAGCTGTCACGTCATGAGGATGGTCTTGCGGAGGGGCTAGGGGCACAGCAGTGGTGGAAGGAGCGAAGGGAATCGGTTGCACGGGTGTCACAGCAATGTATGGTTTGGGGTGACCTGGTGGGGTCTCGGCTGGAGGAGTAAGATACCAGACTGGTTTTCCCAAGGTTAAATTAGGGAGGGAAAGGGTGGCCATGACGGGAACCGAATAGACTCCGGGGGGGGGACCAAGAAAAGGTATCTGACCGGCGGGGTAATGGCCAGGAGGGACGGCTCCCATATGGTGGAGACCTGAGGGAATCGACTCAGGAGGGTAGGGGGGTTCCTGAGTGTGAGGGGGATGGGAAGGTCCAGGCGGGAGAGGTTCAGTCGGCTGAGGAGAAGGGCTAGGAGCAGGGTGCGGCGGACGGGGTTGAGGTTGCTGACTAGCCGAAGCAGGCTGTGGAAGGGCAGCCTGAGACGATTGCATCATGCAAACATTCGCTAAGCTGGGATCAAAGACAGGAGGAGGGGGAGGACCCAGGAAAGTGCCAAGCAAGGAGGAGTCTTTGTAGACACCGGGGGAAACACTGGTCAAAGAATCAACAATTTTCTTATTGGAGACAGTAGAGATGATGGACTCAGGGGAGGTCTGAGACTTTGGTTCATGATACGTCAACTGGTCAATGGTGACAATTTTGCCATTATGAGGGAAAAACATCTTGCGGTGGACAGCGGATGGGATGGTAGACATGGCATAGGTGTAACTACGCCCCAAAAGAATGTTGTAGTCAAGAGGGGCGTCGATAACTTCAATGTCGACACAAACAGTCTTGTTTGCAAGGGTGATAGGACAATTACGAAAGAGGCCAATGGGCTGGGAGGCATGGCCATCCCACGCATGGAGGGTGATTGTGGAAGGGGCCAGCTCAGGAGATCCGAGTTGTTTCCAAACCGAAGCGGACATCACACAGGTAGATGCCCCCTCATCAATAATACACCGAGCGACATTGGCATTTCAGATTTTGACTGGGATTTGGAAAGCAACAGAAGCAGGAAGGGGGGCATGGTCTGACTAACGGGCGTCGAAAACAATTAATTGGTCATCAACAGGATCTACAACAACCACGGCAGATAGTAGAGCCTTCTTTTGAGAAGGACACGACTGGAGGAATTCCAATGTTGAAATGGCAGCAGGAGATTGTGCCAGATCATCTACTATGTTGTATGAATGGGCAGCCCGACCAGAGGCAGCATTTCGGCGTAATGGGCCCTTAGGAATTTTGGTATGAACCTCAGCTTTGGGCGGAGGTATTTGCAAGGGACCATTGGGTGTCGACAGAGGCTCTGTAGGACCTGAAGATGGGGACTCGGAAGCAGACGGAACGGGAGGCGTGGAGTATTGACGAGACCGAGTTTGAAGGTTAAGGTCGACGGTGAGAGGTTGGTCGGAGGCCATCATGAGAATCTGGTAATCAGAGGAACTAGAAGGGGAAGGTTGAGTGGTTACCGGGGCATGAGGTGGTTGAGTAGCCACGAATCCTTATTGAGGGAAAGGATTGGTAAACACAGCGGGTTGAGAAGTAGCCGTATTGGGAGGGACAGTAGGGGAGGAGTGTTGTCCCCGCACGGTGGCCTGAGACTCCCACATCTGCCGCATTTGTGGTAATAAGGGACAATCGTGAGTGTAATGACCATAAACACCGCAACACAAACAGGGCTTATTGGTGCGAAGCGGTCTGTCCGGCTTGGGCTGAGAGCCCTGTGGCTGGTTGGCAGTGGTAGAGTCAATACTTGAAGGATTGGAGCCACGATTACCAGAAGCGGATTGATTTCCTTTCCTCTTTCTTTGAGAAGGAAGAAGAGGAGTTTCCCCCTGCTGCGCAAATACTTGCCCTGGAGGAGGTAGTAAGTGTGGTTGCGAGGGTGGAGAAGGCAAGGGAGTGGGAGGTCCAAATGCTGGAGGAGCTGGGACGCCAGGCTGAGGGTACGGATAAGGGGTAGGATGGGCAACGTTGAGGTAAGCAGGAGTGTGGGCAAAAGGAGGAGTTATGCCGTATCCTGGATACATGCTACCTGGAGGGGGAAAAGTGCCGGGGGAGCTGGCCCCTCCTGAAGGGAAACCATAGCCCAGAAGAGGTTGAGCAGGGGTATGTGTCATAGCTCCAACGATACCATCGGAAAAGTGAGATGCCTCCGAGGCAGGAGGGTCACCGGGCTTGGGGAGGTCAGGAAGGACGGTATAAACATAACCAGATTGAGCATAGATAAGGTCATACTTCAAGGCTATTTGGAGGGCAGCTTCTTCGGTTTGGGGAAAATGGGAGGCGACATATTTGCCAATGGGAGGTAAGAGAGAGCGAAGGAACCAGTCCATATAAACCTGATCTTTGATGGGGGGAGCGCAACATAAGCTCCCTCTTCGTCGCCATTCGTGGAAAGGCGGGTCAAAGAGGATTGATGAAAAGAAGTCAAGAGCTTAGTACCAGTGTCGTATCTGAGAGGGAGCTGGAAATAAGATAAAAAGGCCTGGGCAATTGTCGCAAAGGTGGTATGGGAAGAGGTGGCTTGATCAACATACCATTTAGAAGCTTCGTCGGTAAGCGTGCGTTGGAATAATCGAAGACAGATGGAGTCATCGGTGATGGAATTGGAGGAACACCACATGTGGAAAGATCAGATATGGTTGGAGGGATCTTCACTAGCAAGGCCTTCAAACTTGGGAATGTCGGAGGGGAGCTTGGTTGGCATAGCAGGCCAACTGACATGGTGGCAAATAGGATCATTGATCAGCTGATTGAAGTCAGGGAGACTGAGAATGACCATATAAGGGAGAAACGGGGCAGTTGAGGTAGGTCCCCGTAGTGGTTCCACTGGAAACGGACCCAGAAGTAGAACTAAGGTTGCCGCTAGCGCTAGGTCCTGAACTAGACATGGTGAAGGTAACAGGGGGAGAACCCGAACAATCAGAGGAAGAGTCGGAGTGCGGACTTGGGGGAGGACTTACTCGATGACGATGGGAAGGAGGAAGTCGACCAACCGGAAACTGAGGGTGAAGGCAAAGAACTCTCCGGCACAAACGCCTTGGAGGCGCAATGATGACGGGAAGAAGAAAAACCGACAAGGTCAGGGAGGTGCAAAATCAAGTGAGGTCAATATCGAAACAAGGGCAGGGAGGTGCAGTGTCAATTGATTTTAAAGTCTTTTCCAGGCGGTGTTAACCAGGCTCTTCTTCACTTAGGGTCAGTGTGTGGCATGCATTAATTTTAATTGTTTAAACCCAGATGTTTTGAGAGTAAAAGAAAAAGTGTGCTATGTAACTGAAAATAAATCTGCAGTAAATAAGAGTGAAAGAACAGAAAATTAACAGCTAACAATGCATCAATCTAACCCAAGAAGGCGGGTCTCTCAAAACTAGTCTATAAGAGGGAAAAAACTAAGCAAAGCACGCGAAAAAGAGGCCAATAGATCTAAGGTCGAAAGGGATGGGGATCTAAAGGAGAAATCTGCTGAAAAGAGGTGCAAAGAACAGCAAAGAGGCAGAGGCAAGGTTGCTGCTAAAAAGGACGAGATCAGCTAAAAATAGAAGGGAC